>OX038893.1:12628682-13331182 GCA_943789525.1 Agriphila geniculea
GTTTTGTCATTGGCAGGTTGAGAGATGAATTCTGTCGTTGCCTTTATCACGTTTGTGGTTAACTTAATATTATACTATTGATGCGTTAGATAATAGGAACGGCAGTAACGTTTAGTAATACTGAAGTCGTGGATGAATTTAGGGTTAGTGAGTGTTGTAAGATAATTCTAGATTCAACTTACAAAGTTACAAAAAAAAAATAATATTAGCGTATAATGTAATAAATAGTTTTAGAGTTTGTGTGTTATCGCTAATTTCTGAATAGTAATAGTGAAGTTAGAGGGATATTAGCAGCATAAAATGATGGGGTCGTGAAATATTTTAATAAACTTTTAAATTGAAACTAGAAAACTTAGTATGTGGTGATTAGATTTTAGTTTAACTTAGTAACCTACCTTTGAGATTGTGCTATTGAAGGGATCATGATCGTTTAAGATTTGAGTTAGTCATTTATAGATTATCATTTTGAAATATTTATTCGAGGTGAATTAATTTTGTAACTAATCGTCGTGACTTTCGAAAATTATCTAACTGGGGGTCGTTGTAGAACTAGTTACTAAGACGTTTTAGTTGTGGAAACAACGTTGAGGAAGTTGGCTAGGGAGGTATAATGTGTTGGGATTTAATGATAAAAGGAAAGTTTAAAATATTTAAATCATGTAGAATAGTAATGGTAGCAAAGAACCTGATTGACGTTTTTCTGAGAATTAGATATTTAATTCGAAATGATTAGTTTCAACATTTACATTAGTCGAATATTAGGGAGCGTGGTTTTGTGGAATCCAAAGCAGTGGATTTTTAAAACCAAATTAGTACGGGTACTATATTTTAATTATTTGAAGATCTGACCTTACAACAAAAAAAAAAAAAAACAAGGAGAGTTTCAAAAGCTATTGTAGAGATTAAATATCAAAATGGGAAAACCAACTCGTGTTCGACGAGTGCCCAAACGATATGAGCCAGATGACGAATTAGGAAACATAGAAGAAATCAATAGTGACACTAATCGGCCTGTTCAACCGGAAGAGGTGGAAGTTAGAGATTCTAGAGTGCTTGATGAACCCCATCCGATAGTTAGAACTATAAGGCGACCGAAGTCGACACGTTCACGGGAATTGGTGACTATACAGCGTATGTTGAGTCGTACCATAGGGGTGCTTACTAGAAGAGTAAATGTTCTGAGTGGGGAAGTTAAGAAAACGCAGCGAACTATCCAGGAAACTACCGGAGGGGAAAAGGAATCGCCAATAGTTGAGGTAACGTCATTGAATAATGAAGGAATGGATTGTGATGAGGTGCATGGGAATGTAATTAAAGAAACTAGTCCGGGCGCAGATATTCATAAGTACGTGATGTGTAATGTCAAGAACATAAACTTAGATAGACCAAAATTCGGAGAATCGTCGATTCATCCGGTTGATTTTATAGAAGATTTAGAGACCTATTTGAAGAAGTTAGGAACATCGGGCAATGAACTAGATTTAATACGAGAATGTTTAACTGGAAGTGTAAAGGATTGGTCCCGGATCTATAAGGGGAGATGGACAGGTTTAGCTGACTTTAAAGTAGATTTTCTGAAAACATATTGGGGAGAAAATGAACAAAACGAATTGAGAAGGAAAATAGTACATGGAGTTTGGAATAGAGCAGAGACTCCCACCATAGCGGAGCATTTTTTGAAGTTGACAGGTAGAGCTCAAATGTTAAACTATAAAATTCCGGAAAAACAATTGATTGGCGATATTATACGTCATTACCCAAAATTCATCCAACAAGTATTTGTGACAAATAAAATAGAAACCATAATAGAAGCGGCCGAATTTCTAAGGAGTATGGACAATATCCAGAAGCAGGAAGTACCGGGCACATCTACGTCTAAGAATTTTAAAGAATGGGAGAAGAAGAAAAGGGGATATCAACAGAATTATAGGCAGTGGCAGAGACCGAAGGAGGCTGAAGTACAAGCAATTAATTTAAATGATAAGTCAAATGTAGTAGACAGTGAAATGTTAAACTAGTGGAAGTTGAGTCTTTAGTCCTCGGATCAGCTTCAGCCACAGGGGACCCAAATTATAATATGATGGTTAGGATGAATTGGTGTCCAGGTGAATCTTTAGGAAGAAATAAAACCGGTGTTAGGATACCAATAGGTTTAGATCTTAAGGATAATTATACTAGAATAGGGTTAGGGTATAGCGAAATAGAGGGGATAGTTCAAGATATTCCTAGCCAAATAGTAGAGTTGTTAAAGTTAAAGGTAGAACAACTTTTGATCGACTCTAATAATGAACTAAATGCGGTTTTTGATGAAGAATCCACGAATAAAACAGATACACAGGTATTCAAATCAGAATTATTAGTACAGATTTTTGACGAAAATATTGTAGCTTTATTGGATACAGGTAGTGATATAACATGTATTTCGGAGGAGTTTTGGAATAGTTTAGTAGAAAGACGACCATCGATACCCGTTATGCCTATTAAATCATTTCTAATTAAAACTGCTGTAGGACAAAAGAGTGTAGAGATAAAGAAAATTGCTTTAGTTACCTTGGGAATCGGACCTTTTGAGCGAGATATAACTGTTTTGATTGTACCGGGTCTTAGTGCTAATTTGATATTGGGTTTTGATTGGATGAAAGAGAATCAAGCGTCGATAAAACTTAATAGAGAAGAAGAAGGGGTTGAAATAATTATAGGAGAGGAAAAGAGGTTGTTTAAATTCTTTAAGGGGAATACTGTTCTTAGTAATTGTAAATCACCAACAGATTTTGATGTGAGCATGTTAGATGAAGAGAATGTGGATGAGAATATTAGGGGTATGTTACAAAAGTCAAAATTAGATAAAGATAAACAGAAA
Source organism: Agriphila geniculea (assembly GCA_943789525.1). Taxonomy (NCBI): domain Eukaryota; kingdom Metazoa; phylum Arthropoda; class Insecta; order Lepidoptera; family Crambidae; genus Agriphila; species Agriphila geniculea. The sequence continues at coordinate 12,631,543 of OX038893.1, forward strand.
GCTTTAGAGGAAGTTCTAATGAAGCATAGGAGTTTATTTACCTCTAGATTAGGTAGAGCAAATTGCTATGAACATGTTATTGCCATGGAGCCGCATACTCCCGTAGTAAAGAGAACGTATCCAATACCGTATGCGTATAGGGATAAGGTAGAGGCTAAATTAATGGAGATGGAAGAGCAAGGGATCATTAGTCGCTCAACCACGCCGTATTGTAGCCCATTAACTTTTACGTTAAAAAGAGACGGGTCGATCCGTGTATTATTAGATGCTAGAGAGATAAATAAATATATGATAGCTGAGACCGAAAAGCCGCCATTACAGTTAGACGTTCTAAACTCTTTTCATGGGGCAAAGTTCATTAGTATTGTAGACCTGAAAAATGCATACTACCAAGTCCCTCTAACGGAAGCTAGTAAAAAGTATACGGGGTTTTCATTTAACGGAAAATCCTATGTTTATAATGTTCTACCTCAGGGGTTGAAGACATCAGTCGGTTCATTTTCGCGCGGACTTGATATTATACTAGGTCACGAGGTTAGAGATTTCTGTATAAACTATCTTGACGATTTAGCGATCATAACTACGGGAACACTATCTCAGCATTTAGATCACATAGATATAGTATTAGGGAAATTATCACAGGCAGGGTTAACTTGTAATCTAGAAAAGTGTGAATTTTTGAGTACTGAAGTAAAGATGCTAGGCTATATTATTTCGACTGACGGAATTCGTACAGATCCCGAAAAAGTTAGAGCAATTCAATTATTTCCTACACCAAAAAAGTTGAAACAGGTGAGGGCATTTTTAGGACTTTGTAATTTTTATCGCAAATTTATACCTAATTATAGTTTTCATACGGGACCTTTATGTGAACTTCTAAAAAAGGAAAAGAAATGGAAATGGGGAGAATCGGAGCAGGAAGCCTTTGATAAAATAAAGTCACTCTTTATTAACACTGTCGAATTGAATCATCCAGATTTTACTAAGCCGTATTATTTACAGACAGATAGTTCGGGAATAGGACTAGCGGGGTTTTTGTATCAAAAAGATAATCAAGGGGAGATAAAAATTTTAGGGTTTCATAGTAAATTACTAAGAGGAGCACAACTAAATTGGACAGTTACTGAACAAGAACTCTATTCGATAATTTGTTGTTTGGAAAAATTTGAGACTTATTTAAGAGGGGCTAAAGTAATAATACGAACGGACTATAAAGCATTAACATTTGTAAAGAATAGTAAATTATACAATGCGCGAGTAACTAGATGGATAAATTATTTAGAACAGTTTCAATATGTAGTTCAACATGTAAAAGGTAGAGATAATGTAGTAGCTGATGTGTTATCAAGATATCAACCAGAAGGGGATTTATTACAGGAGGATAAAACTAATTCGCCTAGAATATTTTACACTGAGAGAGGAATTAATAAAGAGTTACTTGAAAAATTAAAGGATTTAGCTAGACTACAACGGGAAGATGTGGAGATAGGAGAAATAATTAGAATTTTAATCAGTGGGGTTGGAATAAATGGTAGAGTAAGTCAAATTTCTAAAAGGTGTGTATTAGGTGATGGAATATTATATTATTTACCTGGCGAGGGAAGTAGAAAGGTGTTATTCTTACCGGAATCAATTAGAGAGGAAGTTATTTGGCAGGTACATTTCGAAATGGGACATCAAGGGGCTTACAAAATCATTAAGTACATTAAGGATAGATTTTTTTGGAAAGGATTAACTAAACAGGTCAAACGTCTATTAAAGGGGTGTCACGATTGTCAGATAACTAAGAGCGATACAGCTAAGTATGTAGGTCCTTGTCGCTCAATCATAACTGAGAATGTAGGAGATATCGTTATGGCAGATTTGTATGGTCCACTTCCGTCGGGGAAGTTCGGTATGAATTATATTTTGGTTGTGCAAGACTCCTTTAGTAAGTTTGTGAAATTTTATGATCTTAGAAAAGCAACTGCAATTTCGGTACTAACTAAGGTGAGAAAATTCTTTCGCATAATCAAACCCAGAGCTATAATGACGGATAATGGGTCGCAATTTGCTAGTAGGATGTGGAAGGAAGTTATGAAAGAAGAAGGGGTGAGAGTTATTTATACCACAGTTAGAAATCCTAGGCCTAATACTACGGAAAGAGTAAATAAGGAGTTAGGACGATTATTCCGAACTTATTGTAGGACAAATCATAAAGGTTGGGTTGATATATTGCCCAAATTAGAAGTTCTATATAATAACACTTACCATGAAAGTACGGGTTTTACTCCTTGCGAGATTTTATATAGTGAACCTACGAGACTATCTTTTGATGACAATTTGCCGAATGGTGTGGTATCTCTACCTGTAGACGAAATTAGGGAGAAAGCTCGTGAGAATTTAAGGAAGGCAGGACAATTACGACAGAACAAATTTAATGAGAAATATCGTATCATTCAATATCAAATAGGTGATTTGGTTAAGATAAGGAAATTAAATAAGTCTGATGCTAAATTAAAAATTACGAAAAAGTTCGAACCATTGTATGAGGGTCCGTATGTGGTTGGCGCTAATCCGTTTAAGAATGTGTATTTACTTGTAGACCCTAAGTCTGGCAAGGAACGAGGAAGGTTTAACACTATACATTTGTCTAGGTATTATAAATAAGCTTTGTAAATAATAGATAGTATCTTGTATAAGTATCAAATATCAATTGTTTTTTTTTTCTTAAGTTGACTAATAAATGGTAAAAGGGGTAACTTTGTATAGAGACTGTTGGGCAAGGGAAAAGCCTGTCTGAGCTTACAAAATTTTAACAACTCGATTGTTAGTCTGATGAAAAAAAAAAAAGAGAAAGGTCAAAGTCTAATTAAAAAAAAAAAAAAAAAATAATTCTCTGATGGAGTGTTATTCACTTGGTACGTTACGGGTTGGACAAAAAATTAGTTAATTGTCCAAGTTAATTAAAACATATTTCGTTGTTCGAGTTGGTTGAAATTGTAAGGTCAGATAGAGGGGTGTGTCGGTGGCTTTTCTTTCCGGGGGGGAAATTTTTCTGTTTAGATATAGGTCTAGGTAGACGTTAAGTTGATGTAGATTTAGGTAATCGGTAGAATATCCGACTGTGTTTAGGCAGCTTTATGAAATAGAAAAGGCATATACAATTAAGTACACCGTTAACTTAAATTGATAATGAGTCAGTTAACTTGAAATAATTTCATATATAAAAGGGTTGTTTAACTTTAACATATCGTGTAAAATTCACTCTCGTTTAACGTGTGAGGCGTGTATTATTATAGTGTGTCGCGTAGTGTAGAAAGTGCGTAACATAAGATTAATTTTTCGTAACGAATTTGAGATAATACTTTATTGTAAATTTTGCATATAATTATGTTTGGTGACAATCGGCGTATTGAATCCTAACATTGTATGATTAATCTCTACCCAATTTAGTTATTTATATTTGCATTCAGGGTGTAGCTATGGTATAATCTTAGGTGGCGTGAATGTAGGCTAGTGAATGAAGACAGTGAATGCTGCATGAAGAGGACAGATGAATAGAATGAGAATCTAATCTAGTTTATGAGTATGAATGGGATGTTAATTTAAAAGATTGCATAGAATGAGAGTTAATGTGGATTAGGAATTGGAATTAAAATATAGATTCTATATGGAGGGCTTTGGATTATAACATATGTGAAACCTGAATGCAGACTTATTATTTTTCCAAGAGATAGGACCACCACACTGCTCTAGCGTTTGGTTTGTGCTTGCGGCCGGACCGGCGTTTAGGGTTGACAAACTTGAATTTTGTACAGTAGGACTTTTGGTGTTAGGTTAGAGAAAAAAAAAAGAGAGAAAACAAACACTATTGACGTTTGTAAATTGTCCTGGTGTGAACAACTGTCTGAAATTCATACTACACAAGAAGCTAAGAGCTATGAATATGAACTCGACAACTGCACACTCTCCAAGGCGATATTAGGGTTGTTCTAGAGTCTTAAGTAAGCTTTTGGAAATATAGGGTCATTGTATAGGCTCACTTCGAACCGACGGAGTAGGCCCTGTTGGCAAGAAAGGAGTAATACTTGATTGTGGAAGGGTTCAATGCACAAATATGTAGCGTCATACGCAAACTTTTTCATAAGGTTAGAAAAAGACTTATTTGTCGCATGTAGACTTGCTAGAAGTTGTGGATTCACAACCCACACCTTACTGTGATCTTGTACGACTCTGGTGTTGAATATACATAAGACGGAATTGGCAAAAGTCACATAAAACTTAAAACTCGCTTGATAACTTTTCAATATTGTCTTGGTTTAAATACACTCTACAATCTAAATCTCATTTACATTAGGTTTCACCCAACAATTCTTTGATCTTGGAGAAATAATAATGGTTAGGGTTATTAAGGAAAAGTTTTTTTTTTTTATTATACAAAAGGGATGTATGAGTAAAAATTGAGGATTAAGAGTAGAGGCGGAATAAATATTTGAGAATTGAGAAGGAAAATCCTACTCCGGATCCAATACGTAGTCTTGTCACCTGTGCAGGATTTTGGGGTCGAGCTGTAACGGTTCAAAACTGAACATGCTATTTTATCTCAAATATTTTTCGAATTTTGTTTCATACTGAGCATAATATTATTTAACTATCGAACAAGTTATTATAATAAAGAGTAGTTCAGGTTTTGAGTTAGCAATAATGCAGGAAGTTCTTTTAATCTTTCACGGCGCTAAAATTCAAATATTAGTCTCTGTGTAGGTAACGACGCTAATAGGCTTAAAATTTATTTATATTTATTATTGTTTATTTATCAAATTTTATTAGAGCCTCTCGAATATTATTATAATAATTTATTTTAGAAGATTACTTAAAAAAGGATTGAATTCGGTGTTAATTAGTTCTGTAAGTTGTCAGTAGTGTCACACCACGTGATGTGTTTTAGCTAAAGAACGAAATTAAATATAGTAGGTCGTTCCAGTGGATCGATCGATGAGAAATCGATTGCAAGATGGTAACTGAGGGTCGCAAGGCAAGTCCCATATCTTTCGCCAAATTATAGTTGTAAATTTAAATTGTGTTTTAGGAAATATTAGACATTAGTTAGATTTGGGGAATAAATGCAAGTTTAGTTGGCTTGGAAAATTTTGTAGTGGATCTAGTACATTTTGTTAATCGTAGGCGGTATTTGCTTAAATTAGGGTACTTTGTCATACCATGCCTTTGCGTCATGACACAGTTAAATTGGAGATTTGAAATTAAAATGGAAGCTTAATTTGATCTTATAATATGGTTTGATGTTCAGAGATAACACAGAGAGAAAGAAAAGAAATGAAACTATGTTTTATTCTGGGCGGAGTTTAGTTGACAGTTTAGTGGTAAATTGAAAACTCGAATTGTGAAATAAAAGGGAGATAATTAATTAATAGAAATATTGTAAGGATGAATCTAGAAAGATTATTAAAAAAAAAACATAAACAATAGTTATTGAAGGTGTAATAAGAAAGTATTTCATGGGAAAATGTGAATGGAGCCTAATAAAGTTTGTCTTGTCGTTGGGTGTTGTACGAAGAAAGATTGATATGAAGTTTCTTCGAAAGCGAGATTTTATGCTGCAGGTTTATAACTCAAATGAGGGTAGGCATTTAAAAAAAATGTAAAAGTAGTCGGATGGGTGTTGCCAGTTAGGGTTTTTAAAGTACCAACATTGTGATGCTAAATTGATCGGAAATTTTAGGTTTAATTGGACCGAATACTTAATGGAAAATATTGAAATACGTATTTTAGCAAATTGATTCTAGAGGTTATGATATTTTGGGGAAGGCGAGATAAAAAGATTGAAAAAGGTTGGATTCAAATTGTAGCATATGGGAGGTTCAATTTGTTGTGAATATAAAATTCGTATTAATCAGAGTTCTATGATTATAGTACAATAATTTCATATGATTCTGGATAAATATTCAGCATATTATTCAAAGTTGTTAGTTTTGTTAGAAATGATGTAATGGGGAAAACTTGTTGATTTATTTATGATTGAAACGTTGATTCATACAATTGTATGAATTACTTAAATCAAATGTAGCTGAAATGTCAGTATAGAGAAATATTTAGGTAACAGATTAATTTTAATTTGGTTACAAATTGAGTGGCATTGTGCGCATGAGTATAGAGAATCTTGAACATAGGAGGTTATTGGTTAGTTGAATTGTACGTTGAAATTATTGATTAGTATAGGGGTTCATTTTGTAAGATTAGTAACTTAAATATTATATTTATAAGTTGAGTAAGACAAAACTGAATTCTCCCCATTTTTGAAGGAGAAGGGAAAATTTTAGGAATAATTTATGTAAAGTAGGGAAATGAAGGTAGAAAAAAAAGATGCTTAGATCGTGTGGGGTGAGTTTCCTGCAGAGAGTGAATGATTCTGGGGGATTATAAAAGGCGAAGTTGGGGGGAAATCGCTCTCTTTACTTTCTCCGATATCAGCGAAGCATCAAGTGGAACTCAGAAGAAGCCGTCGATACCCTCTCTGTAAGAAACTTCAATCAAGTAGTATTTTATTTTAACGCAAGAAACATCAAGAAGTCAGGAAGATAGTGTTTTTAATTGAGGTTTTGACGTATAGGTCCGCAACCGGGTGTGAGTCTTTTGCTTATATGCTTTAATTAGGGCTTATATGGTATAAGTAAGCTTCAAATTAAAGTATGTAGATTTTGCTTGCAAATTTTCATGAAGTAAAGTAAATTTCCCAATAGTTTCAAGAATTTTCATGGTTTAAGGTTGTTCGAAATTTGTTTAAGCAATCAGGGGGAAATAAAGGGGGGGTAGATTTCTCTTTAGTTTTGTGTCTTTATTGGGCGTTCGGTCAATCCTCAAAGGGGTAGGTAAAATAGCATTGCTTTGTGGCGTGCAATGCCGGTTTCTGTTGAAAGATACCTAGTTTAGTCACTTAAGGTTACCAAGCTAGCCAACTCGCTCATCAACCAACGGTCCGAACGGTGTGTGGATGTAATCCCGTTTGAACGTGGAGGATATGGCTTGGTAATGTTAATCCTCTTTGTAGGTGCCTATTTGTTCCATCCCAATCAAATATGGCCACGTCCAAGCTGTTAGGGGAGTTTAGGCGAGTCATGCTTGCTCACGCTGTACAGGATCGGGGCGTCGGGGATGATGGTAAGCATCCCAAATATTGCATAGGAAATCGGAATTTAGTCGTTGGTAGGCAGGTAAATTCATTTGGTTTATAAATTCATTGTTAGGCGCGTAGGAACATTAGCTTAGGTTAGCATCTCAAGGCGGGAGGGAAACTTGGATGCTGGTAAAAGGTTAAACATCCTCAAGAAGGTCGTGTTGTCAGCAAGGTAACAGCAGGAACGGTAGACAATCTAGGAGCTTTTAGGTAGGCGGTGGAGAGGTAGATCACTTCGTAGTGTATCGGATTTAGGTAGGCCGCAAATAGGTAGGCGTCGTCAAGATGGCCGCCGAGGTCAATAGGTAGTGATTCGAAATTTAGGTAGGCGGTGTTGAGAATCGGGTCGACAGAATGGCCGCCGTGGGTCACCAAGTGGAACATTCGAATTTATATAGGCGGTGAAGAGGTAGGATGACTTAGGAGTGGAACATGGTGAATGCGGAAGTGTACAATATAATGGACGAAAGTTTATGTGGAATTACTGGTTATAATCCAATAGGATAGTATCAATCTTCCATAGAATCAGTGTTGTGAATGATTACTACAGTGTGCTAAATTGTGTAGACTTTGCAAGCTTCAGTAAGTACCCACAAATAAATTTACTCTTAATTTAATTTAGATATCTTTTTCAGTTAATATTGAACAATGATTTAATAGATGGAGTAGAATCATAAATAAAGAATAGATTATTTATCTTTGAATTGGATTGGTTGAAGGGAGCTATGGTTGAACCGATTGTTTATAGATAGAATAAACTATTTTGGTAATTTTGAGAGGAGTGCTGAAACAAGATCTGAGTGTATGGAATAAGCTCGTGTCTCTAGTAAGTTAAGGTCGATTCACAACTTCTAGGTCACTAGATCAATGCTTTGAGTAAACCTTTCAAATTGACAGAATGATGTTTATGATTAACCGAGAAATAATACTTTGAAAAGTATCAACCAACTATGAAAGTATCATATTATTTAGTGAATATATAAAATTCACAAATAATAATGACAACATATCTTTTATCCGAGTTCAAATATTTAAACTATGTTCCACCAGCCAACTCAATTGAAAGATGTTAGAAATAGAATCTAGTTTACAATTGAGAACAAATATTGCCAAGTCTACTCAATATTAAATCGAAATACTGCTTTAACCTTTAGTAAATGACCTGAAATCAATTCAGTTTATGGTTGTATATTTATAATTTAGTTGTGATTGAAGTATGGAAATCCCGTCATAGAATTTTACCTTGTTTAGAATTGTCTTTCCTTCAGAATTTGAGAACTATCAGTGTCCCAAGTATATGGATAGTAATGTTGTGTCCATCTGTTATAATGTTAAACAGTCATACTAGAACTAATTATTTAATTATTCAAAATTTAAATTCGTAATTCAGCCATCGCAATTGAAGGAGAATTCTTCATTGTGAGAAACTGGTAGTTCGCTTGAAAGCACTCTGCTTGCCCTCTTTTATTAAAACTGACTGACAAAGACTAAGTACTATAACTTAAAAATATACATTAATTAAATTTGTCATGAAAGAATATGGCTGGCCAGAAGGGAGTTGACCAAGTACGGAGACGAGACTCATTGTATCGGGCGGGGAGCGGGCCCATACCTTAGCTGGCAAAAACACAATTGCATATTCATTACTTGTATAATAACTTCAGAAAGTAAAAGAATTCTTATTTAATAGCGCTGAAAATTTTATTATACTTTGATCTCAGGCGACTAAAACTTCTTAACTTACCTGAAATAATCTCTCTTATTTTAATGAACTAAGTTGACAATAGATAATTTACATTATTTGGAATAACGTCATACATGGCATATAATTTGACACTTGGCAGCGGAAGAGAATTGCTCAAATTTAACTTTTCTCTATAACCCGACTTACCTCTTTTTACCTTGCAGTCTATTATGGTTGAACATACCCTCTTTTACCTTATAACAATACTCCATTTAACTCGTAAATTCACTTTGATCATTTCCTATCAACGTAGGTTTATTTCGCTCATACTTACTTCATCTACGGAACGTAATTGGGAACGCTTCCCTCTTTATTTATAGTATTCCCATTTTTTGACACTAAAGAACTATGGAATTTCCCTTGGTAGTATGACAAATATTAAGAATTAATATGAAAGTAAAGTAAACTCACTTAAGAAAAATACAGACTTAATTTCTATTTCTCTGGTTATATCAATAGAGCAATATCTTTCATTTAGTGGTATTTTCTTTTAGAAATAAATGTAATAGCAGGAATAATTAAGACCTAGTAATGAAAGCGAATACTTCTATTGGAAAATGAAAATCAATACTAATCACACTTTTAAAAGAATTAGGGTTCACTAATTATCACATCCAGGGTTCCTCCATTAGACTTTCACAGGCCCTCTCAGATCACACAAAGCTTGTTAGTAAAGTTCTTTGTAGGTTAGTTAAGGTTGGATAAAGTAAACTTAGTAAATTGTATTTTGGAGGTTATTTAATCCAGTAAAATTAGGTTCAATAGTTTAGTTATAATCAACGGTAAGTAGTAAGCGGATTTTTGATTGTCCTCCTGTCCTGTAGGTTATTAGGTTTCCACTTAGGTTTTAGTCTCTTGCATAGGCTGTGATCATCTAGACCCATTGTAGTTAGGTCGTCGGTTACATTTTCGTTGATACCGTGACCAGGATTTCATATTATTATTGCGAATCTTCAGGTTTTGTGTGGTTTGGGAGTGAGTGACTGTTAACAAGTGAGATTGTGACAGTCACATTTTGTTGCGGTGAAGTGGGTATAAAGGTTTGATATGTTGAAACACTGATTTTCTTTTCCAATGGTTGTTAAGTTATCATTCTGGTACGAGTTATGGCGTTTAACTTGTCACTTTGGCTGGTCCTTGAAACTTTTGTTTTGCGAATCATTTGTAAGATCTTAGTTAAATATCTCTGAAAACAAATATACAAATAACCACTGTTATAAGACAAATCTTGTAAAATATTTCGATACACTTAATGTTTTCATTGTCATTATAGTGCTGCCAAGACTATCGACGTCTCTGATACCTTATCGATATTTACGTAAATTATCGACACTTAGGTTAACTGTATTGCATTTGGTTCTATAGTCATTTTACACACTACGTTTGGTTACAATGATACAATTATGCAGTTAAATTATTACTTGTTCATACAGTATAGTCTCGTTTAAGGTAAATTGCGTAGTTAAGCAAATCGTATCGCGATAGTTTTATTGATATACACTATCGATAATCGATATAATTATTTTCCCAGTTCCGGTTTATCTACTCAAGTCAAATTTATTTTACTCTGTTCAAAGGTCCGCATCAAGGTCCGACCGAATCCACTTTTCGGCCATGGACCGAGACCGATTTAAAAATTGAATTCTGACTTGGATTTTATTCACTGATATGATTAAGTTAGAAAAAAAAGGACATTTTTATAGGTAACCACATATACGATTTTAAATGTATAACTAAGGACAACGAGTGCCTGGCGGTTTTTTATCAATCATATGTCAATACGCATTAATATTGTCGTGCGGTGTCAAAGAGATTTGACAAAATAATAGCATAAGTCACTTTGGGGATCAATACTTCCCAACTATTGACCTTGAGGGAAAGTAAAATAAGAAACTTCAACATTATTTTTAAAGACACGTTATAAAAAAAAAAAAAAAAAAACTTTTGTTCTCCTTTTGTTTATACCTAAGAAATAAAGCAGATCATAGGATATGTACGATTATAAAATTCTAGTCTTGTTAATTTGATGATTGCGAAGTAGGATGACGGTGATAGGTGGACTGTCAATTGAATTTACGGCTATAGCGAAATCATAGGTGCTTTGTTGTGTCAAAGCTATGATTCTTAAAGGAAAAAAAAATGTATGGTCATACGTGTGCACTCTTTTATTTATTTTTTATCATTCGTAAAATCGAATTAATTGTTCAAAATTGTGGTTGATAGGACACGAGATTTGTAGTAATTTTATTAAATGTATACGCACGTGTGCGTAACATTGTCTGTGTAACTTTTAGTAATAGCGTGTTGTTACGTAAATGGCTGAATGTGAATAAGGTCAGGAACGCGGCCAAAGAAATTACATGTTATCGATTTCCGAACGAAACGTCAACTTGACAGATTCCTACTCCTTGATTTTAATGACATATATAATAAGTTTTTGTTTATGCCAATAAGGTTAAATTATATTTTGTAAGATTACGTAATGGTGGCATATGCCAATGGAAAATTAACTATGGAAGTAGACATGCAGAAAGTTTTGTCCATAATTACTTTATAGGTATACGATAAACGATTAACTCTAATCATTTAAGAAGGATTGACGTTTTGTCATTGGCAGGTTGAGAGATGAATTCTGTCGTTGCCTTTATCACGTTTGTGGTTAACTTAATATTATACTATTGATGCGTTAGATAATAGGAACGGCAGTAACGTTTAGTAATACTGAAGTCGTGGATGAATTTAGGGTTAGTGAGTGTTGTAAGATAATTCTAGATTCAACTTACAAAGTTACAAAAAAAAAATAATATTAGCGTATAATGTAATAAATAGTTTTAGAGTTTGTGTGTTATCGCTAATTTCTGAATAGTAATAGTGAAGTTAGAGGGATATTAGCAGCATAAAATGATGGGGTCGTGAAATATTTTAATAAACTTTTAAATTGAAACTAGAAAACTTAGTATGTGGTGATTAGATTTTAGTTTAACTTAGTAACCTACCTTTGAGATTGTGCTATTGAAGGGATCATGATCGTTTAAGATTTGAGTTAGTCATTTATAGATTATCATTTTGAAATATTTATTCGAGGTGAATTAATTTTGTAACTAATCGTCGTGACTTTCGAAAATTATCTAACTGGGGGTCGTTGTAGAACTAGTTACTAAGACGTTTTAGTTGTGGAAACAACGTTGAGGAAGTTGGCTAGGGAGGTATAATGTGTTGGGATTTAATGATAAAAGGAAAGTTTAAAATATTTAAATCATGTAGAATAGTAATGGTAGCAAAGAACCTGATTGACGTTTTTCTGAGAATTAGATATTTAATTCGAAATGATTAGTTTCAACATTTACATTAGTCGAATATTAGGGAGCGTGGTTTTGTGGAATCCAAAGCAGTGGATTTTTAAAACCAAATTAGTACGGGTACTATATTTTAATTATTTGAAGATCTGACCTTACAACAAAAAAAAAAAAAAAACAAGGAGAGTTTCAAAAGCTATTGTAGAGATTAAATATCAAAATGGGAAAACCAACTCGTGTTCGACGAGTGCCCAAACGATATGAGCCAGATGACGAATTAGGAAACATAGAAGAAATCAATAGTGACACTAATCGGCCTGTTCAACCGGAAGAGGTGGAAGTTAGAGATTCTAGAGTGCTTGATGAACCCCATCCGATAGTTAGAACTATAAGGCGACCGAAGTCGACACGTTCACGGGAATTGGTGACTATACAGCGTATGTTGAGTCGTACCATAGGGGTGCTTACTAGAAGAGTAAATGTTCTGAGTGGGGAAGTTAAGAAAACGCAGCGAACTATCCAGGAAACTACCGGAGGGGAAAAGGAATCGCCAATAGTTGAGGTAACGTCATTGAATAATGAAGGAATGGATTGTGATGAGGTGCATGGGAATGTAATTAAAGAAACTAGTCCGGGCGCAGATATTCATAAGTACGTGATGTGTAATGTCAAGAACATAAACTTAGATAGACCAAAATTCGGAGAATCGTCGATTCATCCGGTTGATTTTATAGAAGATTTAGAGACCTATTTGAAGAAGTTAGGAACATCGGGCAATGAACTAGATTTAATACGAGAATGTTTAACTGGAAGTGTAAAGGATTGGTCCCGGATCTATAAGGGGAGATGGACAGGTTTAGCTGACTTTAAAGTAGATTTTCTGAAAACATATTGGGGAGAAAATGAACAAAACGAATTGAGAAGGAAAATAGTACATGGAGTTTGGAATAGAGCAGAGACTCCCACCATAGCGGAGCATTTTTTGAAGTTGACAGGTAGAGCTCAAATGTTAAACTATAAAATTCCGGAAAAACAATTGATTGGCGATATTATACGTCATTACCCAAAATTCATCCAACAAGTATTTGTGACAAATAAAATAGAAACCATAATAGAAGCGGCCGAATTTCTAAGGAGTATGGACAATATCCAGAAGCAGGAAGTACCGGGCACATCTACGTCTAAGAATTTTAAAGAATGGGAGAAGAAGAAAAGGGGATATCAACAGAATTATAGGCAGTGGCAGAGACCGAAGGAGGCTGAAGTACAAGCAATTAATTTAAATGATAAGTCAAATGTAGTAGACAGTGAAATGTTAAACTAGTGGAAGTTGAGTCTTTAGTCCTCGGATCAGCTTCAGCCACAGGGGACCCAAATTATAATATGATGGTTAGGATGAATTGGTGTCCAGGTGAATCTTTAGGAAGAAATAAAACCGGTGTTAGGATACCAATAGGTTTAGATCTTAAGGATAATTATACTAGAATAGGGTTAGGGTATAGCGAAATAGAGGGGATAGTTCAAGATATTCCTAGCCAAATAGTAGAGTTGTTAAAGTTAAAGGTAGAACAACTTTTGATCGACTCTAATAATGAACTAAATGCGGTTTTTGATGAAGAATCCACGAATAAAACAGATACACAGGTATTCAAATCAGAATTATTAGTACAGATTTTTGACGAAAATATTGTAGCTTTATTGGATACAGGTAGTGATATAACATGTATTTCGGAGGAGTTTTGGAATAGTTTAGTAGAAAGACGACCATCGATACCCGTTATGCCTATTTAATCATTTCTAATTAAAACTGCTGTAGGACAAAAGAGTGTAGAGATAAAGAAAATTGCTTTAGTTACCTTGGGAATCGGACCTTTTGAGCGAGATATAACTGTTTTGATTGTACCGGGTCTTAGTGCTAATTTGATATTGGGTTTTGATTGGATGAAAGAGAATCAAGCGTCGATAAAACTTAATAGAGAAGAAGAAGGGGTTGAAATAATTATAGGAGAGGAAAAGAGGTTGTTTAAATTCTTTAAGGGGAATACTGTTCTTAGTAATTGTAAATCACCAACAGATTTTGATGTGAGCATGTTAGATGAAGAGAATGTGGATGAGAATATTAGGGGTATGTTACAAAAGTCAAAATTAGATAAAGATAAACAGAAAGCTTTAGAGGAAGTTCTAATGAAGCATAGGAGTTTATTTACCTCTAGATTAGGTAGAGCAAATTGCTATGAACATGTTATTGCCATGGAGCCGCATACTCCCGTAGTAAAGAGAACGTATCCAATACCGTATGCGTATAGGGATAAGGTAGAGGCTAAATTAATGGAGATGGAAGAGCAAGGGATCATTAGTCGCTCAACCACGCCGTATTGTAGCCCATTAACTTTTACGTTAAAAAGAGACGGGTCGATCCGTGTATTATTAGATGCTAGAGAGATAAATAAATATATGATAGCTGAGACCGAAAAGCCGCCATTACAGTTAGACGTTCTAAACTCTTTTCATGGGGCAAAGTTCATTAGTATTGTAGACCTGAAAAATGCATACTACCAAGTCCCTCTAACGGAAGCTAGTAAAAAGTATACGGGGTTTTCATTTAACGGAAAATCCTATGTTTATAATGTTCTACCTCAGGGGTTGAAGACATCAGTCGGTTCATTTTCGCGCGGACTTGATATTATACTAGGTCACGAGGTTAGAGATTTCTGTATAAACTATCTTGACGATTTAGCGATCATAACTACGGGAACACTATCTCAGCATTTAGATCACATAGATATAGTATTAGGGAAATTATCACAGGCAGGGTTAACTTGTAATCTAGAAAAGTGTGAATTTTTGAGTACTGAAGTAAAGATGCTAGGCTATATTATTTCGACTGACGGAATTCGTACAGATCCCGAAAAAGTTAGAGCAATTCAATTATTTCCTACACCAAAAAAGTTGAAACAGGTGAGGGCATTTTTAGGACTTTGTAATTTTTATCGCAAATTTATACCTAATTATAGTTTTCATACGGGACCTTTATGTGAACTTCTAAAAAAGGAAAAGAAATGGAAATGGGGAGAATCGGAGCAGGAAGCCTTTGATAAAATAAAGTCACTCTTTATTAACACTGTCGAATTGAATCATCCAGATTTTACTAAGCCGTATTATTTACAGACAGATAGTTCGGGAATAGGACTAGCGGGGTTTTTGTATCAAAAAGATAATCAAGGGGAGATAAAAATTTTAGGGTTTCATAGTAAATTACTAAGAGGAGCACAACTAAATTGGACAGTTACTGAACAAGAACTCTATTCGATAATTTGTTGTTTGGAAAAATTTGAGACTTATTTAAGAGGGGCTAAAGTAATAATACGAACGGACTATAAAGCATTAACATTTGTAAAGAATAGTAAATTATACAATGCGCGAGTAACTAGATGGATAAATTATTTAGAACAGTTTCAATATGTAGTTCAACATGTAAAAGGTAGAGATAATGTAGTAGCTGATGTGTTATCAAGATATCAACCAGAAGGGGATTTATTACAGGAGGATAAAACTAATTCGCCTAGAATATTTTACACTGAGAGAGGAATTAATAAAGAGTTACTTGAAAAATTAAAGGATTTAGCTAGACTACAACGGGAAGATGTGGAGATAGGAGAAATAATTAGAATTTTAATCAGTGGGGTTGGAATAAATGGTAGAGTAAGTCAAATTTCTAAAAGGTGTGTATTAGGTGATGGAATATTATATTATTTACCTGGCGAGGGAAGTAGAAAGGTGTTATTCTTACCGGAATCAATTAGAGAGGAAGTTATTTGGCAGGTACATTTCGAAATGGGACATCAAGGGGCTTACAAAATCATTAAGTACATTAAGGATAGATTTTTTTGGAAAGGATTAACTAAACAGGTCAAACGTCTATTAAAGGGGTGTCACGATTGTCAGATAACTAAGAGCGATACAGCTAAGTATGTAGGTCCTTGTCGCTCAATCATAACTGAGAATGTAGGAGATATCGTTATGGCAGATTTGTATGGTCCACTTCCGTCGGGGAAGTTCGGTATGAATTATATTTTGGTTGTGCAAGACTCCTTTAGTAAGTTTGTGAAATTTTATGATCTTAGAAAAGCAACTGCAATTTCGGTACTAACTAAGGTGAGAAAATTCTTTCGCATAATCAAACCCAGAGCTATAATGACGGATAATGGGTCGCAATTTGCTAGTAGGATGTGGAAGGAAGTTATGAAAGAAGAAGGGGTGAGAGTTATTTATACCACAGTTAGAAATCCTAGGCCTAATACTACGGAAAGAGTAAATAAGGAGTTAGGACGATTATTCCGAACTTATTGTAGGACAAATCATAAAGGTTGGGTTGATATATTGCCCAAATTAGAAGTTCTATATAATAACACTTACCATGAAAGTACGGGTTTTACTCCTTGCGAGATTTTATATAGTGAACCTACGAGACTATCTTTTGATGACAATTTGCCGAATGGTGTGGTATCTCTACCTGTAGACGAAATTAGGGAGAAAGCTCGTGAGAATTTAAGGAAGGCAGGACAATTACGACAGAACAAATTTAATGAGAAATATCGTATCATTCAATATCAAATAGGTGATTTGGTTAAGATAAGGAAATTAAATAAGTCTGATGCTAAATTAAAAATTACGAAAAAGTTCGAACCATTGTATGAGGGTCCGTATGTGGTTGGCGCTAATCCGTTTAAGAATGTGTATTTACTTGTAGACCCTAAGTCTGGCAAGGAACGAGGAAGGTTTAACACTATACATTTGTCTAGGTATTATAAATAAGCTTTGTAAATAATAGATAGTATCTTGTATAAGTATCAAATATCAATTGTTTTTTTTTTCTTAAGTTGACTAATAAATGGTAAAAGGGGTAACTTTGTATAGAGACTGTTGGGCAAGGGAAAAGCCTGT
Source organism: Agriphila geniculea (assembly GCA_943789525.1). Classification (NCBI taxonomy): domain Eukaryota; kingdom Metazoa; phylum Arthropoda; class Insecta; order Lepidoptera; family Crambidae; genus Agriphila; species Agriphila geniculea. The sequence continues at coordinate 12,648,701 of OX038893.1, forward strand.
CTGAGCTTACAAAATTTTAACAACTCGATTGTTAGTCTGATGAAAAAAAAAAAAGAGAAAGGTCAAAGTCTAATTAAAAAAAAAAAAAAAAAATAATTCTCTGATGGAGTGTTATTCACTTGGTACGTTACGGGTTGGACAAAAAATTAGTTAATTGTCCAAGTTAATTAAAACATATTTCGTTGTTCGAGTTGGTTGAAATTGTAAGGTCAGATAGAGGGGTGTGTCGGTGGCTTTTCTTTCCGGGGGGGAAATTTTTCTGTTTAGATATAGGTCTAGGTAGACGTTAAGTTGATGTAGATTTAGGTAATCGGTAGAATATCCGACTGTGTTTAGGCAGCTTTATGAAATAGAAAAGGCATATACAATTAAGTACACCGTTAACTTAAATTGATAATGAGTCAGTTAACTTGAAATAATTTCATATATAAAAGGGTTGTTTAACTTTAACATATCGTGTAAAATTCACTCTCGTTTAACGTGTGAGGCGTGTATTATTATAGTGTGTCGCGTAGTGTAGAAAGTGCGTAACATAAGATTAATTTTTCGTAACGAATTTGAGATAATACTTTATTGTAAATTTTGCATATAATTATGTTTGGTGACAATCGGCGTATTGAATCCTAACATTGTATGATTAATCTCTACCCAATTTAGTTATTTATATTTGCATTCAGGGTGTAGCTATGGTATAATCTTAGGTGGCGTGAATGTAGGCTAGTGAATGAAGACAGTGAATGCTGCATGAAGAGGACAGATGAATAGAATGAGAATCTAATCTAGTTTATGAGTATGAATGGGATGTTAATTTAAAAGATTGCATAGAATGAGAGTTAATGTGGATTAGGAATTGGAATTAAAATATAGATTCTATATGGAGGGCTTTGGATTATAACATATGTGAAACCTGAATGCAGACTTATTATTTTTCCAAGAGATAGGACCACCACACTGCTCTAGCGTTTGGTTTGTGCTTGCGGCCGGACCGGCGTTTAGGGTTGACAAACTTGAATTTTGTACAGTAGGACTTTTGGTGTTAGGTTAGAGAAAAAAAAAAAGAGAGAAAACAAACACTATTGACGTTTGTAAATTGTCCTGGTGTGAACAACTGTCTGAAATTCATACTACACAAGAAGCTAAGAGCTATGAATATGAACTCGACAACTGCACACTCTCCAAGGCGATATTAGGGTTGTTCTAGAGTCTTAAGTAAGCTTTTGGAAATATAGGGTCATTGTATAGGCTCACTTCGAACCGACGGAGTAGGCCCTGTTGGCAAGAAAGGAGTAATACTTGATTGTGGAAGGGTTCAATGCACAAATATGTAGCGTCATACGCAAACTTTTTCATAAGGTTAGAAAAAGACTTATTTGTCGCATGTAGACTTGCTAGAAGTTGTGGATTCACAACCCACACCTTACTGTGATCTTGTACGACTCTGGTGTTGAATATACATAAGACGGAATTGGCAAAAGTCACATAAAACTTAAAACTCGCTTGATAACTTTTCAATATTGTCTTGGTTTAAATACACTCTACAATCTAAATCTCATTTACATTAGGTTTCACCCAACAATTCTTTGATCTTGGAGAAATAATAATGGTTAGGGTTATTAAGGAAAAGTTTTTTTTTTTTATTATACAAAAGGGATGTATGAGTAAAAATTGAGGATTAAGAGTAGAGGCGGAATAAATATTTGAGAATTGAGAAGGAAAATCCTACTCCGGATCCAATACGTAGTCTTGTCACCTGTGCAGGATTTTGGGGTCGAGCTGTAACGGTTCAAAACTGAACATGCTATTTTATCTCAAATATTTTTCGAATTTTGTTTCATACTGAGCATAATATTATTTAACTATCGAACAAGTTATTATAATAAAGAGTAGTTCAGGTTTTGAGTTAGCAATAATGCAGGAAGTTCTTTTAATCTTTCACGGCGCTAAAATTCAAATATTAGTCTCTGTGTAGGTAACGACGCTAATAGGCTTAAAATTTATTTATATTTATTATTGTTTATTTATCAAATTTTATTAGAGCCTCTCGAATATTATTATAATAATTTATTTTAGAAGATTACTTAAAAAAGGATTGAATTCGGTGTTAATTAGTTCTGTAAGTTGTCAGTAGTGTCACACCACGTGATGTGTTTTAGCTAAAGAACGAAATTAAATATAGTAGGTCGTTCCAGTGGATCGATCGATGAGAAATCGATTGCAAGATGGTAACTGAGGGTCGCAAGGCAAGTCCCATATCTTTCGCCAAATTATAGTTGTAAATTTAAATTGTGTTTTAGGAAATATTAGACATTAGTTAGATTTGGGGAATAAATGCAAGTTTAGTTGGCTTGGAAAATTTTGTAGTGGATCTAGTACATTTTGTTAATCGTAGGCGGTATTTGCTTAAATTAGGGTACTTTGTCATACCATGCCTTTGCGTCATGACACAGTTAAATTGGAGATTTGAAATTAAAATGGAAGCTTAATTTGATCTTATAATATGGTTTGATGTTCAGAGATAACACAGAGAGAAAGAAAAGAAATGAAACTATGTTTTATTCTGGGCGGAGTTTAGTTGACAGTTTAGTGGTAAATTGAAAACTCGAATTGTGAAATAAAAGGGAGATAATTAATTAATAGAAATATTGTAAGGATGAATCTAGAAAGATTATTAAAAAAAAAACATAAACAATAGTTATTGAAGGTGTAATAAGAAAGTATTTCATGGGAAAATGTGAATGGAGCCTAATAAAGTTTGTCTTGTCGTTGGGTGTTGTACGAAGAAAGATTGATATGAAGTTTCTTCGAAAGCGAGATTTTATGCTGCAGGTTTATAACTCAAATGAGGGTAGGCATTTAAAAAAAATGTAAAAGTAGTCGGATGGGTGTTGCCAGTTAGGGTTTTTAAAGTACCAACATTGTGATGCTAAATTGATCGGAAATTTTAGGTTTAATTGGACCGAATACTTAATGGAAAATATTGAAATACGTATTTTAGCAAATTGATTCTAGAGGTTATGATATTTTGGGGAAGGCGAGATAAAAAGATTGAAAAAGGTTGGATTCAAATTGTAGCATATGGGAGGTTCAATTTGTTGTGAATATAAAATTCGTATTAATCAGAGTTCTATGATTATAGTACAATAATTTCATATGATTCTGGATAAATATGCAGAATATTATTCAAAGTTGTTAGTTTTGTTAGAAATGATGTAATGGGGAAAACTTGTTGATTTATTTATGATTGAAACGTTGATTCATACAATTGTATGAATTACTTAAATCAAATGTAGCTGAAATGTCAGTATAGAGAAATATTTAGGTAACAGATTAATTTTAATTTGGTTACAAATTGAGTGGCATTGTGCGCATGAGTATAGAGAATCTTGAACATAGGAGGTTATTGGTTAGTTGAATTGTACGTTGAAATTATTGATTAGTATAGGGGTTCATTTTGTAAGATTAGTAACTTAAATATTATATTTATAAGTTGAGTAAGACAAAACTGAATTCTCCCCATTTTTGAAGGAGAAGGGAAAATTTTAGGAATAATTTATGTAAAGTAGGGAAATGAAGGTAGAAAAAAAAGATGCTTAGATCGTGTGGGGTGAGTTTCCTGCAGAGAGTGAATGATTCTGGGGGATTATAAAAGGCGAAGTTGGGGGGAAATCGCTCTCTTTACTTTCTCCGATATCAGCGAAGCATCAAGTGGAACTCAGAAGAAGCCGTCGATACCCTCTCTGTAAGAAACTTCAATCAAGTAGTATTTTATTTTAACGCAAGAAACATCAAGAAGTCAGGAAGATAGTGTTTTTAATTGAGGTTTTGACGTATAGGTCCGCAACCGGGTGTGAGTCTTTTGCTTATATGCTTTAATTAGGGCTTATATGGTATAAGTAAGCTTCAAATTAAAGTATGTAGATTTTGCTTGCAAATTTTCATGAAGTAAAGTAAATTTCCCAATAGTTTCAAGAATTTTCATGGTTTAAGGTTGTTCGAAATTTGTTTAAGCAATCAGGGGGAAATAAAGGGGGGGTAGATTTCTCTTTAGTTTTGTGTCTTTATTGGGCGTTCGGTCAATCCTCAAAGGGGTAGGTAAAATAGCATTGCTTTGTGGCGTGCAATGCCGGTTTCTGTTGAAAGATACCTAGTTTAGTCACTTAAGGTTACCAAGCTAGCCAACTCGCTCATCAACCAACGGTCCGAACGGTGTGTGGATGTAATCCCGTTTGAACGTGGAGGATATGGCTTGGTAATGTTAATCCTCTTTGTAGGTGCCTATTTGTTCCATCCCAATCAAATATGGCCACGTCCAAGCTGTTAGGGGAGTTTAGGCGAGTCATGCTTGCTCACGCTGTACAGGATCGGGGCGTCGGGGATGATGGTAAGCATCCCAAATATTGCATAGGAAATCGGAATTTAGTCGTTGGTAGGCAGGTAAATTCATTTGGTTTATAAATTCATTGTTAGGCGCGTAGGAACATTAGCTTAGGTTAGCATCTCAAGGCGGGAGGGAAACTTGGATGCTGGTAAAAGGTTAAACATCCTCAAGAAGGTCGTGTTGTCAGCAAGGTAACAGCAGGAACGGTAGACAATCTAGGAGCTTTTAGGTAGGCGGTGGAGAGGTAGATCACTTCGTAGTGTATCGGATTTAGGTAGGCCGCAAATAGGTAGGCGTCGTCAAGATGGCCGCCGAGGTCAATAGGTAGTGATTCGAAATTTAGGTAGGCGGTGTTGAGAATCGGGTCGACAGAATGGCCGCCGTGGGTCACCAAGTGGAACATTCGAATTTATATAGGCGGTGAAGAGGTAGGATGACTTAGGAGTGGAACATGGTGAATGCGGAAGTGTACAATATAATGGACGAAAGTTTATGTGGAATTACTGGTTATAATCCAATAGGATAGTATCAATCTTCCATAGAATCAGTGTTGTGAATGATTACTACAGTGTGCTAAATTGTGTAGACTTTGCAAGCTTCAGTAAGTACCCACAAATAAATTTACTCTTAATTTAATTTAGATATCTTTTTCAGTTAATATTGAACAATGATTTAATAGATGGAGTAGAATCATAAATAAAGAATAGATTATTTATCTTTGAATTGGATTGGTTGAAGGGAGCTATGGTTGAACCGATTGTTTATAGATAGAATAAACTATTTTGGTAATTTTGAGAGGAGTGCTGAAACAAGATCTGAGTGTATGGAATAAGCTCGTGTCTCTAGTAAGTTAAGGTCGATTCACAACTTCTAGGTCACTAGATCAATGCTTTGAGTAAACCTTTCAAATTGACAGAATGATGTTTATGATTAACCGAGAAATAATACTTTGAAAAGTATCAACCAACTATGAAAGTATCATATTATTTAGTGAATATATAAAATTCACAAATAATAATGACAACATATCTTTTATCCGAGTTCAAATATTTAAAGCTAAATATTTAAATATTTAAATCAAATATTTATAGCTGGCAACCCCGACCGATACACTTGTCAAAACAAACCAGCTGATTTTATAATTCAATTAAATTGTTTAAACTTAGAATTTCTTTAATAAGTTGTGCTTAAATTGTTCTTTACTTTATAAATATCCAGTAGAAGTGTTATCTTTATAATCAGTGTGGTATAATTTGAAAAAATATGATTTCAAATTCGTAACGACGCGGCGGCAACCAAATGTCACTGGAGAAGATATAAAAGCCGGATAATTTTGTAGAAGAAAGGACAAATTTGTGATCTGCTGCATTTTAAACCGGGGGAGTATATTTGTTCCTTAATTTTTAGTAATTAATACGTACCTATAAGGTATAGGTTATTAGGGAAATACCAAATTAAAACTTTGTGACTGAATTGAATTTTCATAAACCTACCTAGTAACCACAGAGGCGGATTGTTTTCCAATTTAAACTTATACATTGACCACTCCACTACTACAAAACTCACTAATCGTGAGTAACTTCACAACACAATACGATCTGGCACAGTTATAACCTCTCTTTACTTGACATACAGTGGAAGTAAAAGTTGATGGTGGCTACTATTGTCACAGACATTCACTATACTTTTACACTCACAAGCATTATATTTGTACATAAACACATCTGATCAACTTCACTTTTAAACAATAATTTTGGGAAACCATTCTGCTCCTTTTCTTGCAATATTACTTAGTTATAAATTTGATCTGGTACTAAATAACTTTCACTTTAGACTAATCAGTCACTCAGTTTTAACTTCATTTAAGTATGGTTAGGTACCAACATTTGTTTACTAAATTCATAGGTACTGACTGACACACATTAAAAGAAAAAGGTAATGACCCTGTTTTTATAGTCAATATAGTCAATATAGTTAATTGCATATCAAATCCATTTTAAATAATAAACAGACATTTTAATATACTGACCTCACTTTGAATAACTTAATTTGTTTTTCTTTGTATTTATTTATTTAATATAGGTATAACTCTGAAAACTTGTAATAAATACCTATTTGCTAAGTACCTACTAGTAATCTGTGTTTATTTAATCTTCGATTTTCTTTTTATAAAAATTAATTAAGTTTATCGATCAGAGTGTACGTTGATAAATCTTCTATTTTTTTAAATATTAATATTTTTTTCATCTGAGTCTGCTTCATAGACATAATAGTTTTATAATTTGTAGTTGTAGTACATATAAAAATACTAGTGAAAGATTATCATTCCTTACTTTATTCATTCAAAGATAGACTGATGGTGATACCTATTCACGTTGTAATCAATAAAAATTAAGTACTTAGTTAACTAACACAAATACTGTTAAATCTGGTTAACTGTACCTACTTTACAAAACAAATTGCGCTATCAGTCACCTGATTGCACTACCTACATTTTTTTTTATAACTTATAATTTTTAATTAAACTGTTTTTAGTAACTTTAATATAGACAGCAGTGTAAAGTTTGCTTTATTTACATTATACTAACTTCTTATTGTATATTTGCAGTGAATGCGGCTTTGAATTTTCAATTCAAGATGTTGACCCGTAAGGCAAATGCGAAGGATATGGAGCTCAAACTCAAGCACACCTTGGAGGACTTAAAAGCTACTAAAGAGCTTAACAATAATCTTCTGCAAGAAAGAGAGGATAGTGAATGCGAGATCCTCAAGACCATTAATCGGAACACCGAACTCAAGAATGAGCTTGCTGAGCTTCATATAAAGTACTCTGAAATTGTTGAAAAGTGCAACCATATGCAAGACTTTATTCAATCATTTAAAGAGTGCAGTGACACACATGAGCAGGCATTGAGTCGCATCACGGATCTTGAAATCAGTTTGTCTCTTGCTCAAAAGAATATCTTAGAGTTAGAACAGGAAAATAAAAATATTACAGAAGAAAAGCATTCTCAAAGTCTGTTCAGTGAGTTACAGCAGTGTGACTCTGCAATATATGATAAGTCAATTTTGGTTTATAACAACCTTGATGATAAATCAATTATGAGTAGAAATAACTGTCAACTGAATAGCGGGAAAAAAATAAAAAAATACATTAAGTTAAATAGATACATTAGGAAAACTCAAAAGTTGATAAAAAGGCAAAACTATTATAGTAAATATTCACAGTTGAGAAAAGAACGCAAGTCATTGTTAGAGCAATTAAATGTAATAAATAGGGTTACATGTAATAAAAATAAGGAATGTGAAATGGTTAGTAATCGGTTAAGTGAAAAAATTGACAATTTAGAACTGTCACTTACGGAAATGTATAATAACTTGAGCGAGTTTTCTCGTAAGCAGTTAGTTTACCAAAAGTTAGCTGCAAATGATATGATTGATATGTGTAATTTTAATACAGACCGGTTTGAGTCCCTCGGCAAAAAACAGAACTGTAGCTGTTTAAACCGAAATGTTGATTTAATAACAAAAGATGCATCTACTCAGTCTGCCCCAGAGTGTGCAACTACTTACTCGGTGTGTCAGCCTAAAGTTTCTAATATTTCCAATAGTATATTAAGCGCAAGCAAAATTAGTTCATGTATAAAAGATGATTGCAGTAAACCAATGTCATCACAATACATTATGTATTGTGATGAAATTGGAAAGAACTTAGGCCAATTGATACAAAATCAATTAGGGGGAAATGTTATTAATTATTGTATGCCTGGGTCCACTTTAGATGACATTATGAATATAATTGTAAAAAAATCATTCAGTGATAACACTAACTTGATAATTTTAATTGGAAATAGGGGTAATGTCAACAAAAACCAATTGATGACATATTGTAATTGCCTCTGTTCTCTGAATGTTAGCAAAGTGATATTGTTTACATTTCCCTACAGCAAAAGTCTGTCACAGGTGGAAAATAATGTAAGATTTAATTTGAATATATCTTTGAATACAGTGGCATTTTATAATAGCCAACAGCTGCATTTAATTGACATTAATAAATTATTTTACAATTTTTACTTGACAAAAGATAAATATTATCTGCCTTCTTCTTTTACGAGACAAATAGCATTATCGCTATCTTTTTATTTTAAACAACTAGCCAATAATTTGGCTAGACAAACATCTGCTTCTATTGAGCAGTTAACGTCTGACATGTGTAATTCAACTTTGGAATCCGTTCCAAATAATTCTGTAAATAATTTTAGTAATAATTTATTACATTTAAATTACCATTTGAGACAATAGAGGCGTCTTCTAGCGCTAAACCGACAATAGGAAAGCCAAACTATTTAAGAATTGTCCATCAAAATATACAAGGCTTTTCTCGCAAAGATTTAGAAATTAGCTTATTCTTAAATTCTGAAGATATTGATGTGTTATGTGTTACAGAGCATTGGCTGAAAAAGCACGAATTAATTTTAAGTTTGGATAATTATAAAGTTGCTAGCTCGTTTAATAGAAAATCTGCTATAAGAGGGGGTTCACTTATTATTCTACATAATAGTTTACATTGTAAAGAGCGCAAAGATGTAGTATCCCTCTCAATTGAACGAACCATTGAGTTGTCTTGTGTGGAACTTGATCAAATAATTATAGTATGTGTATATAGACCCCCCACCGCGAATTACTCTGAGTTTGAGTCCACTATGGAGGAAGTCTTAAAAATAACTTGTAGGAAGAATAAAAAAGTCGCGATTTGTGGAGATTTTAACGTCGACATCTTAGATCCTAAATTAGCCAAGCTAACGAGTAGGTTTATAAACCTATTCAAATCATTTAATTTACTACATACTTTTCATGAACCAACGCGAATCACACCCACATCGGCAACCTGCTTAGATAATATTTTCTGTAACTGTAATGTTCTTGAAAAATCAATTTTGAATTGTATTAAATCCGACCACAGTGGACAATTAGCCTCTATTGAGCACCATCATGTTCCGCCTAAACGGGAAATAATGTGTAGACCAATAAAAAAACACTGTATTGAAAAATTCAGAACCAATGTCACAAGTAAAATTGAAACATTACCAGAACCAAATTTTGAAGCCAATAAACTATATAATCATTTATTTAGCATAGTTCAAACTGAATTTAGTGAAACTTTTAAACAAAAAGTGATCAAATGTAATGATAGTACGAAATTTAGTGACTGGGCCACACCCGGTATATATAAGAGCAGAAGGAAATTATACGAACTTTATGCAGAGAAAGCTACTTCTTGTGATCCTAACTTCATTGAATTTGTCAAGAAGTATTCACAAACATTCAGAGAAGTTTGTATCTTAGCAAAGTCCAAGTACTTTGCAAATAAAATTAAATTAGCTGACAATAAAATTAAGGCTACTTGGAATATTATTAACAAAGAAACGGGCAAATCAAAATCCAATATAAATTCCTTCTGTTTAAAAACTGGTGATCAAACTTTTGAATCTGACAATGAGGTCGCTAAAGTTTTTGAAGATTTCTTTGCTAGAATACCTGTAGAAACTACCAGTACTCTTAGTGCTTGTCCCAACATCGCTGTCTCCCTTCTGGAGTCTAGTGTTGATAAGTGCTATGAAAGTTTTTCCTTTAAATATATAAATAGTGCAGATATCATTAAAGCTTTTAAAACAATTAATGTTAAAAAAACAGAAGATCTTTGGGGCATGTCAACAAGCATTATTAAATCAATAATTGATATACTAGCCCCTTACTTGGCTTTTATTTTTAACAAATGTATTGACGAAGGGGTCTTTCCTGATCTAATGAAAAATAGTAAATTGATTCCTCTTTTTAAATCTGGGGATAAAAGTGACCCAGCTAACTTTAGGCCAATATCTATACTACCAGCACTTAGTAAAATATTTGAAAAAATTATATATTCCCAATTATTAGATTACTTCACATACAATAATATACTTCATAAAAATCAGTTTGGATTTTCCAAGGGTAAAAGTACTACTGATGCTGGAATTGCACTTCTCAAACATATTCTTGACGCTTGGGAAGAAAAGCAAGATGTAATTGGCATTTTCTGTGACCTTTCTAAGGCATTCGATTGCGTTGATCACCAAACACTATTAAAGAAGCTAGAACATTATGGTGTCTCTGATAAATCAGTTAGCCTTATGAAATCGTATTTGTTCAATAGAAGTCAGAAAGTAGTGATAAATAAAACTGAATCTACTGGAGCCCCCATCAATATGGGTGTGCCGCAGGGATCAATATTGGGCCCATTGCTGTTTCTAATTTATATAAATGACCTTCCCAACTACGCAAATAATTTATGTGAGACAGTACTATTTGCGGATGATACTTCTTTAGTTTTCAAAGTAAACAGAGGTAGTAACTGTTCGGACGAAGTAAATAGTGCCCTCTCTAAAGTTTCATACTGGTTTAATAGTAATAATTTAGCACTTAACCCCAAAAAAACTAAATGTGTAAAATTTTCATTGCCTAATGTTGAGCATACAGAATTAAATATTAATTTGAATGACGATGAAGTCGAGTTTATTGAAAGTACAAAATTTCTAGGTATCACACTAGATTCTCGACTGCAATGGGATCCACATATCGAAGCCTTGTCAAGTAGACTTAGTTCAGCGGCATTCGCTGTTAAGAAAATAAGGCTTTTAACTGATATTGAAACGGCAAGGTTAGTATATTTTAGTTATTTTCATAGTGTAATGTCTTATGGACTGCTATTGTGGGGCTCAGCTGCCAGTATTGAAGATATTTTTGTACTCCAAAAAAGAGCTGTTCGCGGCATTTACAATCTTCGGCGGAGAGATACCTTGAGAGAACTGTTTAAAGAAATAAATATTTTAACTTTGGCAGGCCAATACATATATGAAAATTTAGTTTATGTAAGAAAACACTATGATTCATTTGCTAAGAACAGCAATAATCACCAGTTTAATACAAGAAATAAAGATAAACTTGCCGTTCCAAGATTTAGGCTTGCAAAAACTAGAGGTTCATTTAGGGGGAAAGGCATCGCCTTTATTAATAAAGTTCCACAACAAGTAATTGATCTTCCTTTGCATGAATTTAAAAACCATGTTAAAAAAACGCTCATGGGTAAAGGTTATTATAAAGTAGACGATTATCTTAAAGATCAAAATGCGTGGAAATGATGTAACACATAACTACTGTAAGTACTTTGTTGCCAATGATAGTAATATAATAAGTCTATGTTTGTTGCCAATAATCCTGTCACCCTGTTGTAATTATCTGGTAACGATATATTTAAGTTTGTAAATATCGTTACTTATTGCTATTAAAGCTGATAAGTTTCTTGCGCCCGTTCTTCTTGTCAGTTAAAAAAGTCTTGAACGGGTGGTAGGAAAATATAGACGATTCAAAAGTACTTAATAATTAAGTTTATTTGAATAAAGCTAATTTGACTTTGACTTTGACTTTAAACTATGTTCCACCAGCCAACTCAATTGAAAGATGTTAGAAATAGAATCTAGTTTACAATTGAGAACAAATATTGCCAAGTCTACTCAATATTAAATCGAAATACTGCTTTAACCTTTAGTAAATGACCTGAAATCAATTCAGTTTATGGTTGTATATTTATAATTTAGTTGTGATTGAAGTATGGAAATCCCGTCATAGAATTTTACCTTGTTTAGAATTGTCTTTCCTTCAGAATTTGAGAACTATCAGTGTCCCAAGTATATGGATAGTAATGTTGTGTCCATCTGTTATAATGTTAAACAGTCATACTAGAACTAATTATTTAATTATTCAAAATTTAAATTCGTAATTCAGCCATCGCAATTGAAGGAGAATTCTTCATTGTGAGAAACTGGTAGTTCGCTTGAAAGCACTCTGCTTGCCCTCTTTTATTAAAACTGACTGACAAAGACTAAGTACTATAACTTAAAAATATACATTAATTAAATTTGTCATGAAAGAATATGGCTGGCCAGAAGGGAGTTGACCAAGTACGGAGACGAGACTCATTGTATCGGGCGGGGAGCGGGCCCATACCTTAGCTGGCAAAAACACAATTGCATATTCATTACTTGTATAATAACTTCAGAAAGTAAAAGAATTCTTATTTAATAGCGCTGAAAATTTTATTATACTTTGATCTCAGGCGACTAAAACTTCTTAACTTACCTGAAATAATCTCTCTTATTTTAATGAACTAAGTTGACAATAGATAATTTACATTATTTGGAATAACGTCATACATGGCATATAATTTGACACTTGGCAGCGGAAGAGAATTGCTCAAATTTAACTTTTCTCTATAACCCGACTTACCTCTTTTTACCTTGCAGTCTATTATGGTTGAACATACCCTCTTTTACCTTATAACAATACTCCATTTAACTCGTAAATTCACTTTGATCATTTCCTATCAACGTAGGTTTATTTCGCTCATACTTACTTCATCTACGGAACGTAATTGGGAACGCTTCCCTCTTTATTTATAGTATTCCCATTTTTTGACACTAAAGAACTATGGAATTTCCCTTGGTAGTATGACAAATATTAAGAATTAATATGAAAGTAAAGTAAACTCACTTAAGAAAAATACAGACTTAATTTCTATTTCTCTGGTTATATCAATAGAGCAATATCTTTCATTTAGTGGTATTTTCTTTTAGAAATAAATGTAATAGCAGGAATAATTAAGACCTAGTAATGAAAGCGAATACTTCTATTGGAAAATGAAAATCAATACTAATCACACTTTTAAAAGAATTAGGGTTCACTAATTATCACATCCAGGGTTCCTCCATTAGACTTTCACAGGCCCTCTCAGATCACACAAAGCTTGTTAGTAAAGTTCTTTGTAGGTTAGTTAAGGTTGGATAAAGTAAACTTAGTAAATTGTATTTTGGAGGTTATTTAATCCAGTAAAATTAGGTTCAATAGTTTAGTTATAATCAACGGTAAGTAGTAAGCGGATTTTTGATTGTCCTCCTGTCCTGTAGGTTATTAGGTTTCCACTTAGGTTTTAGTTTCTTGCATAGGCTGTGATCATCTAGACCCATTGTAGTTAGGTCGTCGGTTACAAGTTCTAGAACTCAGACTGATGAGTCTGTATCAACTAAATCATCAAGAACAGGGGCCCTATTTTTGAATCGCTCGGCTGGCGTCGAGCGCTCTTTTCGACTAATTTTCGTTCGACATTTGACTTTCCATATTTTTGAATCGCTCGACCGCAACGAGTGGGTGAGGGCACTCGTTTGCAGTCGAGCGATATGACACGGCGAGCGATATTCTTTTCTACTAAAAACAAAGGTATTTATTTATGTAACAGCCAATAGAAACATGTTTCGTTTTCGTTGCGGTAATTACTAGTTTTCTCTAGATTCTGCGTGGAACGGATAAAATCCAACATTTCGTTTATATTGGCAGCACCGGAAACGAACGATTCAAAAATAGAGCCCCAGGTGGCGTTATGTAAATCTAGATTTTATGCTAACATTGGCGATTTCTAGGGTACAATAACTTCACGGTGTGGGGAGATGGCCAAACTTGTCCGGCCAGCTCCCAGGAGTGAGGATGCCTGGTTTGTCGAGCGGCTGCCGGGTCATCTTGGGGTGATTCCCACAAGGGCCCAGTCGGCGGCGAGAGGGCAAGTACCGGAGTTTTTAGTGGGTATCCCCCCCTCCCGAGATCCCACTGAGCCACTCGGCTGGGTGAGATCACGGGAGGCGCTCGTGGAGGGAGCCACAACGTTGAATGTTGTGGTTCCCTCCTAGCGAGCCCCACATACGAACCCCCTGCTCACCTGTGGGGGGGGGATGCGTAAATGCATCTTCTCCGGTATAAAAAAAAAGGTACAATGACTTCAATGTTTGGCACCATTTTGCTTAATAAATATTATAAATGACTTCTTACTTGCTTCTTACTATATTCCGGTGTCAAGAAATTTTGAGGTATTGTATTATTGAAACACCTCTTCTATAGTGAAGACAATCGAAAAACGCTAACTGCAGTAGAATTATACAACCTAATTCCACTATCTCCATTCTCCCATTGGACAACCAGACGTACTAATCAGCGCCACCATTTTTTGGTGGCACGGTTTCCAAAGATTCGAACTCACACTAAAGGCCAAGCCACACAGCGGGCGTGGCGTGACGGAACGGGACGGCGACGCGACGCTGAGCAGTTGTAATGTACTAGATACTATGGACGACGTCACACAGGCCGGCGTGGCGCGACGTGTCGCGTCCCGTCGCGCCGAGCATGAATACAGATCGGAAGCGCAGCGGGGCGGAACGTAGTAGTAACGCCCGCAGTGTGAACTCTACCGTCACGCCGGCACCGTCCCGTCACGCCGCGCCCCGTCGCGCCCCGTCGCGCCACGCACGCTGTGTGGCTTGAGCTTAAATGTTTTGCTTCAAATGTTATCATTCGGAGGCGATAGGTATCTTCTAGGCAAGCGCGTTCCATCGTAGATTGCATCATAACTTACCATCAGGCGAGATAGTGGGCAAGTTCTTACCATTCTATAATAAAAAAAAAAACACTAGCTTACTAACAACGACGAGCGAGCAGTTCAACGTGCTGGAATTAAAATAACTTTATTTTTGACGCAGACCTATTGTTTTACTAGAAATCTTAAGACAAGAGGCAAAGGCTGAATAAACACGCACATACTGCAAATAACGCTTTGATAGTATCGTGTGAGTATATAAAGACATTTTTCAGTTCATTTTTCAGAGTATATAAAGCATTCTGGTTTCGGGAACTCAAAATTTATTCAAGATGAAATTCACTTTGATTCTTTACTTCATTGCAGCTCTGGTGAGTTTATGATTAAGAAGTTGCATTTTATTAGATTTAAAACACAGGTATTAAACGCGTGTGATAAGAATCGGTTCAAAAGTAGGTAATAAGAAAACGAATTGGCGGCGCTGTTGGACGGCTATAGATTTATGTATTCTGTGGCTGTAAGCGTGTTAAGCCGCAGATGATTATCTAATTAGAAACCACCTAGCGACCGGTTGCAGTTCATAGATGATAGTGATCCATTGCTACTTCTTTTTGGATTAAAAAAAAAACATACTAAAGAAAAGTAGCAATGTATGTGGAATGAAACCGGTCGCTAAATAGTTTCTTTTTAGATAATCAGGGTGCCTTTTCCGTTGGTCCCGGCTGCATTATCTGTCGTTAACACTCCGTATTCGAGCGCTAACACACTGGGACGCCATCGCCACGGCGAAGTCGCCGACTACGTATCCAAAACAATTCGTATTGTAATGTATGACAGTTAACACACCTTGCCTCCATAGACAAGGTGTGTTAACTGTCATACATTTCTTCATACTACACATCTTGGCGACGACGTTGCCAATTTGGTCGCGTAGCTTGCTGCATTGTTTTTTTTTGTATCAGTTACACTAGGGTGTTACTTACATTAAAGTTTTGCTTATTTTGAATGCAGTGTTTTTTTTGCATTGTGTTTTTCATTGTCATGTTCGTAGTTGGCCTCTCATTGAACCATCGTTCTATTTTAATTATAACCTCTTAAGTAGTACTACATAATTAATATTGTTCTTTCAAGTAGAGAACTAGAGATACAGTAATTAATAAAGCTAAATTTGCTGCTGATATGTAAAACGTGGTAAATGTGGCCATGTAAAACCGCTTACTACAAGATTAGTGGATGAAATTGACTAAAAATCACGTTGCGCGGCCATTTTTTCAGCTATAGACAGGCAAGACAATAATATAAGATTAGTGGATGAAACTGAAAAAAACCACGCTGCGCGGCCGTTTTCTTAGGTACTTTAGGCAACAGGAAAGACAGTAGTATAAGATTAGTCGACAATATCTGGCTAAAAATCGCACTGCGCGGCCATTTTTTTTTACTTTAGACAACAGAAAAGACAAGAGTACAAGATTAGTCGCGCGCTACGTGGCCTTTTTTTTTGCTACAACAGACAGGCATTGTTCTGAAAAAAAAACAGGAATTTTGTACATCGTAGACAGGCATTCTCTCTTACGTAGATAGTAACCCTATATAGGGGGCCCACAGGCTTGAATTGCTTAGGGCACCAAGTAGTCTTAATCCGCCACTGAGAGGATCCTTAGTTCTAGTTTTATTTCCATGGTGGGGGGCCTCAAATCAGCATCTAGCCGAGGGCCACCAATGGAGCCAGACCGGACCTGAGCGGTATGATCGCGCCGCTACGTTATGCATTTGCCAGCGTTTCCTCTTGCCAACAAATCTTAGTTGATAATAAAATAAATAATGATCTGATCACCCATTCTGACGCCGCCCGAAAGCCCGCGATAAGGTTAGTAGCCACTGGCTACTTATTTGGCAACCTCGTTTGGCTACGATAGTAATACCTCTAGGTACTAATATGAATGTATGTTTTGTTATTCAGCTCTCAGTTGCCTTGTGCAGTCCAGCTCCAGATGGTAAAACCTCTATAGGTGAGTTAAAGATAATATTATTAGGTTTGTCATACTTAAATTTAAGGTTTGATGTTAAGTTTTTTGTAATGAATTAAAAACTGGACATCATACCTAAAATATCTTAAGAGGGCTTTACACTCGCGCCGCGAACCGCGTATGGGCTTCGCGGCTTCGCGTTCGCGCTTCGCGGCGTTCCCCGTCAGAGGGCTCTACACTCGCGCCGCAAACCGCGGCCGCGAATCACGGGCGCGGTTTGCGCATGAAAACGGTGCGAAAAATATAGCCCTCCAGACTCGCGCGTGAACCGCGGCCGCGAATCACGGCAACATTAGTTCGGCACACAAGTTCTTTGACGCGGACCAAAAAACCGCCATCAGACAGAGGGCTCCACGCCGCGAAAGCCCGCGAAGGCCGCGAACCGCGAGTGTGGAGGGTTCCGCGGCTTCGCGTATGGGCTTCGCGGGCTTTCGCGGCGCGAGTGTGGAGCCCTGAGCCTCTTCGCGGCGTTCCCTCTTTAGGTTTGGAGTATACGAATCAGGCCCCCTACTCAAATGGCCAACTTTCTATTCGTTTGAACGCTACGCTTACTTTTAAAGCTTTAAAATAAGCCGTAAACTACAAAATTACATGCCGTAAGCTTGTCAATTCCATACAATACATCGAAGTCTGTGATTTACATAAGATTGCGACATGTGATTTAATCGTCTATTTCTCATATTTAAACTTTAAAAGTAAGCGTAGCGTTCAAACGAATAGAAAGTTGGCCATTTGAGTAGGGGGGCAGGAATCTATCATACAATACTGAAATGTGGCACATGCGTTGAGTTTCACGTTTCACCATTTCGACTGGCTCTTTCCATACATTGCTGGTGACACTTAAGTCCTATTAAATTTCTTCCGTCATTAAGCAGTTATGTAAAACAAATAGTCAGTTGAAGCACTTGAAGCTACATAAGTTAATTTCAACGTGTCATCGTGAATAATGGGGGACTTGCAGCGTTTTGGGGGAGTTTGAGGTGTGCCACAAAATCCATTTTCATCCTCAGGTAGATGATCGAAGGCTATTATAGATACATTTTCCTTACAATATGGGAACCTGACATCCGAAATTCAACCTTAATTAACACGTCTCCAATGAGAACCCAACTAGCACAAGACGTCTGCTTAAGACCTATATGGTGTATTTAATTACAGTTATAAGCTGCAAGAGTCAGCTGCCTAACGCGGTATGCAACCCTTTTACAGCTGCTTTAGATCTAAAGGGGCGACTTTAGAACCTATTTTAATCTTATTTTAGTAGATCCAGTAGAGTTACATAAAAGCGCATGTAATTTCTTAAAACCGCTACATAAGCACCCTATTGGCACTAATTGAATGAATTAACGTTAGATCCGTTCATTAAATTACAGTTCCAAAACTGCGACTTTCTTTGGGCAGTTTGGTGGTTTTAATGTAAGCATTTAATTTCTATTACATGTAAGATGTTTTTATATAATTATGGCTGGCAGCATAGTGAATTAATAAAATGGTGGAATTGTTGTGTAAATATACGATTTGAGTTACGCGGTTTGGTTAAGTGATAAATATTGGAAAATTTAATTTACTGTGAAATGTGTATGGTGTTTTTGGAATAAAACTAATGGGTTATTCCTTCCTCTCACTCTACGTGCCCCAGCCAGCGAAGTCGGGCAGCCTTTATTTCCCCAATTATATTCGGCTCGGACACCAGCTGTTCTATCTCCCGGTTAAACCTTTGCCTCCACTCCCCGTCATCGTCTCTTGTTGGTCCCAGTAATTTTCGTAGGATTTTTCGTTTTGCAACTAAGAGTTGTTTTTCCTCCCTCAAGGTTGTCGTCCAAGTATCACACCCATACATTAAAATCGGTCTAATGATCGTTTTGTAGATGCGGATTTTTGTAGCTCTGTTTATCAACTTGGAGTAGCAGTAGTTTGTGAAGTCTGTCAGTTCTGAAATGAATAAAAAACTAAAATTTTAAGTTTAAGGTATTCCGGCCATTTCAGAACTGACAGACTTATGTTTACTCTCTCTACGATTGAAAACTAAATGATGACACGGGTCTCTTACTGATGTCACATGGCGTAAATATAATCTTAAAATTTTGACCGGAAGTGGAAGATTTTCATAAGCTTCCGGCCAATTTTATTTGCGATAATCTTCTGATCCTCGCTTAGCACTACTTTTCCGACCGTGTGCCATGCATTTCATCGTGATGTCATATGACGTAGGCAATACTGTCGCGGGCTCACGGACTATATACGTTATGGAGAAAATAAGCAGATTTGATTCAATTTATTTGTGTTACGGAAACTAATTATTCACAATAATTAAGAAATAATAAATAAGTGATGAGAAAAATTAATATTATTCCTTTATGTTTCAGGTGGTTTAATAGGAGAAATTAACCTTCTCAGTGAGTACCTACCTACCTATTGTCTAAAACTAAAATGTAGTAATCTGCAAACACTGACAGAGTTGCCAGCGATGATGTAATATTTATTATTCAAAACTATGATAATTAAATAGAAAAGGACCCAGTAATCATCCTTGAGGAATACTCACTTGTTGAATATAAGGAAATCGTACCTACCTATATTAATCGAAAAATATATATGATTGAAAGAATTAAGAACTAATTTTATTTTAATTTTAATTTCAGATGGAGGTATCTTATGTAAGTTTGTAAGCTTTACTTTATCAATGTTAAAATATTATAATCCGCGATGACTGAACAATTTTCCATTCAAAACTTCATCATCATCAGCCATTATAATGTCCCCACTACTGGGGCACAGGCCTTCCTTATGGGTGGATAAGGAGGACGGGCCATTAACCCACCACGCGGGCCCAATGCGGATTGGTGGGTGTTAACGACTGCAAATGCAGCCGGAACCAATGGCTTAACGTGCCTTCCGAAGCACGGAGGAGCTCGAGATAATACATTTTTGGTCACCCATCCCATGACCGACCCTTGCGAACGTTGCTTATCCTCCGCAATCGCTGGGCCAGGCGCTAAACCACTGCGCCACCGAGTTCCCCTATTACTAAGTATTTTTTTTTATGCACAACGGGATTGTGCTTGGCCTTCACCTCACCTGATGTTAAGTGATGATAAGGTCGAAGGTGGAAGCGCACTACACCCGGAATCCTAAACACTGACGAACAGACATCTTACCTCTTGCCGGAACAAAAAAATAGACTTAGGTAAGATGGTGGTAGCTAGCCAGGCGGGCTTGAAATAAACTCTACCACTGACCAAACCAAGTACAAATTGTACCTCTTCTGGGAATCAAATCCGGTACCCCAAACATTTATAAAAAAACAACAAATGGTTTCACACACATAGGAATACGAAAGATTAATTTAATAAGTGACCATGATTTTTAATAGCGATTTATGTTTAAAAGACATATTATGACAATTGTCAAAAACTATTTACTAAATAGGACAAGTAACGGTGAACAGACTTTACCAAAGCTTTACGTAGCTCGTTCGTACATGTCGCTGGCGTTCCGTGGCATCCATTAGAAGATGACCAGATGACAATTCCAACATATTATATTTAAGATTAAACATTGAATGAAATTGTTTATTTACTTGGCATTAGCACGTGACTAGCTATTGTAGGCACATAACGTAGTTTCCCAGGATTTTAGCCATAGACATAGAAAAATTTTCGCTGCGCTCAAGAAGACCAACAAAGCGTGGAAATGAGAAGTTAACATCATACGGACACGGTCTATGTAAAAAAGAGACAAAGGATCGAGTGACATGTGCCAACATTTTTTACAGAAAGAGCCCCTAGCGTCCCGCCTAGCAAATGAGCAATCACAGTTTGTTTAAAATATTTGTTAATCTTAATTAGAATTTAAAATAAAGGTATCGTGGAGCCATGGTGTCTTGTGCTCTAAGTAATTGTGATCTGACAAAAAGAAATAATCCAAGTAATCACACTTTTCACAGGTAAATATAGATATTGCCACACATTTCTCTAAAACCAAATTACTCTACATTTATTCGTTTATCGACTAAGAAAACAGTATGGAACATAGTTTATTAATTTCCTTTGCCATATATAGTCATATTTTATGAATCTAAGTCATATTTTACGTATCTTATATAAAATGTATGCATTCGTTTTCGGATCAACTGTTTATTGACATTGTTGTTCTTTGACATTCTATTTCTATGATTTTAGCTTTTACACAATATATTTTTGCATGTTCCGACAACTAAAGGCAACTTTTCACTACGAACGATGTTATCAAAGCAAAATTGTCTCATTAAATGCAATATGTTTGTAGTATTTGCCGAATACAACTTTGTGTACTTAGGTATTCACTTATTATTTATGTTACTGTAAAAACCCGTGTATTAGTAACTCTCAGATTTTACTGGAAAATATATGGATTTACCAACATATGTCGGTAAATGTAAGGATTTTATAAAAGGGAGATCATTTTTCGGCCTTTTACTATTAGAATTTGGCACATGCTAGGTTTTGCCAATGACGGTTGGTGAATGTTGTATTTTTTAACTAGCTGCCACCCACGACTTCGTCTGCGTGGAAAGATTTTTTTTTGCTATCCCTCGGGAACAATACTTTTTTTCGGGATGAAAAGTACCCTATGTCCTTCTCTGTAACCCTGACAACGTGTATGCAAGATTTTATGATGATTGGTTCAGTAGTTAGGACGTGAAAGCGTAACAAACAAACAAATAAACAAACAAACAAACGGTCTTTCGCATTTATAATATTAGTAAGGATTAAATCGTGAATAAGCTACATATCTTAACTTAGTCATTTATTTTTTATTTATTGGAAAAACACATTTACAATTTAATTTTATGCAAAGACGGTGTTTAATAAACCTTTAAGGGTTTTTCTGTACACCGTGATGCATTTATGTGTGATACATATAAAAATACTGTAGCGGCGAGATCATACGCGCCACATAACAAATGATGAAGAAATGCAGGAACAGCGAAAAGTATAAATTGAGCGGAGCGGCATCTACCATGCGCCGCGCAGACTACATGATACACCGTACTACAATGATTCACATCGAGTTCACTAGATGGCGCCTGAACCAGAAAGAAATAACGATCAATATGGAGAGCAAGGAAATAGTATGGAAATCCTACATCTCGCTAACGGAGTTTTCTGAGCGACTCAGCATATATACAACTACTAACCAACTAGGGTTGGACTGCGGTCCCCGACCACAGTTACCTAGCTCGGTGGAAGTACTTCCCTTTACTCTGAATATATGGCGAAGAGTTCTTGCCTCTACAAATACTCTATCAGTAAAATCCTAGATAACTTTTCAACATCATTTTGATTTGTATCTTCACTATCATTGGCTCAAGCCATGTCAACCTTCCTCTTCTTATTCATTGCCGGGATTTAACCTAATAAGAAATGATCGTGCCGTGGGTGGTGGAGGTGGTGTCGCCATAGCGACACCACCTCCACCATATATGTATCTTCGAGCACATATTCCTTTTACCGTGGTTGATATGTCGCCGCAGCCTCCACCGCCAAACGCCGGCGAGCATCTCTTTTTGGAGGTTAGCCTGTGCCACTCTAAAGTACTTCTAGGTGTATACTACTGTCCCTCTTCACGTATTAATTTCTTTCCAAGTCTTGAAAACAAGCTAGAGCTTCTCTGTCCTTCTTACAGTCATACTATTCTAATGGGAGATTTCAACACATGTCTCTTTAAAAATGACTCCCGCTCGGCTAATTTTCTTTCAATCCTACAGTCTAATAATTTGTTTCTCCCACCATTAAATGCCACGCATAATTTCCCAAACTGTTCACCCTCTCTTCTAGATCTTATTATTGTTTCTTCTTCCCAACACATTGCAAAACATGGCCTATTTCCAGCTGATGCTTTCTCCTATCACGACCTGATTTTTGTGTCCTATAAATCTCGACCACCAAAGGCCAAACCTAAAACTTTTTTGCAGCGCAATTTTAGTAGTATTAACTTGGAAAATCTCAAGGAGGATGCAGCAAATGTCGATTGGTCTAAGCTCATGAGCTGTAATTCTATTGACGGGAAGATGGAGCTATTTATGCTAACGCTCATCATGCTGTTTGATGTTCATGCTCCCGTACGTCCCGTGAAGATGAAGCATCGTCCATCTCCATGGCTTACTGAAGATATCAAACGGATTTCCGAGCTCAAAAATAAAGCTAAATATAGATATAAACGTCGACCTACTCCTCTTAGCTGGGAGAAGTATGTCAAGGCTCGAAATCAATCAACAAGATGTGTAGAAATGCGCAACGCCAATACGGATAACTCAGTTGAAAATGAAGATCCGGCCAAAGTCTGGAAATTTCTTAGATCTTTGGGGATTGGAAAGCAACGTCAAACCCTCGCTTCTAAAAATATAGATATAAATTTGTTAAATCAACATTTCAGTTCTTCACACAGTTTAGACCCTACAACTAAGGCTGATACTTTGAATTCTCTTTTATCACTTCCATGCCCGGATTTCTCATCTTTTTCATTTCGTCAATTCACTGATTGTGATGTTAAGAAGAGCATTATGTCAATAACCTCGAGTGCTGTTGGTACCGACTGCATCAGTCGTAAAATGATACTCCTTATTCTTGATGAAATCCTTCCCATCATTTCACATATCCTTAACCACTCGATAAATACTGGTGTCTTTCCGTCAGCATGGAAAGATGCCCAAGTCAACCCGTTACCCAAAAATTCCAAACCAACATTTTTCTCAGACTACAGGCCAATATCTATTTTACCTTTCCTTTCTAAAGTTCTGGAGCGCCTTGTCCACACTCAATTATCCGCTTTCCTTTTTAAGGCGAGGTGGTAGTGAAAGTGGCGCCGCCACTACATTTATTTTTATTACTCGTAAACCAAGTCAATATTTAAAAAAAGCGCAAGTAATAATCTTTTAAATTGTCTCTAATATTTTTTGAATAACTCTTCAACAGTTATCATTAATTCTGTAAGTTCTAAAATCCACAATTGTCAAAAGTGGCCACTTTGAGCTAAAATGGATTTTAAAACTTACAGAAAGAATGAAAACTGTTGAAGAGTTATTCAAAAAATATTAGAGACAGTTTAAGAGATTATTACTTGAGATTTTTTTAAATATTGACTTGGTTTACGAGTAGTAAAAATAAATGTAGTGGCGGCGCCACTTTCACTACCACCTCGCCTTAAGAACCATCTACTTAATCCTTACCAATCCGGTTTTCGTTCTGCACACAGTACCACTAGTGCATTAGTGAATGTCACAGATGATGTCAGGACAGGAATGGATAATGGTAAAGTCACGATCCTTGCCTTGCTAGATTTTAGCAACGCCTTTAACTCCGTTGACTTTGACATCCTGCTCGGCATACTCCGCTCTATTAACATATCTCCGACAGTGATTGACTGGTTTCGTAGTTACCTGTCTGGTCGCCGCCAGCGAATCCACATTGAGGATAACCATTCCGCTTGGTGTGATATTTCAGCTGGGGTACCGCAGGGTGGCGTTTTATCTCCTTTGCTTTTCACTATTTTCATCAATTCCATTTCATCTCAATTAGTTTCCTCCTACCACCTTTATGCAGACGACTTGCAAATTTATACGCAAGCACCTATCGGCGAACTTTCACGAGCTATTAATGTGATTAATAACGACTTGAGAATAATTTGTGACTGGAGTAGGTCTTATGGCTTAAAAGTGAATCCAAAAAAGACTCAAATAACCGCCATTGGCAGTAACGCATACATAAATTTAATCAACTGTCATATTTGCCTACTATTCAGTTTGATGGTGTTACTTTGACCCCTAGCGACTGTGTTAAAAATTTAGGTGTATTGATTGATAAAAATCTCAACTGGGGACCACAATTGCAAGAAGTGAGTCGCAAAATGTTTGCTGCTGCCGGATCTTTGAGAAGACTTCGAAATTTCCTTCCCATGGCCACTAAAACTGCGCTTGCACAATCCCTTCTTCTACCCATCTTGGACTATGCTGATGTCAGCTACCTTGACCTTAATGAGGAGCAACTGAATAAGCTTGAGCGTCTCCAAAACTTCAGTATTAGATTCATATTTGGATTACGCAAACATGATCATATCTCCGAATTTCGTGCCAAGCTCAAGTGGTTGCCAATTCGCCTTCGCCGGAACTTACATATCCTTTCCCTTCTCTACAATGTGTTGTTTCATCCTCTTTCACCGTCCTATTTAAAGGAGCGTTTCAATTTTCTGCGTGACACGCACTCTCGAGTTTTGAGATCATCGGAGAAGTTAACGTTGGAAATACCAAATCACTCAACTAAATTTCTAGGCAAGTCCTTTGCAATCCAAGCTGCCCGTCTCTGGAATACATTGCCGGATAACATTCAGCGTGCACAATCCCTAGAGATCTTTAAACGACTTGTAAAGGAACACTATCTATCGTTGTCATCATAGCCTTACTTTATTCCTACTTATATAATATTTTGTATGTAGTGTATGTATTGTATATTATTTGTGTAGGTATATTATATTGTAATAGGTATGTAGAATCTTAGAGTAAAAGCACCATAAACTGCCCACTTCTTATTTCTTTTCTTCCAATCTTACAAATGGTTGCCTGGAAGAAATCGCTTTTTAGCGATAAGGCCGCCAAATTGTTTTATATCTGTATTTTTTCCTTGTTATGTTTTCTATTATGGTGAACAATAAATAATATATCTATCTATCTATCATTATTATTTTTATTTATCTTAGGAGTATATCTAAGTCATACATTAGGTTCAATAAAATTATTACCCGTCAGTCAAATCCTTAGTTTAAATCATTATGATTTGATTAATTTATTATAGTAAAATATAGTTTTAAATTACATTCAAAATAATATTTTTTTAGCATTTACCGCGTCTCTGAGTTAAAACCTAAGATTTGCCGAGTGAATGATGATAAATATTCGAAATGAATGAACGATAATCGCAGAACATTTCGAACTGTTACCGTTAATAATTGGTAAATCTTAGGTTTTACTGGAAAATCTTAGGATGTACACAAGTTCGGGGTTTTACAGTAACACATACACACTAAAATTATTCGGCAAACACCGCGAACATATTGCATTTACGGCTCCCGCCCATGAGCGACTTTTTGTAGCTTCGACAATCGCGGCGTCGCGTCGCGGTGTTAATCGCGGCGATAATTTCCCGCAAAATAACTAAATGTTTAATCATTTCAGCTGGAGGTGAAGCGAATTACGGCGGCGACGACGATTAGTAAGTAATTTATTTCAATACAAGCCAAAAAAAAATGTGTGTTTGCATTATTTTATTAAATACTTAAACCACCTTTTTTATCCATGCTTTTGGAAATATATTGCCTTATATTAATTGGCAAACGTTAATATGTTAGTGCGGCCTCTTTTGCGACCAATGGTACAGATGCCGGCATACTACTCTGTGTAAAAAGTATCGGGAATATGTCAATAAAAAGACCCGCGTAAAAGAGGTCGTTCTAATTTTTTTACTGCATGTTGGTAGCACTGTACTGATTAAGCGCGCAAAGTTTGAGCGGGATCTGTCATTTAATTTGTTTTAAACTACACTTTTTGTTGGTGATAGTTTTGAGTCCTCGGCGATTTTTACAATGGAAAATGATAATGTACCATCACACACAGCCATTATAGTGAAAGAGTTTTTAGCGAAAAATTCAACAAAAGTTCTCGACCAAGCACCGTATTCACCTGATATGGCTCCGTCTGACTTTTTTTATTTCCCAAATTAAAATTACCACTTCGAGGAAAACGTTTTGAGTCGACAGAAGCCATGAAAGAAAATTCACTGAATGAGCTAAAGGCCATACCGCAAATAGCCTATGAAAAATGTATGGAAGACTGGGTGAAGCGGTGGAGATGTTGTATTGCAAGCGATGGGGCCTACTTTGAAGGCGATAAAATAAATTTAGATGAATAATTTGTATTTTTTGTTTTATTGACAAATTCCCGATACTTAGTACACAGAATGTATATATTGGCAAGAGAATGAAAGAGACAAAAGATGCGCAGTAGCCATAAACTTAGTGTTTATGTTTATATGTTGTTCATAAGGTAACATAAGTCCCTAAATATTACGTCTTATTCCAAGAGGGAGAAAATTGTACTTTCTGCATCTTTGGAGGTAATCGATTGAGTGTTGATTATTTCTACAATCTATAAAAACCTGTTTTTTATGTGCTCTATTCTTAACTTATACGTTTCATATTGGGAAGCGTATTCTAAAAATGCTCCGTACCTATACACAATACTATTTTGAAGTTATGCAATCTACTAGATATAAAACCCCATAGCCTTGGATGACTTCTTAACTTGGTCAAACAAGAGATTTTCGTCATGAATAACATCTTTGTCTCTCTCTGATCACATGTAATTTTGATAATTCTTGGTTGAAAGAATTCTCCGAAGCTACAATTTGGTGGCAGCCGAGTATAAGACATAAATAAATTCGAAAGTTTGAAGTCTAGTTTATTGTGGACGCAATATGTATCAAATCGTAGAATATCGGCTTTAAGCTCATTATCATCATTAACATTACGAAGTCTTAAAAATTACCATGTCGTCAGCAAACAATAATATTTTAGAATGAAGAAACCAACATTTAACGTCTGAGATGAATATGTTAAACAGAAGCGGTCCCAATACGGAACCCTGGTGTAACCAGACGGAATCGGACCCCAAGTCAAAGTATAGAACATTTGAAACGTATTGTACTCCAGCATGATAAAATTTTGATAATTTTAATTATCTTACTTGTTTTTTTTTCATTAATTAAAACTTATTGTTTCAGATAATGCTTCCACAACCAGCCTACTATTACTACCAATCATATGAAATACCACCGCATAACAATCCGTAATTGTTCACCTTATATCTTTAAAACTTTAAAGTTTTGAGTAAATCCCGTTTTGTAACATTCAATAAAATAATATGGATATCTTTACATTTTGTTTCATTTTTTATTCTTAACTTATATCTTTACCTACATTAATTTATAAAGAAGAAAAAATGTTTTATTATAAAAGGAAAAAAAAGGAAAAATGGACAAATTAAAAAATTGTTTAAAAAAACAAAAAACCGACTTCAAAAAACCTACTTCTAAAAAGCAAGAAATAATATTCGTAATAATAAAAACACGTCTATTGAAGTCGGGTGGGGCTTGAGTACAAATTCCTTTTTTTTCATTCTAAAAGCCACACCCGACTTCAATAGACGTGTTTTTATTATTACGAATATTATTTCTTGCTTTTTAGAAGTAGGTTTTTTGAAGTCGGTTTTTTGTTTTTTTTAAACAATTTTTTATTTTTTTTATTTTTAGTGTAGGTACCTTTTGTATTAGGTAGTGTAGGTATATTATTTAGGTAGAAAACTCGGGTCAGCCAAACGTGAGTTAATCGCGGAGAAACATACATACATGCGGGTCAAACTGAGAACCTCCTTTTTTTTAAGTCGGTTAAAAAACTACACATAAGATATCCCTTTTCCAACAAAAAAATAATTATCTTATTCAGTTCATAAACAAAGAAGTTATACGACTAATCATCGAGGTAGTTCACACAAAATCATACTATTTTCGTGCTTTTTTTCAAGATTACTTGAAAAGTACTGAACCGATTTCAAAATTTAAAAAAATGGGACCAACTTGAATTTTTACTTAATGTAATAACGTTTGAGTCATTTCAATCGGTTCAGCCGTCTTTGAGTAATCGGTGTACATACAAAAAAAAACAACGGGTTGAATTGAGTACCTCCCTCCTTTTGAAGTCGGTAAAAACTAACCACCGCTTAACACTCCATAATCTTTATGTAATTTTATATCTATCAAATTTTGAGTAAATCCCATTGTGCTAGGTACATTCGATAAAATAAAATGGATATTGTACCGATTCGATCTATTTCTATAATTTTTTTAGGCATCACACAATAATATAAGTTTTGTGTTTATATAAGAAAAGTTTTATCATGAGGACGCAAACTTTTATAAGCCACTGTAATATTTTTATTTTCCGATAAGTGGGAGCAAAGCTTTTCAAGTTGATATTAGGCAACGTTCCGAAAGCCGCACAGGAGTACTCCTCGCTTTTATCTCGAGGTCACACACACAGACTTGGTATCATCATGCCTCTAGCTAGGGCTCAGAGCAGTCCCCTCTTCCAAACAGCTCTTAGAACGTCAATGTTGCTAGATAAAGTAGGTTAGTGCCTCTCAAAACTGTACAGAAATGGACGACGCTGGCTGTGGTAAGAGTCAAAATATTTTTGCATAGGAAATCGATATTTAGTCGCTGGTAGGAAGTAAAAATAATTAGTTATATAGAATCACTATTAGGAACATTGGCACCAAAGTTGAAGTATGCATCACAAGAAGGATGGATGTCTTGGATGCTGGTGAGTGGATTGGCGTCGATAAAATGGCCGCCGTAGGTAGCTAGGTAGTGCAACGACAAGTTAGAAGAAATAAGCTGCCCTAGCAGCTACGTTGTACTACCTATAGTACAACGATTAGGAACAAGGTAGTGCGACGTAAGGTTATGATAATAGACCTTATACAATAAACAGAAAGTTGGGCATCTAAAGACGACGATGGCTGTGGTAAAAAAACATATTTTTGCATAGAAAATCGGATAAGAAATTGTAAGACAGGTAAAATCACATATTTCGAATAATATTTGTGTCAGGGAGTGGAGTAGGCAACGTAAAAGAGGCGGGAAGTAAAATGATATAAATTAGCTATATGAAGTCAAAATGGCCGCTTTAAATTTTTAGGTAGAGAAAAGCAGTAGGCTCCGTTAAAATGGCCGCGAAAGGTAAATTGGGTAATAATATGAAGCGTAGGTTCGGGATAAGTGGCGCCACCATAGAAATAGAATGTCAAAGAACAACAATGTCAATAAACAGGTGATCCGAAAACGAATGCATACATTTTATATGAGATACGTAAAATATGACTTAGATTCATAAAATATGACTATATACGGCAAAGGATATTAATAAACTATGTTCCATACTGTTTTCTTTGTCGACAAACGAATAAATGTAGAGAAATTTGGTTTTAGAGAAATGTGTGGCAATATCTTATTTACCTGTGAAAAGTGTGATTACTTGGATTATTTCTTTTTGTTACATCACAATTACTTAGAACACAAGACGCCATGGCTCTACGATACCTTTATTTTAAATTATAATTAAGATTAACAAATATTTTAAACAAACTGTGATTGCTCATTTGCTAGGCGGGACGCTAGGGGCTCTTACTGTAAAAAATGTTGGCACATGTCACTTGATCCTTTGTCTCTTTTTTACATAGACCGTGTCCGTATGATGTTAACTTCTCTTTTTCACGCTTTGTTGGTCTTCTTGAGCGCAGCGAAATTTTTTCTATGTCTATGGGCGCCACAAATCAAAAAATGTGTCACTTCAAAATGGCGGTTCAGAGAGAAAATTAAATAATCGGATTGAGAGGTTGCAATGCAATAGACTTCAAAAGTTAGGCAGATAATCATAAGCTAAAAAGAATATTGGGAATGGTCTAATCTGAACGTTTCAGACTTTATTATAAGATTCCAATTTAGTTCTATCAAGGTTTACTTCAGTGTTGTGTTAAATAATATATAAGTTGTGCAAAAGTGGTGTTGACTTTACAAGTATCAGTAAGTATTAAATAATTACTATTGTTTTAAGGCCTAGGCACACCGGCTGCGTAGACACGCGCGTAGTTACACACGTAACCCCCTGACACACCGGGTTACGCATACGTCTACGCGGCACGCAACGCAACCTGTCCCTTGCGTACCCAGCTGCTGCGGCAGCCATGTTTGCAACTCTAGTGCGCGATATCAGACGAAGATTGAGTAAATGAAAATTTTTTTTCGCACCAATTCAGTTAGTTTTTCTCTAATATCGTTATAAATAATTTAAAAACAGAATAAAACACCACTTACTACCGGTAGTACCAGTATTATTTGTAAACAAATACAACTGAATGCGTAGTCACGCGCGTGGTTACGCGCGTAGCGACGCGCAGCAAAGATCGTGTGATTGCGTGTTCGAATTTGTTCGGTGTGACGTCCAATAGGGAATGCCATTGACTACAACGTCATCAATGCGTTCCGCTCGGCGCAGCCTGTTTGTCTCATGGGAGCTGCAATGCGTAGGGTTACGCATCGGTCTACGTGCACGCGTACGTTACGCAAGCGGTGTGCCATGTCTCATAAAGTTTCAGACATTACAACGTCATGGTACGTCTACTACGCGTACGTGCAAACTTACGCTTACGCATCGGGTGTGTTTCGCTTCTTAGAGCTAGTCAAATCTATATTTTATATTCTATCTTATCAATAGATAATAGGTGTAACAATATTTCAAATTCAGGTGGTTATAAAGGCCCTTTTAGATTTGTGCACAAGTTGTGTGTGTAGTGTGTGGGGTCCTTCCTTAAGAGTAATTTGACATTGACTATTGTTTATAAATGAAATAACCTATTCAGTAATTTTGAAGGTGAACTAAATTAGATCTTGTTGTATCGAATAAGCCTGCGTTCATGTTTGCCTTCAAAAATGGTGTCTCTACCTTTAGCCCTATACAAATTCCTATATAAACTGGAACACCTGTAGCACCCTGTACAACGGGAATTTTCCAAAACCCTTTCTTAGTGCTCAACTACACCACAAAAGGTATCTACCCTTAAAAAATGGTGTCTCTACCTTTAGCCGTTAGGGATCTAGCCGTATCCCAACAAACAATCAATTAATTTAAGAGTTTTTTATGTATGTATAAATTTTACTGTAAAGGTCTTTTTTAGTGGTGTAATTTAATGTAAGTGATGGATTTTTTAACGATGATGTATTTTAATGTGTTTTGTCTTTTAGAACTTTCTTGCTTTTACACTTATTTATTTTATATAAAAATAAAACTACATTTTAACTTAAAAACATAAAATAATAATTGACGCTTAAAATGAAATTAACAGCCATTTCTTCATAATTCAATTGTGATTATGCTTATCTTTAAGCAATTTAGTAATGAAATTTACTCATCATCTAAAAAAGACAACAATCAACCAAAAAAACAAAAAAATTACAGATTTCATGAAAATGAAAATGAAAAATGAAAAAAAAATCTTTATTCAAATAAGCTCACATAATGAGCGTTTTTAAATCGTCAAACAATTTTTTTGCCCTACCACCCATTATGACGTCTTTTAGCTGACAAGAAAAACGGGCGCAAAAAACTTACCAGCTTTATCAAATGGAACGATATTTACAAATATGTATATCGTTTCCAGACTTGAACAAAGATTAACAAATAAATAAAATTTAATTAGATCATTACTTAATGAATTACAAATTTTCTTAATCAATTTACAGGCTTCAAGCTAAATTCAAAGTTTAAAGTTATTATTCAGTCTAGGCTGCTACAAGAGAGAAAAAAAAAAAAAAAAACTTTACAATTCTATATGCGTTAAGATAGGTAGTCAGAAGCAGACCCATTCCCACTGGCAGCACCCGTTCACGAGCATGACGCATGAACCAGCCATCGCTTCGCTCAACCATATTTGAGGGAACGTAACGACCCGCCTCACGCGACACCACCACAGAAAAGATTAAAGTGAGCATGACATACTAAAGCTACCCATATTAAGTCGTCGAGTCAAGAAGCCAGTAGTACGTTATTAAGTGCTCCACTCAACTATCATAGTACATTGAAAATGAACATCAAAAATAAAAAGTACTAGGTATATATAAGGTCCTTCTGAAATAGTGCACAAAATTTTAAGGGGTCAATGTAGCATACAAACAACTTTTACTATGGGACCAACATTGAAATCGCGAAAAAAATCAGCTGATCCATAGAAAATTTAAAATCGAATAGATCAAAATGTATGGAACACCTGATTTATTTCGCGATTTCAATGTTGGTCCCATAGTAAAAGTTGTTTGTTTGCATGAGTAGGTACATTGACCCCTTAAAATTTTGTGCACTATTTCAGAAGGACCTTATAGTTTCTAGTTCATTTGTTTTTGCAAAAATCCTTAGATTTGTTGTTTTTTAATTACATAGTACAATACTTTGAAATCATAATACACCTATGAAATTTATTAAAAGGTAGTACTGTGACGTCTAAGAATTACTAAGATTTGTTTTGTTTAAGTAGGCTATTTCCTCTTGAACTTTGGCTTTATCTCTAGGGATTTTTACATTTGGTAATTACTCAATGAAAAGGGCACTAACCCAGATAAGTACTTTCCGAGATATTGCTGTATAAAGTTTGACAGGTATCATCTAAAATGAAGATCACACTAAGACATTACAGTTCTTCTAAGACACCATCAGTCTCAGATGAATACTTTCCGAGATATTGCTGATTTAAGTTTAACAGTTGTCATTTAAAATGAAAATCTCACTAAGACCTTTCATTTCTTCAAAAACACCATTAGTCTAGGATGAGTACTTTCCGAGATATTACTGTTTAAAGTTTGACAACTGACATCTGAAATGAAGATCTCACTAAGACCATTCATTTCTTCAAAGATACAATTAGTCTAAGATGAGTACCATCCAAGATATTGCTTTTTTAATCTTAACAGCCTGTCATCTGAAATGAAGATCTCACCAAGACTTTCATTTCTTCAAATAAACCTTTAGTCTAATATGAATACTTTCCGAGATATTGCTGTTTTAAATTTGACAGCTATGAACTGTAATGAAGATCTTACAGACCTTTATTTTTTTTCAATAACACTATTTTTTTCTTCGGTAAGTGAAATAATTTATTTTACTGAGTCCTCACGACAGTCTGCCATAGACTGCCTCAACGCGGCCGAACTACAAACAACTCCCATCTTTGGGGACCCCCACAGCCCACATCTGTCGTCCGATCATCTACCCAGAGAGCTTATTTTGTAGACCAATTCAATCTTCAGATGCATTTTTTTCCGAATTTTTAAGGCTCCCGAAAAAAGTTATTCGAATTTTTGTCTAGCAAGACAGAACAACATTTTTTTTTCTTTTTTGGAGCAAATACACTGTCATTTTAACGTAAGGGTTTTTTTGGAAAAGCTCTAAATTTGGTGTAACGATGGGACATATTATCGTATTGTCACAGTTTACTAAGCTGTGATATTATCATAATTCTATATTCTAAAGTTTAATATAAGTGCCAAATATATTATTTAATGCGACATACATACATTACTTTTTACCTATTTTTTTTTACGTTTATATTACATCAAATATTTTTGCGAAATCGTTTTAAGTTGCCTGAAAATAGTTAACGTAAGGGACATTTTTTGAACGATACAGCAATTCTAAGTATACCAATCGATAGGGCCGAAAATTCTGAATCCGAATATTTAAAACTCATTTTGGCCAAAATGTCCCTTACATTAATTCATATTTCCGGTATCGCAAAGCATTTGACCATTTGAATACATAATAAATTAGTTTTGTGCGTAGGTAAGGTACATAATATTTAGTTTTGATTCAGCTGAATCAACATTAAAAGCCTCGAAAATCTACTATGTTGTGTCATTTATGAAATAATAGGTGTAGGACTTTCACGTGGCGTTGCTACCTAATTCGACTATAAAATCGTGTATGAACATATTCATACACGATTTTATAGTCGAATTAGGTACTTAAATTTAAAAATTTTACCCAGCTCAGTTTTGATCTTGTTTGGTCCATGAGCTTGAGAATAAATATCAAAATTCGACCTATGTAGGTACTGGATATCACAGTGACTTTATAATTAATGCGACACATAATTGGCGATCCCCAGGGTTCAATGTTAGGCGCCCTTTTTGCTTCTGTTTTACATTTAATTTCAGTGTAATGAAGTTTTGTGATATTGCAACACCTCTCTAATTTTTATAGTATAGATGGGTGTTGCACGACTGATATAGCGATTAAGTATTGGAGTTCAAAAATGCCTATACTTAAGTTGTCATCAATTTTGTTTTTGGTGTACCTCGTTATATAATGCTCTTTTAAAACTGCCTATGCAATGCTAAAGGTAATGAGTCTATAACAATTCACTTAATTTTAATTCTTCAATTCCTGCGCGGCCGCATGCCGCCGGACAACAATAGAAAATCTATTGTGTCTCATTTTCTGAGTGTTGAAGCGTTAAAATACTTATGACATACAGACAGACAATCAAACTAATGACATTAAAATACTCGCTTAATTACAATCACGAACAGTTCCCTTGCTGGTATTAAACCCAGCCCAAAAGAACCTTGAAAATTTAGTTTTGACTTAAATCTATTGTTTTATCAGAAATGTAAATAAATTGGTTTAAAAGCTGAATAAACAATAGAAGAATTCTGCAAATAATGCTTAGAAAGTACCTTGTGGGTATATAAAGATATTTCAGTATTACATACAGCATTCTGTTTCGGGAACTCAAAAAATATTCAAGATGAAATTCACTCTGATTCTTTTCTTCATCGCAGCTCTGGTGAGTATTACATCAAGTTACATTAACCCTTAATGCCGAATATGGTAGATAGGGACCATCAAACTGAACAACTTTTACTATTGGACCAACTCTGAAATTGCGAAAATAATCAGCTGTTTTATACATTTTGATATTTTCATTATCAATATTTGTATGAAACACCTGATTCTTTTTCGCGATTTCTGAGTTGGTCCTAGTTGTTTAGTTTGATGGTCCCTATCTACCATATTTAGCGTAAGGGGTTATTTTGTAACATGTTGTATATCCTTGATTTATCATTCTTTTTCTGCTTCTGTGGTAGTGGTTCCATTCCATTCAACACAGCATTATGGCGCACCCACCCACTCGTCGATATGGTAGGCTACATAAGGCTGTATATTTGCATTTCAACGAAATTCGTGTTTTTCCAATGAATGAATTTCTAAAGAATGAAAGCATTATTATTGATGTAAACTTTAGTTTTAGGCTGCAAAATTCTTAAATTAGTGCCGTATAGAGAGAAAAACGTAATAAATTGTCAGGTATTTTAAAACAAAGACAATCTGTTCAAGTGGAATTTCAAATTCGCTTGTCAGATGTATTTTTCGAAAACGTGTCAGCTGTAACAAATAAGAATGCGACTCATATTTATTTTTTCACTTATTGTTTGTATTGTCAAGGATTTCCCTATAGAGAGAAATTTTGAAAAAATGCTTTTAATCACAGATAAATAAAATATTAAAAATTGCTCAAATTGGTACATTTTGACATGTTTTTTACTGGTATTTACAGAATCTAAAGTAATTTTTAATTTTTCTTAGGAATAATGAGGTATTTGTCTAATGTATTGCGTGTTTTGTACATACTTATATCTATTTAATAATTTAATAGGAGTTTTCAAAGATCGCCTTCATTACGGCTCGCGCAGAGTTGTTTTGATCATTTGTATTGAAAATTTAAAAATGGAACGTGATGCGACTCTACAGCCTTAAAGATGGGCTGCATTAGAACTGCCAGGCAGTGGCTAAATTGCAATTTTGATGTAATTTTGTGGTGTTGACATAACCGCATCATACTGCAAACCGACTTTGCTGTCCTCTGGTAGTTGACGTGGAGTTCTAACCGCAATAAAACCGTGCAGCTAGCTTGCTGTCAGATACAAAAACTGCATCCAATCTTCAATTTTGCAGCTAACAGGCATTCCAATGCAGCCCATTTGGTAAGAAGCCGTAAATGGTTGGCGCACGAGGTTGTGTTGGAAGCGTAATGGATCATTACCTTATCGCTATCGTGGCTGCGGTAATATTTTAGACGATTACGCATCGGAGTTTGTCGGGAGGGTCTTTTAGACCCAATAAGCTTATTAAAGGTATCTACAGCTGCTACTTTTCGCCGCCAATTCATTTATTTTTTGGTTATTATTCTTAAACCAGGCCAATTATAAAAATGGTAACAACTATTATTACTTATTGTCCCTTAATTTTTTTGAATAACTCTTTAATACCTATTTAACTAAAAAAATCTTGTAATATGATCGTTATTTTGAAAACCTTTTTTGAGTAAAATCACCTTTCTGCGCATCTCGGAAAGATCTTATCAAAGTTGTATGGAATGGAATTTTATTATGGGTGAGCCTGCAATTTCCATTGAAAATAAATTATTGTCGAGTTTTGTTTCAAACATAGTTAGGAGAAAAATAGTATATTGTGCATTTCGATGCAAAAGGGAGAAAGCCTTATTAAATAGATGAGGACAGTTTTGTACATTACAACTTATGTACTTACGTACTTTCTATAAAAAACTCACATTTCATTAATTTAATACCACTTATGTACCTACCTCCGGGGCACCATTACCTTATTTCTTGGCTTTGACGCACTGTTTTTAACATATTTTCATTTTTGTAAAAACAATAGGTTAAATACTCGTAGATAAGAACTAACGACACTATGTAGTAGGTAGTACTCGCATGGTTTGAGTAAAGCATTTACAAGCCTTGGTCCGCACTGACTGCATTGCTGGCCACGTTATGATGGCCTCGAACTAAGCTTAACTGCGTTTTCCTCCTTCAAGCTTGGTCATTATTGCAGCCCTTGCTGTCTGCGCTGTTTTATTATTGTTTTATATTATTTGAAAAAAAAAATGCAACATTATTAATTACTATGTTTTATTATTCAGCTGTCAGTTGCCTTGTGCAATCCAGAAATCGGTAAAAACCAACAAGGTGAGTAATTCAGACGATATAATTAAGTTTGTCATAATTGTAAGTAAAAGTCTGTTCGCTTAGATAATGTCGGTACGGTACACCCGCAATCACTTGTGTTCAGAGACAGGAATACCGGTAACAAACACAACCTTTCACTACGGCACTTCTATGTAAATTGCCGAAATCCAAATTCACTTGCGGGTGTACGCCGCACGCGGTATCCTTTGTTTATACGGCGGCATCCATTGACAAGAAGCAGCACGTGCAAAGGCGGCGCGATTAAAGGGCGACACTATTTAAGCGAACGGACTTGACATAAAGAATTATGTTCAGTTTTTTAAACTGACATCTTAGTTGGTGCACACATTATTGCACAGGCCAGGCCTGCAGGCCATGCCTCTCCGTCCAATTCTACAGGCCACGCCGCTACATTAGATGTGCTTGTGGGGTAAAGACCCATAAGCCTGTGCATGTAGGCAATTAAACTATCTTTGCTTGGAGCTCTTGAAGTAACGTCAGTAACGTCATTTCGGGGAGTGTGCTCAGGAGTTACACAACCTCATACCTCCTTCCCCGTTTCATCTTCGGACTACCAGACGCAGGCTTTCCATCCCTATGTTGTTGACATTCCACGTACCCGCACGAAACGCTTCGGTTCCAACTTTTTAATTCGAACAGCTAAGATGTGGAATGACCTCCCTGCGTCTGTATTCCCCGAACAATATAACTTGGGCGTCTTTAAAGCCAGAGTAAATAGGCATTTACTGACTGTGCGTGCTCCATCTTAGTCTTCTTTGTCACTTCCCATCAGGTGAAAGTGAGGTCAAACGCGCAGACAGTCCATACATAAAAAAAAGTGCGCTGATCCGGACATTCATATGTAATTTTCTTACAGGTTGTTAAAGCCTATGATTAATATTATTTTTTAACAGTAGAACTTCTAGATCCGGATAAATAACATTTTTTCGCCAGGTCCATCTAAAATAAAAAGTCAAATTAACATGGCGGCTATTCCAAAAGGAGAGGGGATAGACCCCAACATGTGGATGTTTTTTGTCGATAAAATTAGGTGCATTTTATGCCTTTAAATTGTCGCTAGTACAAGACCAAAGACACTGTATAGACTCCTACCCCAGAAATAATGAACTACCGAAATAAAATCTTTGGAAATAAAAATACGCCGGCTACACGGAGGGATGAAAAGCCTAGATGTAGTCTACATTGAATAAATAAAGGAGATGTCCCAGCGTTGCCCCAGTTTCATTTTGTTTAATTACTTTCATAATTAAAAATGATAATTACATTTTATTTAGGTATAGTATCAGTCAAGAATTGTTTTATATTTAGAAAAACAATTACAAAAATATTAAGTTGTTTTCTGAAGTATTTTGTGAAAAAAATGTAAGTAAATAGTACTATTATGATAAAAAATTGTGATTTGAATGCGTTTTAACTTAATAATCCCACTTTTTAATGCAGAAAATAATTATTTATCTGATTTTAGAGTAAAATACCTACTGTGACATACTACTTTGATTAAGACGCGATAGACTTTCATTTTTTGAGAATGGTGAGGCAAATGACAGGCGCGATGGGACATGTCCTTTCCATGTTTGCATGGTATTAAAATTAAATTTTAATAACTATAATATTCACATAACGTTAAAAAATATTTTGATATCACAAAAATCGATAAACAAAACAGATACAATTTTCATAAATATTTTACAGAAATTGTAGCGTCATAATTGTATACTGAAATCATTAGTTTTTTGAGATATTGAAGAACAATTTTCATGGTTTTAATAATTAAACGCTTACGCTTAAATATTTATGACATAGTTTGTCTATCCTTTATGGGTTATGAGAAAAAAAAACAGCTTTTATTCAACTTATACAGAGTGTCTGGTAATAACATTATAAGCCCAATATGGTAGATAGGGACCATCAAACTGAACAACTTTTACTATGCGACCAACTCTTAAATCGCGAAGAAAGGAATATGCCAATTTTACTATACAATTTAGGCCATGATGCGCTTTGATGAAATTACCAAAATACTATAGTAATTATATAGTGATTGCGTGGGAAGAATATCATTAAAATATAATGCGGGAAAAAAGAGAAATCTCAATCTCAAGGAGCCGTTTGGGGTTACATTTTCCTATTATATGACATTTTGTTATTTACCCCTTTTTGACATGACATGAGTCTGTCACAGATTTGTATGGTTAATGCGCATCATGGCCCAGAATGCGGCATGATCCATTAGCTGTTTCATACAAAAATTAATAACGAAAATATCGAAATGTATGGCAACAGCAATTTTTTTTTCGTGTTGGTCCTTTAGTAAAAGTTGTTAAGTTTGATGGCCCGAAAAACTGTTTTCTCGTTTTATTATGTTCATTCATTAACACGTTGCATAATCTGATTATTATAAAACTAGATAATTGAAGAGATGAGAATATTAATATTAAACTTTGTGTTTCAGGTGGTGTGCTAGGAGGTCTTAACCTTCTCGGTGAGTATCTTTTAACTTGTAACTTGACAGACTGATCGTACTAGATCACGTTTGTTAAGCAACTCTCGGTCCGGCCAGGTGTCGGATGGGTGACCGTTAAAGTGGAACTACAACTGAGCGCTTTCGTGCTTCGGAGGGCACGCTAAACCGTCTGTCCCGGCTGTTGTCATCTGATAACAGTCGTTAAGCCAAGTTACAGAGGCCTTACAGGCGGCTTGATAAACTCTAACACCAGAGGTGGCCACTAATCCTCATTCGATAAGAAAGAAAAGAAAAGAAAAAGTTATTTTTCAAATCATTCTAATGAAAAAATGTTGTAATTCATAAACACTGACAAAATTGCCAGCGATGTATTATTTATAATTCAAAACTATGAAAATTAAAAAGAAAAGGCACTTATAATCATCCTTGAAGAACACAGATATTTTTGGTAAACGGAAACTCGAAAATCTTATTAATGAGGAACTTATTTTATTTTTATTTTTATTTCAGATGGGGGTATCTTATGTAAGTACTTACATATAAGTACTTTATTTTTGTCTATGCTGAAATATTTTAACTGACCAATTTACCATTCAAAACAATTTAGTATACCGCCCGGCACGTAACTTGGCAAGATAATAAAAAATACCGGTCAAGAGCGAGTAGGACTCGCGTACCGAGGGTTCCGTACAATCATAAATATATTTGGATATGTTACTTTAGTACAGTCTTTAAAAAAGTAGGATAAACGGCAGACAGATGGAAGGAAGACAGGCGGACAGTTAATTTACAAATCTTAACCACAGCTGCTTATGGTGACTGAAAAACACATTGCAAACTGTTAATATTACTAAGTAAGAACTTATTCTTCGTTTATTCGTACGGCAAATAGTAGGTAATTATATTAGGACCAGCCACCAATTTATTATTGTAGTATTAGGTTGCGCCATCTCTTGACCGATAGTGGAACTATTTTTTTTCTTAGGTTAGCATTCTTAGGACAGCGCCATCTGTTGACTGGTAGTGAAACTACAGAACTTTTGTTTGTTTTTTGAATTTCTAAAAAAGTGTATTATATTGAGACATCGTTTTATTTTTCCTGTAATCTTTACATAAACTACTATCACATAGAATTATTTCAGATTTTTCTCTTTGCAAACTTCGGAGATAAGGGGGGGGGAACGGTATTTTTTTTTACATTTTTCATCATAAGTCAAAAACTATGCGGCCTAAGAAAAAAATAAAAAAATGTTTTAAAATGTGCAAACAACGTTCTTTCATATGATACCCCACCTGCCCTAGTCACTTTTTTTCAGTCCCTTTTCAGTCCCTGTTGTAAAAAATATATTTTTTTATTATTTCTTTCTTATTTTCAAAATAGTTGGGCAAATGTCATCTTAAACTATTCCAAATTTCAAGTTGATACCATTAGTAGTTCTCGAGATATCCAGCTGTGACAGACAGACAGACTGAGTCACACCATAAGGGTTCCTTTTTTACTATTTTGGTACGGAACCCTAAAAAGTGACATAAGATGCGCAGTAGCTACAAACACTAAATTCGACGCATGTTTTGTATCATCTTTGTCTTGCAAAGTTATATGCCGCCATATATTTAGGTACTAAATTCTTCCTCTACTTCATAATTAAATACAATTGGGATGTTGACAACTTTTTTTATTTTATATTACATAAATTACCTCTCAAAAAAAGAAACATTGGTAAAATAATTATTTCGCTAGCTTGAAAACTGCCCGAGATATCACAGTGTGAAATGCACACAAATGGACTCGCCCAAAAACGCTCCATACTAACGGCTACTGAATTATGACGTCACGCCTCAGTAGTTTGTATGCAACGCGTAGGAAATTTGTTCGGCAGCTATATTAAATATTGTGTTTATCAAAATGGTTTCTTCGACAAATTTGCTATACATTTACGAACTAATTAAAGGTATCATTTATTTTAATAAATTTTATACTTTTTAAATGGACTTGTCCACCCAACTTTGAAGGGTCATAAAACAAATAATATGCAATATATAAAACCAAGAGGTATACAAGCTACTCTAAAAGTTTAATATGTTTACGATTTTTATTAGTATTTCGTTATTTTATTCACTAGTCAACATCCCAATTTTGGAATTTGTTTTAGCATTCACAATGCTGATTTGATACACACGCTGAATTTTTAATCATTTGGTTCCCGCCGTGTGGTGGTGCCACTCATGATTACAAGCAACTTTTACTATGGGGCCAACTCTCCTGCTCGCAAAAAAAATCTGCTGTTCCATACAAAAGTGCAGTACCTACTCGACCTTAATGTATGGAACAGCTGATTTTTTTTTGCGAGCAGGAGAGTTGGCCCCATAGTAAAAGTTGCTTGTAATCATGAGTGGAACCACTACTTTATTTTAAAAGCCAATTTTGACACTTCTCTTTCCATCAACGCCATCTAGTAAAACAAATAGTTACTATTTTTATTTTTTAAATGTCACTTTTAAAAGTCCTCATTAAAATTTTGAAAAAAGAAATATATGTAGCTTACTTCCGCAAACAAAGTTGTTTGTGGAAGTAACCCAAGTAACAAAAGTTTCTATAACCAAGGGGTTTTATCACCAAACAGTGATATAGTAGGCCTTAAATGGTAACCGTTGTGACTGCTTGTGCTATAAAGGTTTTCCACAGAGCGTTTTGGTTCTATAATATTAAAGAGCATTTAAGTTCTATATTGCAGCTCTTAGAACACTTACAGGACATACAAAAGAATCTTTAAAGTGTTGCACTGTAATAGATATGAAAAAAGCGATTATAGTACTAGTTAGTACTATAGACGACTTTACTGTCACTTTTATGTATCTATTTTGCACTAATATTGCGTCAAAATAACTTTTACAGTACTAGTATTGTAGCAGTATCGAAAACACTATTACAGAATCAATCTGCACTATAAAAGTACCTTGCACAACCATTATGTCACGGTTTAGCTTCTTAAATGTTCCCTCAACATCGCTATGGGGCTAGTTCTGTAAAAGTCATGAAAACTCTTCTATGGTACTAAATAGTATCATAGCGACTTCTGGTGCAGTTGCTAAATAACTTAAACTTTTTGTGTTACTGCTACCTGACTAAAGCGCTCACGCTTTAATCCTTAATAATTACTCCATTAATTATTAATTTTAGTGCTTTTATCTCAAAAAGCACTAAAATTCATAATTAATGGACTAATCCGTTTTCGGTCCAAATATGGCTGCTGTTTATGCCATGATAGCACATTAGTAGCACGGCTGGAGCCAATGTGTACTATAGCAGCCATAGTCGGGACGAGTCCTAATTTTATTAATTTAAATTTAATTAAATCACGAAAATTATGAGGGCGCATTGTCAAATTTGAAATTAGCATAGTGATTTTATCGATATAATTATTTTCGCTAGTGCAAGTTACGGTGGAGTTACGGTCAATGTTCGATCAAAGGTAATGTTTTGTAGAACGTCCTTTGTATTACAAATTGTAATAGCGAATGACATTTTGTTTTCTTGGGGAACACTCACTATGACATGAGCACAGCACGAACAAAATGGCGAACAATAGTGTGTTAAAAAGATCAAAATAGCACTATAAACATGTTTTGGTTTTCAAGTATAGAGCTGATTTATTACCGTAAGAGCCTTTATGTAATGTTTATAGAATTAATCAGTGATAAAACTAGGGCCTATTTGGGGTTCTGTAAAGGTTTACAATACCATTATAGTGCTTATCATGAAACTAATTAGCACGTCCTAAGGCGTTCTCAGGACTTTTATAGTACCAAATTTTGTTACTTGGGAAGCTACATATATTTCTTTTTTCAAAATGGTTTGGGACTTCCGCCAAGTGACGCCTGATTTAATCAAAAAATCCTCATTAAAAATATCACGAATTCTAATTCTGATTATTTTTTTGTATAACTGGATCATTTATAAAAAAATACCTGATTATTGAGTTAGAGA
Source organism: Agriphila geniculea (assembly GCA_943789525.1). NCBI lineage: Eukaryota > Metazoa > Arthropoda > Insecta > Lepidoptera > Crambidae > Agriphila > Agriphila geniculea. The sequence continues at coordinate 12,692,716 of OX038893.1, forward strand.
AATAAAAAAGTTATCCTTTATGTATAAAAGATCATTCAAAATAGTGATATTATATCATCGAAAATTACGAAATATTACGAATAGAAGTTTATTTATGCATGAAATTGTCATGTCTGTTTCTGTTTTGTAACTGGCAAAAGTGCTAGAAATTGTCAACTAGATTATCACGTCAATTGTCAACTAGATCCAGTTATACAAAAAATTAATCAGAATTAGAATTCGTGATATTTTTAAACATCCAACTCTTGCATTCGAATGTCGATGGTATTTTCTGACATATTGATTACGTTGGCTTGCAGCGTTAAGAGTAGGACATAATAAAATATTGAAGAAATGACACTGTTAAGTTCTTAAAATATATGCCTTTACTAGCTTCTGCCCGCGACTTCGTCCACGTGGATATTAGAGAAAGTCCTTAAGGGACCTTCAACCAGGATCCGACCAGCCGTTTTTACGTGATTAGATATTTACTTCGAAAATGAAGGACTTTCTTCAATACACAACTTGATCCCCCTTTTCACCCCTTCGGGGGTAGAATTTTGAGAAACGCTGTGAACTTTATTTATTAACTTTCAATTGTCAGCCTAAACACAAAATTTGAAGATCCTAGCTTCAAAACGGAGGGACTTTCATACAAACTTTCATCCCTTATTTCATCCCCTTGGGGGTAGAATTGATTAAAATCCTTTCTTAACTGATACCTACGTCATAACATCTACCTGCTTGCCAAATTTTAGCCCGATCCGTCCAGTGGTTTGGGCTGTGCGTTGATAGATCACTATGTCAGTCAGTCACCTTTGAGTTTTATATATTTAGAGATTGTAAGATTATTATTTTTCAATAACTGTGTGACCAAAAATTATTAAAATATTATATGTTTTTTTGTCATTTCAGCTTATGGGGAAAGGAATTTCGGCAGTAAATAAGTACGTAAATTGTTTGAATGCAAGTCTAAAAAAGATATTGCTTTCATTAAAATAGCCCATCTTCTTTTTGGAAGGCCTGCTAAGACACAGTCTTATACCCGTATTCATAAACATTACTATGAAGTCTCACAGTGCCCGCCGCGGACGCAGAGCGTCCCAACTAGGATTGCCAACTCTCATTCACAGATATCCGAGACATTAGAATTTTTTATGCGGCACTTAGCCAAAAAAGCGGGACCTGCCTACAAATGTACAGAAACGAGAAAAAAGACCGCAATTTTTAGTCAGTTTCATCCACTAATCTTGTGATCTTCTATGACTACAGTATAAATCAGCCACGCAGCACGATTTTTAGTCAATTTCATTCATTATTCTTGTACTCTTGCCTATATTTAAAAACGGCCGCGCAGTGCGACTTTTAAGTCCGTTTCATTCACTAATCTTGTATTCTTGTCTGCCTACGAGTATATTAAAAAAAAACGCCCACGCTGCGCGATTTTTCAGTCGGTTTCAGCCACTAATCTTGTACTCTTGCCTATAGTAAAAAATGGCCGATTTTTATACGCAGTCGATGTAGGTAGGCATAAATCGATGTATGTGCGTGTGTAACTAATTCCAAAAAGCGGGATATTTAGCGTTGCGCATACACCCTGAGTGGGAGGTCTCGTTGAGTCTCAGAAACGGGACGTCCCGCGTATTGCGGGACGGTTGGCAACCCTAATTCCCAACTACCAATCACACGTATACGTAAAACAAACGAACCAATCACAGAGATTTATTTAAACGTAGTGCGTTCGCATAGGCAAGGGTCGTTTGAGTATGATTTTTGAATACGGGTGTGACTATTTTGTGTCGTACTCTAGCAAACGTCTGGTTGAGGAGCTCGATGGCGCAGTGGTTTAGAGCCTGGCCCAGCGATTGCGGAGGTTAAGCAACTTTTGCAAGGGTCGGTCATGGGATGGGTGGGCAAAAATTTAGAATCTTGAGCTCCTCCGTGCTTTAGAAGACACGTTAAGCCGTTGGTCCCGGGTGTGTTTGCAGTCGTTAACACCCACCAATCCGCATTGGGACCGCGTGGTGGGTTATGGCCCATCCTCCTTATCCACCTATAAGGGAGGCCTGTGCCCCAGCAGTGGGGACATTAAAATGGCTGATGATCTAGTAAACGTCCCTATTTGGCTGAAGATGATGATGATTAATTTTGATTATTTTGATTATTAAGTATAATAATCAATAATTACTGTTTGTTTCAGTTGAAGCTTCTACAACCAGCCAACTATCTATCAATAAATAAATAAAGTAAATTAATGTGAACCATGAATGTAATTGAAATACTTTAAAATTTTGAGTAAATCCCGTTATGTAAATTTATATCAATAAAATAATATGGATATTTTTTGAAGATAAAATTTGTTTTTTTTTTATACCTAATTCATAACTTATATTATAATAAATACAAGCCATGAAAGATTAAGGGCTTTTCAAAATGACAAAAAAATTTATGGCTTGACAGATGGCGTTGATAAAAATGTATGTGTCAATGAAATGTTTTTTTAATAATCTTCATGTAGCAGACAGTGGGCTGGACACATAGCGAGAAGAACCGATGGCCGTTGGGGCGGAAAGGTTCTTGAAAGGCGACCGCGCACCGGACGACGCTCCGTGGGTAGGCCCCCGACAAGGTGGACCGACGATCTGGTGAAGGTTGCCGGAAGCCACTGGATGTGATATGATGATGATGATGATGATGAGACAGGCAGATATAACCCTAAAATGTTTCCCTTTGGGAAGATGTCAGCCAGCGAGAGCGTCCTTTCCTCTTTGGTAAAGGCCGTTTTTAAAAGCCAATTTTGACTCTTCTTTTTCCATAACCGCCATCTAGTGAGGCAAATAGTTACTATTTTTATTTTTTAAATGTCACTTTGAAAAGCCCTCACTTGTCTTCTTTTTTATGCACAACAGGTGACGATTATAGGCTATCAATTCTAGATTTTTGAGCGGCAAAAGTTTTAATGCGGCTATGTTATACCTTTAGGTGAGTACATAATAAAAAAACAACTCTCCTCCCTCCCCCTCTACCGCGTCCTCCCCCCCTCCCCCACCTGCATCAATAAAATCCAGGTGTCTCCACTTCGTTAACCCATCTCAGGAACACTAAAATCAATCCTGGCGAAGGAAGTCTTTGGTTCAGCAATAGCCGTATTTTCGTAGGTATTTTTTTCGAGTACAGTCGCCATCATAAACTCTAACGCACTATAGCTTAGAAACTAGAACTCGTATTAAAATTAATATCATTACTTATATGTAGATAATTTATTAAGAAATAGTTTTGTCTTAGTCACAATGGTTAATTTTGTCCTCGCTTGTATGGTTTTCCTGAAAATTGAGAAAATCTGTAAAAAAGGACAATTTTCAAGAAGGGGGAGGTGTAACACGGTAGAGAAGAGGCGTGAGAGTTGTTTTTTATAATGTACTGTACTGACTTAAAAGCTTAACATAGCCGCATAAAAACTTAACTACTAAATCCACTGCACGAAATTTAAAATGAATAGCTTAATAAGCAGTTTGTTAATGTGAAAATCAGCTTCATTGTTTGACCTAATAAGTTTGTAGTAAAACAGCAAAATCTCATAAAAAACCGCCGCTAATATTATAGATTTGCAGCAAAAACAGTAATATCCCATAGTAGCTGCATTGCTTCGAAACCAAAAATATTTATTTTTGCCACCATTTTGGAAAAACGTGATGTTACTGCGTTTGCTTCTGCGTTACAAGCCAGGACAGAAAAAGAGCAAGCATATTCCAAGCCAGGAGGGTATTACAATCTCTTAAAACTTGCCAGGTTTATGAATTGCTATAGTTTCACGTCTTTCTCGCTGTGCAGCAAATAAAAGAGACGCATTAATAGCCATTCAGAAAACTGGCAAATTTTAAGAAGTTGTAATACAGGGGCAGGATAGAAAGCCAGGACAGTACTGGCTTGTTCGCTTGCTGGCTTAATGATAGGTACTGTTTTTAGGGTTCCGTACCAAAATTGTAAAAAAGGAACCCTTATGGTGTGACTCAGTCTGTATGTCTGTCACAGCTGGATATCTTGAGAACTACTAATGGTATCAACTTGAAATTTGGAACAGTTTAAGATGCCATTTGCCCAACTATTTTGCAAATAAGAAAGAAATAAAAAAAAAATTTTTTTTTTACAACAGGGACTGAAATGGGGTCTTAAAAATTTAAAGTGAGGTGACTATAGGGAATATGGGGTATCATATGAAAGAGCGCTGTTTGCACATTTTAAAACATTTTTTTCTTTTTTGTTAGGCCGCATAGTTTTCGACTTATGGTGAAAAATGTTAAAAAAAAATACCGTTCCCTTCCTGAAAAATCTGAAATAAATTTATGTGATAGTAGTTTACGTAAAGATTACAGGAAAAATAAAACGATGTCTCAATAAAACACACTTTTTTAGAAATTCAAAAAACAAACAAAAATTCTTTAGTTTCACTACCAGTCAACAGATGGCGCCAACCTAAGAATGCGGTCAGCATTCTTAGGTTGGCGCCATCTGTTGACTGGTAAGAAAATAAAATAGTTCCACTATCGGTCAAGAGATGGCGAAACCTAATACTACAATAATAAATTGGTGGCTGGTTCTAATATACATAATTACCCACTATTTGCCGTACGAATAAACGAAGAATAAGTTCCTACTTAGTAATATAAACAGTTTGCAATGTGGAGTGGCTGAAACGTTTTTCAGTTACCATAAGCAGCTGTGGTTAAGATTTGTAAATTAACTGTCCGCCTGTTCGCCCTTCCACCTGTCTGCCGTTTATCCTACTTTATTAAAGACTGTACTAAAGTAACATATCCAAATATATTTATGATTGTACGGAACCCTCGGTGCGCGAGTCCGACTCGCTCTTGACCGGTTTTTTTTTTATTGAAAATAAGTAAGCATTTCCCAAATTTACTTATTTTAGCAAGCAATTAAGCAAATAAGTAAGGGAGTGTTTTTGTGGTAAGGCTAGGGGGACAGGATTATTTGTAAAACACAAATGAAGTGAATTACTTACATCATAAAAAAACCGGTCAAGAGCGAGTCGGACTCGCGTACCGAGGGTCCCGTACCATCGTAATTGCACCATCAAACTACACTGCAGAGTAGAATAACAAAATTAGTAAGTATTGCAGTTTTAAGTCAGCGCCATCTCTTGACCGATAGTGGAACTAATGTTTACTTTTTTAGAAATTTGATAATTTCTTAAAAAGTATGCTATATCGAGACATCGTTTTATTTTTCCTGTAATCTTTATATAAACTGCTATCACATTTTTCTCTTTGCAAACTTCGGAGATAGGGGACGGTATTTTTTTTACATTTTTCACCATAAATAGAAAACTATGCGGCCTAAAAAAAAAAAAAAAATGATTGAAAACATGCAAACGGCGCTCTTTCATATGATACCCCACATGCCCTAGTAGCCCACTTAAAATTTTTAAGACCCCTTTTCAGTCCCTGTTGTAAAAAAGATATTTATTTTTTTATTTACTTCTTTTTTGCAAAATAGTTGGGCAAATGTCACCTTTAACTATTCCAAATTTCAAGTTGATACCATTATTAGTTCTTGAGATATCCAGCTGTGACTGACAGACAGACAGACAGTCACACCATAAGGGTTCCTTTTTTACCATTTTGGTACGGAACCCTAAAAACAACGTTTGTTCTACGACTTTTCAAAAAAACAGGAAAAATCTAGTTTTCATACACAACTAATTGATCAGCTGTCATAGACTTATTATATTACTAGCGTAAGGACACGGTCAACGTCGCTACGAAATGACGCCAGTTGGTTGGCCCTAAAATTACAATTTTAGGGCCAACGCGATTCAGTCATCCGCGGAAGACTATGGTAGACAGACGGTGATTGACGTGACATAAAAATGCCGAATTGTGCATTTGTAGATTGCAAAAATTATGCTGCAAAAGTTAAAAAGTTGCATGGAATACTGAATCATCCGTAAGTAGCTTTACATTATTTTTATTGCATGTCTAACAATTTTAATTGAGTTTGAAATATTGCTATCACTAGTTATTGTTCGAGGCACTAGAGATGGGTCATCCATCATGATTCAAATGTACTAGTTCACTTGAGTCCATATTAAATCTTTAGTTCATTTAGTTCTATAGCTAAATAAGTCGAAGAACGAAAATAAAGGGAAAGGATAGATTACGAACACTGCGTACAGAAATTTCTCATATACATATGCTATTATTAACGTCTCCTATGAAACATATTCGCTGCAAAAATTATTATTTACTTTACGTTTCAATTAATTACAGATTTCCTAATGATCCAGTGCGTAAAGAAATATGTAGTCACATAATTCCAAAACACCGAAAAGAGCCCTATTTCAAGCTAGGAGGCTTGAACGCAAGAATATGCTCTGCTCAATAACACAGATGTTGATATTTCAAGAGCTGGACTACGAAGGCTGAAAGCAATGGCAATACCGCGAATTGAGATTGAACTATTTACCGCATCTACGCATAACAAACTCAGAAAAACCCAACTCAGAAAACGAAGCACCTGCTTCCCATATTATGCAGTATAGTGACCGGCCGCAGCTTTGCTTTAAGGTTTATTACTTGAGTAAAAACCTAGGATAAAATAATCTCTGATGTGTTGTATTTATTAAATAACATTGACTTAAATTTCATTTTTATTAAGAAGCTTGCGCAAACGTAGAACTTTATGTAAATAGGTAAAGTCTGTTCAATAAGTCAGTTTACGTATTACTTCTGATTTCTGATAAAGCTGATTTTTCTTGCGTCCGCTTTTCTTATCAGCAAAAAAATCAGCAAACGGGTGGTAGAAAAAATAAAAACAACTCAGCATTTAATTTCTAAAAGTTTATTTGAATAAAGTTTTTTTATTTTGATTTGATTTAGATGTTGGTGATTTACAAAATAATAAAAAAATATTTTGATTACAACACCAAAAGATAATTTTGATAATTTTAGTACAAAAAATTATGCACAAATTACTCAAAAATGTTGATTAAATGGACGATTGATAGGTAGCTTTAATAAATTTACTCATGTAAAGTGACATATTGAACAGATTATATTTATAAAATCAACAAGCGACCCGCCCTCGCTTCACTTCGGTGTAAACTATAGATTTTGTACATAAAAATTAATTGATAATAAGTTTATATACCTACCTTTAAAACAACTTTAGGTAAATTAATACTTATATGTTAGGGGTAATTTGCCAGCTAAGTGCGATAGTAGGCGCCCCTTGACAAAATATAAATATACTTTGTCAAGGGGCGTTTTTATAGAAAAAAATATGATACTGTGGGTTTCATTATTCCAATTTTCGTAGAGATCTCTAATTTTTTTTAAATAAAATACAGCTAATGCTTAAATTATCTAAGAGCTAATGTTAGTCGCTAATGAAGGTGAAAGAATTTTAAAATCAGATCAGTTAGTTTTTGAGTTTATTCATTACAAACAAACCAACAAACAAAGCTTTCTTCTTTATATTTAATAATACACTAGTTAATAGATTATAATATTAGTATCAAAAATATCTAATTTGAAATAAACCTGATTGAGATTTTATTATGATTGACGTTTTATTTATGACCATCTAAAAACTAATAACCATAATAAAATTTTGCTAGCGGCCCAATTGAACTAGATGAGTGAACTAGTTTTTAACTCCAATTGAACTAAAGTACACTTCAGTAATCTTTTTTGCCCACCTCTAATACCGTAGTAGTTCGAGTGGGTTTTAACAGATGTCGCTGATTTTGATAGTATGAAGGAATTGTAAGGCAAAATACTCAAATGGGCGCATCCTTCCTTTTGAAATCATTGTCAGCTGTTGTTCAAACGTTTCTATGATATGAGTTTTTATTTTTATTTTTTTCTAAAAATTCATACGACATAATTATATGTCGCTGTTTATAAGCCTAATATCCATAAAATCTATTCCTAAGAGTTAGTTGGTGTTTTACAAATAACCCTGTATCTTCTTCTTCTTTTTCTTCTTCTTCTTCTTCTTAATGAATGACTTGCTCTGTGGTCTATGCACAATTCAGCCATTGATTGGGAAAATTATATAACCCTGTATAATGAGTGCTTTTATAATGACGTATAATCACAATATTTATTTAATATGTAGGTACTTTAATAAGGTGTATGAAATAACATATAACATCATTTGGGATGTTGATTAATTTGACTTTTTTGGCAGATGTAATCGCTTTTTTTCTTTTTAAAACTGTAGCCAAAAAATATTTCATCATATTTTCAGTCATATTAACAACTAACCATTTTGCTAGATTAAAAAAAAGACTTTTGGTAGGTTGTTCATATACAATAGAAATTATATAGGCCCTAAAACACTGCCCTGTGGAATATCAATATGTGTCAAGTCAAGGGAGTCAAAAGCATTACTTAAATCTAAAAAATATGCTTACCACATGTAGTCCCTCTCAGCGGGGCTCAGTCACTTGTTTAAGGCCGTTGTACTAGCAAAACGTGGTTTTTAGTAGGTTTTCATTCTCTATCTCCTCTTTATTTAATGAATATTAAAAAAAAGTAAATATACCATAAGAATCTTCAACATTTTGCCTATCGATTCCACGATTAACATTTGTTATCAATATTTTACATAATGCCAAAAATATCATAAATAAAATCGACTAACACTTTTGTTTCTGTGCATCTCCTCCGTAACTACGAGTCCTATGGAAATCTCGTTACCACCAATCGATAGAGGAGAAAAAATGCTACAAATTCCACGAAAGACATTTTCGAAAATACCATTTATGGGATTTTATAGACAATTTTTCAAAAATTCAGATACATTTTTGACAGAGGGTGCCCTCGAGGGGAGCGGGCGGCAGACCGCCACCGGCGCTCGGACGGGGAACACGTATCGCTCATGCTCCCACTGACAGCTACACAGTTCTCTATGTCTCGCTCGTTTGTTTTAGCCTTGCTTTAGCACTGTCAGAATGTTACAATTAAGTTTTGAAAATTCATTTCGAACTGAAGGACTATTACAAAAAAGCATCGCGATAAGCGTACGATATTCGTCCAACACCGTGGCACTATTACCTCACCAATAAGGTTCAATATCAAGTAAATTGAACGACGAATTGCGTCCGACTATCGGTTTCTTTTTTGTTTTGTAATAGGCCCTTTGATGCATTATTTTGCCATAGATATAAAAATTACGCGTAAGGACGGTTAGTATAAAATACCTACCTATTGAATACTATTTATATGAGTCTTCAAATCAAACATTTGTAGGTAATAAATCACACGGCTGTGAGTTAATTTATTCCACTATCAGAGATGTGCAAAATACTTTATTAAAAGTATTTAAATATAAAATACAAATACTTGGCTATTTTTTGTATTTCAAATAAAAATACAAAATAGTTTTCAAAAAAAGTATTTAAATACAAAATACAAAATACGTATTTTCAAAATAATTTTTTCAAATAAAATACCTTTTTTCGTATTTTATTTTTTATCATTGTTATTATTTTTATTAACAGTTACAAGTGTACTACCACACTAGGTACTACACAGTCCATTATAATTAATTAGAAGACGTTATCTTTATCTTTTGCAATAAACAAAAAACACAAATTTTCAGAAAGCGTTATAAATGTTTATACAGTGCCTTTGGTCTTGAACTAGCGATAATTTAAAGGCGTGAAATATACCTAATTTTATTGACAAAAACCTTACAAAAACACCCACATGTTGGGGTCTATCCCCACTCCTGTTGGAATGGCCGCCATTTTAAATTTCACTTTTTTTTTAGATGACCTTGCGGAAAAATATAAATTTCTCTGGATTTAGAAGTCCTACAGTTATAACAAAAATACTGTTCGAAAGCTAATAATACCACCTATCAACTTAAAAAAATAATGTGTGAACTTTCGACTTAAATATGTCATAAAAATTACTGAAGTAAAATTTTATACGAAATTTGTGTACTTTTTTTGAGTTTTTATTACATTTCTCAAAAACTAGGACATTTGCATTATTCAAATACACAGGGATATTATCTACAAAACGACTTCAAAATTTATTGCTCTACGTTGCATTTTTTGAAAGTAATTTTTGTTTGAATTATGACCCTTAAAATGGCGGCCATTCCAACAGAAGTGGGGATAGACCCCAACATGTGGGTGTTTTTGTCGATAAAATTAGGTATATTGTTATGAAAACAACTGCCTCCCTCATGCCTAATACATAACATAAGAAAACAAAGAGCATGACCGTGGCCGACACTAGATCATTTCATGAACTTTCTTCTAAAGTAACAATAATTAACCGCAAAAAATACAGTTTGCAAAAAACAACGCAATTAGACAATGCAACTGTTCCACTCTGTTCCCTTGACCTGTGGCCCGATTTTGAATAAAGTATGATACAGAAATGAAACTTGTTTCCAAATATAGATATTATCAATATCATTCGGGTTGTCTTTTTTCAACAGACTTCAAAAAAGGAGGAGGTTCTAAATTCAATTGTATTTTTTTATAGTTGTTCGCGCTATCTTCGATATTTAAAGACCGATTTTGGTGGTTCTTTTTTGTTTGATTGAGTTTTCTTGCGAGATGGTCCCAATTTTTATTATTTTTTAAAACGTTCCAGTACTTTCCAAATAATCCTGAAAATACTACGATTTTGCGTTAACCACCTTGACGACTTGGTTATTATGAACCGATTTTTGGTTGGAAAAGGGATACCCTCAAGTGTCCTTTTAATTTAATTGACATTGGACCTTGGACTTCGAAGATATCCAAGGGAACTCCTCAAACTCAAATAGGATATGTATAGTGATTGTGATATTGGTAGATTTGTGACAATCCAAAACAAATCAAGTTATGGTCTGCGACGTTCTGGAATAGACTTGGACTACAAAAGCACAACAACTCTTTAAAAACAAACAGCGTAAATTTAGAAATTGAGTTATGGGCATTTTGAAAGTATATAAAATTAAAAAATATTACATGCTTAGACACTTACCACAAAAAAGTTTAAAAAAAAAGCTTCTTTAAAAAAGAAAAACCTTCAAAAACCTAAAAATAAAAACAAAAACAGCTTCACATAGCTCTAAAAGGCAAGAAGTAATATTAAAATCACCAATACACATATCAATTTTAATAAAAAAAACGTCTAATGAAGTCGGGTGGGGATTTTAGAATAAAAAAAGTTTTCCTCTTTCGAGCCCCAACCGACTTCAATAGACGTTTTTTTATTAAAATTTATATGCGTATTTGTGATTACAATATTATTTCATGGTTTTTAGAGCTATTTTAAACGATTTTAGTTTTTATTTTTAGGTTATTTAAGGAGGTTATAACTTTTTTTCACTGGGATACATTTTTTTGGTGCCATATTATAAGTCAACCCTAATGATAATAATATCTAGAGAAAGAAAATTTTAAATTTCTCGCGGGTTTGAAATGACACGACTCGTTAGCCAGACTCTATACTTGGAAACAAGTTTCGTTTCTGTACCACACTTTTTTTAAATTGGGCCAATAACGGCAGACTAATTTTTACAAACACTCTAACTTGGGATCTTTGTAGCTTTAAAAAATATTAGTGTTAAAACTGGTCAAATAAATAAAATATGGTATAAAATAACTTCATATTATTTCACTGATTTTTAACACTAGCATTTGTTCAAAGAGATCATCCTTAATATTATACGCAGATACGCCATTAGAACCCATTGGTATAGATAGAAATTAAACGAAGTGTCATGACAAATTACCGAGCTCTGTGATTGGTTGTTTTGTTTTGTTTGACATTGACATGACATACCTATACCACAGAATACATATACCAATACAGAGAAAAAAGTAATTTGTATTTTAAAAATACTAAATACCTCATAAAAAGTATTTCAAATAAAATACAAAATACATTTTGAAAAAAAGTATTTCAAATACAAAATACAAATACGTATTTTGTATTTTGTATTTGTATTTTAAATACATGTATTTCAAATAATTCACATCTCTGTCCACTATAACTTTTTAAATGCCTGAACTGAACAGATTTGGATGCATGCAGGTAGGGTATAGGTAAGAATATTTATACCATCCTATCCCCCCTAGCATGACCAGTGACCGCTGAAACGCCATAATAATATCGATTTATTACTTTTAAGGACAAGGGTTTTGACAGTCAAGTGTCGATAAAAACGCATCACGCGATCTATAGGCTGTCCCAATACTTTGCCTTATCCAGGAATCAAACCCACCAAATATATTTTTACGATACCAATCAATAGGGTTTCTCATCAGACCCCCTAGTCAAAGTAATATTTGCAAATCGTTATCGCTTCGCTTTTGAAACTGTATGGGATTGACATAGGGTACGTTCAGATGACAAGCGCTCAACGCGCGTTAATTTTTTCAGATTTGATAATTCGGTATTAACAGCTTCCGTTTCCATTTCGGACGATTTTTGGATGAACTGAGTGTACCCTAAAATACGTCTATCTGCGTCAAAAGCGCGCGCTCATCTGAATTCTGAACGGTAATGTAGAAAACTCTAATGATCTCAAAGCGCGCATTGACGCGCGCTGACATGACAACAGTCGAGCGCTAGCGCAGCGTTCAACGTGCACTTATCAAATTTAAGAATCAAACGAAAAATTTATGGATTATAGTCTTAATTCATACATTTTTCGGAGAGAAGTGATAGCGAAAATTTTAATGTGACATTTGGCTACAGGCTCTGGATTATTAGCACGTTTTTAGGGTTCCGTAGCCTAAAGGCAAAAAACGGAACCCTTATAGATTCGTCATGTCTGTCTGTCTGTCCGTCCATCCGTATGTCACAGCCACTTTATTCCGAAACTATTAGGATTACATAGTTAAAACTTGGTAGGTACATGTATTCTGTGAACCGCATTACGATGTTTACACAAAAATAAAAGATAAAGGGATTTATATTTTTAAGATTATTATCTTAAATATATAAATCCCTTTATTTTATTAAGATTATTATCCCCATACATGGGCTGAAAATGAAAATTTTTTTTTTCATCATATCTATGCTTGCGGGGTGTCTACTGTCTATAGATAGGTCTTTAAAAATGACATTGAGGTTTTTAAGACTATTTTTCTCGAAGTCAACCGTTTGAAAGATATACACTGCCAAAGTGGTAAAATGTGTGTTTACCCCTCTAACTTTTAAAATAAGAGAGTGAAAAATCTCTAATTTTAGACGCAGTGAACGCACACCAACCTAAAAAAGTTGGCCTGTTTTGTTTAGTACCTACCTACTTACGTCAAAAGCGTTTTCATATTACTGTTGTTTATCCAACTTCATAATTTATAAAAAATATTTTATATTATTGAAATCTTTTAAACGGTCGTGATTTCAGGCCTCAAACTTCGTGAATCGATATAGGCTTGACGGCGCGTTTATGTTGTTTTACGCATTTTTTGTAATTTCATGTTGTTTTTATTTGCTAATCAATAATAATTACAATTTAAAACAATAAAACAATGGTAAAACATTGTTAAGTCATAAAATCAAGTTAAATTATCAAAGAGGGGACTAACGTCCGTGCGGGCTTGCGAGTGACGTCAGCGCCCGAACTAGTTTTACATGTTGTGGCGCCGCGTGGCGTGAGTGGTGGCGTGACTAGTGGGGCGACCGGCCGGCCTTTATAAGCAGGCGGCGCTCGCACTGGGACACATTTGATCGTGAGCCGTGGCGCTGTACGTACGCTCGCAATTCTGCATACCTCTTCGCTTTCTCCAACGCCCATGGATATGGCTGAACTAAATGGTCAGCTCGGCACTCCGTCATCAGGAGTGGGGATGGACCACGAAGCGGAAAACATACTATGGGAGCGCCAGTCCTACAAAACCGATGGAGAAATCTCTTGAAGTCCCAGCATTGTGGCGTGATGGGTTCGGTGATGACCAAACTTATTTTTCCAGAATTTAGTCTTCAGGGGGCGGATGCGCGAGCGTGGTGTGATGCAGTGGACATATGTTTAGGAGAGAACCCTTCAAGCGGAAGCCAGTTGATTATGCTCCTTAGTAAGGCTCCCTGAGGTTAAAAAGCTGCATGGTAACGTGCACAGCAGCCGTTACAAGGTTGCATTGTACGATTGATGCCATCGAAGTTCCTGCTGCTACCTTGTACAGGGTTTTTTCGGGCTGCCCGAGTGGTGAAGTGAAGGGGACATGTGGACACCTAGACACGCTGGTCCACGCTCTACAAACCTAATCCACGGCTGAGCGAAGGGTTAGCTTAGGACTGTCACACCAGCGGTGGACCACCTCTACAATATTGGTGAAAAGTTTTAATTTTGTTTTCATTTCGGTTCCTGAATGCTCATTAACAAAAGAGGCGTTTTACAGAGAAGAGAAATATTATGTTTCAGCTTCACTTTGAGGGATAGAAAAATTAAGCCTACGATGCAATACTCAAATTAATTTGATTGTTACTTTTTAGAATTTTTCAGCTGAATTATTATTTTATGAGGTCCCCAATTCTTCGTTGGTATTCATAACATCATAATAAGGCAAGATTTAATTATGTTGGGCTTCTTCAATGTGAGTTTAGCGAAAAAAATTAATGATTTTAGTAATGTCAATGATACCGATGTTCCCTCAGAGCCTATAACAGAATTAGAAACAAAATACTTGAAAATTATTGTTCACAGACTTGTTTATGATGTTGGTCGAATAAATAATCCAAGTTTGTGACCTCGAGAGCCGAACGCAACTATGTCAAAAATCGAAAAAACCACGTAAATTTCGGATTTTGGCGATTATAAACCTGAAGAACTTCATATTTTTATTTTCAGTAATTATAAATCGTGCAGCGGAATGATTGATTGCTCGGCGATATTTAGAATTGGTTAGTGGAATCATTTCTATCAAAAAATTTTCTGATAAGTTGCATAATAAAAAGTAAATTGCGAATTTATGAAACAAAACTATACTGCCATTGTTTAATTACTCACATTTTTTTACCCGTATGAAAACAAGAGACACTTAATTTTTCTAAAGTTTTATTTTGACCATTTTTGTTCCATCCTAAAAATTTGTTTGAAAACTGATTCATTCTAGGAGAGCGTAAATGCAGTAAACAGGAATTCTGGCGGACATACCTTCTTGGCCCACATGAATTGGAAAATATACTTTGCCATCACCCTATCAACCTAATCTATGGACGGACGCTAATGACATTTTTTTGTTTATGTTTTGTTTTAAGTTGTATTTTTTCTTTTATTCTCGCTATTTTTGCCTGAAACTATTTTTACCGCTAATTTGATTTTGTAGTTCCTGTCTGCAAAAATTTTAATACTGTGACGAAATGCTCAAACCTTGGGCCATAGAAGTGGAATGTCGGGGAGCGGCTGAGTCGGTAAACGGGTGATCCGAGGGCGAATCGGTGCATTTTGTATGAGATGCGTGAGGTGTGACTTGGATTCATGAAATGTGACCGTGTTGTGGCGGGGGAAGTTGATAGACTGTGTTCCGTGCTGTTTTCTTTGTCGATGGACGGGTGGATGTGGCAAAGTTTGGTTTTACAGGGGTTTGTGGCAATATCTTGTTTGCCTTTGAAAAGTGTGATTACTTGGATTGTTTCTTTCTGTCACATCACAGTTGCTTGGAGCGGAGGATACCGAGGCTCCACGATGCCTTTATTTTAAATTCTAATTGGGATTGAAGAGTGTTTTGAACGGGCTGTGATTGCTCATTTGCTGGGCGGGACGTTGGGGGCTCTTGCTGTGGGAAGTGTTGGCACATGTCACTTGATCCTTTGTCTCTTTTTTATATGGACCGTGTCCGTGTGATGTTGGCTGCTCTTTTCCACGCTTTGTTGGTCTTCTTGGGCGCGGCGAGGGTTTTTCTATGTCTATGGCTCAAACAAACCTTTTTTTTTGTGTGCCAAAGACTACACTTAAACGGTGGGGTGTTGCTTTTTGTATTTTGTTAAACTGATTCAAACATTATCAACACCGATTCTTTTTAAGCAAAAGAGCTTCAGCAGCATCATGAAGTCCACTTTAGGAGGTTTGCGACTGTCTGTTATTGGATCCTTCATAAACCTTGATATTATATTTAGATTAAAGTTAAAATTAACTAAAATACTAGTAATTGAACTTAAAACATTTTCGATAATATGGTCCTACACGGAAAGATTACAGGAGAAGGAATTGAGTGGGCTAACCTGGTTCGAGCGTGCTGGCTGTGGTGGATGCGCGTCTCACTTCTTCTTAAAATCTCCGACGTTGATTATTATTTGGGTAATCACAATAGTCTTCGGATAACTCGCGGCGATCACCTTATAGGTATTCAAACTTGACCGCAATAATGAGGAGCACGAAAACTCGACTCAATGCTCTGGCACGCAGGCAGGCTGGATCGGAAGTGTCTAAATATGGCCGACGCGACCAAATACCAGATAGGATCATGGATAAAAATGATATGAGGGTAGATTTTGGGTTTAGGGATGTAGCATCGTTACAAGTGTGAATCGAGTCTAAAGTGATGTGAAAATAACAATCTATGATTCACCTAAATCTACCGGGTACCTTGTAAAAAAAAACACTATTTTTTTCTGAAACATGAACTTTAATACGGAGAAGGTAAAGTTTAGAATGTACCTAAATAGCTTAATCTTATTTTATAACTACCTTTTGCAAACTGGATCATTTTACAGATAGACCATCATCTGTGTTGGCTTTAAAAGTTTTCGCCGTTTTGAGCTTATTGTATTCTATGTTTTTTTTAGCTGAACAAAACGATTTTTTCTGAATACAAAAATTTTATAACATTACTGTTGGAAAACCTCTTTTGATTTTATACAGTTTTATATATAGTTTTTATACTTACTTATCCAAACTGACTGCAAACTGAAGTTATTTAATTTGAAATAAAAATGTCACTTGTTCACCGTCCACTGCTTCGTTAATTTCATAATCCTCAGCATACATCACTTAGTTTTCTTTACAAAAAAAAACATAAACAAAAAAAAATACTTTTAATTCCTCTTTGACATTCATTGTTATTAATTTAGAAATAGTGGCTGGATACATTTTTCTGATCACAAAAATACTAATAAATGTACTTTGCTAACCATTTAGATGAAACGTGTGGATCCTAGTCGAATAGTGGAACCTATAAGAACGTGAGTTCAAAAATTAAAATTTTTAGAACTTACATACCTATTATTGTTTATTATTGTTACTTATTTATTTACGGTGCAATGTCTTTTGGCCTTCGATGGTCATAGATTTCTGGATGTGCCGATGACGGCAAAAGTAAGTATTCGTATGAAGTATTCGTTATTAATGGAGGAAATATGCTACTCTATGTAGTGATCCATCCAGTGAAATATGCTACTCAATGTAGTGATCACTTTGCCGCCCAGTGAAATTTGCTACTTAATGTAGTGATCGCTGTGTGACAAGTCTGTGTGACAATTGGTACTATTGTGTGTTCTGTGGAAAGAGGAAATATGCTACTTAATGTAGTGATCCACCCAGTGAAATATGCTACGGAATGTAGTGATCACTTTGTCACCCAGTGAAATATGCTACTAAATGTGGTGATCGCTGTGTGACAATTCTGTGTGACAAGTCTGTGTAACAAAAGTCTGTGTGACAAGTCTGTGTGACAAAAGTCTGTGTGACAAGTCTGTGTGACCAAAGTCTGTGTGACAATCGGTACTACTATGTATTCTGAGTAAATGGCTGATGGTCATGTATTCTTTGCAGTCGGACTGTGTGACCATCCATCTGTGTGTCGATCCATCTGTGTGTCGATCCGTCTGTGTGAAGATTCGTCTTTGTGACGATCTGTCTGTGTGAAATTGTTGTAATCAGTAAGATAATTGTTCTTTTTTTAGGGGCCAGAATGGCCGAGCTCGAATATACAACTCAGCATATTTTGTTTTTTTAGGACAAGTCTGATAACGAGACACACGAGGACGTGTGAAGGCGCAGGACGGCCGTGACGGCGCGTTTATGTTGTTTTACGCATTTTTTGTAATTTCATGTTGTTTTTATTTGCTAATCAATAATAATTACAATTTAAAACAATAAAACAATGGTAAAACATTGTTAAGTCATAAAATCAAGTTAAATTATCAAAGAGGGGACTAACGTCCGTGCGGGCTTGCGAGTGACGTCAGCGCCCGAACTAGTTTTACATGTTGTGGCGCCGCGTGGCGTGAGTGGTGGCGTGACTAGTGGGGCGACCGGCCGGCCTTTATAAGCAGGCGGCGCTCGCACTGGGACACATTTGATCGTGAGCCGTGGCGCTGTACGTACGCTCGCAATTCTGCATACCTCTTCGCTTTCTCCAACGCCCATGGATATGGCTGAACTAAATGGTCAGCTCGGCACTCCGTCAGGCTTTAGATTCTATGATTTTTTTTTCGTAGTGGTTAGATTATAAAGTACCTATACTTACCAGAAATATTAATCTCCTCTGGTGATAATGTTTATTATTTCGGATACCTATTTTACCAACAAATACCAATATATTACATAACAAAATGTAGTTCTCAACAAAATTAGTAATTAATTTCAGTAAAATCTCTGTTGTCTGAATAAATGCATTTGAATTGAATTGAAAAATCACGAAAAATGTAGTTCAACTAGTTGAGAAATCACTTTGTCTGCTACTCCTAATTAGGCAATATTTACCAAAAGACACTTGATACAAGATATAAAAAATAATAAAGAAGAAACGCAATTCTTACAATTCAATATGCGTTAAGATAGGTACTCAGAAGCAGACCCATTCCCACTGGCAGCACCCGTTCACGAGCATGACGCATGAACCAGCCATCGTTTCGCTCAACCATATTTGAGGGAACGTAACGTCCCGCCTCACACGACACCACCGCAGAAATGTTTAAAGTGAGCATGACATAAGACGTACCTAGTTACGAGTATAAGTACTATGCAAAAAGGAAAAAATTCGGTTGGCACTCCGGGAGTGCTGGCAGAAGTGAAAACTTGAATATTAACGTTGTGCATTTTTGATATTTTGAAATTAGCGGCAAAGGATAAAAATTATTTCTTTCCTGTTACTATACCTACAGTCACACATCAGTTTGTAATTAGAGAAAAATTCTAAAGATTTCGCGCCAGTGGCCTTTTTAATTTCTACATGCACACATTCTACTATTTAAACTTATAGTCACAGAGTATAAATAAATCTATGATTTCACCGAAGAGATCGCTGCTATTAGTTCTATTTTCAAAATTAGCGCGTTGCTGGTGACACAAGTGTTTACGTCTTAAAATGACGCGCCGCCATTTTCAACGCGCCCTGTAGAAAGAGATTACACTTGAAAGTAGGGGATACTTCCGCCGCCAGCTGTCTACTCTCCATCCGTCACATCCGTCTTCTATCAGCTACGTGATTCTTACTGACGCGAGTTGAGCATTTTTACCCCATTACAAAAAGCGTACAACGCCGCTAAAGAAGTTATCACTTCAAAAAAAAACAATAAATAACTAAAACATGAAACAAACTTGACTTCATACATAATTTAATTTTAATATAAATTGCGACTGATTGATTGAACATTGCTGATTTCTTGTTTTTTTATAAAACACTTTTTCAATTTACCTACATAAAATTAAAATTTAATATTTTAACAATGCCATTCTGCCGTGTCTCCAACTTTCTATGGTCCGTGAATTTTGGCCAAGCATTGTGTAGGTGACACATTGGTTTTCAAAAATTTTAATAGATGTCGGTAGTAAATTACATCTTAGTTTTTCAATTTTTTTAATAGATGTCGCTAATAAATGACTCGCGAAGAAATGTAGAGGGTGGCAGGGTGAGGGGAGTCAAATCCATAGACATAGAAAATTTTTCGCTACGCTCAAGTAGACGGACTATGGTGCGAGTGAAAAACCGATTCTTACGGCTTATGCGATGTGTGAGAAAGAGTTAAAAGAAAATGACAGCAGAACCTAGTTTGACTTCATTTATCATCTTTTATCATCTTGGGGAAAAGCGTCCGTTCGATTATTATGTGATTTTGATCGCGATCGGGTCGATTTGGCTCTTATAACTACATAAATCTATAATGGTGTCGTGTTCTGTGTTAAATTGTAATGTTATTTACAACAAAAACCCAAATAAACACTCATTTCACAGGTAAATAAGATTGAACAAGTACCATTTTCATATTTCATATTTTAGTTGAATATATTCCCAAACACACTAAGTAATACACTAATATCATGCTATTAAGCGCCTATTTTCTAAATAAAGGCTGATTTGTAAACATTATGTGTTAGATAAAAAGATATTATGTCCGTGAACTTGACAAAATAAGGCGTAGAGATTGATCAAAAATTATTGATATCGATACTCATGTCGATGATTTCCAATATAACTTTGTTTGTCTTTGTGAACACTGATAGTTTTATCTAAAGCTGCTTTTAACCGACAGTTTTCAAATGGTAAATTATACCTACTTAAGTACTAATTTAACAATATTTCCAGGTTTCCTGTAAATCCAGTGATTAAGTTACTGGATAAATGTCATAAATAGAATAGACTGGGAGCCCTTAAAGGAGACTTTAAGATTTTTTTTAAATAAAATTGTTCAAAATTTTGTTCGTGTTTTATTTAATTAGAGCAATAATACATTAAGGTTATCGACAACCTAAAATGGACTTCAAGGCATCTCTAAAATTCACGCACACGTTTACAATTTTCACACACTGGCTCATGTCACTTTTGGTGTTGCAGCCAAGCGAACTCTGTTCGTCTATTCCAGTGGAATATTATGTTTATGGTCAAATCCTTAGCTGTCACTTCACCAAGAGCCGCCTTAATAAGACTAAAACATGCTATGATCGTTGAAAAGTTTTTCTAAAACTAGAATGTTCATTTTGGAATAACCATCGCATAAGATGTATGAATATAATTTACATACATTATCTTCTTATACCTCGCGCAGCATGTTAAGAGCTCTTGGCATTGTGGAGGGGGTATGCGCAGTATTAATTTTTAATAACAAATTACTACTGCGCACATTTGCCCAGAGCTTTCAACTCGCCGTGCGATTTGTAATAAATTTAAAATATGACATAAAAGTCAAAATAAGAACGCTTACGTACATCTACCAGTTGAACAATAAGAACTTTAATGAAGTTTATTTTTAACGCAAACAAACATATTGTTCAACAAGAACTCTAAATTAAGAGGGAAAGGCTAAATAAACATAGACAGTCTTCAAATAGTGCTAAGTAAATACCGTGTGGGTATATAAAGACGTTTCGTAGCAGCATACAGAAGGTATTCTATTGCAGGAACTCAAAAACTATTCAAGATGAAATTCACCCTGATTCTCCTCGTTATCGCAGCTCTGGTGAGTATGTATAAATATTTTGAATTATCTATATTATATTTTTATTGCAGTTTTACATTTTTGTTATCATCAGTATTAAGGATACTTTACTGCCAACTACCGTCTTTTATTTTCACCCTGTATACCAACACTATCCTGTTACGAGGAAATATAGATTCAGAAAGCAGTAGGCTAATCAGCTAGGCGTCAATCCAAATTATTACCACATAACTATACAAACACATTTAAACTAGACGCCTTCTAGACGCACAAGATTTCCTTGCAAGTGCGATTACTTTATGCATTTACATTGCATTACTCTGTTTCACCAATCTTTTCCATCGTCTGCAATTCGTTTTTATAGTATAGACAGACATTACTTTGAAAAAATGGGTACTGTTATTAATACTAATTTTAAGGCGTTTGTGGTGCCCATCCCGACCGGCTGGACCTTTTCATGAAGGAGGACATCTGGCCGCAGGGCGTAGTGTACAGGGTATGCCTTAGAATAATAACACCTAGAACGATAGTTCTCTACAAAGCGCACTGTCAAAAGTGAGGCAACTAAAACTGCCAAAATGGCTCCGTTTTCAGATTGTTATTCTACATTATTCCCTAATCATACCGATAAAGTACAAAACAGTTTCAATTTTCCCACATTTATAAGACTAGTTACTATATTATTGGGTTTCAGTTACGATTAGTTTAACGTATGACGGATATAAATTTAAAAACTAAGCCATTCTGGCTTGGTATTAGTTGCCTCAGTTTGCATACGAGGACACGGCTTCTATAGGTGTTAATATTCTAAGGGATACATTACAATGCCAAAAATTCATAATATATATGATCTAAATATCGATGCTTAAAACTCCTATTGTCAAAATACCGAACATACTAAATGTTGAAATCCGATAGACCGAAACTTAAAAGAGCGATTATCAAATGACCGTGAGTCCGAAATCCCGAAAGTTCTAAATCCCGAAAGTTTAAAATCCCGAAATTTAAAATGTCGATACTTATAACTTACTCTACCTACACAAACACATATTTATAAAAGTAGGCATTGCGGTTAATTTGTTTTACTCAAAAATGCTTGTAAAATGGTCATTATTTTGACAAAATCCATCAATCGAGTTTGAAATTGTTTTGTTTTTTTGGCGCTGGGTTCATGTCAACCTAACATGCTCGTCGCTACGCTCCTCGCACCTATCTCGTGACCTACGGTCTACGGTTTCTAAGTCCCAGTAGACTAGTTTAGCCTCATTTCCGGCTGCTAAATTTGCTATAAAGCATTTCAGGTGTTTATGACTAATTCGTTAATTCGGTATTAAGTAGTTCGGGGTATAGAACGTAGATAAGCTTCGGGGTTTAGTATTTTCAGTAAATGTCCTTTCGTGATTTTAAGCGTTCGGCCAAACAATCATTCGACCTTTTGATTTTCGGTCTTTCGTCCATAGGTCTTGTAAAATTCTGTCTTTTCTACTTCGGCATTGTAACACGGGGTATGTGTTGCTTCAGAGGGACGCTGCCTTGTGCCACCGATCCGACGCAAAAAGTGTCGAACTGATTTTTACTAACATAATTTTTAAGTTATTTACTAACAATATTCCTTTATAAACTATATTTATGTTTAGATTTAAGGTAAACATAATTTATTATAGCTAGTATAAGATATGTATATCTTTGGGCCATCGTTGCCTGAGCATAAATAAATAAATGTATATTTATATTATATTTTACTATTCAGCTGTCAGTTGCCTTGTGCAGTCCAGTTCCAGCGCCAGGGGATTTAAAGCAAACTGGTGAGTTTACGATAAAATTATTCTGTTTGTCAATTAGTTGTACCTACGGCTTGATGTTTAGTTTTTTAAAACTGACATCCTAGTTAGTATTAAAGTATTCTACAGTGTAAGTATGCAGTACCAATAAATACGATAGTAGCATTTCTACTTCTTAAGTATCTCTATTGTGTGGTACAATCCTCTCCTTGGTTCATTCATTTCAAAAAATAAGGATAAATAGTTTCTATAAAATGCCGTTTTTACAACTTATTTATTAAGAAACAATTTTAACATTTTTAAATTAAACGATTATGCTTTAATATTTATGTATTTAGTGTCTCAAAATTCTACTAAAGGAAACGATCCGTATTGTGTTATGAGAAAATATACAGCTTTAATTTAACTTTGATTTGTGTATTTAAAAGAATGGAAACTTATTATTAGTAATAATTAGAAAAAGGCACTTATAAGAGGAGCTCGGTGGCGCAGTGGTTTAGCGCCTGGCCCAGCGATTGCAGAGGTTAAGCAACTTTCGCAAGGGTCGGTCATGGGATGGGTGACCAAAATTTATTATCTCGAGCTCCTCCATGCTTCGGAAGGCACGTTAAGCCGTTGGTCCCGGCTGCATTTGCAGTCGTTAACACCCACCAATCCGCATTGGGCCCGCGTGGAGGCCATAGCCCGTCCTCCTTATCCACCCATAAGGAAGGCCTGTGCCCCAGCAGTGGGGACATTAAAATGGCTGATGGACACTAATAAGAGGCTTTAAGTTAAGTTTAACAACATTTTGATTTCAACTATAATCTTACTATTTTGGTACTTACTAGCTAGATAATTGAAAGATGAGAAAGTTATTATAATATAAACTTTTGTTTCAGGAACTGGCATTCTCAGTAAGTACCTTTGTTGATCCGCAAACACTGACAAATTTGCCAGCAATGATATTGTTCTAATAATAATTCAAACCTGGGTAAGGCTAATATTATTCAGGCTATCGCACAAATAAATTCACAATGGAATGTGTTACAAATGAGATGTGAAAATGTTACATCATCGTGTTGAAATTCTAGGTAATGTTATTTACGTCTCTTATTTAAAATGCAATAATTTCGTTGTCATACTTGCTTATGCTAAAACTTCATTAAACATAACGTTTCATTTATCAAAACAATAAACAAATTACATTAAATTTATTTTCACTAATTTCATTGTTCATACATAAAGCAATCAATACAGAGGACAGCATAGATGTGGACGATCTAAACAATATGGTGATGGATACTGTCCGTACGGTAGGGTCCAAGCTCTTTAAAGGTATGATTCCGATGTCAGCAGCACTGCTGCGCGACACTTCTGCGCGACACTGCTGCGCGACACTGCTGCGCGACAGTGCTGCGCGACAGTGCTACGCAGCACTGCTGCCGAGCTCGGAATGTAGTCTCATATAAACCTATAGAGAATGTATGGGGACTAGTGGTGTTGCGGCAGCAGTGCCGCGCAGCACTGCTGCGCAGCAGTGTCACGCAGCAGTGTTGCGCAGCAGTGTCGCGTCGCTTCTCCGCTCACATCAAATTGAGCCTTTCCAACGTAACATTAGGGTTCAATTTGGAGTGCACTGCTGCGGCAACACTGCTGCTGCTGCCGAGATCGGAATCATACCTTTAGACGGTTCTCACACTGGCAACGCGCGCGGTCGCGGGGCTCCCGCGCGCGTGTTTTATTTTGTATGTAAGTACATCAATTTGTATAGAAAACCGCTTGGTCCAACACACCGAGGCCGCGCCTAGGCGCGGGAGCGCGCACCGCCGCGTGCCGCCGGCGGCAGGCGGCGTGCGCGCCAGCAGGCGCGGAAATCGCGGGTTACAACACACTGAGCTCCATAGTATCGTGCCGGTTTTTGTACGTAAAGCGCGGGGCCGCGTCTGACGCCGACCGGCGCGGAGGCGCGTCGAAAACCGCCCGAATTGGCGTCACGCTGCGCCGTCGCCGCGCGCGTCAAACGCCAAACCGCGCCCCGCGACGGCGCGCGCCGGCAGTGTGAGAATCGCCTTAGGCTAGGAACTCACGGAGCGATTTTCTCCCGCACCCGCCGCGGTTGCGGGCCCGCAGCTTCTGTAGAATGCGGATATGTATGTAAAAAAAAAACAAAAAACCGACTTCAAGAAACCTACCTCTAAAAAGCAAGAAATAATATTCGTAATAATAAAACACGTCTATTGAAGTCGGGTGGGGCTAGAGTGCAAATTCCTTTTTTTTTTATTCTAAAAGCCACACCTGACTTCAATAGATGTGTTTTTATTATTACGAATATTATTTCTTGCTTTTTAGGGGTAGGTTTATTGAAGTCGGTTTTTTGTTTTTATAAACAATTTTTATTTTTTTTAATTTTTAGTGTAGGTACCTTTTGTGTTAGGTAGTGTAGGTATATTATTTAGGTAGAAAACTCGGGTCAGCCAAACGTGAGTTAATCGCGGAGAAACATACATACATACGGGTCAAACTGAGAACCTCCTTTTTTAAGTCGGTTAAAAAACTACACTAAAGATAAATCCCTTTTCCAACAAAAAAATAATTATGTTATTCAGTTCATAAACAAAGAATTTATACGACTGATCATCGAGGTAGTTCACACAAAATCACACTATTTTCGTGCTTTTTTCAAGATTACTTGAAAAGTACTGAACCGATTTAAAAATTTTAGAAAATGGGACCAACTTGAAATTTTACCTAATGTAATAACGTTTGAATCATTTCAATCGGTTCAGCCGTCTTCGAGTAATCGGTGTACAGACGATCCCTCCTTTTGAAGTCGGTAAAAAAGAAAATTTCACGACGCGTTTTATACGCCCGCAGCGCGCGCGATTGTTTGCGGCTCCCGCTGCACCGGCAGGCAACCTGAAGAATCGCGCGGGCCGCGGTTCCCGCCGCCTCGGCGGTTTGCGCCCGCGCGCTCTGCGATCAGTTGTATATTCAAAAACAATATAAACCAATGACTGTTGGTAAATATTGTTTTTATTTAATAAAATAGTGAATTATTTGATTTAACGATTAAATTATGAATAAAATTAAATTAATTAATTTCAATCAACTCTCAGTAAAAACTTTAAAATATTGTAGTCATCTTTCTGATACATTCTTCATCATCATTATTTTAATCTACCATAATATGAGTATTTCTTAATTATTCATTACAATATAAATACAGTAAATCTTTATAGTTGTTGTTGATCGATGGGACTAGGGTTGCCAACCCTACTATATAATATAGTATCCTACTATATTGTGGGCTCGCCTACTATATTTTTTGAAAAAATATATAGTATGCAAAACTACTATATTTTTTCAAGTGAAAAATTAAACAAAAGCAGCATTACTTATATGCACATAATTAATTGTGCACCAATAATTTATGTGTTCAAACTCTTGCGTTTATGGTTGTTGAATAAATTATAAAAATGTTTTTAAGTATGAAAAATGCAACTTCTTTAATCCTCCTACAAAACGGCAACCTACTATATTTTTTGGACTTTTTCGCCATCTACTATATTTTTACAGGTAATAATCTTGAAACTACTATATTTGATGAAAAAAAGTTGGCAACCCTAGATGGGACTCTCCGCTGCTAACACACTGGTTGCGTCTGCATGCGAGGCCACCTGCGCGTATATAGAACGCAGATTACTTACCTGCTCATTACTTACTAACATAGTTTTTAAGACTCATTGTTACTAACACATATTTCATATTTCATTTATTGCATCTATAAGTACATTTTGGTGGAAATCATACATTTTGGATTCATTATAGACCCTGTTGGGCATAGCAATTTAAAAAGAGAGGAGGATGCTTTATTATTTTTCAGTTAAAGTTACAGTGAAATACATTTACTTCAATAATTTTGGTCATTTTGATAACATTATGTAATATTTATTATATACTATATTTATTATAATTATAGTAGTAGTGTGTTACAGAGCATTCATGGCATGCACAATATATTCTGAAATACTTTCCTAATATACATTTTATTTTTATTTATGTTTAATTATATATATATATATTAAATTATTGTTATTTATTTTTACTTATTAATGAAATTGCTAAATAAACTTGATGATTTTGGTTATTATTATTTATTTACTTACTATATTTTATCAGTTAAATATTCTTCTACCGTATAGTAGCATTTTTCAATAAGTAAATGTTTTAATTGTTGTGTAAACTTTTTTTCATTGTTTTCTTGCTTTAATGATTCTGGGAGTTTATTATATATTTTTTAATTATTATTAGTTTATTATAATGGACATCACAAAAGGGCTTTTACCATAAAGAGACAATCGAGAGACTGGCAATACAAGGTTATTTTATTATACACTCTAGGGACTACTTTCTTGTCTGACATAATTTACTTATTATTATTATTAAAACTAGTCTAAATTAGATGGTACATTTTTTTATCTTTTTTAACACAGCGAAATACCTAATCGACCGTAATGTATGGAACAGGTGATTTATTTTTCGCGATTTGAGAGTTAGCCCCATAGTTAAAGTTGCTTGTAATCATGAGTGTAACCACCCCAATGGGAGAACCAAATGATTAAAAATTCACGCTGTATAAATATTAGTTTGCAAATATAATATAAGTAGTAGAATTAACATAGTTTAGGGTATGAAGGGACTGACATAACAAGCTTTTAAGTCCGTAAATAAAGAAAGATACAAAAATGTATTTAAATAAACATAATAAATTATTTCTCAATCTTAATTAAGGAAACTTCCTTATTGTGTTATGAGAAAAAATTCACAGATCTCGTGCCTTTCACGACGTTCTGGTACATTGAAAATTAATTTATTGAATTTCATAAAAAAATATTCCTGTGTTTGAATTTACATAGTACTTACAATACTTGCAAAGCCATGAACATATTTTGGATCTACTTTACTGTGACTCCTGTATATGAAATTCATATAAAAATATTTCATTACCTACAATACTTTGAAATCACAGCAAAGCCATGAATATATTTTGGATCTACTTTAATGTGATTCGTGTGTATGAAATTCATATAAATATATTTCCTTGTTATAAACATTACTATTTTATTGAAAGGTAAGTACCATTATAACCTAAAACCCTTTCGGCGCATAGTGCCAGAAACGCAAATTATCATACACGCTAATGACCATATTTCAAATTCGCAACTTACCAGACGTGTAAATGACCCGATACGCAAATTAGTTGGCAATCGACCATGTACGCAAACGACCTGAAATTAATCCACAATTGACCGGGTACGCAAACGACCTGAAATTGGTCTGAAAATACAATATTTTTTTGGTGTTTAGGATATTTTTTTGGTAAAAGAGCTTAGGGTATCAAAGTATTTTTTGGTTGTCAAAGACTAAGTTTAGTAGTTAGGACTCCCGTTGAGGGCGTTGGGGAATATGCTGATCGGATCTAGTGAACAGGTATGATAACCTCCTTTACATTCATGATAGCCTGGTACATTTCAATAAACTGATTGCCATTGTTAGGCCAAGTCTCCAGCAGTTAGGACTCCTGCGTTGTGAGCTGAGGGAAAATGCTGACTCGGATGAATCTGATGAACAGGTACTTTGATTAGCTCCTTTACATTAATGCTAGCCTGGTACTTTTCGTTTTAATCATAGTTCAAGGTTATCAATCTTTATCGTACTGAAGATAAAGTGAAACTGGTAATTTGCAGAAAAAGAAACTGGTCGTTTGCATCTCTGGTACTTTGCTGTTGAAAACATGGTCGTAAGCGTGCACGGTAATTTGCATTTTTAGCACTATGCGTCAAAAGGCCTGAAACATAAAAAAAACCGGCCAAGTGCGTGTCGGGCCACGCGCAGTAGGGTTCCGTAGTGTTAGCGACCGATATAAAATACAAGAAATAAATATTTATTTTAATCATATACAAATATGTAATAGTTATTAATTCGTTATCTTTTCTTATTTTCTTTTACATTTGGAATAGACGGTCGAACGCGACAAGCGCCGAGCGCAGGCGGCCATTGGTGAAATGTCATCGGACCGAGCGGTCGTTTTATTTTCAGATACTTATAAAACAAATAATTGAGATATTGTAAGTAATAAATAATATTTCAGGAACTTTGGTTGTGTCATTTAGTAGCCTGACAACAATCAGAAGTGGTACGAACGTCGGAGAAAAACCTCAGGTATGTCACTAATTTGTTTAAATAAAACTGTAAATCATGCTACGAAATGATATTGGCGGGCGGTGGCAGCTATGTTTTTATGAACCAAAGTGAGTAAGTATAAAGACACCTACCGCTCAATTAATCATTTCATGACTTAACAATAATAAAAGTTATCCCATTGTTCTATTTATGTGTTATGAGATTTCTACAAAAAAAAAGGTACAATGTTATTATGTGTGTTATAAATTACTTTAATTTAAGATGAAAAAAAAGAATAATCCATGACATATCACTACGACTGTGTTAATTTATTTTGTTACCCCATACTTCATTTTATTACATTTGCTTCAAATATGTAAGTAATATTTTATGCTATATGATAGCATATAAGCACCCAAACAATATTTCCGTTTAACATAAACCATCTTAGTAAGATTGTTACTTTGACAACATATAAAAAGTTAATTAATCAATACTTATACTTTAAAATGAAAGAACTTTTATGCCAATATACGTACGCCATTCGCCCAAACAAGTACTTAGGTACCTACAGCCACATATAATAGGAAACTTATTACAGTGAACATAATAAAGTTTCATATTACATTTACTTACATGTGTTGTATGTATCTAAACAAAGATCGTTATGGTGTATGTGCCATTATTGTCATTTTAATATAGGTAAGTACCTATTAAGGGTAATCTTGTGGGCACAGTGACGAAACAATATAAGGCACGTAGATAGGTACAACGAAACAACATACCTACTTACATTACACGGAACAATGATTAAAATATTATTGATTCTCCAATACTAATGTAGGTACCGTTACATACGCCATAATATCATAGTATTACTTGGTTACGCAATCTCATCTCAGGTCTCTGTTAATTGGAACATAATTTTGTACTACAAAAAAATAAAACTCGCAGCTGCAGATTTGTCAGCCGCAATATTATTGTGTACCGTAATATTTTAGTTTCGCGCGTGGGTAGGATAAGCTTAGGTGCTCAAATAAATTTAAAAAAAAAGTGCTTCGACAACAACGTCTTTTTCATTCATAAATACATAATAATCATAACATAATTACCGGATATGGTAGTTTTGTTGTCTTTTCGTTGAATAACTAAGACTAAGAAAAATATGTTTTGAATGCTTTTGGTGTAGGCACTGACCTCTTAAGACACTATGATAAATTATAAAAACGAAAATGAGTTAAACATCAAAAGTGAAGCTGATATAAGGTTACCATGATTTAGATTTTTATGTTTATTTCTTATTGTGTGATACACATTTATTGTTTTTTTATTGACAAACATTTAGTTAATTTTTCCAAAGTTGATAATCTTCGTAGGTACTTTATGTGTTGATGTACATTACTCTTTTGTTCATATTATTTTTAGCTTATAGGTACCCTCTTATTTATTAAATCAAGTTTTTATGAATATGATATTTAAAAGAAAAATAAGTATTTATGATTTATGGCAGGTAAGAAAAATTCAACGAAAGAAATTTTAATAATCTTGGTTTTTATTTCTCCTCACTCTCTTCCTACTAATGTCCATTTTACTAACCATTTTGAAATGAACTACAAAATGAAACAATAAATATAATTATAATTCTTACTCTAAACTCTTACTTAAACATTACTCCAAAATGTTATTACCAAAAAAAGTGCTCCGCCATGCCATCAAGCGATAGATCAGGCTATACACCGCCCCTTGAGCAATCACGTGGTGCTAGGTCGCCGCGTAGCCCTTATCGCAGGACACATAGCAGAAAACGAAGGGCTTCACCTTCCCCTGTGAAACGATACCACCAACGCCGGATATACAAAAGGAAATCCAGACTAAGCGCGTGGTCCATGTCTCCATCGACGTCAAGCGATTCAAGTCTAAGGGACACCAATACCTCATCTACCATATCTCGGAGCAGCCGTGATGATCGCGGCAGCTGCACTCGCAAGCGTCATCACCGAAGTGGTCGAAGCCCCAGTCGGAGCGATCGTAGGCATCACAGCCACCGTCGTGAAGGTCACCAAAATGACCGGCGCATGCTTTCCAGAGACTCAGACGAATCTATCTCTGATTCATCAATTGAGCATAAAAGTTCAAGACGTAAAGTTGGTACCCATTACGAGCGAAAACGACAGAGATTTAATAGCCCTGCAGCCAGTAGTGAAGAGAAATCGTTCCTAAAACAGTTTGCAAAGATTATGGGTAAGGGTAGTAATCACTTCGAAGGAGCACATAAGGTTATTCCGGAGTTTGACCCCGACTCACACTCACAAACTGCAAGAGATTGGATACGGAAAGTGAACGAAACAGCGCATATTTACGGATGGAGTGAAAGACAAATAATTTACTATGCAATACCAAAATTATCAGGACAGGCCAAGAAATGGTATCAAGGAAGGAGAACTGTAGATTTAAGCTGGAAGCAATGGCAAAGAAAAATAATGAGAACTTTTCCTGACGACCGTAACTATGCCGATCGGCTAACAGAAATGCTCAGCAGAAGGAGTAAGAGGGAAGAGTCTCTTGAGGAATACTTTCATGAAAAGGCACGATTAGTGAGAATATGTGGTATAAAGGGGAAGCACGCTGTCGACTGCATTGTGAGCGGAATTTTCGATAGTAATATACGATTGAATGCACAAGGAGCAAGTTTCAAGCGACCAACTCAGTTACTTAGATACTTGCGCCGAATCTCTAAGAAGAGTAGTTTTGTAGCTAGGAGGGAAATACCGCCTACAAAGTTTGAGTTTACCAGGAGCACAGAAACCGGTCGAGGCAACGTAGGTCGGTTCAACTCTAACCGAGACAGACCAAAGTATGTAGTCCACTGTTACAATTGTTCTGAACCTGGACACACGGCGCGCAGGTGCACACAACCACTAAAGCGATGCGAGAAATGTCAACGCCTTGGCCACGGTGTACAATATTGCTCATCTGACAGGTTCAAGACCTCACAGCCGCCGACTAGTCTGCCCGAAAATAATTCGGATAACACTAAAAGTGTCCTTAAAATAACTTCTAATGAACAACCAAATAGTAAGTATTTTAAAACCATATCCATAAACGATAATACTTGTTCTGCGTACATTGATTTTGGCAGCCAGTGTACATTGATTAGTAGCAGTGTTGCTAAATCCCTGAATCTAATTTTAGACACAAGTCTTCTTCCTGTTGTTAAGGGATTTGCTTCAGGTAGTATCGTTCCTGTGGGTAGGGTTACAGTCAATATAGCGGTGGATGCCGTCATAGCGGACGTAGAAGCTTTCGTAGTCTCTGATGAGCTTTTAAATACAGACGCACTTATTGGGCAATCTTTGACAGAACTACCGTCTGTAGTAGTCTACAAGACAGATAAAGACTTAATCCTTTATTGTGACGATTCAGATCTGGAGCGTTTTAAAGTGTTCAACACCCAAACCATCGAGTTTACTGGTCTTAAAGATATAGAGGTCCACATAGAAGAAAAATATTCCGGAGTACTATATTTACCTGGTGGTGCATGCTTGAAACCGGGTAGTGAATATATCCTTCTCCAAGGTCTCTATAGATTCGAAAATGGTCAGGGTCGCTGTCTAGTTTTGAACCTTGCTCAACAGCCTATTAAATTTTGTAAATTGAAGCTTCTCGGTAGAGCAATCAAACTAGATCAAAGCGAACATTTACTGCAGCGTAATACTCCTACCCTCGTTAATAAGATCAGTGTTGATGAGTCGACGGGCGTGACAAGTAAGGATCCCATAACTTTTGACATGCTGAATGTAGGACCGAAAGTATCACATGATGAAAAGATTATGCTACTCGAACTTCTAAATCAATTCCGTGATTGCTTTGCTTTTAAAATGCAGGAATTAGGATCTACAAGTATTACGCAAATGACTATTCGTCTTACTGATGACAGTCCAGTAATTTACAGACCTTATCGATTACCGTATAGTGAACGCGCTAAGGTTAGGGAACTGGTAGGTGAATTATTAGAAAATGGCATTGTACGAGAATCACAGTCGGCATACGCTAGCCCAATCGTTCTAGTGAAGAAGAAAAATAACGAATACAGGTTGTGTGTCGACTACCGTGCTCTCAACAAAAAAAATAATTAAGGATAGTTACCCTATGCCAGTGATCGAGGATCAACTAGATCGGCTTAGTGGAAAATCTTATTTCACCAGTCTAGATTTAGCATCAGGGTATCACCAAATACCTGTAGCTGAAGAATCTCGACACCTTACAGCATTTGTAACACCAGATGGTCATTACGAGTACACCCGTATGCCATTTGGACTCGTAAATGCACCGGCGGTATTCCAAAGTATGATCAATAAGGCCCTTGGGACAAGGCGTTTTGACCTTGCCGTGCCTTATTTAGATGATCTGCTGTCAACGGGAAATACATTTCAGGAATCTTTTGATAAGTTGAGAGATATCTTGGAACTCCTGAAGAACGCCAATCTAACACTGAACTTGAAGAAATGTTTCTTCATGCAGTCAGAGATAGATTATCTCGGATATGAAATATCGGAACTAGGCCTGAAACCGGGTTCTAAAAAAATAGAAGCGGTGGCACAGTTTCCTAGACCGTCAAACGTACATCAGGTCCGCCAATTCGTTGGTTTGGCCAGTTACTTTAGACGATTTGTCTACAATTTTTCCATACTTATACGACCACTGACCAAATTAACTAAAGCTGACGTTTTGTGGCAATGGGTCGAGGAACAAGAAACTGCATTCCAAGAAATAAAATCCAAATTGGTAGCCCGTCCAATATTGGCACTCTATAACCCAACCTATGAGACGGATTGAAATGAATTTGTTAATAATCGCAGACCGTGGCTTTCGGATGGCTAAACGGAAGATTATGTTTCCTGTTTATGGTCTTCGGGTGACCAAATTATATGACTGCACGGCAGAAATAAGGAAAAGCTTCAAGTTCTTGATAAAACACGGGTAGTATACCAAATGGAATCAAGTATACACAATTATTATTTAATGATTTATGTGATCAAGTTATTTAAGTTGAGAATCAAGTGAACAAAAAGAAAATGTATGTACAGGTTGTTATTAAATTTAATGATTTATGTGATCAAGTTAGTAAAGTTAAGAATCAATTTAACAAAAAAAATATGTATGTACAATTGTTATTTAATGATTTGTCGTACTCATTCATCCGATATATAAATGATTATGTTAGTAAGATTCCATTTTCCTGAATCAAGGGGAATTCAATGATAAACAAATTATAACAATAACAAATTATTGTATGTACGGTCAACAAAGTTATGACCTAACAATTTGAAAACAAATCGCTTGCAAGGATGGAACTAAAAGTTCGTCTTTTACCTGCCTTCATTGTTTTTATACAAAATATGCTTTTATGACTTGTAAGTATTTGCATTTGCAAGGCAATATAGACTACTCAATCTAGAAATGAACCTTAAGGTGTTCAGTTCATAGCTTTGCTGACTACTATTACCTATATTAAAATATTCTGGTCATCAGACTAAGCAAAATCGTTCATAGACCTCATTCTTTGTAATGAAATTAATAAATATGTGAGTGTATTTTTTTTTGTAAGAGACATAATGATTGTTTAAACGATAGGTACGAGGACATACCTGCTAAAGAATGGCCGAATTAATAATTGGAATGAGGACATTCTGACAGCAGAATGGCCGTCTGTTAGCGACCGATATAAAATACAAGAAATAAATATTTATTTTAATCATATACAAATATGTAATAGTTATTCATTCGTTATCTTTTCTTATTTTCTTTTACATTTGGAATAGACGGTCGAACGCGACAAGCGCCGAGCGCAGGCGGCCATTGGTGAAATGTCATCGGACCGAGCGGTCGTTTTATTTTCAGATACTTATAAAACAAATAATTGAGGTATTGTAAGTAATAAATAATATTTCAGGAACTTTGGTTGTGTCATTTAGTAGCCTGACAACAGTAGGTACATTACCATACCATATTTTAATACCGCTATCATTTTTCGTCTGAAAAAATAACTTTGTTTTTCACAGTGTTTGTATGAATGACAAAGTTATATTTGCGGTTTTGGAAAATGTACTATATCTTGAAAACTAATTACTATATCTCGTTCAAACTATTTTCGTTGAAAGTGTTTATTAAGATCTACAGCTTATATTTTTTTTAGATTTTTCACCCTCTTACTTTAAAAGTTAAAGGGGGGGGGGGGACACACATTTTACCACTTTGGAGGCATATATTTTTCAAACGGTTGACTTTGAAAAAAAAATAGTCTTAGAAACCTCAATGTCATTTCTAAAGACCTATCTATAGACACCCCACAAGTATTGGTGTGATGAAAAAAAATATTTTCAGTTTCATTTCCATGTATGGGGAGGCCCCCTTAATCTTTTATTTTTTTATTTTTGTGTAAATATCGTAAAGCGGTTCACAGAATACACCTACCTACCAAGTTTCAACTATGTAGTCCTAATACTTTTGGAATAAAGTGGCTGTGACATACGGACGGACAGACAGACAGACAGACAGACAGACATGACGAATCTATAAGGGTTCCGTTTTTTGCCATTTTGGCTACGGAACCCTAAAAACAAGATTTGTTTTGAAGCCCTCAGCACGTAAAACCTCAATAGCAACTCAGCGACGCAACCGGCATCTAAATAATGCGGTTTGCGATTTTTAAAAAAAGTATTTGGATTTTTCGATATTTTTACGTGTCTTTCGAGGCTTCAACCATTCATTATAGACTTAAAACTTACGACACCAAGGCGAAAATGGGGGCTATACTGAAGCGATCGTAAAATTATTTTCAATGTTAAAAGGTTAAGCTACAGGGCCAATCTTTGTTTTAGGCTCAAATTGTAGCTGACTTAATTGTCCAGAGGAATTTTATTCCATTTTTAGGGTTCCGTAGCCAAAATGGCAAAAAACGGAACCCTTATAGATTCGTCATGTCTGTCTGTCTGTCTGTCTGTCTGTCTGTCTGTCCGTCCGTATGTCACAGCCACATTATTCCAAAAGTATTAAGACTACGTAGTTGAAACTTGGTAGGTAGGTGTATTCTGTGAACCGCTTTACGATTTTTACACAAAAATAAAAAAATAAAAGATTAAGGGGGGGCTTCCCATACATGGAACTGAAACTGAAAATATTTTTTTTCATCAAACCAATACTTGTGGGGTGTCTATAGATAGGTCTCTAAAAATGACATTGAGGTTCCTAAGACAATTTTTTTTCAAAGTCAACCGTTTGAAAGATATATGCCGCCAAAGTGGTAAAATGTGTGTCCCCCCCCCCTTTAACTTTTAAAGTAAGAGGGTGAAAAATCTAAAAAAAATATAAGCTATAGATCTTAATAAACACTTTCAACGAAAATTGGTTTGAACGAGATATAGTTATTAGTTTTGAAGATATAGTACATTTTCCAAAACCGCAAATATAACTTTGTCATTCATACAAACACTGTGAAAACAAAGTTATTTTTTCAGACGAAAAATGATAGCGGTATTAAAATATGGTATGGTATAATGTACCTACGGAACCCTACTGCGCGTGGCCCGACACGCACTTGGCCGGTTTTTTTATATCATTCTTCGTTCCCAAAATATTGAGCGCCAAAATCAAAAA
Organism: Agriphila geniculea; assembly: GCA_943789525.1. Lineage (NCBI taxonomy): Eukaryota > Metazoa > Arthropoda > Insecta > Lepidoptera > Crambidae > Agriphila > Agriphila geniculea. The sequence goes on from OX038893.1 coordinate 12,729,653, forward strand.
TTCGGAAAAAAATGAATTATTTTTTCACTATTTCGGCCAAAACTTTTTTCATTTTTATTTTCTCGAATAATTCCTTTTGCATCTTACATCTTGGGAATACGCGTCTTTTGAATCTTTTTTAAATATCATATCTTCACAACTCTCTGAGATATAACGGGATCGCACTTTTTCGTGAAATCGGAGCCTATACTGGAGCGAACAAAAAGACATTTTCAATGTCAAAAACATCTTTTATTTGTGTATTTAAAAGAAAAGAAACTAATTATTAGAGAAGACACAAATAAGAAGATTAATGAAACTGATTTTCTAAATTTTAATTTCTAACTACATATTTTGGAAGAGATAAGAAAATTAATAATATTATCGAACTATTGTTTCAGATAATGTGTTAGGAGGTGGCATTCTCAGTAAGTACATTTTGGCTAATACTAAAATGTTGATCCGCAAACACTGACTAATTAACAACCATGATAATGTTATAACGATAATTAAATGCACACGTATAATTGAAAAGGCACTAGTAATCTTCTTTGAGGAACTCACAATTTTTTGGAAAATATAAAAAAACTAAATGCCTACTATTCTAAATCTAGTCATAGGAAATCACAATTACCTGTCTGTCCTGTTACGGTTGCGCCAACTAACTAGTGCTCAAAATGCGTCATGGCTTTTTTCATTGCCACAAGCCGTTGTGCTCGTTTAGTATGATGATCACGACGCGAATTTCGTTGAGTGATCTTTCTGTGATTACCACAACGCATCGTGGGTGTTTTTAGTAAAGCCACAATATGAATTTTGCGTTGTGGATATTTGGCAGTGACCACAACGCGATGTGAGCGGTTTTCACTTAATAAGCGATTTTGATCTTTGAACCTAATATATCGAAGAATTGAAAAATGAGGAACTTATTTTATTTTTATTTCAGGTGGGAATACTTTAAGTAAGTTATCTTTATTTTTGTCTAATCAGAAATATTATAATCTTCGAAGACTGATCAAAATACTATACTTACCTCTTGACGATAATATATTGAAAACATACACCAAATGATATCCAACTGATTATATGTCAGGAAAAACTTAAAGTATATCTAACTAAGTCTATTTCTTTGTTTTCGAGTGTACCTATATATTTCGTGTTTCTTTGCAGAATTTACAGACCCAGATTTGCACAAAAAGATCGAAAAACTGCAGTCTGATTTAGAAGGAATAAAACAATCGTTAGACGCTTTTCACAATCAGCAACATTCAGATACTATTAAAATCATGACAGTGCTAGAAAACTTGTCAAAAGAATATAATAATTCCATAGCATTTCAACAACAATTCTGGGACTTGTCTGAAAGTGAAGACAGTGACATTACAACAAAATATATATTTCCAGTGAATGATCAAAGTACTTTGAAAGACACGGACAAAGAATTATGCAATGATAACAATGATCCAAACGAACAAAGCGGTGGGAATATCAAAAGTACAACGTTTCAGGAGAGCCAAAAACAAGAAAAATAGCATTCTACAATATTTGATCAATTTTAATTGCACATGATTCTATGGGTAGAAAATAAATTAATAGTCTCTTAGATGTGAAAAAGTAAGCGTGAAACAATAATTTTAAGAAAACAATAAAAACTATTTTACATTTATATTCGTCAGTCATTCTACTAAACTAAAACTTTTTACACGACTGCCCAAAAGGAGTATTTATGTGTTCAGGGTTCACGTATGTTTGTGGGTATGTGAGTTTCTTTATTCCACCATAACTTCTAAATGGCTCAACGGATTTAGATGTATGGGGTATCGTTAGAATTATTACATCATTCTGAGTGACACTGGCTATATTTTTTTGAAAAAAAGTCTATATGGCGAATGTACTACGCCATTTTCAAATGTGAAAAAAAATATTTTTCTTTAATTATCACAAAATGGGCATCAAATGAAAGGCTTTAATGAGCACATTTCAAAAATATATAATTTGTCACTAAAATGTGTGAAATAAAAATTAATAAATTTATAAATATTAAAAACACGACTGCCCTGCCAAAAACGAACTAAAATTTAATAAATAACAAGTGTCATCGCAGTCGGGGGACTTCTTTGATTAAAAATTGTTCCACAAAACGGTCCTCCGACTGCAATGACACTTGTTATTTATTAAATTTTAGTTCGTTTTTGGCAGGGCAGTCGTGTTTTTAATATTTATTTTTTATATATATTTTTACACCTATTTTTTTACATTCATCCACATTTTTTTGCAATAAACATTTACCTTTTTTCCCAATTTTTTTTGAAAAGTACCATTAAGGTATGATACCGATCTCGACAGCAAGCAACAGTGCTGCCGCAGCACTACTCGTCCCCATACATTCTCTAAAGGTTTATATGAGATTACAGTCCGAGTTCGGCAGCAATGCAGCGGCAGCACTGCTGCACGGCAATGTCGCCGATGCTAATAATATCTACTTACAAAATAAGTTTGCGGTCGAAGCGAGTAGACGCGGCGAAGAAGAAAACGAGGTGCGTCCGCTTCGATCAGATAGGTACTACACTCGACGTCAGAAAAATCGCACCTCTTCGAAAGTAAGTTTAGACTTGGCCACCTGCTATTGCTATCTAACGTTCTATTGTGTAAATGTTGATATCTACATATTGAAAGTACATTTAATGAGCTTTCAATTAATATTTGTTTGATTTTATTAACATAACAGTTACCATAATTAAACGCTTAATGCGTTAATTTTTTTCCAAAATCTGTGAATGCAGTTCAGAATATCTTAAAAAGTTATGGATGGTCTCCTAGAAACGTTTTTCTGTAACTGTAACGGTTAAGGTACCTGGCCCTTAATGTACCGTTTTTAAAATCCACCCTGTATAGTAGATTATTGTTCGCAAGAAATCATCACCTACTTATTATTTTAGTTTGATATGTTTACGATTTTTATTAGTATTTCGTTATTTTATTCATAAGTCATCATCCCTATTTTCGTTCTCCACTCTGCCGCCTTGCTTCGCGTTTTTGTATTTGTTCTGCTTTACAGTCTGCGAAACAAATTGTATTCAAAAAAAAATTCAAAATTCAAAATAATTTATTCAGTCTAGGCTGTTACAAGCACTTGTGAATGTCATAGAAGCTACGCCATCGGTTCGCAAACCCTAAGCGGGAGACCTTGTAACGAGAAGAACCGGCAAGAAACTCGTCAAGGGCTGCTTTTTTCTCCCTGTATATTTCATACAGAGTCGTCAAGATTGAAAAATGAGTTCCACATTTATAGTGAGGTCATTTTCCATCACAATAGTTATCAAAAGGTTACACACAATGGGTAGGTAGGTTAAAATTATATATCTACTACATTCAGATAGATAATCGTGAGAGTAAATAACTTTCAACTAGTTTAGAAATCACTCCGTCTGCTATTCTAACCAAAAAACACTTGATACAAGACATAAAAATAAAAACGCAATTCTTACAATTCAATATGCGTTAAGATAGGTACTCAGAAGCAGACCCATTCCCACTGGCAGCACCCGTTCACGAGCATGACGCATGGACCAGCCATCGCTTCGCTCAACCATATTTGAGGGAACGTAACGACCCGCCCCACACGACACCACCGCAGAAATGATTAAAGAGAGCATGACATACTTAGGCTACCCATCCTAAGGCACTGAATTGAAAACTAATATCCAAAAGCTTTTCATAGGCCTTTACTTACAAAACTATAGACAAAAAAATACGAAAACATCGTGATAACGAAAGCCAAATAATCATTTTGGTCATTAGCAATAAAAAAGTGAGAAATCAAAACAAGGATTAGTTATTAATTCTATGTTTTGAGTAAGAAGTGCCATACTGATTGATAATATTAAACAGGGAAAAAAAAATATATATGCGACGCCCTTAGTACAAGCAGACAGAAGCAGACCCATTCCCACAGGCAGCACCCGTTCACGAGCATGACGCATGAACCAGCCATCGTTTCGCTCAACCATATTTGAGGGAACGTAACGACCCGGCTCACACGACACCACCGCAGAAATATAATAGAAATAAGTATAGATAGATACTGGTCATCAACGTGTAGCATGTCCATCGCAAATCTCATCGCACGTACCCCCTCTCTCACGCGTTACAGTATAGTTACAGGAGTAAGGAGTAGGTAAACGCGAGTACCGTACAGACCGTGATAAGCATAGACATAGAAAAATTTTCGCATTTCTATGGTAATGAGGGTGACTTAAAACTTAAAGTAGGTTAAGAAACGTGTCATAAAAATATTTAAAACCACATGGGTTATACGGGGTTTAACGAGCAATCCGAAGGGTTTAAGTGAGATCACACATTATATTTCAATACATATTACCTTGGGAACCCATACTAATGTTAAAACCGCACGAAGGCAAAATGGCATAACAGGGGCCCTTAATAGGTTAAAGTAAGACCATACATTGATCACAATAATAATACCCTTGGGACTCACTATAAAATTAAAACCACTAAAGAATGAGGGATTTACAACTAGAAACCCTTAAAAGTTAAGGTGAGGACATACTCGCTCGCTTCCAGCCAGTCGGACGGAATAAGCTGCCGTCTGTCTAGAAACAAACCTATATGTACCTACTGACAGGACTTATGCTAAAATACAAATCACTTATCATCTTAACACAAGACATTCATAGTAAATTAGAATTATTTATACATTCTGGCTCATGACCAGAGTTTACGCTGAACCTAAATTAATTTGAAATATGTCTAAGGCATTAATTGGCTGTAGACCTGCTCTGGACTAAATTGAACATGACCTCGAGTAATCTTTGCAAATTTATAGGTGCTTAGAGTGAAAAAGGTTCATCCGTACGTGGATTGATTCCCTGGATACACGTCACGGAACACTGCTGCTACGATAATAATGAAAGAATACTGCAAGATACCTTGGTTATGGTAACACACTCATTGCAGACGCAATGTATACCACGTGCTGCGTCATGCCGACATTTATGTGAAAGTAGGGACTGGAATCATTCACGGCGCATACTTATAGCGACGCTAAGCCATAGTCTTGACGTAAATTTTGAGGTAAACTATGGAACTGGAATCATTCACGGCGCATATTTATAGCGACGCTAAGTCATAGTCTTGACGTAAATTTTGAGGTTAACTATGGAAGCCCTGCAATTAAAAGATAAAATCACCCAATTGTCGTCACATCGAACACAAGGTTTTTCTACAACAAATATTATAACCAAGTTGATTTGCTTACCAAATTGGGCTTGAATCATTACAGGTTTTTATCTCATAAGAGACATGAGGAAAGATAAATTAATGAGCTTCGAGCCCTGGAAAACAAGACACCGAATTACAATTTTGACTCCACTTCTAAAAGCAGACAAATGATTAAATTCACATTCTTCTCACTCACCACTTGAAAGGATGCTCAACGCATCATGAAATTAATTGCAAAAACCAACAAGGAGTTACAGAAACTGGTTTCACATTACTAAGATACTGCAACTATACGACAAATGTGCAAACAAAAGAATGAAAGTAAAAAACTTCCGCCGAAACACAACATTGTTAGAAATGTCTAGAAATCTCTCGAATACCATCGACAAAAAGACTACGCCATAGACAAACTACAGTGTATGAAAATACTTAACTTTTACATGAATATTATTAAAATCTTTAACTAGCATGCCAGACATTACATCTTCTTTAATTATTTAAAATAACAAATAAGACATATTTATTTATTTTATTTTATCGACAAGGTACAAGTTTATTGGTCTGTGGGACTAGCATAACGAATGAAGCGCCAAACGTCACATCTGACAGTTGTCACTTGTCAAAGGCCAGTCAGCTGTGTGATGTGTAAACAAGAAAATTTATTTATTTTAATTATCAAAAAAGTACTAAAATTCTTAGTGAATGATGTTTTAAAATGAATTTAAGTGAATGCCCTGTTGCCGGAATGTGTGGTACAATCGCCGACATTCGCTAAGCTATTGGACATTAACTCAAACCAAAGGTAGATATCTGCACACAATTTACAAACGCTAATCATATCAAAAACTATATGAAAACACTGGGTGTATTTTGTAATACCTATTGTTAGTAATTAAGGTTTTGTAAATCAATTGTTTTTCAATCCTAATATTTGTCGGCTGTTTGCTTCTTGAGTGTCACATGTCAACTTGATATTACTTGACAGTGTATTAGTGTTGCCATAGTCCATGCAGTTGTCGGCAATCACTCGCAGACAAAACATCCTTCTGACATTTAATGCTAGTCTGTGAATCGTGGAGCAAAGACTGACAGATTGATTGACGATGACAATGGTGTGTTTCCGGTTTAAGTCTATGCTCCACGTGCGTTTATGCTTGACAGTTGCAAGTCTATGGACAATTCGATAATAGTTATGGTAAAGCGTATAAAAGCGTTGGTTTTTGTAAATTGTGCTCTTTTTTGCTCGATCTGTCGTCTAAACTGGTCGTGAAATAAAATATTACTTCTGTTAACATGGTGTTTGATTTATAATCAACTCTAACATTTCAGAAGTGCGCGTTTTTTTTTTACCACGTGTCACGTTGAACAATCGACGCATACGGCATCCTACTTCGAGAGACGATGAAGAGGAACCGAAGAGTAGTTGAATATTGGGCACTCTAGCCCACTCCGTTCGCTCCGGCTTGCGCCTTCGCTCACTTCGTGAGCTTTAGTGCCCAATATTCAACTACTGATATTTCTGGTCAAGATTTTATTTTATAACACATTGAGTTCCAGCCCCGTGGTAAGATTCTTTTACTAAATGTTCTGCCTAACACATTTAGCTGAAGACCCATGGTAAGTATCTTCTGGGAGACCCCAGGGTAAGATTCTCTCACACCAAATGTTCTTCCTAACAAGATTCTATCACTGAATGTTCTGCCTAACACATTCGGTTGAAGCCCCATGGTAAGTAACTTCCCGCAAGCCCATGGTAAGATCATGCACCGAACAGATTCCTAATCAGTGTCGGCTGAGAGAACCTTGGTAAGTATCTCTCTGCGAGCCCGTGGTAAGATCACGCACCGAGCACCAACTAACTGTTCGGCTGGAAGCCCCATGGCAAGTATCTTCCGAGAGACCCATGGTAAGATTCTCTCACTGAATGTTCTGCCTAACACATTCGGTTGAAGCCCCATGGTACGTAACTTCCTGCAAGCCCATGGTAAGATCATGCACCGAATAGACTCCTAACCGATGTCGGCTGAGAGAACCGTGGTAAGTATCTCTCTGCGAGCCCGTGGTAAGATCACGCACCGAGCACCACCTAATTGTTCGGCTGGAAGCCCTATGGTAAGTAACTTCCTGCAAGCCCATGGTAAGATCATGCACCGAACAGACTCCTAACCGGTGTTGGCTGAGAGAACCGTGGTAAGTATCTCTCTGCGAGCCCGTGGTAAGATCACGCACCGAGCACCACCTAACTGTTCAGCTGGAAGCCCCATGGTAAGTAACTTCCTGCAAGCCCATGGTAAGATCATGCACCGAACAAACTCCTAACCGGTGTCGGCTGAGAGAACCGTGGTAAGTATCTCTCTGCGAGCCCGTGATAAGATCACGCACCGAGCACCACCTAACTGTTCGGCTGGAAGCCCATGATATGTAACTTCCTGCAAGCCCATGGTAAGATCATGCACCGAACAGATTCCTAACCGGTGTCGGCTGAGAGAACCATGGTAAGTATCTCTCTGCGAGCCCGTGGTAAGATCACGCACCGAGCACCACCTAACTGTTCGGCTGGAAGCCCCATGGTAAGTAACTCCCTGCAAGCCCATGGTAAGATCATGCACCGAACAGATTCCTAACCGGTGTTGGCTGAGAGAACCGTGGTAAGTATCTCTCTGCGAGCCCGTGATAAGATCACGCACCGACCACCACCTAACTGTTCGGCTGGAAGCCCCATGGTAAGTAACTCCCTGCAAGCCCATGGTAAGATCATGCACCGAACAGATTCCTAACCGGTGTCGGCTGAGAGAACCATGGTAAGTATCTCTCTGCGAGCCCGTGGTAAGATCACGCACCGAGCACCAACTAACTGTTCGGCTGGAAGCCCCATGGTAAGTAACTCCCTGCAAGCCCATGATAAGATCATGCACCGAACAGATTCCTAACCGGTGTCGGCTGAGAGAACCATGGTAAGTATCTCTCTGCGAGCCCGTGGTAAGATCACGCACCGACCTACCTATTCAAACTAAGCTGAGCTAATTATTGAAATAACTACTAAGTGTTACCTTTTGCATAACCATAATTACCTTAGCTATCACAAACTTATATGTGAATAAATTTGTGGTAGCTGTACCATACCGAGAAAAACGGATACCTCATAACTTACAAAATTACCTCGACCACCACATACTCTTATGTGATGGTCTACATTTTTGGGATAGGATGGATGGGTGGGTGTTAATGTAGATATTTATTGATAAATTATACTTTTTAGTACACGAAATGAAGTGGTTTCTTCTTTAAGCTCATTTTAATAAAGCTGATCAGTGGAATGTCCTGAAAAAAAATAGATAACAATTTCAGAAATCAGTAGGTAGGAAATATAATTAATATCATTACAAAAACTCACATTTATTGATGTCTTTCCGATCTGGTTTGTTTTCTCATGAGCACATGAGTAGGTAGTGTAGTGAGTTTTTGAAAAGACCTGAAAGATAAAAAACAATCAATTATAAGTTTTATATTGACAAATATTTGTAAGGTAATATTATATTTTGTAATCGTTACAATTTTATCTACGAATAAGTACTATACAATTTTGATGAATATTTTTTATTTTTTTTTCAACAGGTATTGTATTACTCGTATTTCCATAAGATAATTTTAATAGGTAGGTAGACTTTACTTTTAAAAAATAAAGATAGCCTAATAAGATACTTCATAATAAATCAGTTTAGTGATATTCAACAAAAAAAAACTACTTATATAATTTTTCGGTTAGTTACTTAGATATGAAATAACTAGAAAATAATATCACTGCAAATAGGTATGTGTACTCACATTACTAATGTCTTTCCAACTTGGTTTTTTGGTATTCTCTTCAGTTCCATTTGTAAAGACCTGAAAGATAAAAAAGTAGGTTACTTAATAAGTAGGGCACTTAATAAGTTTTATTTTGCAATAAATCAATATTTGCAAGTTATTTATTAACTTCCTCTCAATTTTGCTGTAAAATATCAAGTGATTAAATTTGAGTGAATACTACTTGTACAAGGGAATTTATTAAACTTTTCAACTAAAATATAGTTTTTAAAAGGGAATTCGTTTAAAGGTACTTACATATTTCTTTCCACTTTCTTTAGATCCACATAATCCATTTTTGGTTTTATGTTAGTCCTTGATCACTACCTATCTAGACCGTGGTTCATGACAAATGGCAGAAGCGTGGGATTCATAGGTGGGAACGAGAAATACAAGTGTGATGGTAAGGGCTGCCACACATGAGTTGAATTGTCACATTTGATTCGATTGAGTTTTATGTTGAACAATAAAGGTAACTCGAAGCAAATAGGTACCATGCAATTTCGACCCCATTCGAGTAGTGTCTTTTTTTGTGTAGCTTATCCACAAGTTTATATTTAGACTACATTACTATTTATTGTTCACAAAAACTGGATGAACACTTGTTTCGTTCGTACCCAGCCCAGCTGAGTAGAATCGAAGTCGAGCAAACTTTTTTCCCCAAACATTCATCTACATCATATCCAAAATTATTATCCAACAATGTTGATTAATACCATCGCGCTCATGTAACACCCCTAGCATTCAGAACTTGTGCAAGCTTTGCGCGATAGTTCGAATCAACGATTCTCAAAGTGTAACTACTGTGGGTTAAAAACACTAAGCTGTATTGAATAGGTTGTATTAATAATAACAAATATTAGTGTATCCCGAATACGGTAAATTATTTCTAAAATTTATATGAATTCAACTAAATCTTTGATTCACAAAAAGAGACATTATGTTGCTCCTTATTATTATTTAAGCGTTATCAATGTCCTAATCATAAAGTCATACTTTGGAAGAATATTAAGAAATATTGTTTTTCATCATTTTTAAATAAAAAGTTGATAATAATAAAGACACATTTTCATGTCGGATCCAACTTTAACTAGTTCTGACATGACTTTGAGAACCTACGACAACCATGCAACGTAAGCATCCACGCTCACCTTGTGTAGTGGAGCTGATTATATTACAAGTATTATATTAAAATATCATTCAATTGTATGTGAAATAATAAAAATGTCTCAAGACCAAATTTAACTCAAGCAATTTATTTTCAAGTACCGTTTCCCTTTCTATCAATTAAGTCGAGAATTGGTAAACAGATATTGTGAAGTAACGTCGTTATTATCATTTACAAAAAATATTTTCCCAATATAGTAGTTACGTTCGGTTCTGCTTGTTTACCTATTTCTTTTTTTATGATAATTAAAATCATACTTACTTTTGATTTGAAAATGTAAATTAATCCAGAATTATTGATAAAGCAAATACAAACAAATAAAAAAAATATGGTTCAAGAATGTGCATTCGACAGAAATAGACATAATTCTCTAATAAAATTATGTACCTAATATTTTTTCTACAAAAAAAAAATAAAAGCGATAGTATTTTTGTTTCTGAGGTTAGTTTTATATCTTTGTTTCAATTAAGTTGAATCAAAATTTTACTTAGGCGAATTATTTAATTAACGTTATTATACAGTGTGTTTTTTTTTAACAGTGATCAAATTTTGTGGTACGGCTTAGACCATCAAACTGAACAACTTTGTCTATGAGACCAACTTAATCAGATAAAAAAAATCAGCTGTTCCATAGGAAACATCAGTATCTACTCGACTAAAATGTATGAAACAGCTGATTTTTTTGCTCTAATTAAGTTGGTCCCATAGAAAAAGTTGTTCAGTTTGATGGTCTAAGCCACACCACAAAATTTGATCACTGTTCAAAAAACACACTGTATAGTAAATACCCAACTATTCATCAATAAACAATGGTTCTTATTTTTGTAGGAGCCTAAAGAATGTTCTGACATAATATTTTGAAACATAGGTACTTAACCATTAAAAAAAGAACGTTTTGAAATATCCTGTTACAAAAAACAATATAATTGAATTGAGAACCTCCTCCTTTTTTAAAGTCGGTTAATACTTACTAAACTTACGCTTGACCATCTTTTTTGATGAGTAAGTGCTATTTTCTATTTATAAAGCCCTACAAAGCCAGAAATTACACTATTATTTGAGTGCTTTCTTCAATAGCTGGCCAACGGTCTACAAATAAAAAATGTTAGTAAGTATTTTTTATGGATTTATTTTATTTTATTTGTCAATTATTTCATTCAAGATGATTTTTTTACAGGTAAAAAGCCGAATTTTTATCTTGTGTCTAAATAAATAAATATTTTTACAGGTCTGACTCGGAGTTCGAAGCGTCATCAGTGGTGTCTACTGCACCACCACCGCCAAAGAAAGCCACCAAGAAACCGAGCAAGCGCAAGACCTCGGCCACTACGAAGAAGTCGCGAGACTCGACGACGCCGTCGCCGCCACTTGATTTTGCTCGCAGCTCGGCGGCTGCGGGTGCGGGCGGATCCAAACGCAAAGCTTCGCCACCACCAGATTTTATCACAACTCATACTCACAGGTAATAAAATTGGTTCATTCATTGAAGTGTAAAATACTTATTTTATTTTCTTTTTCTAATCAAGTGCAGTCTATATTCACTATTGAAACTTTACTGATTTTTATACACTACTAGCTTCCACCCACGACTTCGTCCGAACGGTCTATAGAATTCATGAGTAAAGAAATCATCCTACGGGAATACACAACAGGGATAAAAATCTAATTTGTAGTTCTAGGCTTTGAACTATTAATTTGCCAATTTTTATCTAAATCGGTTTAGTCGTTTTTCCGTTTCAACATTCAAACATACTAGGTAATAACCTACCTTACAGCACTAAACTATAACTATTTTTTTTTATTACAGGTCAAAGAGACCGGACCTGTTTAACATCTTGCGGGCTGAGGAAGCCAGCTGCAGCGAACCTAAACACCGCGGGGGTGGTGACGTAACATCGAGCTTCGCCAGCCGAGTATCGACGGGAACTTCTCGTCGTACACTGAAAACTAGCGGTGATTATTTCGTAGACCTCAAAGTCTACAAAACACTTGACTACGTGTCCAACGCTGCCGATGTTCGTTACAAAAAGGCATTGGTGACGGTCAAACTTCAGTGCGACGAATCTTCGTCGTCTTGGGAGGCGTTGCAAGGGTTTCTAGGTCGGGCTTGGACTCTGTTCGAAGGGTCGGAGCCAGTACATTACAGTGATAAAATTAATTTTAAGTCTTAATTTTATTTTTAGGTAGGTAGGTACCTACGTAATGAACTTTTCTTTATTTTTTTAGTAATACTTACTTACGTTGTCGATGTTTGCTACAAAACGATATTGGTGACGGTGAAACTTACTTACTTACAGTGTTAAAATTAACACTGTTTTATTTTTAAAGTAGGTACCTACCTAAATCTTAAATTGTAATTATTTTAATACCTTAACTCGTACTTACTACTTTTTAGTTTTCAAACAAAATTTTGCTTTTAAAAAGATATTTTTTGTTTAATTTTAATTTTATAATCTCTTACTATGCCTTTCTGTACCGCGTGTAACATATCTGTACACAATAAATCATGGGTGGGTCATCTGAGAAGTAATTTTCATAAAAATAATAATCATACCATAAAACACAGTGATGGTGTAGAAATCGTAACTTCTGCCTTCCGTAATCGTATTTTAACGTACAAAATAATAGCGACTGATCAAATTCTGTCAGCTTCAGTTGATAATTTCTTTACTGCAATTCGTGATAAGTTAAAATCTCTTTTAGATGAGTACCTTATTAAACACACATGTGTCAAAGTGAATTTTGAATTTTTTGCTACATTTATACAATTTAAAGATAATTCACAATCAGTTAAATCTTTTATCACGAAAAACAAAATCTTGTATTTTAATTATGACTTTGAAAAACTGTTTTTTGAATCAGTTACGAACTTAAAAAAAAGTATCGAGGAATTTGAGCATTGTGATAGCGGATGGTCTTTTTTAAACAATTTATATATTGAGGTTAATCTCAATAAATACCAACCTCTAGGAGGTTCAAGTTTTATCAGTTTACCTAAAGCAATTCAAGCTAAAAAAGCATGTTTAAATATTTTAAACAAGGATCAATATTGTTTTTTATGGTGTGTGACAGCTGCTTTACACCCAGCTAAAAATCACCCAGAAAGGACATCGTCTTATCCAGATTTTCGCGAACTTTTTGACACAAGCGGGATGTCATTTCCTGTTACTTTTCGCGATATAAAAACATTTGAAAAGAATAACTCAAACATAAAGTTTATAATTTATGGATTGAAAAACAATAAAACAATTGTAGGTCCTTTATATAAATCAGAATTTGACAAAAAAAGCAATCAGAAAATTATACATTTACTATTTCTTGAAAATCAAAGTTCCTCTCATTATTGTCTTATTAAAGACTGTTCTAGACTTTTTCGAAGCCAAGTAACGTCTCACCATGGTAAAGTTTATTTTTGTGACTTGTGCTTATTATTTTTTAGTACTTTGGAAGAAGTAGATAATCATTTATGTGGAGGTGTTGCGACTATTCTACCGGATAAGGGTTCAGTAATACAATTTAAAAACTTTGATCGTAAACAAAATATGTCCTTTTGTATTTATGCTGATTTTGAATCAATGCTTCAAACTAATGATGCTAACTGTCATTCTTCTAAAAACACGACTACGTTGCACCACCACGTGCCTGTAGCGTTTGCCTATTATATCGTTTGTTGCGACAACCCTGAGTATAATCGTTACGTATCATATCGAGGGCCTGATTGTGATAAGCGGTTTGTAGAATCAATTATTGAAGACGTACGTAAAATATATAAAAGAGTTAGCTCAACGGCTCCGATGATTTTTACTAGTGAGGACCAAACTGATTTTAATAAAGCAACTCATTGTCACATTTGTCAGAACTTTGTTTTTTCAGACAAAGTTCGTGATCACTGTCACATTACCGGTCGTTACCGCGGGGCTGCACACCCATATTGTAATTTACAATATAAACGTCCCTCATTTGTTCCCATTTTTTTCCATAACCTAGCTGGTTATGATTGTCACTTATTTATAAAAGCCTTGGCTGAGGTTCCTGGCGACATAAAAATTATACCTAAAACTAAAGAAAACTATATTTCATTTACAAAGTTTGTGCCAGTTTCGAGGAATCAGTTTTATCAACTTCGATTCGTCGATTCATTTAAGTTTTTGGCAACAAGTTTAAGTAAATTATCAGATACTTTAAAGCCGAAAGATTTCAAATACCTAAAAAGTCATTTCCCTAGTCATGACAAATTTCAGTTGCTCACTCGCAAGGTTATTTATCCATATGAATATATGAACTCATGGGAACGGTATCAGGAAAATTGTCTTCCACCCAAAGAAAGTTTTTACAGTTCGCTTAATGATCAACATATATCTGACGATGATTATAAACACGCACAATTAATATGGTCAACATTTAAAATTCCTGACTTAGGAAGTTATACAGATTTATATTTGAAAACAGATGTGTTATTATTGGCAGACATATTTGAAAATTTTAGAAGGACTTGCAAACAACACTATGAGTTGGATCCAGCTTTTTATTTAACTGCGCCTAGTTTAGCATTCGATGCAATGTTATTAAAAACAGGAATTCAATTGGAACTTATTAGCGATTTGTCTATGGTGCGGATGCTACAGAGTGGTATAAGGGGTGGTGTGTGCTTATGTTCGCATAGACATGCTAGAGCAAATAATTCTTACTTACCGGATTACAAACATTCGGAACCTAGTTCCTTTATCGCTTATATCGATTGTAATAATTTATATGGGTTCAGTATGTGTCAATATTTGCCATTTTCAGATTTTCGATTCCTTGATCAAGATGAAATCAGCAAATTGGATATAACTAACGTAGCCACTGATGCAGGTTATGGTTTTATATTAGAAGTAGATCTTGTTTATCCTAATCATTTGCATAATTTACACAATGATCTACCGTTTTGTCCAGAAAAATGTATTCCACCCGGTGGGAAGAATTATAAATTAATTCCGAATTTATATGATAAATTCAATTATGTAATACATTATATTCATTTACAGACTTGTTTAAAACATGGTTTGATTTTAAAGAAAATTCATAGAGTAATCACTTTCAAACAAAGTCCGTATTTAAAACAATACATCGATTTGAATACAGCATTAAGACAAAAAAGCTCTTCAGCTTTTGAGCAAGACTTTTTTAAACTCTTGAATAATAGCGTGTTTGGAAAAACTTTGGAAAATAATGAGAAGAGGGTTAGCGTTCATTTAGTTAATCAGTGGAACGATACTAACAATGTGACAAAAAAAAGAAAATGTGCACAAAAGCTTATCGCTCGTCCTAATTTTCATAGTGCAACAATTTTTACTGATAATTTAGTTGCAGTTCAATTAAATCCTGAACAAATAATCATGGACAAACCAATTTATATTGGTTTTACTGTTTTAGAACTTTCAAAAAGTCACATGTATGATTTTCATTATTCCACAATACAACCTTTTTACAACCATCGATTACAGATGTGTTACACGGATACAGATAGTTTTGTATATCTTATAGAAACAAATGATTTTTATGATGATATAAAAAAATATTTTTTGTCTTATTTTGATACTAGCAATTTTTGTGAAAATAATGAATTTAATTTACCAATACAAAATAAAAAAGTTCCTGGCTTATTCAAAGATGAAATGGGGGGTAAAATCATAAGTGAATTTGTAGGACTTCGTTCAAAATTATATTGCATTAAAACCGAAGACAAGATCATTAAAAAAGCAAAGGGTATTAAGAGAAACATTGTGCGTGATTTTAATGTGTCTGATTATGAAAAAACTCTATATGAGGACGACATTGTTCGTAAGACAAATATTTTATTTAAATCAATAAAACATGAATTATATACATGTGCTGTTAAAAAAATTGCTCTATCTGCTAATGACAATAAGCGTGTCATATCCAAAGATAAAATTTCAACAAAAGCATGGGGGCACACTAGTATCTTCAACTTTTAACATATTTACAAAAAAAAATCATATTAAGTTTGTATCTAGATAAGTTTGTACTTTATTTAAAAAACGTGTTTTTGCTTGTTTAATAAACTTATTTGTGTTGTCGATAGTCAATGTAATGTACTTGTAGTTTTGTAATACTTAAAAAAATGTAATGTAAATAGTTACGGTACTAATAAAATTATTTTTACATTTAAATAAAACTTTTAACTTGAAAATTGCTTCGTTTTATTTTGAACTACCTAAATATTTATCAATATTTATGTAATGAAGAAAATGTTATAACAAGTACAAACTTGAATAGTAATCTGAGCAGCTTATGCCTCAAACACGTGTCACCAAAGACAAAAGCTGTCTCTGTGTGCGCACTGTGTTGCTGTAATTTGAGTCCTCTACTTGAATACGATAATATTACAAGTAATAGAATTTATTATTTTGATGAACCTAGCTTTTGTTCATTCTTGTATTGGTAAGCGCTCCGACAGCTTCTTACTACTCGCTCCGAATATCATCAATAAAATTTGTGATTTAAAGATGGTAAGTTAATTGATCTTTAATTATTTTTTCAATAAAATTTATACCCTACATCTGCATCCTATCTCAGTTAATTTATTTTTTTGTTACAGACAACACAACATTCAGATGATGTTTCTACATGTCCCATTTTGGATACTGGAATTTTCATTGATTCCTTTCAACATGCACAAGATCCGCTAGAAGGATTCACTGAGGAATTCTTCAAACCGCAAGCTCACCAAAAATCAAAAACGAAGATTCATGAACGAAAATTGAAGCATAAAAGAAGTCGTAACACGAGTGAGGTTTCGAAAAATTTGATTAAGCAACGTCGTCCACTTCATTCTTTTGTGATAAATAGTGCTCCTCGCCAAGGTCTTCGTTTGATAAAGATTCAAGTGCTGGACTTAGAGAGTGATCAACTAGTGAGTGACTGTATACACGATGATAGTGTCTTGCTAAGTTCGCAGTATGTGGTAAAAGATGTTGGTGATGAAATTATGGAACAGACTGAAAAAATAGTTAGTAATATTTCAAAAAAAATTTGTAACTATAGTTATACTAATTGGTATTAATATAAATAAGCTATGTTGTTTAAATAGTAATAAATTAATTGTAATTTTCTAATTTCTAAGTGTGTAGTTTTAGTTTATTGAATGTAAATTAAATAATTATATTTTTAAGATTGTTTTATCAATATAACAAATATAAAACAAATTATATTTCTAAAAAAAATATGGTAATTGTAACTAGGGAAGTAGTTATATTTTAATGTAATAAAGTTTTGATTCAAGTACAATGTGTTTTTACTCAGTTGGTCCAAAATTAGTTATCATGATTAAAGTGAAATCAAAGACATTATATTTATTAATGATTTATTGAAACATATTTTACAAATTCATATTTCTTATACTAAATTAGAAAAAATCATAGATATAATTATCACAATACCACATCTTAAGACACAATACATTTTTTAATGCACACATTTTTTTATGATGCACACAATTCCAAACCTTGTTTCCTCTGTCATAGTAATCATTATGTAACTTTAAAAGTTTAGGACAACCCTTTTCACCTAATTCTATTATTTCACATTCTTGACATAACTCTTGAAGCCACATTATTTTATCCAATCCTTTAACTAATACTTTTTTCCCAATTAAATAAGGAACCACAATTCGTTGAAATTCTCGATGATCAATGAATCCTTCACTCCAAGTCATGCCACGGTTTCTTTCCAACCAACGCACTTGCTTTTGTTCTTCATTTGATAAATTTTTAAAAGAACAAGGCGGTTTTATTAAAAATGTTTGAGTATAATCTTTAGTAGCGATTGCAAACTCTTTAACTATAAATTTATTTTTGAAATCTTTGAACCCTTGTAGATCCACGACTATTGTATCGATATTCATGATATTTTCTTTACAATGTTACTTAAAGGTTTGTATTCAAATATGCAATCGTTCAGAATCAAACAGTAAGCAGCGGTCTGATCAGGTATTTCTTGATCGGCTTCGATTTCAACTCGCACGTCAATTGATCCTTTTAACGCTTCGTGTTGACGAGAGCAATCTATGACGAATAAAGGCGCGATTTCTTTGAATTCTTTTATACTCATCAAAGGTTCAGCTCGACGTCCGTGATAAGACTGTTGGAACCTGGCGTATTGCTCGTATATTAATGTATATTTGTTGTCAATGAAACTAATGTTCAGACTTTCATATGGATAATAAGAAGAATTTAGAAAAACTTTTACATCACGTATATGGCAATGGTCGAACTCTGCCATTGACATTGTTGCATTATGTTTACGGTTTGTTTGAAAAGCGATTACAACGAATCGTGGTTTCTCCATCTGTGAAGATGTTTTAATAGACCAAGTATGTTTACGTGTTTTGGGAAGTAATGGATACTCATATAAGTCCCAATTACGAAATGCAACTGTAATCGGCCGATCTTTTTCTAAATGCCTAAGCAAACTAATTCTTTCTCTATCTGAAACTTTAACATGAGGCACTCGCCAAATAATTTTATTTATTGTTATATCTTCCACAACTTCACCAGCATTTAATTTTAAGGCATTGAGATTTGTGTTACTTCTCAAAAGAACTAATTCATGTTCACAGTTCATTATAATTTTTTCATAATCTTCAGCAAAACCCAACACTTTATTGAGTGGTATACAGGTGGAAAATATTCCACTGCCATCAGTAGTTGTGCCTGCTGGAGACCAACCCCAAACTCGTGCGCATTTAGATTCATTATCGTTCAACGACAGATAAGATTTCATAGTGGTTGTAATGCCCGCATTTTTAATTCTATCTATTTCTACTCCATTTATTTCATAACGAATATCTTGAAATAAAAATAATGCGAGGTTATTTACAAAATGCACACTCGTTACTCCTTCTTTTTCTTTCGTATTCTTATACACATTTACTCTGCCCTCAATATACAAACTGCTGAGTGAAGGCAATATGTAGAGGTCTTGCTGATTTATCGGTATCCGTATTTCATCGTTCTTGTTGAAACTTGTTACGTATGGTTTGTACGAATGATATTCAAAACTTTCAATACTGTTATCATACGATGCAGGTTGAGTTACATTTAAAAAATTCATTTTATCAATCCTAGTGACTTCAAAAATTCCTTATTGCTTTTTGTCAATTTCTTTATTGATCGAAATGGTGCTCCCTTATGAGATGATCTTTTAGAACTGACTTGAGTTTGTGTAGTATGTAGGCTTTTATTGAAATTCAACATGTCTTTTTAAAGTGTAAATATAGCTGTACTTCTTCACCACGTAAATTAATTTGATTATTATCAGCGTCTAATAATCTTATATTGATAGCACTTATTGAACTTTGATTAACGGGAAAATAAATTAAATTTTTAGGTATTTCAATGATTCTATAACCAGGTGGTACGTTTGGCACGAATTCATAAATTATATGGCTTGCTTTTCCATTCACAAATGATCCACTGATTACATCGCATTCGATGCGCACGATAGTTGTTGATAAAATGCTAACAGGATATCTAGACTCTGTATTTATATTAGCCTTTATTGTTTCCATACCAAAACCCAAAATTTTACCAAGTGAGTCATTTTTATTGAAGTGAACTTCTTCTGAACAAAAAATACTTGTTTTTAATGTGTTGTTGTTTGCACTCAATCTCAATGCAATATTTTTGATACTGCTCTTAAGATAATCACAAATATCTTGAAGTTCATAAGATCCTTCTGGTATTTTTATAATGCCATCTTTACCATAATAAAATTTATTGTTTCTTTCATCTATATTAGGGATGGAATTAAAAGTTGAAAAATATAACAAACCACACTCATACTCTCCTTCTAATTGTATTATAGGAGAGTAGTTTGTTATTAAAGACGCTCCTCTGCCAGTTATAGACACAGTGAAAGACATGTTTATACTGATAAAGTTTATTATATTACTCTTAATATAAATGTTGTTTCCAATAGTTCCTTAAAAAATTTAAACACAGATGGCCACAAATTATAGTACCAAACTTCTGATACCGCACATAATTGTAAGTTATTGACATATTCCTTAAATAATTTATTAACTCTAATGGAGGTCTTAAATCACCAAAACTATCAAAATATTCACAGTAGTCATTTTGTTTAACATAGGCTACCCAATGTGTTCCTGGATTTTCAGAACTATCTAAATTTAATATAGCACACTCTATTTTTCTTGGTTTTGAGGGGAGTGAATCTCTCATAAATACTCCTCGAAAATAAGGGATGTCAGCTGCATGCTTTAAAATGTCTAGATTTGTAAGGGGACGTCTGGGTAGCCCTTTGTTTAGTTTTTTGAAGGATTCAAGTATAATCCAGCTCCTCTTTTAAGAGGCTTAATATACATCCCTTTTCCAAGAGCAACAGCTTCCATTGCCTTGTTATGGCGTATAGATTCTTGTAGGTTTTTCTGAGCAACCTTGGAATCATTAACAGCTTTTGCTATGCCTGCGGCACCACCAGCAAGTGAACCGAGGGCTGACAAACCAGCAAAAATTGGAATGAGGGGTAAAAAGCCTCCAGTTTTTGGAATAGGAATAAATCGTGGTAAGCGTATTCCTTTTTTGTTTTTAAATAGTTTTTTTTGCAGCAGCATATGCGAAGTTTATAGCTGTGCGATTATCTTTAGATTTTAACTTCTTTATTTGAGATTGTAATTTTTTCACAATTGACATAAAGGGACGTATTCCGGAACCAGCTTTAAGTTTTGCTTTCATTGCATTTTTTACTATCCATGACGCAATCTTTTCGCCTTTCCCCGCATCGCTCGACTTTAGTCTTCTCTTAGCCATATTCAAGAGTTCTAAATCAGCTTTATGTCGAACGCTCAAGTCTTTGTTATTGTAAGCAATGTCGTGGTACATACAAGCTTCATCTAATTTATTTATACCACGATCACCTCTCAGTAATCGCTTCTGAAGTTTAGTACCAGGACCACAAAATTGATAACCAGGGATATGTAGCTCAATTGGTAAATTATTAATAAAGTTATTTAAAATACCTCTACCCTTCTTCATGGATATTTTTTAAATGAATAATTTTCACCCAACACACAATTTATATTACAAAAGTAATGCACTCTTATCCACCCAACTGTTTTCTTCCTCGCTGAGTCCTAGCCACTTCACAAAAAGCTTATTACCTTTTCTTTTAATAACTTTTTCAATGAGATAAAGATCAGGAAATTTCGTTCTTTGCAACTCGTGTTCGTAGAATGAGCCTAAAATTAATTGTTTATGTTTATCTTCTAAAATATACGTAGGTGGATTTGTATCGTTTACCTTAACTATATTAAATATTTCCGTCGACCAATTAGGTGTATAGCCTTTATAAAAATCACCCTTAAATTTGCTTATACGAACACTGTCGTTAATACAAAACTTAGGTTGTTTATTTGCACTAGATATCCGTGTTTGCATAATGTTAGATCTAACAACCATCTGGTTTACTTTATTTACATCAACAGGTTTGTATTTAGTAATACGATGAGTAGTGTTATTATATTTTTCTACAACTGAATTTAAATTGGGTCCAAGCCATTGGTAACAACCATATAAACTAAAGAGTTTATAAAGGTGACATTTGATTGTACGAATAACTCGTTCTACAATAGCAGCTTTTTTGACAGAGTGGGTGGAATAGTGATTTATATTATACTTTCTTAACAATTTTTTAAAAACTTCATTATAAAATTCTTTGCCAAGGTCAGTTTGTAAATTTAAAGGTTTTCTTGATGAACAAGATAATATCTCATGCATTGCTTTGGTAACACTATTTTTGTCTTTTGATTTTATGGGCTTTACCCATACGTATTTTGATAGCGTATCGATTACAACCAAAACGTATTTGTATCCTTTGTTAAAATATGAATATTTTTGAAAATCCATAAGGTCAGCTTGCCATAAATCATCCATTCCTTTTATGATAGTTCTTCGACGAGGAAAATTCCTTCTTGCTGCCTTGTGAATTTCATCAACTATGTCTCTTTTACTCATTTTTGATTTAATTTAAGTTTAATTAAATTATCTACTTCTGCTTTTGAATAAAATAACTTTGTTAAACGGTCCGTTGTTATATTTTCTAAATTTTTTAAGTACAGTTTTATATCACTCTGAGTTTTTTTTATTTCATTTCTTAATTCTTGAACAGTTTTATCCACATAAGCTTTGTTCACTGCTTCATCGTCTTCGTTTGGTGATGAAACACCTTTTAATTTAGACAATTTCAAATCGTAGTGACCCGTTTCCGATTTCACTAACGTATCGTTAAAAGTAGCAACGAATTCTGATAACCGTAAACGTTTATGAACGTGATGACCAAACTTGTCTATATTCATCGCTGTCTAGATGAGTCGACCACTGAAAATGTACTGCGTAGTTTTCCTGATGGAAGCTCTTTAAATTCTACAGTAGTTATGAGACCAGCTTCATACAATTCTTCAACAATAGCAATGATTTCGTTATTTACCCCAGTGTTGCCCGCTGCCCATGATGCTAATAGTAATTTTAATCGTTCTACTAACTCGTTTGGGTCATCCCAGTAAACATAATCCGTATTTTCTTTTACTTCTTTCAAAAGTGGAATGCCCTTTCCTTTTGGAATACTCTCCAGGCTTGTGGTAGCATTTCGACAGAACTTGAACAAAGGCTTAATAACATTAGTGTATTTGAATCCCTTGTTGCTGTTTATTGGTTTTGATGACTCAAAGTTACGTCGATGTGCATTGGTTTCTATTAAAAGCAATTTATAATCTTGTAAATCACCGTCCGTGACCACAGTCAAATTGGGTCTCTTTTTAAACAATAGTTCTTTTAAACCTGTAGTTTTTTCCAAAGTCTTTGTTCCAATTCTCAAGAATTTGCCATCGTCAAAAACGCGGGTTTTGCCAAGCAATAATTTTCCACGTTCATTTCTAACTCCAAATGGTATGTTAACAATTACTTCAGATGATGTAGACCACGACGATGATTGGTTTTTAACACTTGGTGAAGAGGGAAATGATTTAAAAGATCCATCGCTCACGTTTAGTTTATCAGACGGTGGTACGACAAGAGTTTTGTTGTAACTATTATCTAACTCGCTATCGGAATTATCTTCCTCTTCATTGATATATTCATTAAAATCTTCCTCAGAAGTACATGTCGTAAGATTGTCATCATTCTTAGTTTTTTTCATCAACGGTTCATGATTCTCTTCCTTGAGATGCTTATCTTCATTTTTATTTGCTAACAAGGTAAGAGGATCTACAATGGGCTTAAATATTGTTTCCAGTGCCATATTATTTGCATTCTTTATATCTTTTATCTTTTCAACTTTTCTTTTAACAGCTGCTGCGGATTTAACAATTTGTTCTTTGAGTTTTTTTTCCATTTTTAAAACGATTCGCTCGCTCTCAAGTCTCAAATCAAAATGATTCATATGCCATTAGACATCTTATTTTGTATGTTAATCCACTACAACAAATGTGTCAAATGTGGACCTGTAGCATCCATTGTTTTTCTCACAGTCCTTATTAATTACAAGATAGCTGAAGGGTTTCTTCCAAACAGTGGAACATAGTTCACGAAATTGAGACCATGACATATCAGACCCTACATGCTCATCATATACATGTTTCAAATTAATGTCATCTTGCTTAAATAATATTAATAGATTCGAATTGTCCCTTACTAATTGCTTAGGGATTTTTGTGTAAGTTTGATTAATATAAAAACAATCAATGTTCTTATGACGCCCCATTGCAAAATAATCTCTTACGTTGTTTTGATTTTCACAAGCAACATCATCAAAAATTATAATAGAATCTGACAAAGCTTCATGTGGACTCAAGATTTCACTGTTGTGATTGTATTTATGCAACGATGTACCAGGAACCATGTCTAACACTTTTTCCAAATATAAGTATTTAGCTTGGTATAAAGATTTTGAATAAACATACAGATTTCTAAAACGCAGATCATCTTTGTGTAACAATAAACTGATAACTAAATTTGTCTTTCCACAGTTTGATGGACCACAGACAATGCAGCGTATAGTGTTTGGTAATAAGTTACCATGTCGTTTAGCTACATTTGAAGGTGGGGGACATATACAGTCTAATTTTAATGATTCTTTTTGTTTTATGAATTTCATGTCAACGTTTGAATCTAACCGTAATGTTTCATGCATCTTATGAAAATGAGCATAATGTGACAGGTCATTACATTTAAATAATCTCTTGTCTCATGTATCATTTACGCTACGCTTTGCTCGCTTTGTGAGCTAGAATACCCAATAGTAGTTGAATATTGAGCAATCTAGCTCATGAAGTGAGCGAAGGCGCAAGCCGGAGCGAACGGAGTGGGCTAGAGTGCCCAATATTCAACTACTCCGAAGAGAGCTCCGAGGCGACTGATAATAATACCGACCGAATTATGCGGCTGGACCCACTGCTGAAACAAATTATAAGACTACAGCCACAGCAACATCCAGCGCCCCAAGTCCCCAATGAGGAATGTATTATGCCAGGTACGTCCACTGATATTAATAATTTTACCAATCAATGTTTCCGCCTTAAAACCACAACCTTCTGTTGAAATTAACGTGCCTGCCGTACCCACCTTATTCTATCACTGATCAATTTATCTCACCAAGTTAATACCAGTGCAAGTCACAACCCTGTTGTGAGACAAGCAGATTTAAGGCTCAGTTATGCGGAAACATTTGTCTCTATCTTTTTCTTTACATTTGAACAGTATGGAAAATAACCTCACTTCTACACTTTTTTATGTTTTTCCTTTTTTTATCATTATCACAACTTTCTTTCTTGAAGAAAAAAGTTATTTGAGCAAATTCACAGTACGTTAAAGTGTATTTTGATGTAGAGTTCAATACATTTACGCCAAAAATATGATGCGTTTTTCATGATATTCAGATTTTTTTTTCTCTCATACAATTATCTGTTAGGTTTATATGCATTGTAATACTTGTAACTACTAGATAAACTCTTTAGCTTGTTGCATTTATGTTTTTTTTGTGTAGCTACAACTTTACGATATCTGTATAAAAAATATGGCCCGCGCAAACCATGTTTTCCTATCATGGACCCTTTAAATACTAGATAAACTCTTTAGCTTGTTGCATTTATGGTTTTTTTGTGTAGCTACAACTTTACGATATATGTATAAAAAAATATGGCCATGTTTTCCTATCATGGACCCTTTAATTACTTTGTTATCTTTGCTACATAATTTGAAAACCTGAACACATGCCTGAATTCGTAGGAAATTCTAATGCTATTGTCTGTTCACGCATGTTTGCATCGATTGGAGTCATTGGCGAAGATCTACGGCTGGGATGAGAAAACACCCACCTACCACCACACGACCCGGGTGGCCTGGAACGCAACGCGTTCGTGGTTTGGACACCAACAAGACATCAGACCTGACGTGGGACGAGTGGAAGAAACGTCTTCAAGACTATTCTATTCGTGTCTCCTACATAACTGCGTACCGTGCTGAGTGGGTAAATAGACTTTTATTGTAAGAAGCTGGTGGCGGCGCTAGGTTAATCTTATGTGCTTAATGATATTTGTGTTTTTATAATTTATACATAATCCATTGGTAGAGGCAGGGGTTCGTGGTCTCATGGTGTAGGTTGTAAGGATAGACGTGTATTATTGAATTATCTTACCGATGCGGCAATCGATTCTTATTTAGCCCCAAAAAAACTAATGAACCCTGAAAATGTATAATATTTGATTCAAAATGAAATTGATTCATCGAAAATAGAGTACAGTCAACGGCACATCAACTTATGGTGCTGTCGTGTGTACAATTCAGTTGTTACATTCGTAGTCCATCTATTTCGCCAATATAGGTCATGTGAATCGAAAAAAAAAACAATTTAATAATTAGTGTTAATGTCAAAATTAATATTAGTTAATATTAGATGTACAATTAGAGAAACAACTTACACATAATGTCATTATCATTTGATTCCGTTAGATTAATTTTACAAGTAAAATATGTCTCAAATAAGTAAAAAAAAATTGTTTTAGGCCTTTCAAACAGTTTTTGTCTAGATATGGTCAGGTCATCATGGTGTAAGGTTAGTAAGGAATGTGGCAATTTATTAATGATCCTAACACATCTTATGTAACAGTTCCTCTTGTAGAGGACGGTCCGCATTCTGAGTAATAATAGTTTTTTTTAGCGATGCTTAATACTTCTCATTATATAAAATGTATCCCTATGCACAATTAAATATGGATGGGTTTTGACGAATATGCAGCACTCGAAGATATATAATGAAGGAAGAGTTAATAGGTTTAGGTTTGCTTACACGACGTCATAGGTGGAACGTTACATATTGCTCTGAAAATTTTAATTGGATATAAATGTTTTGTTTACGTTATAAGACCCCAAAATAGTAAAGTAAACCGTATTTAAGATTATTTGAAGCTACGTTGTCATGATATGCCATCAAAGAGGACTTTTGGTTTATTTGGGACTTACAACACATAAGCAAATCTATTTATTTTAGCGCATATTGTCCTTGACACGTTCTTACTTTTTTTTATTACGATTCCAATACGAGCTCATTATTATGAAGTATTGTCAGAACATGGTCCATAGGATCTCTATTATAAAAACATATTTTATTTATTTATTTTTGGCCATTCTTTGGTATTACTACAAATTTTATCGTCAAAGAATAAATTACACTGATGAGTGAGTAGTCATGAAGTAGGTGGTTAATTATAAATAATAGTGGCCTTAGTTAGTTTAGTTCCTTGTGGAACAACTACCTACATTGTTTCTAACAAGTGATATTTTACTGGAACTTATTTCTTATTTTAATTGATGTGATTAATTTCAATACATTGAAAACGATTATGAAGGATTTTTGTGGCCGTTTTAGCGATTTCTCACAATTTATCAGTTGAGACAAAGCCAAAAGCTTTGTTAATGTCGAAAAATATATATTATTGTTTCAATATTCTTGAAAGTGTTCTCAATAACATTTTTGTTAAATAAAAAGCTGCTAAGAAAGCTGTATTGCTTCCCAAAAGCAATTTTAATCTTTAGACAGTAGATTAAATTTTTCTAGAAATTTATAAATAATGTTATGCGTTGCCTTTTCAAAATAGCCAGTACTGAAATTATAGCAATGGGTCTGTAATAGTCCATCTGATCCTATTAATTATTGATATTTAAGGGCTTCCGAGAATATGCCCGGAAAAAATATTAGCTTCCGAGAATATGACTATAAAAGTCTGGAACGTGTGGTAGGAAAATATAGACGATTCAAAAGTACTTAATAATTAAGTTTATTTGAATAAAGCTTATTTGACTTTGACTTTAGTCATTGATAGGTTGACTAATGTCAAATTGAGTTAGTGAACAGTACTTAATAAATATTTTTTGTGGGTATTTTATCAACCCGACCAATGTTGTGTTATCGAGTGATCTTATAATTTTAAGTATTTCGTCGGCCGGATCTAAAAAGATACAAGCTTGCGTCCAACATGGTTTTATATTATTGTTAGATTTTAAATTATTTTGATATGACGATCATGTTAGCATTAGATGATTAATTTGTAATATTAGACAAAAAAAAATTGCAAATGTCAATGGGATCTGTAATAATTTTATTGTCTATCTTAATTTTTATGCAATTATTATTCCAATCTGGTTGCTCATTTGATTTAATTCGATTCCATGGCGTTTTACAAACATTTTTACTCTATTGTAAACGTGCTTCATTGTCAAGATTAATTAAGATGATTATCAAGATGCATCCTTTAAGAACGGAAGAATACTTACGATATTTAGTTTTTACTGGACTGATTTGACGATAATAGTTATAATATACCTACAAAGTTGATAATTTGACATTCCAAAGTCAGCTTGCTGCAGAGTCACTAAGATTATATCAACACCACATTAAAAAGTAATACACAAAAACTAAGTTTCAGACTAGTTAATAGATTTAAATCTAGATTTTGACATTAACCCAGTAACCAAGAAATGCACTTCATTTCCTTGAATAACGAGCCCAAGCCTAAAATAAGAAAGATACTAAAATATTTATAATAGGAAATAGACTACCGGAACTACCTCACGATAGTTTTAATTTAATTGCCAATAAAATTAAAAAGATTATACTAGTGAGTAGCCTCTAAAGGCATGTATTTTTTTTTAAATCAAAACCAAAACAACCATAGTCTTTATTTACATAATTCTGGTAATTATCTCAATATTATCTTAACTCAATATTATGGACTATACAATTAAAAAAATATATATAAATCATAGGAATGTACTGATAATTAATCTAATGACTATCAATAAAACTAAATACAATAGTTAATTATAAAAAAATATTATAGTTCTGTGTGATACTTAATTGTAACAATATAAAAGAAAATCTGGATACTTAGTAATCACTTAGTTGAATTAGATTGATTCTAAAATATAATCATAAATTGTTGTTTTTATTAAGATTATAATATTTTATTAGATGAATATAAGATTTATTCGCGGATTATCTATTTGATATAAATAAGAGTAATGCAATATCACAAAATATACATGAATGCTCTGTACATTATACTAAACACTAATTAATAAAAACTTACAGTTATTATAATATTAGAAGCATTATTGCTGATTTTGCTTCTTATGAGTGCTACTTTGGTGTGTCCAGTAGCTGCAATCCACCCTGGTGTGTCCGGTGGTTAAATATGGTTATAAATGCGTTAACTGCTTTGGTGTGTCCAGCAGTATAACAAGCTACTTTAGTGTGTCCAGTAGCTTCAATCCACCCTGGTGTGTCCGGTGGTTAAATATGGTTATAAATGCGTTAACTGCTTTGGTGTGTCCAGCAGTATAACAAGCTACTTTGGTGTGTCCAGTAGCTTCAATCCACCCTGGTGTGTCCGGTGGTTAAATATGGTTATAAATGCGTTAACTGCTTTGGTGTGTCCAGCAGTATAACAAGCTGCTTTGGTGTGTCCAGTAGCTTCAATCCACCCTGGTGTGTCCGGTGGTTAAATATGGTTATAAATGCGTTAACTGCTTTGGTGTGTCCAGCAGTATAAATAATGAAAGTCTGAGCGAGTTTTGAGACCTTGGTACCCATGTTCGGTACAAAAAAAAAACTTTGAACGCCATCTTATTTAATAAGACTATAACTAATCTACAATATAAAAATGAATCGCTGAATGTTTTACTAAGCACAAATCTCGAGATCAGCTGAACCGATTTCGCTAATTCTTTTTTTTTGTTGTGTTTGTTATGATCAGGAGAATGTTCTTATGAAAAAAAAACGAAAATTGCGCGAAAAATAAGAAAATTTAAGAATACTTAACCACCATATAAAATTTAATTTGGACTATAAACTTTTTTTTTAATGTAACCTCATGACGTTTGACATAGAATTGACAGAATGCGGGCTGCAAAAAAAAAAAACTGAATGTCGTTAAAAATTCGAAATAAATATTCATAAATCATAACTGAGACAGAACAACGTCTGTCGGTCACCTAGTAATTATTAAAAATACATGAATAATTAATTCCCTACAAAAGATCAATACTTCGTTCTTATAGTATTGTATTTTAGTTTTTCTACATAGATGCTATGAAAATTACGAGGACGTAATTGTTTATCAGGATGGCCGAATCTATGACATACAATGACAGAGATTCGATCGTGAATAATTATTGCGATGAAAAGAAAAATAAAGAAAAATGTCTTACCTTTAACTTAAATGAGTTTATTTTTCTTTTTATAACTCCAATATCATTAATACATGGAATTTATAAACGTCTGACATTACGAGGACGTAATAATAATTTGTCAGGAAAGGCCGACTGTTAGTAATTAAGGTTTTGTAAATCAATTGTTTTTCAATCCTAATATTTGTCGGCTGTTTGCTTCTTGAGTGTCACATGTCAATTTGATATTACTTGACAGTGTATTAGTGTTGCCATAGTCCATGCAGTTGTCGGCAATCACTCGCAGACAAAACATCCTTCTGACATTTAATGCTAGTCTGTGAATCGTGGAGCAAAGACTGACAGATTGATTGACGTGCCGTGGCGCGACGCGGCACGGCACAATGGTGTGTTTCCGGTTTAAGTCTATGCTCCACGTGCGTTTATGCTTGACAGTTGCAAGTCTATGGACAATTCGATAATAGTTATGGTAAAGCGTATAAAAGCGTTGGTTTTTGTAAATTGTGCTCTTTTTTGCTCGATCTGTCGTCTGAACTGGTCGTGAAATAAAATATTACTTCTGTTAACATGGTGTTTGATTTATAATCAACTCTAACACTATCTAAACCTAATACCTAATGTTGCCGCCCCTCGTTCAAGACTACAGTGAGAATTTCACCAAAAAAAGTACTTTAAAATCAAGTATTTGTTACCACCAGAGGTATGTGAAAAAAAGGTGTTACAACTTCGAAATATAGAAGGTAAATATTAAATAATAATTATAGCTTCATATAATTATAGCTCTTCTTTGTTTGTGCCGCATTCGTATGTTTACTGTTGGTTAACTGGTAGAGAATGCTCTTAGCATCAAGTCTGCCATTTGTACCTAACTTTATGTATTTATGCAATAAAGATTTACATTCTGTGTACTAAGTATCAGGAATTTGTCAATAAAACAAAAAATACATATTATTCATCTAAATTTATTTTATCGCCTTCAAAGTAGGCCCCATCGCTTGCAATACAACATCTCCACCGCTTCACCCAGTCTTCCATACATTTTTCATAGGCTATTTGCGGTATGGCCTTTAGCTCATTCAGCGAATTTTCTTTTATGGCTTCTATCGACTCAAAACGTTTTCATCGAAGTGGTAATTTTAACTTGGGAAATAAAAAAAAGTCAGACGGAGCCATATCAGGTGAATACGGTGCTTGGTCGAGAACTTTTGTTGAATTTTTCGCTAAAAACTTTCACTATAATGGCTGTGTGTGATGGTGCATTATCATTTTCCATTGTAAAAATCGCCGAGGACTCAAAACTATCACCAACAAAAAGTGAAGTTTAAAACAAATTAAATGACAGATCCCGCTCAAATTTTGCGCGCTTATTCAGTACAGTGTTACCAACATGCAGTAAAAAAATTAGAACGACCTCTTTTACGCGGGTCTTTTTATTGACATATTCCCGATACTTTTTACACAGAGTAGTATAAATAAAAATAAATAAATAAATATTTTCAAAATCGATTTCGCCGATTCGACGTAGGTTATCTT
Source organism: Agriphila geniculea (assembly GCA_943789525.1). Lineage (NCBI taxonomy): Eukaryota > Metazoa > Arthropoda > Insecta > Lepidoptera > Crambidae > Agriphila > Agriphila geniculea. The sequence goes on from OX038893.1 coordinate 12,761,180, forward strand.
TCTAGAGTTAAAATAGACATAAAAGCTGTGAATAACACCCATTTTCACTTATTATCTTTGAACATTATTGTGTTTACTAGCTTCTGCCCGCGACTTCGTCTGCGTGGACATACAAAACATAGTAACTTTATCCAAGATAAAAAAACTGGGTAGGCTGTATTTTGGACTACCAGCTGCCAGGGGTTTTTGCCGAGATAAATATTATTTGAAATTTAATGTAAAACCTTACATTTAAACCGAACAGTTTCTGAACTGTATTTTGTTTACTAATAAGTTTGTAACACCATTTTTTTTACCTCCCTATGGGGTAACGAAACTTGATTTTGAAGTACTTTTTATGGTGAGATTCTCGCTATAGTCATGAAGGTTGGACAAGCAACATTAGGTATAAAGTCTAGGTGTTAGCTTTAGATAGGTATTACAAAGCACATCCAGTGTTTTCATATGTTTATTGTTAGTTTATTGCATGCAGATTTCTACCTTTTGTTTGAGTCCATTTCTAGTGGCTTAGCGAATGTCGGCGATTGTACCACACATTCAGGCATTCGGGCATTCACTTAACTTCATTTTGAAAACTTCATTCACTAAGAATTTTAGTACTTTTTTTGATAATTAAAATAAACAAATTTCCTTCTTTACGTTTTTCACATAGCTGACAGCCACTTTGACAGTGACAACTGTCAGATGTGACGTTTGGCGCTCCATTCGCTATACTAGTCCCACAGACAAATAAATTTATACTTTTCGATAAAATAAGATAAATAAATATGTCTTATTTGTTATTTTAAATAATTAAAGAAGATGTAATGTCTGGCATGCTAGTTAAAGATTTTAATAATTGTTTTGCTATGAAGGGTAAATATGTTCATAGAAGGTAGTTTGTCTATTGGCTTAGTCTTTTTGTCGATGGTATTCGAGATTTTTCTGGACATTTTCCAACCATGACATGTCGTAATTCGGCGGAAGTTTTTTACTTTCATTCTCTTGTTTGCACCTTTGGCGTATAGATGCAGAATTTTGTTATGTGAAACTATCATCTTTGCAACAAGGCGTTGGTTTCCTTTTGTTTTAATGATGCGTTGAGCGTCCTTTCAAGTGGTGAGTGTGGTGATTAAAATGTGAATTTAATGATTTGTCTGTTTTTGCAAGTGGTGTCAAAATTGTAATTGTGTGTCTTGTTCTAGGGCTCGCGGGCTCATTAATTTTATCTTTCAACATGTCTCTTATGAGATAAAAACCTGTAATGGTTCAGGCCCAATTTGGTAAGCATATCAGCTTGGTTATAAATTTGTTGTAAAACAACCTCGTGTTCAATGTGACCACTATTGGGTAAATTTATCCTTTAATTGCTGGGCTCCTATATTCTACCCCAAAATTTACGTCAAGAGTGTGGCTTAACGTCGCTTTAAATATGCGCCGTGAATGATTCCAGTTCCATAGTTAACCTCAAAATTTGCGTCAGGACTAAGGCTTAACTTCGCTATAAAGCCCGCCAATGTCGCAGCAAGTGGTATACATTACGTCTGCAATGAATATTTCACCATAACCGAGGTATCCTGCAGTATTCTTTCATTATTACCGTAGCAGCAGTGGTCCGTAACATGTATTCAGGGAATCAATCCACGTTCGGATAAACCTTTTCACCCTAAGTACCTATAAATTTGCAAAGGTTACTCGCGGTCATGTTCAATTTAGTCCAGTGCAGTTTTACAGCCAATAAATGTCTTAAACATATTTTAAATTAATTTGGGTTCAGCGTAAACTCTGGTCATTAGCCAGAATGTGTAAAAAATTCTATTTTACTATGAATGTCTTGTGTTAGGATAATAAGTGATTTGTATTTTAGCATAAGTCCTGTCAGTAGGTACATATAGGTTCGTTTTCGAGACAGACGGCAGCTTATACCGTCCGACTGGCTGGAAGCGAGCGAATATGTCCTCACCTTAACTTTTAAGGGTTTCTAGTTATAAATCCCTTATTCTTTAGTGGTTTTAATTTTATAGTGAGTCCCAAGGGCATTATTATTGTGATAAATGTATGGTCTTACTAGAACCTGTTAAGGGCCCCTGTTATGCCATTTTGCCTTCGTGCGGTTTTAACTTTAGTATGGGTTCCCAAGGTAATATGTATTGAAATATAATGTGTGACCTCACTTTAGCCCTTCGGATGGCTCGTTAAACCCCTTATAACCCATGTGGTTTTAAATATTTTTATGACACGTTCCTTAACGAACAGTTGTTAACTTTGAGTTAGTTATGCAATACGTTAGATAAATATTTGTTTCAACATAAATCTGGTTTGATTTATTAAACTCACTTTGTTTCGATCTGTGGACACTTTATTTTTTTTAATCTTTTACTTTTTTACATTAACGGCGCCCAAAATCATAGTTAGTCCATAGATGACTGAGCCACGCGAATCCACATGACCCCTTTGCTCTACCGACTAAAATTTTCAGTGGGGTAAATACCATCAATACCCCGGGGGTAAAAATTTTCATTACAAGTTCATTTAAGTTTCATGATGTTGATGTTGTTATGATAAGTTTTGTGATGATCTGCTAGTGTGGAATGATAAGAGGATGAATGTCTGGGGACAGACATAGCTGCAGGATGGCCGAATGTGGGAATGAAATATCGGAACGTATGAAAGGTTGAATGACTTGTAAGTATGATGTATCCGAGTTTGAGTGAATGAGAAGGAAAACGTAATAATAAAATGTAAACGTAAAAATACAATATTATCAAAAAAGAACAGTTTGGCTTTCAAAAAGAAAAGTCCACTACATTAGCAACATTTGACCTATTAAATACAATATTGACAAATCTTAACAGGAATAAACTGACTACTGGACTTTTTATTGACTTGTCAAAGGCATTCGACTTTGTTGCACACAAACTTCTACTAAGTAAACTCGAATCACTTGGAATTAGGGGACCGACATTATTGTGGATAGCGTCTTATCTAAGAGGACGGCAACAAAAAGTTGTCGTCAATAAAATTGTTAATAACGAAATGATGTGTGTATCATCTGAATTTAGAGAAAATGGTGCTGGTGTCCCACAGGGAAGTGTACTGGGACCTATCTTATTCCTCATTTACGTAAATGACATAACAGAGGTAACAAATCATAAATGTACCTTATATGCGGACGATATCGCCATAATTGTGACATCTAATGACGTTAAAAATGTTAAAAACAAAGACTCTTTACGACTTCACGAATCTGACATCAATGATACTATTGACATGATAATCAAATGGCTAAATGCAAATAATTTAAAAATAAATATTGACAAATCATATTATATCCAATTTAATAAATCAAAACATACACAATATAATTTCAATTTAAATGTAAAGAAGATAAATAAAGTAAATCACTTAAAATTTTTAGGTGTAATTATAGACGAGGACCTTAATTGGAAACTGCACATAGACAACTTATGCAATAGAATAAATAGATTCGTTTATGCCCTTAAACGAATAAAGGACGTAACCAACAAAAGAACTGCTATTTTGTCCTATCGTGCGTACATAGAATCAATCCTACGTTACGGTATTTTATTATGGGGCAACAGTACGGATAGAAATAGAGTTTTTGTTGCTCAAAAGAAGTGCATCAGGGCTATATGTGGATTGTTACCTGACCAATCCTGTAAACCGTTATTTCAAAGTCTTGGATTGTTACCACTACCTTCACTTTACGTTTATGAAGTTGCTGTTTTTGTCCATAAAAATTTAGGATTGTTTAAAAAAACTAACAACTTGAGACTAAGAAACCCGCATAAAATGGTTTTTTTTGATCAACCAAAGTCGGCTAAATATCTAAAAAGTTGTTTATGTATGTGTGTAACAATCTATAACAAGATTCCTAAAGATATAAAAATGCTAAATATGAACATGTTTAAACATAAATTGTACAAATGGCTGACGGAAAATAATTTCTATGACATTAACTCTTTTTTACGCAAAATTTGACAATAATTATATGCAATGTATTTATGAAAATCTTATTTCTGACTATATTTCTAATGTTTTTTAATTAATTTAATAATTCGATATTGATAATTTTTTTTGACATAATTTTCTTATAGTTGACATTTTTTATCCATTACCTAATTTATTCATTCTAGATTTGCATGCTATTTATATTGATGGCGAAACATGTGCACCTTATAACTTTGTACCACCTTCATACCGTGTTTGAAGCAAATAAATATTTATGATTATGATTATGATTATGATTATGAACGTGCAAGCGAGAAAGGGGACGAATGGCTGATCCACTGAAACGACGACGCGTGCGCTCAGCTCGTTTTGTAAAAATTTAAGTTTTCTGCAATATACGTATTAAAAAAGTTCCTGCTTTGATTCCCCGGCCCATATAAATGTCAATTTTTCAATGTAACATCGCGGGTGATCAGATTTGGATGACATTTTACACCGGAAAATTTTGACCAGGATATAAAGTATCCTTTGTTTTAATCCAGGCTATACACTATCTGTATGTCAAATTTCATCTAAATCCGTTCAGCTGTTTTTGCGTGATTGATCTTTTAAAATCAGTGTTGTATCGTCCGCATACAGAATATACTTTTGAATAAGTGATTTTTGGTAGGTCGTTCATAAACAACAGAAATAATAAAGACCCTAAAATGTTGCCCTGTGGGACATCAATATGTTGTCAAGGCAAGAAGGGGGGGGGGGGGGGGGGGGGTTAAAGCCTTTTTTGTGTTATTGGATCCTCGTAGATTCAACAAACTGTTCTTTTGTTCCATTCAAAAGTGTGTGAGTATTGAATATACAGTCAAAGGTTTTAATCACATCTAGAAATATGCTCATCACATTAAGTCCTTTATCGCGGAGCTTAGTCAAATGTTTAAAAAGATTTTTTTTTTATTTTTTTTTTATTTTATTATTTATTAGGACTACCAGAGAAAATTACATTGAGTCTTACATAGTAGGTGTTTACATTATAACATGGAGAATGAAAAATTCTATTGAAGGCAGCCACAACATGCCTTATAATACGGACGTATAATTGTCTATATAAATATCAAGTACTTAACTAAGGGACTGTCTCACAAAGTCCGGCCAAGCTCAAACTAACACACATGACGAGCAATTTCATATGAATTCTGCTCCGTTCCCAATTAAACCAGTGCCCAACTAGAAGTTGCGAAACAGGCACCCAAATGAAACATTAATACTATAGTACCTACGAACATAACTATGAGAATAAGGTAACCTACACATCTCTCAACAACCCCAACACATTCATTCGAAACTGATGAAAAGAATCACGAAATATGTCGACTTTTTCTGCCAGTCTATTGTAAGCTTCGGGTATACGACATGTTGCAGCGTGCCTCAGTACGTTGGTGCGGGCAAATGGCTTAGCAAACAAAGGTACAGGATAACGTGGTGGCCTACGGGGAACTCTAATACTAACATTGCTCAGAAGTGGGGGACAATCCAGTACACTTCTGACCACTTTAAATAGAAAAGATAAATCTAAAAGTTTCCTTCTGGTTAGTAGACTATCCATGTTAAAAGATCGAAGCCTCTCGTTGTAGCTATTGGCCTTCTTACCCAGCCCGCCACAAAATGCGAGATGCCGTGTGAACCGTTTTTGAATGCGTTCGATACGCAGCTGGTGTACACTGTACTGGGGAGCCCAAACCACCGAGCAATACTCCAGTATACTCCTGACGAAACAGTTGTAAATAAGTATCTTGGTTGCGGGGTTTTTGAATACCTTGCAATTCCTTATAATAAAACCGAGAGCTTTGGAGGCTCTGGCAACAATGTCGTCGATGTGCGGAACAAAAGTGACCTTGGAGTCTATTGTAACGCCCAAGTCACGAATGGTATCCACTTCTTGCAACATCGTATTATTTATTTTGTATTGCGTTTTGATAGGGTGAGACTTTCGCGATAGTTTGATGTGGTAACATTTTTTAATGTTAAGGGACATCTTATTATTCTTGCACCATTCAACTAAACTATCGAGGTCCGATGCAGTAGAATAGCATCTTCTATACAACGTATAGCTCTTGTTATCTTAAGATCGTCCGCGTACAAAAATACATCAGAGTGCTTGATAACATCAACAATGTCATTTATGAAAACGTTGAAGAGCAAAGGCCCAATATGGGAGCCCTGGGGCATTCCTGATGTGGCAAGATATGTACCAGAACGGTAGCCTTTCACAGTTACATACTGAGGACGATTCTTTAGATATGACTGCAACCACAATAACAAAGGACCTCCAAACCCGCACCTTGACAACTTATTCACGAGTACTTCGTGATTGACCCTATCAAATGCTTTAGAGAAATCTGTATAAATGGCGTCTGTTTCCAGCTGGGAGTCCAAGTTTTCCACTATAACATTTGTAAAGGTAATGAGGTTAGTACTGGTCGATCTAGCCCTCAAGAACCCGTGCTGTTGGTTAGTAATTAGATGTTTTACTTGGGCATAAAAATAAGGGTATATTAGGGCTTCAAATATTTTAGGAAATACTGACAAAATGGAGATTGGTCTGTAATTTGCGATATTACTTTTATCTCCATTTTTGAAAATTGGCACTACTTTAGCCATTTTCCAGAGAGCGGGAAACTGACCGCAGCTAAGAGACTCATTGAATATGATGTACAGTGGGAGAGCAAGAGAGTCAGCACATTGAGAAATGAAGTAAGGTGGAACATCATCAGGACCAGTACCCTTCGAGCAATCAAGTCTTTTTAGTCGAATGTGGATGGACTCCATAGTAAGATGTAAATTGGATACACTATAAGGTGACGAGTTGTTGTGAGGCGGAGAACAATGCAAGGTATTATTACGAACTTCATCATCAGAGTAAACGGAACAAAAGTTTTTTGCAAAAAAGTCACAGATTTCTGGACCGTTCGTAGCTACTTGATCTTTGTAGGTCATGTTTGAGGGATAGTGCGAGTCAGAATTACTCTTGCTTTTCATGTAACTCCAAAAATATTTTGGGTTGTTACTTATGCTTTGCTCAATACTGCAAATGTATTTTTTATAGCAGCGAGCGGTGAATGCAGCACAGCGCTTACTAAGTATGAGGGGTTTTTGTGGATTTTATATTTTATAATCATTTTACGTTTCTGATTACAAAGTTTTATCAGAGTTTTAGGAAACCAGTGAGGATATTTACTATTTCTTGCCATAGTTTAAATTATTAAAGCATGCTATGGTCGTTGAACAGTTTTTCCTGAAATCAAAATCTTTGTTCTGGAATAATCCTTGCATATGATGTATGAAATTTATCATACATTATCTTCTTAACTAATTCAAATATGACATACAGACAGACAATCAAAATAAGGAAATTTAAATGCGCATACTCGTTGACGTAAGTCTACCCGCTGAAACAATAAGAACTTTAATGAATTTTAATGCAGACGTATTGTTCTACTGTTCTTTAAATAAAAGAGGTAGAGGCTAAATAAACACAGACAGACTGCAAATAGTGCTAAGTAAATACCATTTGGGTATATAAAGATATTTCGGTGCAGCATACAGTACTCTGTTTCAGGAACTCAAAAACTATTCAAGATGAAATTCACCCTGATTCTTTTCTTCATCGCAGCCCTGGTGAGTGTATATTTTTGATTTATCAACATTTTTTTCTGCTTCTGTGGTAGTGGTTCCATTCCATCCAACACAGCGTTATGTCACATCAACCCACTCGTCGATATGGTAGGCTACTTAAAGATGGGCAGTATTAAATAGGACTGAAAGCCAGTAGCAAAATTAGAATTTGGATGTAGTCTTGTGCGGTTGACATAACTGCAAGCCGACTGCGCAGTCCGCTGGTCTCCTCCAGTTGGCATGGAGTTCTAACCGCGTTAAAACCATGCAGCTTGTTTGCAGCCAGAGTGCAGATTAAAACTGCACGCCGACTGCATGCTGGCTGCGCCTCCACACAAAGACTGCAGCCGAACTGCAATTTTGTAGATACCAGGCAGTCTTACTGCAGCCCGTCTAGTAAGAAAACGTATATGATTACCGGCGCACGCGATTGTGTTGGACGCTTATGGATCGTCGCCTCATTGCCGATGATCAATCGCAGAGGCTGCGGCTATACGATGACATCAGCTCACTCATCGCGGCGTTTGTTGGGAGGCCCTTTAGACCATAAAAGCCTAATTTGAGGTGCCTACAGCCGTCCACAAGCGCTGCCAATTCTTTTTTTTATTATTGACCGAGCGAGCACGAAGTTCGAGCAAAGCGTCTCTGCTTCAGCTTGGCCAAATATTCTTTCGTATGTCCGGCTGTCTGTTTTTACCTACAGGTCGCGTTTCTCAACCGATTCTCGTGAAACTTTGTGAGCAGGTTTGAAAATTACATAGATTATTTTGTCGAGCCAGTTTTTCGAAATTTTTCAAAATGACGGAGATATGTTAAAAAAACAGATTTCAGTCCGCTTTCCAGCGCTGCCTGTTCTCCTCTGCAGGTCGCATTCCTCAACCGATTCTCTTAAAATTTTGTGAGCAAGTTTAATAATGATGTAGAAATTTTTTGTTAAGCCAGATTTCTGACATTTTTGAAAATGGCGGAGATATGTTAAAAAAGCCTATTGCAGTCTGGTTTTCCAGCGCTGTCTATTCTCCTCTACAGGTTGCATTTCTCAACCGATTCTCGTGAAATTTTGTGAGCAGGTTTGAAAATATTTTTTTTTGTCACGCCAGTTTTTTGAAATTTTTCAAAATGACGGAGAAATGTCAAAAAAACATATGTATTTCAGTCTGGCTTTCCTGTGATGTCTGTTTTCCTCTACAGGTCGCATTTCTCAACCGATTCTCGTAAAATTTTGTAAGCAGGTTTGATAAATATATAGAATTTTTTGTCGAGACAGTTTATTGAAATTTATTAAAATGACGGAGATATTATGTAAAAAACCATATTTCATTCCGGCTTTCCGGCTGTTTGTTCTCCTCTACATGTCGCATTTCTCAACCGATTCTTGTAAAATTTTGTGAGTAACAAAGTAATAAAACTGTTTAGTCAAGCCAGTTTTTCCAAATGTATAAAAAAATATTCACCTATTTCGGAAAATGATCAAAATTAGAAGCACCATCTTGCTACGAATACTCACGTACCGTGTGCTTTAAAACTTCATGGTTACATTTTATTTATTTTATTGCGAGGTCTACAACTCACGGAGCCACTAGTTCTTATATTCTTTAACCAGACCAATATTTTAAAAAAGAAAAAGAACATTTCCTCTTTATAAATGTCTATTATATATTGCATTTAATAACTTTTCTATACTTTTCATTTGTTGTACTAGTTTAACAATAAAGGAATTCGTAACGAAAGTGGGCACATTTGGTTTAAATCCTATTTAAAATCTACAGAATAAACCAAAAGTATTGAAATGTTACAATTAAAATATTGCAATCGATTTTATTAATGATTCTGAAAAAACAGTTTTCAGGTTTCGTATACAGGGTGCATTTGAAATCACTCTCCAAATTTTAAGGATATGTTCAGTCCATGAAACTGAACAACTTTCTCTAAGAAAGATAGGGTCAAATATGATAAAAAAATGACTTTTCATACAAAACAAAGAGATCACGTGATCAGTTTAGTATGGGATGACCAAAATTTTTTGGCGTATTTCGACACATGTTTCATGGAGAAAGTTGTTCAGTTTCATGGACTGAACACATCCTTAAAATTTGGAGAGTGATTACAAATGCACCCTGTATACTTAAAATAACCTTGTATACATAGGTATCAGTTATAAATGCGAAAGTCCGTTTGTTTGTTTGTTACACCTTATCGTCTTAATTACTGAGCCGATCATCATGAAATTTTACATACACGTTGTCAGGGGTACAGATAAAGACATGTGTATGTGTCGCATGCATGAGGCACTCAACGCGCTCCTGGTTATTTACCCTGACTTTGACGTATTTGCAGACAATCCGAAATCTCTTGTAAACCAATTTGAGTTATGTATGTAGTACCTACCCCATATCTATGTAATTGGGTCTATCCTAACTATATAAATAAATAAATGTAAATACATAAATAAATAGGATACCATTCACCCAAAAAAAGTATTATTCCTTAGGGATAGCAAAAAAACTTTTCACCCAGACGAAGTCGCGGGTGGTCGCTAGTTAGAAACAAAACACTTGACTTGATGACAATCGGTCATCCCGTGACCAGGGCCCCTGGAAACGTGTCGAAACATCGGGAAATTTGAATCGCTCGCTAGTCAGCAGTTGTCTGTCAGTGTAGTCTCTTTGCTTGGCAGTGCTGCCAATATTGGGATTCGCGGAGCTAGTGTGCTGTAAAAACCCTCGTTACTTAAAGAACAGATGATGACTTAATTTTTCCGCTAACTATTGTAAGTTTTACTAGGCCCCGACCCTAGTAAAATTCCAGTCATGGGATGACCAAAACTTTAATATCTTGAGCTCTTCTGTTGCCGTTGGTCTCGGCTGCATTTTCAGTTGTCCACACTCCGTATAGACCGTGGAAGTGTGACGTCACATAATGTGAGAGTTTAACATTTTGTAATTTTTTCTTCTTAAGATATGGAATTACACCCAGGAGCAAAAGAATACGGCTTAATACTTATTACTAACACCAAAATAGCTGAATAATTTGTTGACAAAGCAAAAGTGCCAACGTTTTCGTCTTTGTTTTTACCCAAATCTACCTCATAGCTTCCACGGTATAATAAGCTTCCGTATAAGGGCTATTAAGGCACAACACTGGGTACATTAAAAATTGCCTTTATTGATAAATGCTGGGTCCAGTGGAAGCATTGCTCTTTATGTGCACAAGACACATAAAATTTCCTTACAAGTACGGCTACTCCATGCATTTACATTGCATTATTATATTTCACCCACTCGGCATCAACATTAATGGCCAGTATCTAACACACCTTCGTTTTGCCGATGCTATAATTCTTATGGCTGAGACTTTGGAAGACCTGAACACAATGCTCAAAGATCTCCTTAGTGCTTCCCAAAGAGTGGATCTCAGGATGAACATGGAAAAGAGGAAAATCATGTTGAATGCCCATGTTATGCCCACTCCAGTTCATGTTGGAAAACACTACATTTGAAGTTGTTGACCATTACGTATACCTAGGACAGGCAATCCAGCAGTTAGGTTAGTCTAACTTCGAGAAAGTGATCTCTCGTTGAATCCAACTCGGATGGGCAGCATTCGGGAAGCTTCGAAAAATCTTCGCGTCCGATTTACCACAGTGTCTCAAGACGAAAGTCTATGACCAGTGTGTGTTGCCAGTGATGACTTACGGCAGTGAAACGTGGTCGCTAACTAAAGGTCTCATATGGAGGCTCAAGGTCACCCAGCGTGCGATGGAGAGAGCCATGCTCGGCGATTCCCTGCGTGATCAAATCAGAAATGAGGAGATCCGAAGGAGAACTTAAGTAACCGACATTGCTCGCAAGATCGGTCAGCTGAAGTGACAGTGGACTGGACACATAGCGAAAAGAACCGATGGCCGTTGGGGCGGAAAGGTTCTGGAATGGGGACCGCGCACCAGACGATGCTCCGTGGGTAGGCCTCCGACAAGGTAGACCGACGATCTGATAAAGGTCACGGTGCGCTGCTAGATGCGGGCAGCGCAAGACCGATCGTCGTAGAGATCCTTAGGGGAAGCCTATACCCAGCAGCGGTTGTCGTGCGGCTGGTATGATGATTATATTTCACCAGTCTGTCCTTTCATTCCCAATTCGTTCTTAAAGACATTAATTAAAAATGTATTTAAGAACGATTTGCCCACCTAGGGTTCCGTACAAATTTGCTATTAGAATTTTTTATGATTTAATTACAAATGCATAGTTTTCAGATTTTTTGTGTACTCGTAGTATGAGACGATTTATTACTTGCCAAATTTTATAGTTCTAGGTCAACGGAAAGTACCCTATAATTTTTAATTCCCTTGAGATTACCGAAATATGCGTTTTTTGCGGTATAAACGGCAGTATTCTTTTTTTAAGTTAACTTAAAAGTATGTTTTTTACAGCTTCAAGGGATTGTAGACCTGTGTACCGATATGGTTTAAATTTCAACTCGATACCTCCGCGCGTTTCTGAGATAAAGGGTCTTGACAGACAGACAGACAATTAAGTGATCTTATAAGGGTTCCGTTCTTTCCTTTTAAGGTACGGAACCCTAAAACTAGGTACTGTTATTGATTATGTTTTATTATTCAGCTGTCAGTTGCCTTGTGCAGTCCAGCTCCAGCGCCAGGCAATCCAACGCAAGACGGTGAGTTTACGACAAAATTATTAGATTTGTCAATAAGTTGTATTGAAATTTTTAATTAGTCGGCTTGATGTTGTTTTTTTTTAACTGACATCATAGTTGGTATTATATTATACCACACACAGTGTATGTAGGTAAGTAGGTAGCTACCTAATAAATACGATAGTAGCATTATATATCTAAATTCTGTGGTAAAAGCCTGTGCTTGGTTCATTCATTTCGAAAAATAAGGACTTTAAAGTCCTTAAGAAATTGCGTTTTAGTCAACACCCATAAATTGTATTCAAAATATTTTTGAGATATTAAGAATCAAGTTTTTTAAAACTAAACGCTTATAACGTTATGTTTTTTCCAAATTTTACTTAAGGAAACTTCCTTATTTTGAAATAAAACAGTTTTTAACGGATACTAGCGCGGTTTTATTAAAAGTACTGTGGTAATTAGTTGGTATTTGGTTTGAATTTTGGTTTTCCCGACGTTTCGGCAACTTTGCAGCTGCCGTGGTCACGGGGGACTGAAGCTGCCCGTGAGTCTACCCTCAAGCGATGAATTTTTTAGACGTTCAGAAATTAAAATTTAACAAAAATGTTTAATTTTAATTGTTTTATGTTGATAAATAATTTTATTTTATTAATTATTTAGTGCTAAAAAGAGAGAGAATCTACTGAAACTACCACCATTTCATAAGATTGGGAGACTCCTCCAAGAAAGAAATGGCAAAAGAAAATTTGGAGAGGAAAAACCGACCTCCATCTTTTATATTAATTTATTTATTTGCAAAAGATAAATATAAAATCAAACCAAATAACAACTAATTACCAAAGTACTCTCAATAAAACCGCGCTAGTATCCGTTAAAAATTGTTTTATTTCATGTCTAGTGAGCGCGTAAGCTTGAGAAGTAAATATTCCTTATTTTGTTATGAGAAAATAAACAGCTTTGATTTCCTGACGCATAATAACACATACGCAAAATAACAATTCGAGATTTTGTAGAGTTTTGCAGATTTTTAATTGTATATTTGTGTGTTTAAAAAAGTTAACTAATATTTGTACAAATAGAAAAGGCACTAACAAGAAGCTTTAAGAAATTGTTTTTCTACATTTTTATTTTTACCATAATTTTAGATTCATGTAAAATTATAAACTTTTGTTTCAGGAAAAGGCATTGCAAGTGAGTATCTTTGGTCTAATGCCAAAAATTTGATCCGCAAACACTGACAAAATTGCCAGTGACGATATTGTTTTAATAATAATTCAATACTGGGTAAGGCTCATAGTTTTCGCAAATGAAATCACAATGGAATGTGTTACAACTGAAATCATTGTGGTGATATACTAGGTAAGGTTTTCTCTTATTTTTATTCGCCGTCGGTCGCGCTAACTTTTGTTCTTGGATGAATTAACCCTTTTGTTACATCGTCGGTCCCATGGGGTCTTTGAAAGCCCATTACTTCAATCACCAAAATTTTGTATATTAATCTACATATGTATGAGTATTCTTTTTAATTTGGTATTTTACATGGGAAAGTAAATAAAAATAATAAATAAAAAACATACCTCAAATTATTTATTTTGCTATGAAAATTAATCACAAGCCAAAGAACAGATTATTTCCCCACTATTTGACGATGCTGGTTAGACATTGTCAAAAATATAACAAAAGTAAGTTTTACTGAGTAGAAACAATAAAATTATAAATTTAAGGCTTTTACTTAAACACACTAATAAATTTATAAGGCAAATGAAGAAACATAATATAGAACAAGCACTCTACATTTTAGTCTTTCGAACACCTTACTAAAGGACACCACATCCAATCATCAAAGGCTCCTTAAGATTGAGATTTATCTTTTTTTCCGCATTATATTTTAATGATATTCTTCCCACGCAATCACTATAAAATTACTATAGTATTTTGGTAATTTCATCAAAGCGCATAATGGCTTAGCTTGTATAGTAAAATCTGCATAATCCTTTATAAGGCAAATGAAGAAACATAATATAGAAGAAGCACTCTGCATTTTAGTCTTTCGAACACCTTACTAATGGACACCACATCTCTAGTTTGTCAAAATAAAAGACGTATGGAGTTAAATATTTTTGGTCTAGATTTCTTGGGAAGGGAATGCATATTTTTTGACTGAATTCGGTTGGTTTTGATAACGTTTTATTCAAAGTTGTTGCCAGTACAAGGCCTAATATGCTACAACCACTTTATAGATTACCGCGTGTACTCCAGTGGGAGTAATACCTAGAACAGGTTCCGAAAAATTTGGAATTTTTTAAATAAAACTAAATATAAACCCTAAAAGCAAATTTCAATTAATCAAATTGCGCAGAAATTAAACATTTCATTTCATTTCATCACATAATATATAATCTCTATAGTCTCTTCAATATACATATAGAGAGTCCGTAGAGTACTTCTATGTTTTAGATAATACTAATAAAAATAAAAAAATTGTATTTTAGAATTATATTTTCTATATAAAAATGTAACTAAGTATCATTTTGAGAACAGCGATATCCAATAGAGTAAAAAAAAACTCTGAGGGCCAGCTGCGGCAGGTTTTTGCAACGAAATTAAAGTTATTGCAGACACCGGTTAATTACTGGGTCATAATTATCATACCCTGCTTCTAGCCATCTAATCATTGTGTCTTCCTATCCAGATTGCAGTCAAATAAATTTACACTAATGATCGTCAAGTAAAAAAAAATACAAATTGGTCGCGTGGGGTCTTTGAAATGCGCAAAATAAAGGTGTATTTTATTTCGACAAAGTACAGTAAATCTACAAAATTTGTATTACATGGTACTATTCCATCCTTTACACCTACGCAGCTACTGAAAAGCACAACCTTGTAAATAAAATATTCAAAATGTTATGTCAGTTTTTCTAGACTCCGGGCTTTTAAAGACCCCATGTGACCGAGCGACGGCGGGTTAAATACAATAATTTCGTTTGTCATACTTGCTTATGTTATAACGTTTCATTTGCCATAACTAACAAATTACATACATTTATTTTCACTTCATAACTCTTAGGCAATCAAATGATATAATAAATACATTTCCTGTAGTCCAAAACACAATTTTCTCAGTTGTATAGTTTTAGAGCCACCATACCACTAGGCAGGTCAGTGGCATGGTGGGTCCGACAAAATTTTATTTGCTACACAATTCATTAGGAAATGATATTATCCAAACTAATGTTTTGCCATATTACTTGTATGCATAATAAAATTTGTGGCAAAACAAACACTGTTTTCTATTATTTCTGTACATCCTTTATAAAAATAGATCTATTCTTAATGGGGCACCAGAACCAAAACAAACCAGAGTGAACATCAATAAAATGAAAGAATAATAAGTGTAACGGGGTTTCATCAGAGGGCGCTGCAGTATCGACTAATAGGGTCCATACGAGCCAAAATTCGATTCATCATCATCATCATATCAGCCGCACGACACCCACTGCTGGGAATAGGCCTCCCCTAAGGATCTCCACGACACTCGGTCCTGCGCTACCCGCATCCAGTGGCTTCCCGCGACCTTCACCCTCACGTCGGTCCACCTTGTCGGGGGCCTACCCACGGAGCGTCGTCCGGTGCGCGGTTGCCATTCCAGAACCTTTCCGCCCCAACGGCCATCAGTTCTTCTCGCTATGTGTCCTGCCAATTGCCTCTTCAGCTGAGCAATCCTTCGAGAGATGTCGGTTACTTTAGTTTTCCCGCGGATCTCTTCGTTTCTGATTTCGATTGGTTGTGTGGAATAATTATAATAAAGTTCCTTTGGCCTTCTTCCGGCTTCATCGTCAGACTCTGGACACTATTTCTCAACAGATTACTCGTAATGACGAATCAAACGTGACCAAATTCTATGGGGTTGCATTGTTTTATTACAGAGTTCCTGTTGCCTTCTTTCGGCTCCATCACCAGACCCTGGACACTAGTTCCCAACAAAGTAGCTACTCGTCAAGACGAATCAAACGAGCCTAAACTCGATGGTGTTGCATGGTTTTATTACAGAGTTCCTCTGTTCTTATTGCGGCTCCATCATTAGACCCTGGACCAAGACGAGTAGGTACTTTGTTTGAACGAGTCCAAACTCGATGGGGTTGCATTGTTTTATTACAGAGTTCCTGTTGCCTTCTTTCGGCTCCATCATCAGACCCTGGACACTAGTTCCCAACAAAGTAGCTACAGAGTTCCTCTGTTCTTATTGCGGCACCATCATTAGACCCTGGACCAAGACGAGTAGGTACTTTGTTTGAACGAGTCCAAACTCGATGGGGTTGCATTGTTTTATTACAGAGTTCCTGTTGCCTTCTTTCGGCTCCATCATCAGACCCTGGACACTAGTTCCCAACAAAGTAGCTACAGAGTTCCTCTGTTCTTATTGCGGCTCCATCATTAGACCCTGGACCAAGACGAGTAGGTACTTTGTTTGAACGAGTCCAAACTCGATGGGGTAGCATGATTTTATCATAGATTTGCTGTGGCATTCTTTTGGCTTCATCAACAGACCCTGGACACTATTTCCCAACAGAGTATTCGTCAATACAAATCAAACGAGCCCAACCTCGATTGGGTTGCATGGTTTCGAAACTGAGTTCCAATGGCCTTCTTCCGGCTTCATCATCAGACCATGGACCTCATCATCCCGTCACACTACGTGACAAGACGATTCTAACAAGCCCAAACTCACTCGGGTTTTATAGTTTTTATTAAAGTGTTTCTGTGGCCTTCTTCCAGATCTATCATCAGATCAGCTCAAAGACACCATAATATTGCATTGCCTTCCAGTTCTGAGCTATTTTCAAAGTTTTAAGTCTAGCTCATCGAGAAGAAAGTTTAAGTTCGTTTGCTAAATTTGTGGACAAACAACTAAACAAGAAAGCAATCTAAAAAAAATCGGCCAAGTGCTTGTCAGGCCACGCGCCATAGGGTTCCGTAGTTACCTTATACCATACCATATTTAATAGCACCTATCATTTCTCGTCTGCAAAAATAACTTTGTTTTTCACAGTGTTGGTATGAATGACAAAGTTATATTTGCGGTTTTGGATAATGTGCTATATTTCAAAAACTAATATCTATATCTCGTTCAAATCAATTTTGGATGAAAGTGTTAATACTACAGCTTAGTATATTTTTAGATTTTTCACTTTCTTATTTCAAAAGTTAAAGGGGGGGACACACATTTTACCACTTTGGCGGTGTATATCTTTCAAACGGTTGACTTTGAGAAAAAATTGACTTAGGAACCTCAATGTCATTTTTAAAGACCTATCTACGTATAAACCACACATATTGGTTTGAAGAAAAAAAATTTCAGTTTCAGTTCCATGTATGGAGAGCCCCCATAATTAGAAACTTCTTTGTTGAGTAAAATAAATAGCTTAGATTGTATATTAAAAAACTCTTTTTTATATTTATATTCTTTATTGGGTTTTCTTGGTTAAAATGTTTCGATGCATCCTTGTATTTATTACTGCTGCGACATGTTTCGTTCCGTTTAAAACAAAAAACCGACTTCAAAAAACCTACCTCTAAAAAGCAACAAATAATATTCGTAATAATAAAACACGTCTATTGAAGTCGGGTGGGGCTGGAGTACAAATCCCTTTTTTTTATTCTAAAAGCCCCACCCGACTTCAATAGACGTGTTTTATTATTACGAATATTATTTGTTGCTATGGGACCAACTTGGGAGTTTACCTAATGTAATAACGTTTGAATCATTTCAATCAGTCCAGCCGTCTTCAAGTAATCGGTGTACATACAAAAAACAAAAAAAAAAACAAAAAACGGGTCGAATTGAGTACCTCCCTCCTTTTGAAGTCGGTAAAAACACAAAACGGAACGGAAACTATTTATTAGCATGAAATATAAAGGCACTAATAAGAAGCTTTATGATACTCTTTTTCTACATTTAAAATTCAAACTATTTTGGAACTAGATTAATTGAAGAAATTACAAAATTATTATTATAAAACTTTTATTCCAGATAATTTATTAGGAGGTGGCATTCCGAGTGAGTACCTTTTGTCTATGTTAAAACTGACAAAATAATCAACGATGATACTGTTATAATGATAATTCAATAAATGCACTAATAGTATTTTTAAAGACCATGTAACCTTTTTGCCATACCCGCCATTTAGGAAAAATCGGAAATTCTTCGTAACTGATAAAACTAGTGTCAATCGATACGAAACTGCATACTTTCTCGTAATTCTCGTAAAATGCATACTTTCGGAGATATATGAAGGACAGGAAATTGGAGTGTTTCTTTCTAATCACGATGATTTTTTTAAGTCCCAATATCACTGAAAGTATAAATTTAAGGACAATTTGACAATCAATAATTCATGTTCATTTTGTCGTTTGCTATCGAAAAAACTAGTTTCATCAGTTGGAATGAATTTCAGATTTTTTCGAAAAAGTATACCAGGCTCCATACTAAAACGTTACATGCCTTTTGAGATTTTTGCATTCACAGTGCTATTTCAATGCTATTTTAATAAACAAAAAGATACGACTCGCACCAGATCTATTCTCGGACGTAAATCGAACCCGCGACCTTTAAAAGTCCGGTCCGATGCTACCGAGTCTAGTGGCATCGTCGAATTTCTTCTAGTATTTCCCATTCATGCTGCAAGCCAGCGTTATTTCATCAATGTGAGGAATTTCCTCGACATTTACTTGAAATATCTTGAAATAAAACACTTTTTAACGGATACTAGCGCGGTTTTATTGAATGTACTTTGGTATTTAGTTGGTATTTGGTTTGATTTTTGGTTTTTCCCGTAGTGGTAGTTTCAGTAGATTCTCTCTCTTTTTAGCATTAAATAATTCATAAAATTAAATTATAAATCAACATAAAATAATTAAAAATTTTGTTAAATTTTAATTTCTGAACGTATAAAAAAATTCATCGCTTGAGGGTAGGCTCACGGGTAGCTTCAGTCCCCCGTGACCACGGCAGCTGCAAAGGTGCCGAAACGTCGGGAAAAACCAAAAATCAAACCAAATACCAACTAAATACCAAAGTACATTCAATAAAACCGCGCTAGTATCCGTTAAAAAGTGTTTTATTTCATGTCTAGTGAGCGCGTAAGCTTGAGAAGTGAATATGTCAACCAGTACGGACTGGCTATTGCAAACAAATTCCGTCGGTTGGAAGATCTTATGACGAAGCGCGCAAGAAGAATAACATCATTAAACTTCTTGAAGAGATGCCGTGATCAAGATCTCATCCCGCACTGTGTCAGGATTTCTCCAAAACATGACATACGAGGGAGCGCCAAGATCCTACAACAGGCAAGCAAAAAGTTGCTCGTGAGTCTAATCCGCGAACATCGTTCCGAATCAGTAGCATTAAATCAACAAATAGATCGCTTATCCAATGATTTGAAAATAAAACTTGCCACGGCGGACTTTAACCATTACATTCTGATACTTAATAAACGCGAAACAGCCGTGTACAACGAGAATGTAAGCATAGACAAATTTCTAAATATGAGAAGTTGTACAAACGTCATCATGCATTTCCGTACGATACGAACCATAGAGTAGAAGATGACACCCGTCAATGTCAAACTCGTGCAGTTGTCAATTTATCAAAACAAATATTGGATGAACCGACTTTAAAAGTATTAAATAAGGGTCTGAATTTCGCGGTAACACCTCGCAGAATACCGTATGAGGATATTATTTGCAACGTAGAGGATTGTCTAGTTAAAAACCAATTCAAAAAAGAGGATAGTGAAGCTATACGTCAAGATATTTCATCCGTTTTACGACGTAGTAAACTGCCCAAACACAATCTTCCATATGATGAACACGTCGCGTTGAAGAACTTACGCACTAGACCCGAATTAACTATCCTCCGAGCTGATAAAGGCAACGCAACGGTAGTTATGGATACGTCGGATTATAACACAAAAATGCAAGAACTTTTAAGTGATGAGAAAACGTATAAACATGTGAATTGTGATCAAACCGCCAAGATCCTTAAGAAAACGAGTGAACTCATCAAAAAATATTCAGAACAGTTAGATCTTGATGTCAATTATCTTATTCCATCCTGCCCTACACCGCCGAAACTGTATGGGTTACCGAAAATACACAAAGACAATGCTCCGCTGCGTCCGATTGTAAGCCAAATTGACTCACCAACTTATAAATTGGCTAAACACGTAGCAAAAACACTTACACCACTGAGAGGTAACACATCAGCCTTTGTAAAGGATTCCTACCAGTTTGTCAGTGAGATACAACATCTACATCTCGTTGATGATGAAACTATGGTTAGTTTTGATGTTCAGTCCTTATTCACATGCTTACCAGTACAGGACTGCATTGATATCATCAGGAAAAAGCTAGTTGACAACAACATGCCAATTGAATATGCAGAACTACTAGAATTATGCCTAACATCTGGCTATCTGTTATGGAACGAGGAGTTCTACGTGCAAGTGGACGGCGTAGCAATGGGCTCTCCTGTATCCCCCATCGTTGCTGACATTTTCATGGAGGATTTTGAGGAGAAAGCACTAGCCACAGCACCAGTGACTCCCCGGTTCTACAAACGGTACGTAGATGACACTTTCACAATACTACCTAGAGACAGTGTCCCTGCATTTCTTAACCATCTTAACTCCATAAACCCCAACATACAATTTACTATGGAGTTAGAGGCAGACAATAAACTAGCTTTCCTAGACATTCTCATTATCAGGAATCCGAACCAAACCTTGAGCCACACAGTGTATCCTAAAGCAACCCATACAGACAGATACCTTAATGGTGACTCGCACCATCATCCTATACAGTTAGCTACCGTAGGGAAATCTTTGTTTCAGAGAGCCCGCGGAATCTGTGACAAACAACACCTGACTGCTGAGCTTCAGCACGTCCAACAAGTACTGCGTAACAACAAGTTGCAAGTACCACACCTCAATCACAGAAAACGCGCCAAACCAGCCACAGTAGAGCGTCAACCTGCCATCCTACCATACTTGAAGGGTGTCACTGACAAGATTGGAAACATTCTGAAGCGAGCGTCAATCAAAACTTACTTCAAGCCGCCGAAGAAGATCAACCAATTCTTACGACCTGTCAAGTGTAATATCCCCCTTCAAGCTGCAGGCGTCTACAAACTAGATTGTGACTGTGGACTCTCCTACATCGGGCAAACAAAGAGAAGCATAGGGACCCGCGTCAAAGAGCATGTAGCTGACATGAAACATAGGCGCGATAACAAGTCTGCAGTGAGTGAACACGCCTTTGAGGGGCCAAACCATTATATTAGATTTGACAAACCCCAAATCCTTGCTAGAGAACGTAGATTTATCCCTAGAATGCTCCGCGAGGCTATCGAAATAAATAAATATCCTAATTTCAATAGAGATGATGGTTGGAAAATTCCACCAGCTTGGGACCCCATCATTCACAAGCTAAAGCCCCTCACACACACTGTAAAATCTAATGATACGGTTAGTTCCTTTTGCAAATAAATAAATTAATACAAAAGACGGAGGTCGGCTCCCTCTCCAAGTTTTCTTTCGCCATTTCTTTCTTGGAGGGGCCTCCCAATTTTATGAAATGGTGGTAGTTTCAGTAGATTCTTTCTCTTTTTAGCATTAAATAATTCATAAAATTAAATTATAAATCAACATAAAATAATTAAAAATTTTGTTAAATTTTAATTTCTGAACGTATAAAAAAATTCATCGCTTGAGGGTAGGCTCACGGGTAGCTTCAGTCCCCCGTGACCACGGCAGCTGCAAAGGTGCCGAAACGTCGGGAAAAACCAAAAATCAAACCAAATACCAACTAAATACCAAAGTACATTCAATAAAACCGCGCTAGTATCCGTTAAAAAGTGTTTTATTTCATGTCTAGTGAGCGCGTAAGCTTGAGAATTGAAATATCTTTCCAGATATTTTGACAATTTGATCTGTACCTTGATTACGTAAGCCTGTTGCTAACAATTCTCGATTGAAAGCGCAGTTACATTACCGCTTTAAGTGAGATAGCTGTCACACTGGTTTTTACTAACGCAGCAATGTTACTGCGATTTCCGTCAGAGTTGATTGCAACAATTTTACATAATCAGTGGGCTGGTGCGAGTCGTATTTTTTCTAGTCTCTACATTATTTAGTATTGTAAGTAGTATTGAAGCGCTCATGGCGGAACTAGACAGACTGATATCGTACTCGATCACGTTTGTTAAGCAACGCTCGATCCGGTCAGGTGGCGGATGGGTGACCGTTAGGTGGCATTACAACTGAGCGCTTCCGTGCTTTGGAGGGCACGTTAAACCATCGGTCCCGGCTGTTGTCATAAGTGTGCAATAAAGTGTTTTTATTATTCTTAATATTAATAATAACTAATGTTTAATCATTTCAGTTGGAAGTCCAATTGAAACGTAAGTAAATTATTTGAATGCATTATTAAAAATAATCGTGTGCTTACATTATTTTATGAAATACCAAACCCATATTTCTTATTCATGCTTTTGGAAATTATTGAATTGCTAGGTTCGCTATGAAATGGCAGGATAATTTTTCTGATTCACCAATCGTCCACCAGTCGGCGCACTACCGCTAACTTGGCGCTAGTGTACATATAGACCTGTCATTTTATTGTTTGCTATGTGTTTGCTATCAATTTTTGGATATTGCAAGCGAATTTTCGTAAATACCATTTTTACTTCGAACACATTTTAGTTTTCTTCAGTATTAAATTCGTTTACTGTCCATCTTTCATAATAATCATTATTATTATCAACCATGTGGGACTCAGTCTGTCCCTCTGTCACAGCTAGCTTAAGATAATGCTATCAAGTTAACATTTGGAATAGTTTAGAGATTATGTTTGCCCAAATAGAACTTCCAAATTCCAACAACAATAACTCTCGAAATATGCAACACAGGGGTTTGATGTAGTTTTGTAGATAATATTCCTAAGTATTATAATAATACAAAAAGTGCACAATAATGTCCTAGTTTTCGAGATATTATGTAAAAACTAAAAAAAATAACACAAATTACCGATTAAAATTTGATTTAGTATTTTTTATGTCGTAAGTATTTAAGTTGAAATTTTATACAGTTTCTTAGTTCTTTAGTTTTTTACTTGATAGGTATTATTACCATTAAAATATTTTTTTTTTACTACAGGACGTAGGACTTTACTATGAGTAATAATAATAATAATACAGTTAAAGGCATTAAATACACATATTTTATTAATATTTTATTTTTTATTGAATAATTATTTAATATTTTTCGGCAAGTCCATCTAAAATAAAAAATAAAAAAAATGACGATCATTCCAACAGAAAAAAGAATGGACCCCATTATGTAGGTATTTTCGTCGATAAAATTAGGTGTATTTAATGCCTTTAAATGTATTATTATTATTACTTTAAATTAGCGCTAGTACAAGACCAAAGACATTGTATAACTTGATAATTATTAATGTTAACTGATTGTTTCAGATGAGGCCATCACTACCAGCCAACAATCAAATGAAAGTCACCGCATAACACTCAATCAATATTAACTATATCATTTTAAAACTTTCAATTTTTGAGTAAATCCTGTTGTGTAAAATATAATAAAAAGAAAATAATATGGATATATTTTGAAGACACATTTTGTTTATTTTTTTTTTCAATTATTCTTAAGTTATACACCGTGAATTTTAAATCAATTGGTTCCCGCAGTTGGGTGGATCCACTCATGATTACAAGCAACTTTTACTATGGGGCCAACTCTGAAATCGCGAAAAAATATCAGCTGTTCAATACATTAAGGTTGAGTAAGTATTGCGCTTTTGTATGAAACAGCAGTTTTTTTTTCACGATTTCAGAGTTAGCGTCATAGTAAAAGTTGCTTGTAATAATGAGTGGAACCCCACAGCGGGAAACAAATGTTATCTATTATAAAGAGGAAAATATTCGTAAATGTTATTAAAAACAAACATTTATTACTTACACGTTAGTAAAAAACAGATTATAAAAAGTCAAACACGTAAGTAAAAAAACTAAAATGTTAATAATATTTAGCCATGTATACTTATCAACTTATAATATAAGTTAATATATATATATATATATATATATATTTATCCCGCAAACAAATGGCCGTCCCCTGAAGGCGAAAGTGCATTTAAACTGGCGTCCACCTGCTTTTGGCGTCCGCATACCGGACGCCACTTTATTAGCCGGTGGCACTTAGGTCCTATTGGTCCTAGCTAGCCGTAGTACAAATATCGACGGAAGTCAAAAGTCGTTTAAAATGGCTGCAATAAAATATTGAAAAGTTCCCGAAGAAATCTCAGCGCAGGTGAGGCGCTGCTGCAGCGCGTATATCTCACACTGTATATCGAGAGAAATTTCTGACCACGAGTTCGCGTATTTGGCGTCCACCATTGCGACGTTGCCAGCTTTCTCATGATATCAGTGACAATAGCTCAAATAATATCTACCGCAATTAAAACAATATATGTCGTCTTCGGTCACGTACGCGTTGCATAATATTCGGCGCCCGATTTAAGTTTTGTTTATATTTAATACTAGCGACCCGCCGCCCTCGCTTCGCTTCGGTTTCTTTCTTTTTTTGACAAAAGCTATCTTCCAACAACACCAAAAAAAAAGAAATACCTTACAGTCGTCACCCATTCGCTCCAAAAGTCTGTTTCAGTCCCGTTCGAGTCCCGTCTCATCATCGGCGTAAGAAACGCACTTGAAATTATTTCCGCACGCCTTATTTTTTGCAATATCTCATAAGATATTCATTTAAAAGGTATGGTGTCAGAGGATAAAATAATGTGCATACAACGGTTAAAATAAACTATACGTTAGTTACCTTTTAAAGTTGATAAGGATTAAAATACTGTATTCTTCTAAATATTTTTCCAAATTACTGCATAGCATGTGACCATTTTTTTAGAAGATATAATGGGTATAATAATAAATAGGTAATAATGGTAATAAGTAAATGGATATAATTCATAAAAGATAGATATATGTCATCGCAGACTTTTTTGTAGTCCTATAAAAGAGGAACAATTCCATCTAAAATTATTTTGTAATAGATAAAATGGTTTATGTAGCGTTTTCGATGCAAGCTCTCAGTCGGCTTAATTTTTGGCGACATCTTCAACATTAATGGCCATCAGTGGCGAAGGGTCCATACAAGCCGATTCCCATCGGCTTACCTTTTGGAAATCCCACCCCACTGATCTACTATGAAGATCACAACATTTTTCATCATTTTTGCAGAGCGGCTTACCTTCGCCATAATTTCACCCCTCGCCACTGATGGCCATATTATGCCAATTTACATAAAACCCCAACTTATTACACATTTAACCTACCTCAAGAATCACTCATTTCTTGAAAAGTGCAAGAAAATCCGTTCAGTAATTTTTGAGTTTATCGCAAACAGACATACAAATTACAAATAAACTCACGTGCAGTTATTGAACATTGGATTTTAGAAAACATAGGATACTTTTGTCCCCAAAATCATCTCCTAAAGGGGTAAATAGCATGGTAGAAGTTTGTACAGAAAATATATCCGCTTAACCGATTTAAATGAAATTTGGTATGAGGATAGTCTGAAATAGGATAGTTTTTATCCACGAAATCATCCTCCAAGGGGGTAAAAAGGGGTGAAAGTTTGTATAACCACTATGCCGACTGTGATGATATATTCAGTATTGGTATCGGTATTGATATTTGTTATTTGGTATCAACAAACCGACGTAAAGCTTTGTACTTTGTACGGACGCCCAATTGCCATATACGGACGCCCAATAGTTGTATACGGACGCCCAATAGCCATATACGGACATTTTTTTTGCCTAAAAGGGGGCTTCAACAATTATTGTTATGTAAGTCATGAAAGTGAATAAACATTATTTTATTTTATTTTATTTTTTACGGACGCCCTACACCCAACAGCTGTATACGGACGCACAATAGCCATATACGGACGCCCAATAGCTGAATACGGCAGACGCGGTCCGAGGGGGGGGGGGGGGGGGTCACTGGGGGGGACTGTCCCAAAATCGTCCATGTCACATAGAAAAAGCATCTAAAAATTTACAAAAAAGCAATTACATTATTATTAGTGACCCCCCAGAATTTCAGGCTGCGACCGCGCCTATACGGACGCCCAATAGCCATATACGGACGCCCAATAGCTGTATACGGACGCCAAATAGCCATATACGGACGCCCAATAGCTGTATACGGACGCTCAATAGCCATATACGGACGCCCAATAGCTGTATACGGACGCCAAATAGCCATATACGGACGCCCAATAGCTGTATACGGACGCCAAATAGCCATATACGGACGCCCAATAGCTGTATACGGACGCCAAATAGCCATATACGGACGCCCAATAGCTGTATACGGACGCCCAATAGCTGTATACGGACGCCAAATAGCCATATACTAGTGTTTTTCCGAATTAAAGTGTCAAATAAGTAAAACAAACGTGTATTGTAGTTTCACGCACTATTTTAGGTCGATTTTAAAGGTTCAAACAAAAAATCGAAAATATTGGATTTTTCCGTTTTTATTGCAAAAAATCAGTGATTATTTTTTTCGTAAAAATCATATTTTTTCCAACCCTGGGCTTAGCCTTTTCATTGAACGTCGCTGTTTCATCAGCGGCTTTAAATGACATATGGGGCATCCGTATATGTATAGACCTTACAAATATTGGAACAAATTAAATGTTGAAACTGTGTACTACAGACAAGCGATAGAAAAAGAAAGAGATAATAAACCTAAAGCTGGCAACGTCGCACTCTCAAATACCGTCCATCCTGTAAGGACGTTAAATAATCGATGCCATAGGTAAATTACGATCAATATATCTAGGATGCCTATAATGTATCATCGGGTACGTATCAGAATGTCAAAAGTTAGAATGTCTAAACTTAAAATGGCAAAGTTCAAAATGTCAAAAATTTGAATGTCTAACGATTAAAATGTAAAAAGTTCAAAATGTCAAAAACGAAAATGTCAAACGGTCAGATAGTCCTAAATTAAAATGTCTAAGTTCAAATGATCAAAACTTAAAATGTCTAATAGTCCAAATACATATAATGACTTATAGAATTTACTTATTTTCTTTCATTTAGGTATCTTATTAATTAGGTTAAATAACTACGTGTTAACCTCTGTGCCTCCGCCGCATATCAACATAGCCGCGCCACTCCCTGATTCGGTAGCCGGTGTCAGTCATTGATTCAGTAGCCGGCGAACAAAACCCACCAATTGACTTTGAAATAGATTTTTTTCTGGCGCTTCGCCGGCCGCTGCCGCGGCACGCTCGCTTCGCTCGCTCGGCTCGCGCGCTGGGTTCATGTCAACCTAACATGCTCGTCGCTACGCTCCTCGCATCTATCTCGTGACCTGCGGTCTACGGTTTCTAAGTCCCAGTAGACTAGTTTAGACTCGTTTCCGGCAGCTAAATTTGCTATAAAGCATTTTAGGCAAAGCCCTAAGACACTTCCACAGACTCAATTAACCTCAAAGAAGGCGATTCGTTTTAAGATCCAACCCAATTCAAATAAATCATTGTGAACTTAGACTTAATGACCATTGATATTTTAACTTTCAAGTATTTAATACGTTTGATACTTTGAATTTTGCTATTTTGAAGTTAGACATAATGATTTTCGACATTTTAAACCATTTGAATTTTAATTTTTGACATTTTGAACTTTGTCATTTTAACTTTAGACATTCTAACTTTAGACATTCTGATACGTACCCTGTATCACCATTAGGGCTTGCAATTCGAATATTCGAATATTCGAATTATTCGAATATTCGCCTCATTTTGCTATTCGAATACTCAAGTCGGTGATATTCGAATATTCGAATATTTTCCCCTTTTTGGATTTAGGCAAAAGTCATTCATTAAATACTTTTGTGAGCATAGAATGAAGCTATTGTTAACGTTCAATTTCTCGTTTATTTATTTGTTTACCTATGTTGTTTGTTTTTTCATTAATTGTAAACGATTTTAATCTAGCTTCCCAAAGAGTCAAAGACTTGAAACTTAAAACAAAAGTCAGAACAGGAAGACAATGGACATCTTATAGTGTCATTGAGCTGATCTGATGATGGAACCAAAAGGCCTCAGGAAATCTGTAATAAAACCATACAAAACCATCGACTTTGTGCTTGTATGATTCGTCTTGGCAAGTACAAGTGTGTGATTGTCTCAAATAAATATTTTTTCTTTCTTTTGTTCATTTAATTCCTTTTTGGCTTTTGTCATCAGCTCGTCTTGCGACACGTAGGCCTTTTTCAGCTGTTTCCATTCTGTTCTATCTCTTGCTTTTCACGATCAAAGTGTTCCTCCAGTTTTCATAATATCATCTGCCTATCTTTTGGTTTGTCTTCCTCTTTTCCTTTTTCTGTCTCATGGTTGCCACTCTGTAATAATTCGGTACATTTTTCCTTGCTTTTTCTTGCCATTTAACCCGTCCATTGCCATTTTAACAGTCTTATTTTCCTTATTATGTCTTTTACTTTCGTTTTTTTTTTTCTTCTTATTTCCTCTGATGTTTGACGGTCTTTCAGCGTATCACCTATTAAGCTTCTTTTCATTTTCTTTGGCATATTCTTAGCTTTAAATAGTGCTTTTGAGTCAGGGCCTATGTTTGACACTCTGTACTAAAACCATAAAAATTCATGGAGTTTTGGCTCGTTTGATTCGTCTTGACTAGTACTCTGTTGGGAAATATTGTCCAGAGTGTGATGACGGAAGAAAACTACAGGAACTCTGTAATGAAACCATACAAATCAATCGAGTTTGGGCTCGTTTGATTCGTCTTGGCAATAACTGTGTTTAGAAAATATAGTGTCCATGGTATAATGATGGAGTCAGAAGAAAACCACGGGAACTCTGTAATAAAACAATACAAATCCATCGAGTTTGGGCTCGTTTGATTCGTCTCGACAAGTACTCTGTTGGGAAAATAAATAGTGTCCAGGGTCTGATTATGCAGCCGGAAGAAAACCACAAAACTATGTAATAAAACTATGCAACGCCATTTAGTTTGGGCCCGTTTGATTCGTCTTGACTAGTACTCTGTTCGGAAATAGTGTCCAGAGTCTGATGAAGGAGCCGGACGAAAACCTCAGGAACTCTGTAATAAAACCATACAAATCCATCTAGTTTGAGCTTGTTTGATTCGTCTTGGCAATCATATTGTTGAAAAATAGTGTCATGGTCTGATGATGGAGCCGGAAGAAAATCGCAGGAAGTCTGTAAAAAAACCATACATATCCATAGAGGGCTTATTTGATTCGTTTCGACAAGTTCTCTGTTGGTAAAATAGTGTCCAATCAGGGTCAACAGACCCTGATCATTATCAAATGAAGCCGGAAGTAAACCACAAAACTATGTGATAAAACCATACAACTCCATCTAGTTTGGGCTTGTTTCATTCATCTTGACTAGTACTCTGTTGGGAAATAGTGTCCAAGATCTGATGATGGACCCGGAAGAAAGCCATAGGAACTCTGTAATGAAACCATACAAATCCATCGACTTTGGCCTCGTTTGATTCGTCTTGGCAATAACTCTTTTGAGAAATAGTGTCCAAGATCTGATGATGGAGCCGGAAGAAAATGACAGGAACTCTGTAATTAAACCATATATATTCATCGAGGGCTCGTTTATTTGGCCCGACAAGTACTCTGTTGGGAAAATAGTGTCCAGTGTCTGATAATAAAGCCAGAAGAAAATCACGAAAAGTATGTAATAAAACAATGCAGCTCCATTTATTTTGGGCTTGTTTGATTTGTCTTGACTAGTACTTTGACGGAAGATGATTTCCAGGGTCTGGTGATTGAGTCGGAAGAAGGCTACAGGAACTCTCTTATAAAATCAGACAACTCCATAGAGTTTGGGCTCGTTTGATTTGTCTTGACAAGTAATCTGTTGGGAAATAGTATCCAAGATCTGGTGATGAAGTCAAAAGAAGGGTACAGGATCTCTATAATAATACCATACAACCCCATCAAGTTTGGGCTCGTTTGATTCGTTTTGACATGTATTCTGATGAGAAATAGTACTAGACCCCAGTTTAATAATGAAACCGAAAAAAACCCCAGGATAAAAAAGATACAAGACTAAAAAACAAAAAAATAAACATTTACTGACAATCAAACGAAAAAACATACGTTTTAAAAATGAACTAAATAGTATCAAAATTGAACTCAAAACATGCCCTTAAAATTAACTAAA
Organism: Agriphila geniculea; assembly: GCA_943789525.1. NCBI lineage: Eukaryota > Metazoa > Arthropoda > Insecta > Lepidoptera > Crambidae > Agriphila > Agriphila geniculea. The sequence goes on from OX038893.1 coordinate 12,791,779, forward strand.
AAAAAACGGACTAAATATTATAAAATAATTTCCGCTTTAAAGATTTATAACTCTACAAAGAAGTTTTTAAGCTAAAAACGTGGGGCGACGGCAAAAAAAAGTCAATTGAGGATAATTTTTACACAATGCGTCCCATTAAACAAAGCAACTTTGGTTTAACGTGAAAGAATAAGCAATATTTAATAATTACGACCATCTGTCTTATTTTACAGAATTATTCGAATAATATTCGAATATATTCGAATACCTCCTTAAAAATTTTCGAATATTCGAATATTGGATTTCATCGAATATTTGCAAGCCCTAATCACCATGGTTAGGGGTTCAAAAATGTTCGGGCATGACTACAAGACGAATATCGCTAAAAATAAAATTATCGGAAAATGACGTATCCCACGGACCTGGAAATCAAAAAACTAAGCAATATTCATTAAGACATGTTAAAAAAAGTAAGGGGAACTGGGGGACGTCGTAATGATGCACGACGTGCATGACGCCAAAAAGAATGTAGGATGTAAATATATATATATATATTTACATCCTACATTCTTTTTATATATATATATATATATATATATATATATATATATATTTACATCACATTACTGATCCTACATCCTTTCATTTCGCATTATTGTAACGTCCACTACTTGTAGTTAATTCTTTTAAACTATGAGAGCGAATATTGGTCCGTTAAACAATTAAAAAAAATATGTTCAACTTATTTCTTTCATTATTTGCCATATGTTGATATACAAATATACGTATATAGCCAGACGGAGGGAAACCAATAAGGAGTCCTATCCATATTACTAGCCATTAGAATCCCCGTGAATATACATAATTTTTAATTCATTCTCATGCATAACACAATTCCTTTGTGTAGTGCGACGTTGCCACTCTTATTTAGAATTATTCTACTTTGTAATATTTTTTTATGAGTATTTTTTATTTGTAGATATGCACCGATAAAAGATACCCTGCATTCACACGGAGACATGCCGGATCCGCGGGCTGATTATCTAATTAGAAACCACCTAGCGACCGGTTGCAGTTCATAGATGATAGTGATCCATTGCTACTTCTTTTTGGATTAAAAAAACATACCAAAGAAAAGTAGCAATGTATGTGGAATGAAACCGGTCGCTAAATAGTTTCTTTTTAGATAATCAAGGTGCCGGTTTACTCAAATTATAGTTTATATGAAGTAGTTCACACGTGCATCCGGTTTTAAGATCCGGTAAATAAAAAAATATTAGAGAAAATCAATTTAGCTCACAAATTATTCTAGTCCCGTCTGGGACTAATAGACTCGACTACGATTTGTTCGACTAGTCGACTTTTTCTATTTCACTCATCGCGGTCCGGAAAATGAGACACAGTAGATTTTCCATTGTTTGTGGTCCCATAGCCGGTAACCCGCCTGGTTTAGTGGCAACAACACTTTAATACATGCGTTTACACGGAGATCTCTTTTTCAGGATCTGACAGAACCGAATACGCTGTTCACACAAAACATTCAATTTTAAGATTCGGTTCTATCGGATTCTGCAAAAATCGGATCCAGAAAAACGGATTTCTTTGTGAATGTAGCGGGTGGCAACTAGCACTAGTGCTTACTACTTTTTAACCGACTTCAAAAATTGAAAAGGAGGAGGTTAATAATTCGTCGCGTTTATTAACCTGGACGGCCTCCGTGGCCGAGTGGTGTACGTACCGGTTTTCAAGGTGCCGCTTTCTCTAGAGGTCCCGGGTTCGGTAATACCCATCGTTGTTTCCAATTTCCATAATACTAGTGCATAAGCTACTATACTTTGGTATTGGAACAATGTATGTGGTGGTGTCCATTATTTAAACAAACATTGTAAATTCGCTCTTTTTGCTGATGACCTTAAGATATACAAGCGAGTGGACTCCGCTCATGATGTGGGTTGCATACAGCAGGACTTAAGTGGCATAGAGGACTGGTGCAGATCTAATTGCATGGGACTTAACGCAAAAAAGTGTTCTTTCATACGATACACCAGGAGACTAAATCCTATTTATTCCTCTTATTACATCAACCACGAGGCTCTGATCGAACTTGACGAGGTCAAAGACCTTGGTGTCATCGTGGATAATAAACTTAAATTTACAGCACATATTAACCATGTAGTTGAAAAGGCTTCAAAGATGCTTGGTTTTATAAAAAGAAACTCAAAGTCTTTTCGCCCTGCCACTTAGCTTGTTTTGTTCAACACCTTGGCTCGGAGTCAATTGGAGTATGCCTCGGTCATCTGGAACCCCTCGTACACCAATCATTCCCAACGTATAGAGACAATCCAGCGCCGATTTACCAGACACCTAGCATATATATCCCCAGGTATATCGCATAGGGTGCCATATCACCAGCGTTTGGCTCATTTTAAAATAATGTCTTTGCGTAATCGACGAAAACTGCTTGACTTGATGTTCCTTTACAAGTGCGTTAACGGAGTCATTCAATCCAATGAATTATTGAGTCGCATCAGCTTAGCAATCCCGTATAACATGCCCAGAAAACCGATAACTAAAACCTTTTCGATTCCTGCCTCTCGTACCAATGTCGCCAAACATTCGCCTTTGCCTCGCATTCTAGCTGCATACAATGAACTTTGTGCTTCTTTTCCTGGTATAGACATATTTTTTGATTCCCAAAACAAATTCAAAACCAACATTTTAAAATCTTTTCTTTAGGAATTTTTGCTTATTGTTTGAAAACTTTATTTTTGTAACATTTAATATCTTTTTTTAATATCGATGAAATTGCTCTTTAAGAATGTTGTGTTAACCTGTAATTGGTGTATATATAAGACTAAGACCTCTATGTACTTTAAAATTGTATTTTTTGTATATATGCTGTTGGTTGACCTATTAATAAATAAATAAATAAATAAATAAAATAAATAAATATTTACTTATTTATTTAATTATTAACCGACTTCAAAAATTTAAAAGGAGGACGTTAATTTTTTATTTATGTATGTGCCCCGATTACTCGAAGACGGCTGAACCATGATTTAAACGTTTCAGGTTTTATCCCAAGTTGGTCCCATTTTTTGAAATTTTGAAATCGGTTCAGTAGTTTTCAGGAAATCTTGAAAATACTGTCGTTTTCGTTACCACTTTATATGCATGTTTACGTATCTTTAGGCAGAATTCCTTTGTTTTTAAACCGATTTATATGATTCTTGGAAAGGGGATACCTTTAGGGTAGTCTCATATAAATTTCATTGGCATTGGACCTTGGCCTTCGGAAATACAAAAGAGTGAAATAAAAAATATTTTTATGAAAAAATAAGTCGGGCGGGCTTAAATAAAAACAATAAAAAACATGTTTCACGCCCGACTTCAAAAGTACTTACGATGGTTGGTGTGAAAACAGTATTAGAGGGATTATTTCTTACTTTTTGGTAGCAGTTATTTTTGAAGGCGGTTTTATTTTTTCAAAATTTTATAACTACAAAGTGGTAAACGGGCACGAGGCATAAGTTTGCTTCGTGCCATTTTACTTCCACTCCAATTCGAAACATCTACACTCGAATTTGTTGACCATTACGTCTACGTAGGACGAACGTTCCAGTTCTACGTCTAACTTCGAGAAAGAGATCACTCGTCAAATCTACGGACGTCAATGGCGGTCAAATATCATCCAGTATGAATGTATAGGATATTTGGACGTCCATAATATTATGTGTAGTTAAATGTAAAGACACAAAAACAAGTTTAAAAAATAACATTGCGTACTAGCACTAAGTTCCGTATAAACGCAAAATTCACAAGGAATTATAATTATAAATGGTTCATAGTTATATGAACGTCAAATATTGTGCGGTATGAAACTTTACCGACAATATGACGTCCACCCACATATACACTATAAAAATATAACAAAATGCAAAAATATGGACGTCAAAATATCATCCAGTATGAATGTGTAGGATATTTGGATTGGACGTCCATATTATTATGTGTAGTTAAATGTGAAGACACGAAAACAAGTTTAAAAAACAAAAAACCGACTTCAAAAAACCAACCTCTAAAAGCAAGAAATAATATTCGTAATAATAAAAACACGTCTATTGAAGTCGGGTGGGGCTGGAGTACAAATTCCTTTTTTTTATTCTAAAAGCCACACCCGACTTCAAGAGACGTGTTTTTATTATTACGAATATTATTTCTTGCTTTTAGAGGTAGGTTTTTTGAAGTCGGTATTTTGTTTTTTTAAACATTTTTTTATTTTTTTATTTTTAGTGTAGGTACCTTTTGTATCAGGTAGTGTAGGTATATTCTATTTCAAATTAAATTAATTATAGACATTGTAAAATTATTTTATATAGGTACCTATTTGACATTTTAAATTTTATTTGATTCATTATAATTAGGTACTTACTATGACTTTGTATTTTTTTTTTCTATATTTATCTTTACAATTAAGAGCGAACAGTCGATTTACGACGAAACTTCAATCTTTTAGTGGTTTTGACCAGCTACTTTGCACTTATTGCAAGCTTATCAAATAAAGCTATTTACGATTATATAAAGATAAAGTCTTATAGAAGTGTACTGCAGAGGAAAATTACAGTGTTTATTTGTATATTTTTGTTAATAAGACATTTCCGGAAAGCTGAATTCCAAAAGTGATGGTCAGAGCTCTCTTTGAGATACAAAGTTATCATTATAATATGTGAATACCTCTTTTTATATATTTTCATTGGGCAGCTTATATGGTCTATTAGTGCACCTCAGAAGAAAATTGTAGAAATTGTGTGTTTTAATAATTATAAATTTAAAATAAAAACGGACTCATTATACGTTTTTAAATACAGCTTTTCTATGAGAAAAGGTCGAATTTATTATTTGAAACTACATTTTATGTATCAATAAAGGGTTAAAAAGAAATATCCAATTTTTATTTGATCAATTTACGAGGCTAGTTATTTAATAGCATTTTTTAAAGATTACCTATATAATTACGCGCGCGAAGATCGACGATTTAGTTCGCGCTGGGTCATCCCAACGGTAGGACGTATCGCTCGCTTCCCGCGCGCCCGGGTCGGTGACCGACCATCTTCATACGCCCGCCCGAGAAATGAGAACGTATGGTGCAATTTGATACTTTTGTGATGGTAACTATTTCTCAGTTCCAATAATGTTTTTTTAATTTATAGTAATGTTGCTTTGAGTTATAGTAACGATTTTTACCAAAAAAATAATAAAGTTTCGGCTATGGGTAACAAACGCAAACAGTATAGTTCCAGTAAAAATGAAAAGTATGCAAGGAATGCCAGGCAAACAAAAAGGTAAACTAATGTTGTAATATTTTTGTGTAATTATAATGTATTATACTGTTATTTGTGATGTGGGCATTTTCATGCTTTCGTATCTAAAGGGACCTGTTTTAAAAATTAAAGGATTATCTGCATCTCTCTGTAGTGAACTCCGAATAAGCGTTAGATTATCATTCCCAATGCTGTCTTTAAGCTATGGTTTGTTTAAAAAACTCCATTGAACTAAACAAAAGGCAAAGCAAGAAAATATTGTTTAAGCGATAAAAAGTACCACAAAGCTTCATCGGCGTGCACTACAGAGAGATAATAAACAATTTTCATCTTTTTTAAAGCACTATGATTTTGTTTCCAATGGTGGCACTTGTGTACAGAATGCGCCCACTTAATTAGTCAACCCGGACTATTTAATTTCATATTGGTTATTTTATTAATTTCAGGAAGTGGAGTCGCAAGAACCAAACATTCCTCCACATCGAATCGAAAGAAGGAGAATTATTGAATGATAGAAGCCAAAATTTTTTTTTTTTCGAGAATTGCCTCTTGCCAGAATACGTCGCCCCGAGGAAGAGTAGTTCCATGCCAATTAGAGCGAACTCTGTTTAATAGAATAATTTAAAAATAACTGAGTTATAAGAAACTCTGAAAGTTTTCCGTATCTGGCAACTCTCAAATATTTGAACATGGAATTGTTTTTTTAAACTTAAGAACTCATTTATGAAATTAAAACAAAAATTGACTGAAAGTCGTGAGTCATTTGTTTTTTATCACAATGCGAAGTATGTCGCCCGTAGCAAAAATGAAATTTACGCGAAAAGGTTTCAGGGTAACATTTTTTTATGATTTTGAAACTCCGCTTTATTTGAATCTTTGCACGGCTTCACTAAAATGACAGATTTTTTGAACACTGCACATTTGTGTGTCATTTGTTTGTCTGTTTGAACACGCTAATCTCAGGAAATACTGAACGGATTCGAATGAAACCTTTTTTTGTTAAATAGCTGTTAAGCCTGGGCATAACTTAGGGTATAATCAATTTTGGAAAATGAAACATCTGATGTAGAACCATAATAGTCCAACTTAACTGTAAGGAATATAAAAATGACACCTTAGCAAAAGTTGTTCAGCCTGATGAGCATTTTTTGTTGAGGTACAAAAATCGAAGATCTCGAATACCTGATGCAGAACCATAATGGTCCAGCTAAACTTTACAAAAACTTTTTTAACTTTTAACACTGCTACAAGTATTTTCTTATGTAACTACATTAGTTCATATTTATATGCTACGCTGGAGTCATAAAGTCCACGCGTACGAAATCGCGGGCATCAGCTTGTTTATTAATATATGTTAAATTCAAGAATGTTATGTCTGTAAACGATATACATATTTGTAAATATCGTTTCATCTCAGCTGTGCAATTTCAAAACCTAGTAAGGGACATCTTCAAGAAAAAAATGATTTTTGCATTATTGGGCTTCTATAGTCATAATAAGGCATCGATTCGCACTGCCAAAAAATTTAAATAAGATTTTGAAAATTGAAAAACCTAGCAAGGACACAGTCGTAACGCGGAAGAGCCTAAATAACCATTTCAAAAACATAGCAAATAACATGACAATATCAAGAGACGTCCCTTGCTAGGTTTTGAAAGTTGTCATGCGAGTTATTGAGGATCAGATATTTTTTTTTATGATTAATCGTTTGAATTTACTAAATCGCAATGAATATGAATGATCCGGGACCTCGGCCACCTACTCGTACCGTATAGACACACGCACACGTTATTTCATGAATTTCATTGCCTTTAAAGATAACACCTGTTTTTTTTAATCAAAAATTAAAATCGTTTACTATCAATTATTTTGTCTCTTCTGTAAAATTTGTCTCCTGTCCCTTACTACGTTTTAAAATTGTACAGCCGATCTGATAAAGCTGTTAAGTTTTTTGTGACCATTTTTCTTGTCACCTAAAATACGTCATAATATGGTAGGGTAAAAGAATTGACGATTTACAAATGCTTATTGTGTGAGCTTATTTAAATAAAGGATTTTTCACTTTTATTTTCACTTTCACTTTCACATACCCAACTAAACTATTATGTTGCCTCCGGCTTCGTAAAAATAAGTTACCGTGGGGGAAGCACATCCGAGTACCTCCATAGCTCCTAGGTTTTCCCTCATGTTCTTTTTTGTAATCTTAAGCCAAACACATTTTTTTATGTGTTTACCCGTATACTTCCGGGTCGTTCCCGATGTTTTTCTTCCTAATCATTTCGCGTACTCCGTTCACATATGCATTTTATTTAATATGACAATTTGCAATGCCTATTGAAATAATGCATACTAAAAAATAAACTCAAAGTATCAACATTATTTGTTCACGCCCGAAGTCTACGCTCGAACTAGCGCTTACGCACACAGACGCATTTGCATCTGTAGTTGTTATTCTCTTGCCTCTCCCGCGCAGAATTTGACTTGCCTTATTTTGACTGCGCGCTCTTAATTATAATTTTGGCATTTTGACATCTTGACATTTTAAAATTTGAATTTATTAATGTGACTTACTATTTGTATTTAAAAGTGTAAGTAGGTACTTATTATGTAATGTATGCATGCACTAGAAATTATATTATTATTTTGAGAATGACTGTATACCATTATGGATCTTGTTATCTGAAATAAATGAATTATTATTATTATTATTGTACGCTTAGGAATTCACGGGCCAAAAGTGACCCGGTCCTTTAAGGCTTGCGTGGGGATATAGATCCAACACGTAGAGGCCATTTTTAGCGACTTTAATCTAATATGCGTGTGGTACACCTGCTGGATCTAATCTCTGACTACATCAGTTTGATATACTCACTTATTATTATTATTATATTATTTAGGTAGAAAAATCGGCTCAGCCAAACGTGAGTTAATCGCGGAGAAACATACATACATGCGGGTCAAACTGAGAACCTCCTTTTTTAAGTCAGTTAAAGAACTACACTTAAGATATCCCTTTTCCAATAAAAAAATAATTATCTTATTCAGTTCATAAACAAAAAAGTCAAGAATCATCGAGGTAGTTCACACAAAATCATACTATTTTCGTACTTTTTTCAAGATTACATGAAAAGTACTGAACCGATTACAAAATTTAAAAAAAAGGGACCAACTTGGGAGTTTACCTAATGTAATAACGTTTGAATCATTTCAATCGGTTCAGCCGTCTTCGAGTAATCGGTGTACATACAAAAAACAAAAAAAAAACGGGTCGATTGAGTACCTCCCTCCTTTTGAAGTCGGTAAAAAGTAACATTGAGTACTAGCACTGAGTACAGTATATAAATGCAAAATTCACAAGGAAATATAATTATAAATGGTTCATAGTTATATGGACGTCCAATATTGTGCGGTATGAAACTTTACCGACAATATGACGTCCACCCATAAAAAATTAATAAAATTAAAAAATTATGGACGTTAAATATCATACAGTATGAATGTTTAGGATATTTGGACGTCCATATTATTATGCGTAGTTAAATGTAAAGACACGAAAACAAGTTTAAAAAGTAACATTGCGTACTACTTCTGAGTACAGTATAAACGCAAAATTCACAAGGAATTATAATTATAAATGGTTCATAGTTATATGGACGTCCAATATTGTGCGGTATGAAACTTTACCGACAATATGACGTCCACCCATAAAAATTTTACAAAATTAAAAAATATGGACGTCAAATATCATACAGTATGAATGTTTAGGATATTTGGACGTCCATATTATTATGCGTAGTTAAATGTAAAGACACAAAAACAAGTTTAAAAAGTAACATTGCGTACTACTTCTGAGTACAGTATAAACGCAAAATTCACAAGGAATTATAATTATAAACGGTTCATAGTTATATGGACGTCAAATATTGTGCGGTATGAAACTTTACCGACAATATGACGTCCACCCACATATACACTATAAAAATATAACAAAATTCAAAAATATGGACGTCAAATATCATCCAGTATGAATGTTTAGGATATTTGGACGTCCATATTATTTTAAGTAATTAAATGTAAATACATTAAAAGAAAGTTACAAAACCGGCCAAGTGCGTGTCGGACCACGCGTAGTAGGGTTCCGTAGTTACATTATACCGTACCATATTTAAATACCGCTTTCATTTTTGACCTGATAAAATAACTTTGTTTTTTACAGTGTTTGTATGAACGACAAAGTTATATTTGCGGTTTTGGAAAATGTACTATATTTCGAAAACTTATTACTCTATCTCGTTCAAACCAATTTTCGTTGAAAGTGTTCATTAAGATCTATAGTATATTTTTTTTAGATTTTTCACTCTCTTACTTTAAAAGTTAAAAGGGGGGGGAGGGGCACATTTTACCACTTTGGCAGTATATATCTTTCAAACGGTTGACTTTGAGAAAAAATAGTCTTAGGAACCTCAATGTCATTTTTAAAGACCTATCTGTAAACACCCCGCAAGTATTGGTTTGATGAAGAAAAATATTTTCTATTTCAGTTCCATGTATGGGGAGCCCCCCTTAATCTTTTTTTTTAATTATTTTTGTCAGAAAATCGTAAAGCGATTTACAGAATACATCTACCTACGAAGTTTCAACTATGTAGTCCTAATACTTTCAGAATAAAGTAGCTGTGCTGTGACATACGGACGGACAGACAGACAGACAGAAATGATGAAACTATAAGGGTTTCGATTTTTGCCATTTTGGCTACGGAACCCTAAAAAGTAACATTGCGTACTAGCACTGAGTATAGTATAAACGCAAAATTTACAAGGAATTATAATTATTATTATAAATGGTTCATAATTATATAGACGTCAAATATTGTGCGGTATGAAACTTTACCGACAATCTGACGTCCACCCATAACACTATAAAAATATTTTAGTCCCGTCTGGGAATCGACTCGACGATTTGTTCGACTAGTCGACTTTTTCTATTTCACTCATCGCGGTCCAGAAAATGAGACACAATAGATTTTCCATTATTTGTGGTCCCATAGCGGCGGGCTGATTATCTAATTAGAAACCACCTAGCGACCGGTCTCTTTTGACAGATGAATGTGATACATTGCTACTTCTTTTTAGGGTGAAAAAACATACCAAAAAAAAGTAGCAATGTATGTCGAACGAAACCGGTCGCTAAATAGTTTCTTTTTAGATAATCAGGGTGCCGGTAGCCCTGGTTCAGTGGCAACAACACTTTAATACATGCGTTTACACGGAGATCTCTTTTCAGGATCTGACAGAACCGAATACGCTGTTCACAGAAAACATTCAATTTTAAGATTCGGTTCCATCGGATTCTGCAAAAATCGGATCCAGAAAAACGGGTTTCTGTTTGAATGTAGCGGGTGGCAACTAACACTAGTGCTAACTTCTTTTTAGGGTTCCGTACCCAAAGGGTAAAAAGGGGCCCTATTACTAAGACTCCGCTGTCCGACTGTCTGTCTGTTTGTTTGTCTGTCACCAGGCTGTATCTTATGAACCGTGATAGCTAGAAAGTTGAAATTTTTACAGATGATGTATTTCTGTAGCCGCTATAACAACAAATACTAAAAACAGCATAAGTTAATATCTAAGGGGGGCTCCTATACAACAAACGTGATTTTTTTACCGTTTTTTGCTTGATATTAATAACGACAACAGGTAGACAGTTGAAATTTTCACAGATGATGTATTTTTGTTGCCGCTACAACAACAAATACTAAAAATAGAATAAATTTAATTTTTAAGGGGGGCTCCCATACAACAAACGTAATTTTTTGCCGTTTTTTGGTACGGAACCCTTCGTGCGCGAGTCTGACTCACACTTGGCCGGTTTTTTTAATAAATACAAAGTGGTAAACGGGCACGAGGCATAAGTTTGCTTTGTACCACTTTACTCCACTCCAATCCGAAACATCTACACTCGAAGTTGTTGACTATTACGTCTACGTAGGACAAACGTTCCAGCTACGTCCAACTTCGAGGAAGAGATCACTCGTCAATTCTATCTCGGATGGGCTGTATTCGGGAAGCTATGTAAAATCTTCGCGTCCAACTTACCTCGATGTCTCAAGACGAAAGTCTGTGAAAAGGTACTGTGTGTTGCCAGCGGTGACTCACGGCAGTGAAACGTGGTCCCTAACTACGGGTCTCATAAGACGGCTCAAGGTCACCTAGAGTGCAATAGAGAGCCATTGCAATGGAAAGCCGAGCATGCAGGCCCCCGAAAATTAGGACCAATGATCTGTTGAAGGTTGCGGAAAGCCGCTGGATGCGGGCAGACCGATCCTCTCGAGGAAATCCTTGGGCTAGGTCTATACCCTTCAATGAGTGTCATGTGGTAAACTGGTACTGGAAATAATCAGTATTTCCAGTGATCCATAAATGAAACAAGTATTGAGATCAAATGAAACGTTTAATAAACAGACAACTTTCATTCCTTCATTCAATAATGTAGATATGATTTGTAATAAGATTTTAAGGATCATAATTAACACAATTTGGCATTAATGACATAGTAGGTAGTAATTTAGAGCTAAACTTTAGTCACAGAAAGTGACCCAAAAACTGCTTACGGTTTTGAATGGACGCCTAATATCGTGCGATGTGAAATTTGAATAACAATATGGCTTCCTTACACTAATGTACTAATAAAAACAATAACAAAACATGTCAATAAAGTGTCTTATCCACAAGGAATTATAATATAAAAATGTTCATAATTATATTGATGTCAAATATCGGGCGGTATGAAACTTTACCGATAATCTGACGTCCACTCACATAAACACTATAAAATATAACAACATTCAAAATGTTTAGGATATTTGGACGTCCATATTATTATTGTGTAGTTAAATGTTAAGACACGAAAACAAGTTTAAAAGTAACATTGCGTACTACTTCTGAGTACAGTATAAACGCAAAATTCACAAGGAATTATAATTATAAATGGTTCATAGTTATATGGACGTCAAATATTGTGCGGTATGAAACTTTACCGACAATATGACGTCCATCCACATATACACTATAAAAATATAACCAAATTCAAAAATATTGACGTCAAATATCATCCAGTATGAATGTGTAGGATATTTGGACGTCCATATTATTATGTGTAGTTAAATGTAAAGACACGAAAACAAGTTTAAAAAGTAACATTGCGTACTAGCACTGAGTACAGTATATAAATGCAAAATTCACAAGGAAATATAATTATAAATGGTTCATAGTTATATGGACGTCCAATATTGTGCGGTATGAAACTTTACCGACAATATGACGTCCATCCACATATACACTATAAAAATATAACCAAATTCAAAAATATTGACGTCAAATATCATCCAGTATGAATGTGTAGGATATTTGGACGTCCATATTATTATGTGTAGTTAAATGTAAAGACACGAAAACAAGTTTAAAAAGTAACATTGCGTACTAGCACTGAGTACAGTATATAAATGTAAAATTCACAAGGAAATATAATTATAAATGGTTCATAGTTATATGGACGTCCAATATTGTGCGGTATGAAACTTTACCGACAATATGACGTCCACCCATAAAAATTTTACAAAATTAAAAAAATATGGACGTCAAATATCATTATTATTGTGTAGTTAAATGTTAAGACATGAAAACAAGTTTAAAAAGTAACATTGCGTACTACTTCTGAGTACAGTATAAACGCAAAATTCACAAGGAATTATAATTATAAATGGTTTATAGTTATTTGGAGGTCCAATATTGTGCGGTATGAAACTTTACCGACAATATGACGTCCACCCATAAAAATTTAACAAAATTAAAAAATTATGGACGTCAAATATCATACAGTATGAATGTTTAGGATATTTGGACGTCCATATTATTATGCGTAGTTAAATGTAAAGACACGAAAACAAGTTTAAAAAGTAACATTACGTACTAGCACTGAGTACAGTATAAACGCAAAGTGCACAAGGAATTATAATTATAAAAATGTTCATAGTTATATGGACGTCAAATATTGTGCGGTATGAAACTTTACCAATAATTTGACGTCCACTCACATCTACACGTATAAAAATAAAACGAAAATCTAAAATATGAACGTCAAATATCATTAAATTTTAATGTTTTAGGATATTTAGACATCCATATTATTGTGTTTAGTTAAATGTAAAGATACGAAAACGAGTTTAAAAGTAATATTACTTACAAGCACTGAGTACAAAAATCCTCAATAAATTTCCTGAGCAATAATTTCCTCAATAAATAAAATCAACAGAATAAATAGTAAAACGCAATAATCAACAACAATACTGTGGACGTCAGATATTAAAGAAATGGACGTCAAATAAAACTCAGTGTGAATATTTTAGAGTATTCTTACGTCCATATATGGGTAAATACTCCGTTCAATGTCGATGTCATGTACATTTATCATCAGGTTTATCTAGCCAAGTTTTAAAAGAAAGTTAGATATAATCAAACTTATACGTGAAAAGTTCTTAATATGCGTAGGTCACGGACGCCAAATAACGCAAGATAGGCATATTTTAAATAATATAGTATCCAAATGTAAAACGAAAATAAATATAAACAACAAGTTGCAAAACAAAACTTCACTTAGTTTAACAAAAAAATAGTCTCTCACAAAAAGGAATTAAGAGTAGATAATTATTATAGTAATGTCGTACAGATCAGGTACAATAGTCGCACTCTTCCTTAATATAGTGATCATAAATGGTAAACTCGCAGTGGGAGCACCAAAACTTAACACGATCAAGTAAATAAATTACATTTTCGCGACTGTTCATGTCAGCAACAATATGCCACGGTCGATTGTAGAAATTAACAACCCATTGGCAATTAATGCAGTAAAACCTTATGTTAAAATGAGTTTCTTCCCAAGGCCATATTAGGTTGTTAGTCAGAATATGATAAAACAAATCTCTATTTAAAAACCTGTCAATATCTACAGTTGACTCCATCTTCCTTCCTGTACTGAAACAGAAAGTAATTTATAGGTAAATATTCAAACAGAATTGTGGGCTGCTTACGAAATAACAAGGCAGTTGAGCACCAAATATAAAATGTTAAAATATCGTGCAGTATGAAATAAACCGTTATAATGACGTCCACATCTACATTCAATAATGTAGATGTCAAATATCATTCAGTATAAAAAATTTAGGATATTCGGACGTCCATATTTTGTCTGGGGAAGGGCTCGTTCAAGGAGAGGCGGCGCGTCAGGCGCCAAAGCGGCATACGCGGCGGCGGCCGCGACGGCAACCGCGGCGTCAAATGAAATAGGTAGTAAAAATCGATTTGACATAACGCTGCGGCCGCCGCTTCTGCCGCCTGAAGCGCCGCGCGTCCTTGTACGCGGCCGTGCCCCGTAAACGATTAAATTTTCTGGTAAATTTCTGTCAGATTTTCGTGTTTGTCAAATTTATTAGACCGACTGCGGCTATATTTATTTCGGGAAATTCATTTGACAAACGAATTTGTCAAATAAAATTTATCGTTTACCGAGCCCTTAAGGATGGTTTAAGATTAGCGTTTTGTACGGGCGTATAAGCTCGTTTTTGGAAGCGCATGTAAGCGCGCTTTTGGCCAGACGCGCTACTCGTACGAGCGTTGACGCGCTTGTAAGCTCGTATAGGCGCGAGCCATATGCTAATCAAGCGCGAGGTTCGAGCGAACACGCCGAAAATTCCCGTATACGCGCGTCTATTTTTTTGAAGCTCGTATTGTAGCGCGCGTACGCGCGCGTGTAATTGCGTATGCCGAAACGACCGTACACGCGCAGACAAAAACGCTAGTCTGAAACCGCCCTAAGGATACGAAAACAAGTTTTTAAAGTAAAATTACTAGCACTTAGCACAGTATAAACCATATTACCAATGTGCCCCGAGCACAAAACAAAGACGGATACAATAAAATAGTAAGTAAATGACTTGGATAGGTAGTTGAATAAAGCGCTGTCGGTAATCTAAATTCTCTCTCGCTCTCGCATTCAATTTAATGATAATTTAATTTTAATTTGTGTACTTTTGTTTCTTTAATTATTTTATTCACGTATATTTTTTAGGTTAATTATATGAAAACGGTTTTAAAATAACACTGAAAATTTTTGGGTACTAATTTAAAGTTACGAGGATAGTAATTTAAAATATTATATTTATCCAGTCAACCTTTAAATTAGACAACTTTGGACTGTAAGAGCGACATGGAATTTTGACTACTAGCAAACATGTTTTAAAAGAAATAAATACGAAACAAAACAAAATACCTACCGCAGCAATCCGCTGGAGAAATTCTAGCTATTTGTTTTTTGTATAGGCATTTTGTACAAAGACTTTGATTTTCAACCAGTCTTTGTTGTTCAGAATTTCAGTATGCTGACTACGAAGTTCCTCGCACTCATGGCGTTTTGGCGGTTGTTTGTTTTTAATATGTTTGCTGAAAAATTTTTTAACTATATTTTTCTGTTCTGTGGTCCAGGGCACAAGGTTCCGTTTTTTCTTTGTTTTGGTATGTGAAGCATTGGTAGCATCGCTAAGTGGAGTTGGCTTCGGAGTAATGTCAGGGTTATCGTCTGTGAGGTCCTTTTCGTTTAGCTTTTCAGTTGGTAATGCAGCATCGTATTCTATTAACTCATCAACATCATAATTATCGCAGTCCTCTGCATTTTCGAGTAAATCTTGTTCTAAATCTATATTAATGTCATCCAAACATTTGCCTTTATAAGAGTCTGCTTTGCCACTCTCCATAAGCAGTAGTAATTTTGATAGTTTGGCCGTCTGATACACGTCATCGGGTAATCTATAGTTTTGTCTGTGGACAGCCTGTGTGTGCCCCATAAAGTTAGCTAGTTGTTCAATATCCGATTCTTTAAGGTTAAACATCTGAGTTAACGTAGCCAAATGTTTGCGTAGCTTAGTCGTAGTGATAGCTGTAGGATTTTTAGCTCCACTTGCAGTAGCGTACTTTTTTAAGACTTTATAGCCACATAAAGTACTTTCTGATCCGGGTTTTGCAAACAAAAAGTCGTTCTTTTCACATATATAATTGCGTCTCACAGCGATAAGCAAATCGATGTCACTTTGGACTTCGTCAGTCAACAGAACAGGTACACCGCGACCTCTTTTACCCCTTATAACAATACGCTTAAAACTTTTAACCAACATTTTTTCTGCACTTGAAATAGCTCGATCAAATTCCTCATATGCGCTATTGTCATTGTTGCTCTCTTGGTATATGCTGAGTGGGAGTCGTTGCAGTTCACCAGGCCGACGTCTGTTGAGTAGAAGAACACGGCAGTAAACTGTCTCTGTCAGAGTGATGTACGCTTCAATATTGCTGGTTTCGGATTCTCTTAACTTAGATGCCGCAGACTTAGATTTTTCGCATAGATAATTTTTTAGGATTTTCAAGTCTTTCGCAAGAGGAACAATCGTAATTTTGTTCCATTTTTTCAAGTTCAAGTCATTACAGGCCTGGCTTGAAATATCAAACTTCCAATTAGCCTCGATGAGATGAATAAGCGTTTTTAAATCAGCCTCTACTGTGGCAGTTTGTACGCTGCTGCCAGATTTTAATGTAGTCATTATAGCTATGTTGCAACACTGTTTAAGGCTTGTGCTGATGTTCATGACATATGTTGGAGCACCATAACGATCTGTTTCTTCATTGTAACTTGACACTTTTTTGGTTGCAGTAACAATTATATCATAGTTTTGAGGTTTCAAACAATCCATCAAATTTTTTAGTGACGGCTTTAGCTTCTTCAATTCTAGTACCAATTTTGCCAATTCTCTCATTTTTCGCGATGTGACGTTAACAAAGTGTTTTTCGCGATGTATCCTTAAGTATTGGGCTCCAAACGCACAAATTAACGTGTCTCTTTTAGCTTCTAGTGATATTTTGTCAGGTCTCATTTTAGGAAATACCTCATCTTTCAGCTTTTTGTCTATATTTAGGTTGCGCAACATAAAATTTTGAGCCTGAACTTGAGTGTTGGCTGTGTCAGATAAAGGTTGACATGTCTTTTTATGCTTCCACAATTGCTTCCTAGAATAGAAGCCTAAGCATTTTTCACATGGTAAGTAATCGATGTATGGATAAACATTACTCTTTTTCATAGGTTTAACACATTTGACAACATTCTTAATATAGTTTCCTCTTTTGCGTAAGTTGGTTATTAGATTTTTGCGTGTGCAACTTTTTTTAGGGTAAGATATAATTTTTTGTACTTCTGGTTCCATACTGTGATTTCGTAATACATGTCTCGCAAAATTTAGCACATCGACCTCACAAAAAAAACAATAATCCCTGTTTCTGATTCTTGCCATTTCTTTTCTATTGTCATTAGTATTCATGTATTCACTTTTACTCGTCGTCAAATCCTAAAAGATAACATTTAAATGAATTACAGAATTAACTTGCTTCATGAAATTATTAACTTTTGAGGCTGTGTTGTCTTGTCACATCCGGTAACATACTGTAATTCTTGCCGGCACCGTACTGTATTATAATATAGTGTACTATAATATAATAACTATTCTCTGTTATATAATATAGTGTCTTATCTATGAGGGCTAGCACGAAAAACTATACTAACGAAATAGTATCGAGGACCTAAGTTTTCAAAAAATGTTAAGCAAAATGAGTTTTGTTTACGTCCGGTCTGCTCAGTATTTCATTTTTTTTTTATTTACTTCCTTGATACTGCCTCGAAAGTTTTCGTGCTAGGCCTACTGTTCGGAACCGAACATGTGCGCGCGAAATAATTAGAGGACTTTATGATTTTTGCATTTTCAAAACTTTTTTATACCAATGATGATATTTTAATGGAAAAATATTTAAAAAGTTCTCAGATGGGACTCGAACTCACGACCTTTGGGGATTGTGCGTTAGAGTCTCACCTGAGAATTCACTTGTAGGCCGAGTTGATTTCTTCTGATATTTTTCTATTTAAATTTCATCATTAATTACAGGACGGTACCGGAATAAATAAAACTAAAGTGACGCATCCTTTTTATTCCCTAACTAATTCGATTAATTATTATTAACTAGCTGACCCAGCAAACGTTGTTTTGTTATTTAATTATTACAGTGGCCCCGGTGAACTTCGTTTTTTTATGTTCTTTTATACAAACCTTGTACTGATAATAACAAACACAACAAAAAAAGAATCATCTAATTTGGTGCAGTCCTTCTAAAGTTATGCGCTTACATATATTTCGGCGATTATTTTTATTTATATAGATAGATTATGCCAAAATTTTAACCTAACAAAAATTGTACAGGATTAGAAAAATTGAATCCGGGCGACTGTTCTAACCACTGAGCTAACAACTCCGTAGCTCAGTGGTTAGAGCAGTCACCCGGATAGCGAAAGGTCGTGGGTTCGAGTCCCATCGGAGCTGGTTGTGAGACGGGTCGATTTTTTCTAAATACTTCATTTTCAATTTTTCTATAATAAAAATTGCATTGTGAATGCAAAAAAGTGAAAATTTAAATAATTTGTACAGTGTTAATTGACTAGAATAAAAATCAGAATCTTATCTTCAAGATTTGATGTGAAATAATAAAAACAGTCGCGTGGCAAAGCTAAAACTTCAGATTCCATATTTATTTTCAAGTTATGAAAAAAGGAGCATACAATGTTGACTAGCAGCTTCACAGTCTCAGAAGTTAAGTTAGGAAGAAAAGATCTCACTCACCTGGGGTTTCTTTAAGCGACGACGAAGTCCGAGACTCAATTCCAGATTTTGATGTGTGTCATTCAATTCTTCAGTGTCACTTGTGACACTGGAGGAATCCTCAGATGCAGGATTGTAAGTTGCATCTCTGTCGCTGTCGTCAAACTCCGAGCCCTCAGGAAAATCAGGAATGATGGCATTATTAGAAACGCGACTGTCGCCAAACTCCGAGCCCTCAGGAAAATCAGGAATGATGGCATTATCAGAAACGCGACTGTCGCCAAACTCCGAGCCCTCAGGAAAATCAGGAATGATGACATTATCAGAAACGCGACTGTCGCCAAACTCCGAGCCCTCAGGAAAATCAGGAATGATGGCATTATTAGAAACGCGACTGTCGCCAAACTCCGAGCCCTCAGGAAAATCAGGAATGATAGCATTATCAGAAACGCGACTGTCGCCAAACTCCGAGCCCTCATGAAAATCAGGAATGATAGCATTATCAGAAACGCGACTTTGACTTGTAATTATGTGATTTTTTGTGAAATCCCATTCATTAGTTTTGTTAGGTGTTGAATGCAGTTGACACGAAGATTGTTCACTAGGTGGAATAAGCATTGAGAACTGAGATTCCAACACATTAAAAGAATCGGAATTTTCGATAATTGAGGTAACACTGTCCTCAGCTAGAACGTTTGCGTTCGCTCCGATAATAACATTGCTGGCAACATCTAGTAGAGGAGGACTAGATGTTACAATTGAATCTGACAACAAGGTATTCTGCGGTGTCTCGGTGTCCGTTAATAGTCTATGGTCTGGCAAATCCGAATCTATCTCTACATGACGTGAATCATCAGCATCACTCTTAGTACTATCCATCAAAGTATCGTCGTCCGTAGACGGGACATATGTTTCATCCCTATGTCTAATATCGCTAATATCTAATGAATCGTCAATGGGTGCGTATGATGGGAGATTATGTCTGGATCTCTGTAAAATAAAAAGTACATCATTCATGTGCATTTTAGAACAAGCCAATACAATAGATAAAAATAAGCTACATACTAATGAAATTTTTCTTGGTTTCTCGTAATAAGAATTCCTTTTTTCCCTAGATTTAGTTGGCATCTCAGTATCTGAAATAATCATAAGTTACTGGTAATCTTCAAAATCCGATATTATACATATACAGGGTCATTTTGAACTTACCATCCAAATTTTAAAGATGTGTCCAGTCCATGAAACTAAACAATTTTCTTTAAGAAACATGTGTCAAATTTCGCCAAAAAATTTTGGTCATCCCATACTAAATTGATCATGTGATCTCTTTGATTTGTATGGAAAGTCGATTTTTATTTTACATATTTGACCATGTGGTCCTTAGAGAAAGTTGTTCAGTTTCATGGACTGAACACATCTACAAAATTTGGATGGTAAGTTTAAAATGACCCGATATACACATCAAATTCAAAATTCAATTTCATTTATTCAATACTAAATAATATACTAGAAAAAATACGACTCGCACCAGATCAATACTCAGACGGGAATCGAACCCGCGACCTTTGGATATCCGGTCCAATGCTCTGACCGCTGAGCTACCGAGTCACTGGTGACATCGTCGAATTTTTCCTAGTATATCCTAAACTCTTACGCTGTAAGCCAGCGTTATTTCACCAATGTGAGGAATTACCTCGACATTCAATTGAAATATCTTTCCAGATATTTTAACAATTGATTAAGATGAAATAGCTATATAATTTTTAAATTTGAGATTTTTGCATTTACAATGCTATTTTTAAACAATACTAAATAATATACTAGAAAAAATACGACTCGCACCAGATCAATACTCAGACGGGAATCGAACCCGCGACCTTTGGATATCCGGTCCAATGCTCTGACCGCTGAGCTACCGAGTCACTGGTGACATCGTCGAATTTTTCCTAGTATATCCTAAACTCTTACGCTGTAAGCCAGCGTTATTTCACCAATGTGAGGAATTACCTCGACATTCAATTGAAATATCTTTCCAGATATTTTAACAATTGATTAAGATGAAATAGCTATTTAATTTTTAAATTTGAGATTTTTGCATTTACAATGCTATTTTTAAACAATACTAAATAATATACTAGAAAAAATACGACTCGCACCAGATCAATACTCAGACGGGAATCGAACCCGCGACCTTTGGATATCCGGTCCAATGCTCTGACCGCTGAGCTACCGAGTCACTGGTGACATCGTCGAATTTTTCCTAGTATATCCTAAACTCTTACGCTGTAAGCCAGCGTTATTTCACCAATGTGAGGAATTACCTCGACATTTAATTGAAATATCTTTCCAGATATTTTAACAATTGATTAAGATGAAATAGCTATATAATTTTTAAATTTGAGATTTTTGCATTTACAATGCTATTTTTAAACAATACTAAATAATATACTAGAAAAAATGATCTGGTGCGAGTCGTATTTTTTCTAGTATATTATTTAGTATTGTTTAAAAATAGCATTGTAAATGCAAAAATCTCAAATTTAAAAATTATATAGCTATTTCATCTTAATCAATTGTTAAAATATCTGGAAAGATATTTCAATTGAATGTCGAGGTAATTCCTCACATTGGTGAAATAACGCTGGCTTACAGCGTAGGAGTTTAGGATATACTAGGAAAAATTCGACGATGTCACCAGTGACTCGGTAGCTCAGCGGTCAGAGCATTGGACCGGATATCCAAAGGTCGCGGGTTCGATTCCCGTCTGAGTATTGATCTGGTGCGAGTCGTATTTTTTCTAGTATATTATTTAGTATTGTTTAAAAATAGCATTGTAAATGCAAAAATCTCAAATTTAAAAATTCATTTATTCAATTTAGGTTTTTTTTCCAACACTTATGAACGTCAATGAAGCTACGCCATCGGTTCGCAAATCCTACGGCAGGAGACCTTGTAACGAGAAGAACTGGCAAGAAACTCGCCAAGGGCTATTTTTTCTCCGTTTTAATTTAAACAGAGTCGTCAAAAATATATAGGGATCAGCTACATTTAACTATAAAATAATATCCGATGAATGTTTACCAAATTTATGGTAAACATTCATCGGCTGGCTTCTTGCTTTAATTCTTTCTTTTTTCAAATAGTGAAATAAAAAAAAAGAATCATCAATGATCCAGAAGATAAAATAATTATCATATTCTATAGCGGCGTTGAGACCGCAGACTCGCAGTTCAACTGTTTAACTTGATGGGCTGTCGAGTGTACTTAAAATAGATTAATAATTAATAATTTGTTGTTGCTATAAGTCACAATTATTGTGTGTGTGAAATAGTACAGGTTATAAGACCAAAATTATCTAATAAATTGACAATCCAATATACGGATGTCGGAAGCAGGTGGACGCCGCATTAAATGCAAAGAAAGTCATAGTGGACGCAGAATAAGTTACGGGATGTATTTCAATTTATCAGATTGATAATCTAAAAATTTGCCGTTGGATATCCATTATTGACACCAACAGTGCTTAGCTGCATCCCTACCCACCCACTATACTCTCAAGAATGTGTAGGTTCGGATTAAAGTAGGTAGGTAGGTAGAACCTAATGTTATAAATCAAAATACTGAACTTACCTTTGGGTTCTCGTATCATTTTCAATATCCTTGAACTTCGACCACTTTTACTAGTCATTTTGCGTAAAGAGGCGGACGTCACTTCTCATATCAAATAAATCCGTCCGAGCTCACACACGACAAGCGTATACGACGACAAAAGGAAGCGAAATAAATACTTGCTATGATTCTTCATTTAAAACACGCACAACACAACGAGGCGCTTATTTGCACTGAACGGCAACGTCGCATCTCCAAATTTTGTGCGGAAGTCAAATACGGCAATGAATGAAAGTATCCACAAATTGACGGCAGCGCTATTAGTTTTGTGACGAAAATTAGCAGAACTACGTAAATATTCAGTACAGCAAGATTGAAACCAAAATGACGTCCAATTTTTTTTTTATATTTTGACATTTTTATGATCAGCATGACAATTTAGGAACATTGCGCTCAGTCTCCTATTTAACGTCCGTATATTGGACGTTGCAAGCAGGTGGACGCCACATTATATGCAAAAATGGCCATAGCGGACGTACAATAGGTTACGGAATATATATATATATATATATATATATATATATATATATATATATATATATATATATATATATATATATCTAAGTACAAGGTTTACTTCGAGGACAAAATTTACAGTGTAAGCATGCTTTGAGGACTTTTGTATAGTTTAGGGACATGTCTCAAAGTAATCATGTATTCAACGGATACTATGGGGTCAGCGAAATCTTTTATACACAATCTTACCAATCGTTTACATCGGATCTCGATTTTTTATACGCTACGATTTATATGCTCTGCATGATAGTGTGCACTGTCCTCAAACTGTTTTATACGAAGAAGTATATATAAATTGTGTATAAAATAAGTAAAAAAAACTTTATGAGTAAAACAATTTTACTTTAATGAAAACTGCACTAAACGGTAAAAAATAACTTTGTTACATTTTCATACTATGTTGTACAATACTGTTAGCTGAAAATTTTTGAGTATAATCTATGTCAACCTAACTTAATAATTATTACGAAAAAAGTATTACAATAGGGATTCATATTATAAATTAATACTTTGTTAATTAATTTTGATTATAAAATCGTAGACAAAAATATAGACAATAATTATAAGATTTCAAACACAAGTGTTGTGCAATAGTTTACTGAGGAGATCCCTTGGCCACGTTCCGTCTCCATTATAAGACCCTAAATCATACCGGGACTACAAGGTTCTTATCAAAACCAATTGATGTTACCAAACATGAGCGTTTGACAACAAATTACAAAGGAGAAACCTTGACTACATTACGTCTCCATCATCAAACATACCAAATTATCTGTACCATTTTACTATCGAAAGAAATGAAATGAGACCAAACACTACTGATAGGTACCACAATGTTCTCATTGCAACATTTGAAATGACTCCAAACACGAATGTTTTACTATAATTTACTGAGGAGACCCCTTAACCACCTTCCGTCTCCGTCATCAGACCCTCAATCTTACTGATATCACAAATTTCTTATCGATACAATTGAAACGAGATCAAACACGAATGCTCTGCTACAATTATAGAGGAGATCCCTTGACCACCTTCCGTCTCCATCATCAGACCCTCAATATTAATGGTACCACAAAGTTCTCGTCACAACAATGGAAATGAGACCAAACACGAGTGTTTTTCTATAATTCATTGAGCAGATCCCTTCACCACCTTCCGTCTCCATCATCAGACTCAATCTTACTGGTACCACAAAGTTCTCATCGCAAAATTTTAAATGAGTCTAAACACGAGTGTTTTACTATCATCAGACTCAATCTTACTGGTACCACAAAGTTCTCATCGCAAAATTTTAAATGAGTCTAAACACGAGTGTTTTACTATAATACCTACATGGGAGGAGATCCCTTGACCACCTTCCGTCTCCATCAACAGACCCTCAATCTTAATGGTACCACTAAGTTCTCGTCACAACAATTGAAATGAGACCAAACACGAGTGTTTTCCCATAATTAATCGAGAAGATCCCTTCACCAACTTCCGTCTCCATTATCAGACCTTCAATCTTACCGGTAGGTACTACATAAAGTTCTCATCGAAATAATTTAAATGATACCAAACACGAGTACTCTGCTATAATTCATCAAGGAGATCTCTTGACCACCTTCCGTCTCCATCATCAGATCAACTCCATGCTACCATAATATTATATTGTCATCAGAACTATAGGTACCTACGTGTTTGTAAAGTTTCAACTTAATCGGTTCACAGGAAGTGGGTGAAAATTAGATTACAAAAATCCGTTGTTAGTTAGTTAGTTAGTTCGTTCGATAGATAGACAGCTTTAAAGGAATTTGCGCTGAAAGTGCCTACATATAGTCAGTTCCTACGGTTTTCATGATTCAGACTGTGATTCTATAGGTACCTACGCGTTTTTTTTTAATTATGGTCATTGAGGTTGAGCAAACGGCAAGAAACTCCCTCGTTGGTAGGGTTGCCAACATTTCTTCGACTAAATATAGTGTTTTTCAAAACTATTAAAATAAATAGTACAGCTTGGCAAAAAAGAGTTTGACGTGGTGACAGATGGAACTAAATATTTTCTTTCATGGCAACACCACTTTGCTGTCAAGTAAAGTCGCGTATACAACGACTACACGTGCTTGATTCTTATAAACATAAATTATTCTTGGGTACTCACAAGCACTGTCACTTGCTATTTACAGGTGTTAGTGTCAATAATGTAAGAAATATTGAAAAAGAAGGTGTTGAAAATAATGGAAAATTTTCCACACCGGGAAAGCACCGAAAAGGTCATCCGAGGAAAGATTTGGACGGTTTTGATGTATGTTCCATAAGACAAACTTTTTCTTACACGAAAATATTAGGTTAAAAGAAAAGTTATTCCTATTCCAAATAAAACTAGAAATATTTAACAAATATTAATTTTCTTAGCAAAGTATCACAATCGTCTAGTCGTAGTATATGGGGTGGCCTGATTTAATGTAGCAGCGCCCTCATTTTTTCCATACTCTTTTTTGCCAAGCTGTACCTAAACTTTGAAAAAATATAGTATTTTAAGGAAAAGGCAAAGAAAGTCAAAGATAATGTATTTGTTATTTATTTATTTGAATAAAAACGAAATTTTTTTGCACTTCTTGAATTTTTTAAACTTTTTTTATAAAAGTGTCATAATATGCTTTGTCGCTTTGTCGCAATAAATTTTCTAATTAATGTAAAGGAAAAGCTCTTTTTTTTTAATTCAAGAAATACACGCTCTGTTGACTTGCGTTCTTCTCGCTACTTTAGAATTCTTTACTGAAAATATTTTATCCTTTCTGTGAATGCCGAAGTTGCGGGAATAGAGAGCAGAAATTAATTAATTAATATATTTGGTAGGTAAGTTACTTTCAGTATTTTTTCGATACACGCCGAAAGGTAGGTAAAAGGTTCGGTAACCACCAAAGCGGAGAGGAGAGGTAGGTAAGTAATTAGGTACCTACTTATGTTACTGTTATATTAGGTATACCTATGTATCCATTGATTTATTGTAGGTACCACCTAATCTAATACCAACAAAAAAACACTCGATGAGCTGTTGACTTTGAAATGATTAACAAAATATTAAAAGTAAGTACCTACGTACTTAGAATAATTACACCTAGAACGATAGTTTCCTAGAAAGCGGTCTGTCAAAAGTGAGGCACAAATGAAATTTATGTGTGCGTAAGGTGCTTGTGTTTACGCTCGACGAAACGCACACAGCAAAAAAATAATGTTACCAATACATGAAATTTTCCCTTAAAAGTAGGGAAGTTGAAACCATCGTCGTACTTATAGTTGCGATTGTGTAAATTTCACCATTTAACTGTAACTAGAGTTTGCTTGTCAAAACTAGAGATGGGCAAGGGTTTAAAGTCCAAGCAAAGTATATAATATTAAATATTTTTTAAATAAGATGTGAGTGTACAATGTTAAAAATGTCAAAAATTAAAGATGGTGGCCAACTTTTTTGTTTGTGGACGGATCTAGATGAAACTCAATTTCGGGCACAATTTTAACAAGAAAACAGCAACGTAATGTTAAAAATATAAAAAATCCAAGATGGCGGCCAACTTTTTTGTTTGTGGGCCGATTTCGATGAAACTCGGTTCAGGAAACTATTTTAACAAGACAACAGCAATGCAATGTTAAAAATATAAAAAAAACAAGATGGCGGCCAACTTTTTTGTTTGTGGGCCGATTTCGATGAAACTCGGTTCGGGGTATTATTTCGACAAGAAAAACAGCGACGCAAAGTTAAAAATATAAAAAAATCCAAGATGGCGTCCAACTTTTTTGTTTGTGGGCTGATTTCGATGAAACTTGGTTTAGGGCACTATTTTGACAAGAAAACAGCAATGTAATGTTAAAAATGACAAAAGGTCAAGATGGTGGTGAACTTTGTTGTTTGATTTATTTCTATGTAACTTGGTTGAAAAAAAAAACAAATAAAAAAATTGGCTGCAATTTTGGATTTTTTTTTACTTTGCGTTGCTGTTATTTAAAAAAAATACCCGAAACCGTGTTTCATCGATATCAGCCCACAAAGAAAAAGTGTGGACGCCATCTTGGATTTTTTATAATTTGAAACATTGCGTTGCTGTTTTCTTGTTATGATAGTACCCCGAACCGAGTTTCATCGAAATCGGCCCACAAACAAAAAAGTTGGCCGCCATCTTGGATTTTTTATTTTTAACACTGTGTTGCTCTTTTCTTGTTAAAATAGTACCCCGAACCGAGTGTCATCGAAATCGGCCGACAAACAAAAAAGTCGGCCGACATCTTGGATTTTAAAAAGAATTTAACATTGCGTTGCTGTTTTATTGTTAAAATAATATCCCGAACCGAGTATCATCGAAATCGGCCCACAAACAAAAAAGTTAACCGCCATCTTGGATTTTTTATATTTTTAACATTGCGTTGCTGTTTTCTTGTTAAAATAGTATCCCGAACCGAGTTTCATCGAAATCGGCCCACAAACAAAAAAGTTGGGCGCCATCTTGGATTTTTTAATATTTTTAGCATTGCGGTGCTCTTTTCTTGTTAAAATAGTATCCCGAACCGAGTTTCATCGAAATCGGCCCACAAACAAAGAAGTTGGCCGCCATCTTGGATTTTTTAATATTTTTAGCATTGCGGTGCTCTTTTCTTGTTAAAATAGTATCCCGAACCGAGTTTCATCGAAATCGGCGCACAAACAAAAAAGTTGGCCGCCATCTTGGATTTTTTATATTTTTAACATTGCGTTGCTCTTTTTTTGTTAAAATAGTATCCCGAACCGAGTTTTATCGAAATCGGCCCACACACAAAAAAGTTGGCCGCCATCTTGGATTTTTTACATTTTTAACATTGCGTTCCTGTTTTTTTTTTGTTAAAATAGTACCCCGAACCGAGTTTCATCGAAATCAGGTCACAAACAAAATAGTTGGCCGCCATCCGCTACCGCTATGGTCCCGGCCTTCTAAGTAAATGCGGGAGATTTTTTTCCTAGTACTGGCAACATTTTCATAAAATGTGAAGTGACAAGTTATGGTTAATTTTGATGAATGTTTTACGTAAAAAAATAAGTTCAAACGCATTAATAATACGTGAAGTGTAATCTAAAATCTTTCTTGTATTTTTCCAATGTAATGTGACCTGATTGTGAAATCCGTTCATTGCGCAAACCCTCATTTTAATGAAATTTTCGGGAGTTGTTTTCGACACGAATATCACTTGAGCACTAACGGGCCGAATAGTCATACCAAGCCGTTCTGGCTTGGTTTGAGTTGCCTCACCATACGGACGCAGACTCGCCTTCTAGGTGTAATTATTCTAAGCCTACGTAATTAAAAATACATAATCAACAAGAGCGCAACAATCGGGTCCGTCTCGCAACTCTCGCATATTATGACGCGGCAAGCAGCAACGTCCATCGTACGCAGCCCTGACTGTGTGTTCTAATTTGTTCCTATATTTTTGTAATTGTGTGCGTCTGTATACGGCGCGCGGCGGCGTGCACACGTCATACAAGGCGCGCTTGGTACCTTTGTTTGAAGCTATC
This sequence comes from Agriphila geniculea, assembly GCA_943789525.1. NCBI lineage: Eukaryota > Metazoa > Arthropoda > Insecta > Lepidoptera > Crambidae > Agriphila > Agriphila geniculea. The sequence continues at coordinate 12,820,523 of OX038893.1, forward strand.
TTACTCACTTGTACACACGGCGACAGATCAAGCTACGCACCCTATATAACCATAACTACACTGCGTACAAAACACAAAATAGTGCGCTAGAGAGCCTGCATAGACGCGGCTGCTGGCGCGGGCGTAGAATGCCGTGAGACGAAACATCAACAGCATACCGCACCCTCTCGCACGATTCGCAGCGTTCAACTTTTAATAGTTCAAAGTCCAAACAGGGTAGCTTGAGCTGTCGCCGTGTGTACTCTGTCACGAAGACGGGTGAGCTATACTTGTAGTTGTTACGCGTATGAATACGCGCACTTGTGTGCGTAACTGCAGGTAGCGTTAGCAAGCTCATTGCTAATGAACAAAATAATTAATTTGTGTTATGTTTGGTGGATATGACATTGACATGGTAAAATAAAAAATGTATGACAAAATATTTATTTTTAGTACCACGTAATCAATCACGTTACATTAAATAGAATAAAATTAAATTTAGGTAGAATCATAACTATAATCTTCAGAGTCAGTTTCGTCATCACTTTCGTCTTGTAAATTTATTATGAATTCAAATTCACTGTCAAAATATTTCATATATTCGGTTTCTCTATCAATTACACTTTTGCATGTATTACGCCATGTTTCACAAGTTATTTTTTCTTTACTTTCATGAATAAGTTTTTCTGTGTTGGTCATATTTTGTTCAACATTTCTTAGGGCAATGTAGTTTTTAAGAACCCACCAAATATTTTCTATTGCATTAAGTTCAGGGTGGTAAGGCAGGAGGGAGGCGTATTACATCAAACCCTTTACTTTTGATGATGTCATCTATTTTGTACGTTATAAAATCGCTTTTATGTTTTTTATTAAATCGTATAACTCAATTTTGCGCAAATTTGATTCGAACTGACCCTTCAACGTGACGTGACCCTTCGATGCTGACGGTACTCGAAATACATTTTAGGCGTGAACTCATTAGCACTAGCAGCCAGACCGACGTCTCGACCGAGACTGACTGAACGCTCCCGAGCTTACCCACACAAAGACAATCAGTATATAGTACGCAGACCCAAAATATAGTACAATACTATATAATAATATTATAGTACGGTGGGCAATCTACCCATTAGCGTGTTTTGCCTTGTTGTTAAAGCCGCAGTACACATTGGCCGATGTTGGCCCAACTTTGCAATGCATTGCTGGCCTTGCATGGCGCAAAGTCGAGCCTGGGCCATGCAAGGCCAGCAATGCATTGCAAAGTTGGACCAACATCGGCCAATGTGTACTTGCGGCTTTAAACTTCGGACCACATAATGTAGGTTAGGTATATCTGTGCTTCGGTTCGGACCACGGAACTAGAGGTTCCGGATTCTATCCCCAGTCAGGCATTGCTATCGCGGAAGGAAAAACATCGTGAGGAAACCTGCATTCAGATTTTTCTGATATGGACACACACCCGACAGTTGCCTGTTGGGTATGGGTTGATGATTCTCCCGAGCAGCGACCCCGGCGAGCCCCCTATAGTCCGTTTGTTATACGCCAACAGCAATATTTTTCGGTTTAAACGCCCGGGAGTCAGCGTCTTACACCCCGCAGACATCGTGTACTGGGGACTTTGAATAAATTGTAACTTTACTTACAGCATAGTTTGAGGACATTTACGGAAAATACCTAAACGTGTCTAATAGGTAGGTATAAGTATACTTAATGATCGATTTAGGCAACCATTAAACAATCGATGAACAGGAAAAAGGGATCAACTTTTTATTACTTTTAAGGTAGGTATGAGTAGGTATAATCGTAAATCGTAAGTCGGGTTGGCCACTATAGGTAATTATCCTACACAAACCGAGATATACCTATAGGTAGGTAATAGCCGGCAAACTTATTGAGCACCGACCTTGAATGCGCATGAAACAAAAAAAAAATACAAGCCGCGGTACGAATCTTTAGTGCTGCTGACCTTGAAAGCGCAGAAGCAGAACAGAATGCACTTTTCATACAAAGTTCGAAATTTTACTAGGTACTCTGTATTTCTGTTCTTTTCGCGTAATATCTCCAATCTCTAAGGCCGGCACCCTGATTATCTAAAAATAAACTATTTAGCGACCGGTTGCATTCCACATACATTGCTTCTTTTCTTTGGTATGTTTTTTTTAATCCAAAAAGAAGTAGCAATGGATCACTATCATCTATGAACTGCAACCGGTCGCTAGGTGGTTTCTAATTAGATAATCAGCCCGCGGGTCTCCTGCGCCTTGTGTGTTTTTGTGTTTTCAAACATCAAAACAATGTTTTCTCAACATGTTTGGGGCGTGGCCTATGAGTTTTGTTTTGCAAAAACACAAAACATGTTTGCCGCGACGAACGGAAAACATCCCCCGCTCTCGCCTGCGGGGAGGGGAAGTAACTCATTTTGTGTTAGCGCTCACTAGATGCAGGCGTCTCGCCTGCGTTCGTGTGCCACTGTGTGATTCGTGTAATTGTAGTGATGGAGTGGAATAAGGAGAGTACTTTATTTTTATTTGAGTTACTCAGAGAAAGACCGCTACTTTGGGATGTTACGGTGGCAAAGTATAAATAAGGTAGCCATTACACGGTAGGTTTTACGGGCTGTGACTGACGACGTCTTCTTCGTCGGAACTCATTTTCGAGACTGAGCCGTGATTGGCCGAAAATTTTCTAACAAAACATGTTTTCAAAACAAAACCTAGGCGCAGCGGACGTGCGGTTTTGAAAACAATGTTTTGAAAACAATGTTTTTTCAACATGTTTTGTTGAAAATTAAGCGCAGGAGACACGCCTTAACCAAGCGCTATTCGGGGAATCCCCAAAAATAGATGCGCTCAAACAGTGTTGCCGTTAGAATAATACGACTCGACAAGGCTAACAAATTTCAATAGCAGGTACAGATATTCTATTTCACGAAGTCCGTTCGGCTTTGATTGTAGTAGTGAAGTAGTGACGTGTCCCGACAAGCGCGCTTGTGTGTGGCCCGTTCGAAATTGAGCGACTCACACAAAAACAATGTGCATGTGCACGCTTGACAACATTCATAGTCAAACGGACTTCGTGAAATAGAACATCTGTAATTGCTTTTTCGTACCACTTGCTCATAAAAGTGACATTCTATGCCACAAAAAGCGAACATAACAATAGTCATTTTTAATCTGTTAAAAACAGGGAAAGAAAATTGTACTGAATTTCATTCATCTTTTAGGGAGAGAATGTGATTTAAATTTGGAATACTTACCGAAATTTATACTGAACTACATCTGTGTTTACACCATTGAGTTTGTATATAAAGCATTATACATCTTTTTGAAAAAGGAATACGCATTTATTATGCAGTTATGATTATTAAATAAAATTACGAAAACCGACGAGGCCATATGAGCTTGATGCCTTTGCTTTTCCGACAAAAAATATTAGTCTAGGAATTTGCCGCGTTTTTGTTTTCTTCAAATACATAAACGTTAAGTTTATTTTAATTTATTTTTATAAATAAGTTAATGTTCTAAATGCTTATCTCATATTATTGTTGTGTTAATTTTTTCGCAAATGGTACGAAAAGTAAGAGTATTTTCATCGGTGATAAAGCTGTCTTAGTCTTGGGTGAACTTAAATACCACGCTACACTCAGGACTCGTCTTAAATCCCTCGCTTCGCTCGTGATTTAAGTTTTTAACACCCTCGCTACGCTCGGGAGTAAACCTCGAGTCCTTCCTTCATCACGCTCGCGATTTAAATCTTCACCCGCGTCAGAAGATACTGCTTTATCCCCTTGGTTAATAATCTACTATTTTATGTTTATGTTTGTGTGTAAGTAGAAGTAGGTATGTTTTATTTTATTGTGTCTTAATTTTACATTAATTTGTGTTCAGCCGAACCTCACTTATGTGATGACTCTGAGTACGGCTGTAAGTAGATTTAGAGTTAGACCTAAGTTAACTATATTTATGGTGACTTCTCTCGCCATAGTATTTATATGGTGAGGGGGGTCTCAGTAAATTGGTTTTTTTACTCCTCTTTAGTCAACAATGGGATTTAGAAATTCTTTCCTCAATATAATATTTATGTCACCGTAAGATTATAAAAACCGTTAATTTATAATCTATCTCGCGAGACTTGTAAACTATCGATAAATTGTGAACTGTGATTATAAACTAACGAAAAATAATGCGTTAAATTGTAAGTGACACACACAGTAATTTACAATTTATCGATAGTTTACAATCTCGCGAGATAGATTATATACTAACGGTGTTTATAATCTTACGGTGGCATTTACATTAATCAGGTACATACATCTCGGTTCCTAGGCTGCAACAAGTTGACTGTGTGAAAAATTTAACGATCCATTTTAATGAGACCCCTCTCATCATACAACTACTACTGCAAGATAGGTCACCATCACTATAGTTAAATTAGGTCTAACTCTAAATCTAGTCATTATTTTAACTTGATGCTTCACATGTTTAATCAGCATTACAAGGCATACTTACGCCATGTTTCAGCCAAATCGACCGCGTGATTCTTCTAAAAGAGATTAATTTTATAATGAAACTAGATGTTCAGCTTAACCTAACTTAATTTTAAGTAGTGTTAGTGTTTTTGGGAATAGAGAATTTATGTACCTTTATGTACCTTTTGCTTTTGTAATATGTAATAAATCTTTAATTACTTAACATGTTTTTTTTTTCAAAGCCTTAATACACGCAGCGCACATACCTGCTTCAAATCAATAAGTACAGTAATCGATACATTGAGGAGCCCATTCAATAAAAGTTATGACACTGGCACGTCAAACTTTTTCACTTAACTTTACAGGTTAATAATTATCAACTTCAGATATTGGCCATATAATTCCTATAGGGAAACTACAGGTGTGACAAAATGAGTGTTACAAGCTGAAAGGAGGTTGTTAGGGACACCGTACTAAACAACTTTCAATAAAGGACCGACATGATCAGAGCAACTCAGTTTTCCTCATCTCCCATTTCGGCTTGTAACCCCCTTTTTGTTACACCCTGTATAAGTAGGATGCTCTGAATATATAACCCCAAAAGTCCCAAATCATGCCTTGTACATACACATCTCACGACCCCAAAGCATAGTTCGAGAATGTGTCCTCGAACTATGCTTTGGGGTCGTGAGATGTGTATGTACAAGGCATGATTTGGGGTTATAAATTCAAATCATCCCACTTATACAGGTTGTAACAAAAAGGGAGTCATGTTGTTATTTAGAAATAGATGTCATTTTTGCATTCAATATGTTACAGTCAACGCCATAAATCCGGTTAGTATGTACTATATAGGTAATTAATTACGGATAAACTTGATATTAAAAAGCACAACTCAGATTGATGTTATAATATTATCAAATACCTATAGCCGTATCAGAAACCGATTCGGAAAAGAAAAATGAAGAACCTTTCAACGCTATTGTACTGCCTGCAGACTGTGAGCCGATTCATGATTACACTCATGCCACTACTTTCAGTTTGCAAGCTTTCTCGCCGAAATCCTTGGTTCAGCCATTTATACTCTAGGTATACGTTGGTCATAAAAAAAAAACAGCCCTACAATAAAAATAATGAATACCCACCAAATACATAGAAACTGATGGATAAATGGAACAAGAACGAATGCATAATGCGGCATAATGGACGAACAAACATAGGTATATAGTACATAGTACTATGAAACACACATGTTTAGAAGCCCACATGGATAATATACTTACCTATACGAATCTTGTGCAATTCCAACAATATTACATACATACGTGTCGAATCGATAACCTCCTTTTTTATGAATTCGGCAATACCCACATACCTTCCCTGGTGGGATAGCCAAGATATCCTGGAAAAACCTGGAATTTACCTGGCAAAATAGGTTATGTATAACCTTGACATTGATTATAATTACTGAGCGGAACTTTTTGAAATAGGTATGTTGGGACACCTTCCAGGATGACGCTCAAAAAAGTTCCACAACCTCCCTAATGGGATAGCCAAGATCCGCTCATCATATTCTTTGGGAGTGTGAGCTCTGGTTCGCCGAGTTTTTTTTATTTTTTTTTTTAATGTTAGGTTCCATTTGTTATATTTTTATTTTTGGTGCTTTTGCGGTAGGGTCTTAAACTCTGCCATAAATAATGGAATTGGCTCTCTAATAGCCATGTTTTTATTGCTGTCTCCCGTTTGCAATGGAGGGAAGTCGGATATTTCTTTTTCCTACTCCTCCTATCTTCTTTGATTAATTCATTGCGGGTTCCAAGACAGATTAGAGTAATCCCCCGGGCTCGCTGGACTTCATTGTCTAGTGTTTTGAATGGTCGCCGCTGTTGATCCTGGCTTACAGGAGTTACAGCGGTGGGAATGTGTGGTGGGCCAATGACATTGATAATTACTACGCGGGACCTTTTGGAATATATACGTACACCTTCTAGTATGACGCTCAAAAAAATCCCACGACCTCCTTAGTGGGATAGCCAAGATATCCTAGAAAATCCGGGAATTTATGTGGAAAATTAGGTAAATAAACTATTCCATTCTATGAACCGGACATTGATAATTACCAAGCGGGACCTTATGGAATATGTTGGGACACCTTCCAGCATGACGCTCAAAAAAGTACCACGACCTCCCTAGTGGGATAGCTAAGAATTCCAGGGTCTGAAAACACCTAGAATTTTTGATTGTCATACTGGAAGGTGTCCCAACATATTCCAAAAGGTCCCGCTTAGTAATTATCAATGTCCGGGCCAAACCCTAAATTGCCTGGGTTATTATTATTATAGTAGCGTGACGTGATATTCAAAATTTTTACAGTTGGTTATTTTTATTTTGTGGCTAACCTAGACCTAGACCATTGTTGTATAATTTAAGAGTACGCGACATAGGAAAAGTAGGTATCTAAATTACTATTTATATTGGGCGATACTTACAAGATCTAATATTGTTGAAAATATTGTCAAAAATACTGTTATCTAATCGCCAAAACTAAAGTATTAATACTATAACCTTTCCAAAGAAAAGTAGGTACCTACCATGAACAGTAAATTACTTATAGAAAAAACCCCGGTGCGTGAGACCGGGGACACCAACGATGTAAGTCAAATACACGTCACCAGTCAGTGGCGGGTGAATTTAAAAAAATCATAATTATACATATAGTAAAGGTTGAGATTGATTGTCATTCGTAAATTGAGAGATAATAATTAATAATATTGTTTACTTTGTGACTTTTTAGTCGGCATTGTTGTTTGTTATCGTAGATGGGTTTCATGAATTTTAGAGTTTTTACCAAAAATGATTCGCAATGTGAATATTTGTAAATCAGTACTTAAAGCCGTATTTCGTCACATATCTGTTTTACTTAATGTATAGTTTGAGGTCTTGTCTCCGTATTAAACGCTACGTTCATGTAAATACACGTGTGTGTGTGTATAAATTTACCCATCGTTTCATTTAAGGACGTGTACCTCAAAACACACGTTGGGTCTCTGAAGTTTCGAAACATACTTTGTATACTGAAACTATAATAACTTTGGTAAATGGTTCATATAAATGAAAATATCTGCATCCCCAAATACCGGGGGTGGCAGGCTTTGAATTTACCACCCCAAATTGTCAAGTCCCAAATCATGCCTTGTACATAGATATATATATATATAGGGTCACTGGAAATATGACGTATTCCTGCTAAGGGGTTATAGATGAGGTCAAAACAAATCTTTTATGTCATGTAACTTTTTCTCAAAAAATTAATAGTTTTTGAGTTAATTGAAATTAAGTATTTTTTACCAAAAGTACGTTTTCAGACACAAAAATTTAAAATAAAAGATAACTACTCATTCGATTCCGGATTTTTTATTATTTTGGGATAGAAAACAATCTGAGTGTTGATAATGAATAAAAAAAATTTCATAAAATACAGGTGTTTATAAAAAAATCAATCCTTAAATGCATTTTTTATTTTTATTTTTTCAGATTTTTTAGAAATAGCTTCTAATATCTTTAAAAAAATCCTAGTAACTAAGCGTGCATAATATTTTAAAAACATCACCATCTATTCAGCTTTCAGTTGAGTTATGAAACTTAATAATAGCTTAAATAAAAAATGAGAAATTAAGACTTAACTAAATAGCAGACCCATTTCATGTAGCAAAAATTTCCTACTTTAAGCGCTTCGGAGGTGGCCGTATTATCCTACTTATTCCATAAATGTGAAAGTTTTCTTGTTTGGATGATTGTTAATCAATCACGTAAAACGGCTGAACGGATTTGGATGAAATTTGGCACACAGATAGTTTATAAGCCGGATTAAAACATAGGAGGATACTATTATCTTGGTTAAAGGTTCCCTAGGGATTTTCTCGAATGTAAATGCGAATAAAGTCGCGGGCGGAAGCTTGTTTGCCATAAATGATCGTGCTTACTAAAAATACTTTCGTCCGAGTGAGTTTGAAATAGGATTATTTTCCGCCGATGAGTAAAAATATTATACAGACAGCATCAAAAATAACCATGTATATCAGCCATTTTTAATGACCCGCTGCTGGGGAACAGGCCTTCTTTTCCTTTTGGGATAAAGCGGACGGGCCATAACCTACCACGTGGGCCCAATGTGGATTGGTCAGTGTTAACTCAATGTACCTTACATTGAGCCCTTGGTTCTGGCTGCATTTACAGTCGTTAACACTGACCAATCCACATTGGGCCCACGTGGTAGGTATGGCCCGTCCGTTTTATCTATCCACAAGCCAAAAGGAAGGCCAGTTCCCCAGCAGCGGGGCATTGAAAATGACTGATATGCATGGTTATTTTTGATGCAGTCTGTAAAAAATTTTGACTCATCGGCGGAAAATAATCCTGTTTCAAACTCACTCGGACGAAAGTATTTTTAGTAAGCACGATCATTGATGGCAAACTAGCTTCCGCCCGTGACTTCATTCGCATTTACATTTGAGAAAATCCCTAGGGAACCTTTAACCAAGATAATAGTATCCTTCTATGTTTTAATCCGGCTTATAAACTATCTGTGTGCCAAATTTCATCCAAATCCGTTCAGCCGTTTTACGTGATTGATTTACAATCATCCAAACAAGAAAACTTTCACATTTATGGAATAAGTAGGATAATACGGCCACCTCCGAAGCGCTTGAAGTAGGAAATTTTTGCTACATGAAATGGGACTGCTATTTAATTAAGTCTTAATTTCTCATTTTTTATTTAAGCTATTATTAAGTTTCATACCTCAACTAAAAGCTGAATAGATGGTGATGTTTTTAAAATATTATGCACGCTTAGTTACTAGGATTTTTTTAAAGATATTAGGAGCTATTTCTAAAAAATCTGAAAAAATAAAAATAAAAAATGCATTTAAGGATTGATTTTTTTATAAACACCTGTATTTTATGAAATTTTTTTTATTTATCATCAACACTCAGATTGTTTTCTATCCCAAAATAATAAAAAATCCGGAATCGAATGAGTAGTTATCTTTTATTTTAAATTTTTGTGTCTGAAAACGTACTTTTGGTAAAAAAATACTTAATTTTAATTAACTCAAAAACTATTAATTTTTTGAGAAAAAGTTACATGACAAAAAATATTTGTTTTGACCTCACCTATAACCCCTTAACAGGAATACGTCATATTTCCAGTGACCCTGTATAACCATGGTGATACATTATAGGCATCCTAGATATATTGATCGTAATTTACCTATGGCATCGATTATTTAACGTCCTTACAGGATGGACGGTATTTGAGAGTGCGACGTTGCCAGCTTTAGGTTTATTATCTCTTTCTTATGAAAAAAGAATGTAGGATGTAAATATATATATATATATATATATATATATATATATATATATATAGAGATACCAACCCGTCAAATGTTGATCATGCGTACTGTCACGCGAGCACATTGTTGATCCGAAAACGTATGTTGATCCGGGTGGTTTTTGTTGATCCAATATACTGTTTTCATAACTAATGTGGCTCCGGTCGGATCAACAATTTACTCCGACGAGGTTTGGGATAAGCAAAGAAAATGTTGATCACATATACAAATCCACTCCGATAAATGTTGATCCGATTCAAATGAACCAATCAGAAGGCGGCAAGTCCCTCATTGGACCCTCGAACCACGGGACTAACGGAGCGACGACGGCGCCGTGCACGGCGGGCGGCGGCGTCTGGGGTGGCATTGTCGAGCGTTGATCCCAATTAACCCATCATCATTTTATTAACATGTTTTCATTATTTCTCGTTTGTTTGTGTGTTTGTTTGTTTCTCCACAAAGTTTGCGAACGATTTTAAACTAGTTTCCTGATGAGCTAGTCTTGAAACATTGAACAGAGTTCAGAACTGAAAGGCAATGAAATATTATGGTGTCATTGAGCTGATCTGATGATGGAGCCGGAAGAAGGCCACAGGAACCCTATAATGAAACCATGCAACCTGAAAACAACATCGTGAAACACAACATGAAAACATCGTGTTTGGGCTAGTTAGAATCGTCTTGACGAGTACTCTTATAGGAGATGAGGTCCAGGGTCTGATGATGAAGCTGGAAGGCCATGCCCTAGGAACTCATTATTTAAACTGTGCAACCCCATCGAGTTTGGGCTAGTTTGAATCGTCTTGAAGAGTAATTTGTTGGGAAATAGTGTCCAGGGTCTGATGATAGAGCCGGAAGAAGGCCACTGGAACTCTGTCATTAAAACCATGCAACCCCATCGAGTTTGGGCTCGTTTGAATCGCCTTGGGGAGTACTCTTATGGGAAATACTGTCCAAGGATCTGATGATGGAGCCGGAAGAAGGCCATATGAACTCTATAATAAAACCATGCAACCCCTTCAAGTTTAAACTCGTTTGAAATTTAAAAAAAAAATGTGTTCTGTGATTGAATGTGTAATTGGTGTAATTTGTGTAAAGCAGAAGAAAATAACCGCAAAAACTATAGCAATGGGTAATGCGTAAGTATCCAAATATTTTTATTCATATTTTAATTCATGTTTAAACACTCTTTAATATTTGTTCATTAAACCAACAGTTGGAGGCGTCCTGAGGGGCAGCAGCAGCAGTGGACCTGGAGGGCACTGGTGTGTGACTGTGCTGTGGACGTGGAAGCACCTAAACCTATGTCGTCTCTCTAGATAGCGAATCTGCGATAATATTAAAAGTCATGTAAAAATCTTTACCGCTTTATTCGTTTGGGCCGTCGATAATGTTCTGTAAACAAATTCAAATTTTTGTTAATTAGGTAATAGCCTAGTAAAAATCTACATTTAAATCGCAAAACGCATTGTAAAACTGCATTTTTGGTATGTTATTTGGACCCCTTAAGGGAGTGTGGAACCATGTTTTGCAAGCAAAAAAAGTTGTGCTAGCTGCGTTATACGTGGAAAACTGTATTCTTTTCAGTTTTTGCAGTTTTATTAAAAAAATATAAGCTTTTGACATTAGTTGCCAAACATCATTTTGAAAGTGTATTTAATTTCAAACAATTAAAGCTATTTTTCAGCTCTGTAAGTCTAATAGTTTTTGAGATATGATACTTGAAATATTGATAGTACTGTAGCCCGCGGACATCTAAATCACCAAAAAGGTTACCGCTTGTCTTTGTGTTATTGTTACATATTTTGCAATATTGTATACTAAAACCGAAGTCTTAAAGATCGTAACCCGCCGTAACCATAGACAGTGATAAATCTAAAATCTCAATTTTTGTTAGTTATTTACTCTCGAGGTTACCGCATTGTTTCACTATTGTCATGGTAAACAGATTTGTTCAATTACCACACATATCAATAAGACTATGGAAAGTCGCAATACACAAATTTAAGACCAGATGTAGTCCGGCTATTTTGATAATAATTTACATTTAGAGTTACTGTTTCAAATTTATACTTAAGATAATAGGCCCTCTGAACAAACCATAGACCATTTTAAGACTGTTTCTGTGGCCGGTTTAGATTTTAAGACCCATTTGGTCCATAAACAAAAAATGCAAAAATTAAATAAAACGCATTTACTCAACTTTCTACTACAAAAACTTGAAGATTAAATGGGTATTTCTCAAAATAATTGTCCCGTAACGTGCATGTAAAACGCAGTTACGCACACGTTTTTTGTTACGAACATGTACAAAATTTTACGTTCATATCGACATAAAGGTCGTTTCATAATAAAACATCAAAGGCATCCCAACTAGCACACTAGTGAAAAATGCAGCTTTCCTTAAAGCTCCAATGTCTATAGGAGTGGCATAAGGGAAAAATGCAGCTTTCCTTAAAGCTCCAATGTCTATAGGGTGGGCATAAGGGAGTCAGAATTAGGCACAGGTTCGATAACAGCTAAAATTTATAACTATGACCGCAGAATAAACCTTAGGTATTTTTATGACACCTTATAGCACCATTAACTGCACAATAGTTATATTTGTAACTTTTTTGCCACTTTTACTCGCATAATGGTTTCGCATAGCATTTCATACCACCATTGACTGCATTGTAGTTATAATTGCATATTTATTGGCACTTTTAGTTGCATTACGGTCCCGTGTGGCATACTTTACCACCCTGGTCTGCATAGGATAGGAAATTGTGACTTTTAATTTTTTTATTTTTTTTTATTTTTTTAAAACAGTTTATTTCTGTTAAGTACAAATAAAGAAAATGGCTTATCCTAAAGTTAGAGAATCTTTAATATTTAAGATTATGACACTATAGGAGGGTCACTCAGGGCAACGGATTATGAAAAAATGTTTTAATTTTTTTTATTTAAGTACTAGCACAAAATTTAAGTAGAAAGGTAGATAATAGTTAATTATTTGAGGCATTTAATATCCTGTTTTGATATATTTAAACATAATACACATCAGTCCGGACGAGCATCCGTCCCGCAGTCACAAATGAAAAACTTTCTAAGTATGTTTTTAATGTGTTTTTCTGTTTCGTTTTAATTTTATCGATTACACTTTTTGGAAGTTCATTTAGTAATTCTGGGAGGATACACGTCGACTAATTTACTTCTTATGGTTTCTGTTATTCCTGTGAGTTAAAATTAGCTCCTAAACTCGTAAAATTCCTTTTTGTGGAACTATTATTTAGTCTGCCTGCAGTGCTTCATGATATAAAATAATAGCTTGAGCAATATGTGTTTTAACCGACTTCAAAAAAAACCCGGCAAAGTGCGTGTCGGGCCACGCGCAGTATGGTTCCGTAGTTACCTTATTTATACCGTTCCATATTTAATACCACTATCATTTTTCGTCTGTAAAAATAGTATTGTTTTTCACAGTGTTTGTTTGTGGTTTTGGAAAAAGTTTAAAATAAAAATGTTTAAAAAAGAAAATAGAACCGACTTCAGTAAAGTCGGAGCCCTCGTTTACTTGCAAAAGCGAAGTTTTAATTGAAGTTGGTTCTATGCTTTTATTATAAAAAAAAAAAAAAAAAAAAAAAAATTGAAAATTAATATTAACAAATTTTGTTTTTTTTTTGATGATTTAATTCTTAAAGTTACTAACTATAGGCATTGCTCTCGAAGTAGAGTTTTAGAGATCATAAATAGTATAAAAGAAGAATTTATTGGCATAATACCGTTAGTACTATCATTACCTATCTATTATGTGATAATACTACTTTTTTTTAATCAATCAAACAATTTCAAGCAAGGGTTTCCGGCATTTATTGCAGATCCTTATATTTATTGTATGTGCTGTAGTGTAGGTGCGAACTTTATATAACATCAAATTCACACTCTAGGTCATAATATCCACTTTATTGGACATTGTAATAATAATAATAATAATAATAATAATAAAAATTTATTCTTTGCCAGATTTACAATAGTTCGTTCATCCTTTATTTCAGCGGCCTCTGCACTAAGACGAGCTTGTATCGCAGCAGCCAGAACCGAGTTAACAAATCATTTATGCTAGTGAACATACTGTTTACAAGGTAGACGCTAATCAAGATACCTTCTAAATTTTACATTTACAATAATAATTACATTCAAATACAGAAGAGAAAAAAGCGTATAGTTATAATTGATACATTTTTCATAATTCTATATAAAAGTGTGTTTTTTGTGTGTATGTGTGTGTGTGTGTGTAGTGTACGTATGGGTGAGTGTGTGTGCGTATATGTAAATGCGTAGGGCCTATTTTATATTATAAGGTTTTCTGTCTCCTCATAACTCAAGCTCTTCAGCCAGGATTCAGTCTCCCGTTTTGCACCTCGAACACTAAGGTCCTTGATGTTTACATTATGGCATGTAGTGTTATAGACTCGAGGCAGAAGAAAGAACGGCTGTCGCTTTGCAAAGGTAGTGTGTGCGGGAGGCGTTGGTATTTTATATACGCGTTGAGCGATCCAACGTGCTCGGTGGGGGGAGGCAAGAGAATAGCTATGGATGGCAACCACGGCTCTTAATACATATAGCTGTCTCACTCGTAGCACATTTGATTCCTTATAAAGCAAGTCGGTGCTAAATCTAATCGGTTTTCGCAGCATTACCTTTAAAACTCTCCTTTGGGCCCTTTCCAGTTGGATTAAAGTAGACTTTGCTGCTCCTCCCCAGAACTTTATACAATACGTTAGAATTGATTCACAGAGGGCTTTGTATACCAGAAGAAGGGTATCCCTGGTGGCCGAGTGACTTAAACGTTTCATTATAAAGATCATTTTACGAGTACGAGCTGATAAGCTATTTACCTGGAGCTTGTGGGACAAATTTTCATCCACCGTCACACCTAAGTATTTCTGATTGGTAGTACGTTCTATAGAGTAGCAGTCACAGGTAGCTGCTATGCTGCGAGGGATTATAGTACATTTATGAATTTTTAGATTTTGGATTGGGGGAGGCTCTGTTGCAAGGGTTTTATGAAAGGCAATGTACTTGGTTTTATCTAAATTAAGAGTGAGCAAGTTATTGTGCATCCACTCAGAAATGCACCGCATGCCATTTTCTGCAGCTTCGTAAGTAACTTTCCAAGAGGCTCCGTGGAAGAGTATAACCGTGTCGTCAGCATAGCATATCATTTCTGCTCTCTCTAACGGGACTTGTACTATGTCGCTCATATATACCAGGAACAGTGTAGGCCCAAGTATACTACCCTGTGGCACCCCAAATTCCACCGGTAAACGGCCACTTGAGTCCAGACCAACTCGAACACATTGCTTTCTCCCAGAAAGGTAGCTTTTAAGCCAGTCATTGCACATCCCTCTGATGCCCAAACACTCTAGTTTCCGCAAGAGGATTGATATGGAAACTGTGTCAAAGGCCTTGGTTAAGTCGATGAAAACTCCGATACAATTTTTACCATGATCGAGAGATTCAGACACAATTTTACTCAATGACAGAACCGCATCTTCAGTCGATTTTTTGCTTCTAAAGCCAAATTGATTAGCGGGTATCAAGTTGTGACCTTCTAGATAATCGACTAATCTTTTGTTTACTATTTTCTCTAGTAGTTTCGAGAAAATAGTGAGTAGAGAGATGGGCCTATAGTTATTGGGATTACTCTATGGCCTTAATATGAGGTGTTTAATTAGTTTTATAAGCAAAGGTGAACACTGGTCAATTCCTGGTGAGCTCTCAGACTTTAAGTTATTTATTTATTGTATGGAGGTATAAGTTCTAGAACAAAGAATTTAGCAGTTTAATTGGATCTAGGAGTTTCTTAACAGTGATTTTTATCACCCATTTCTGCAAAAGGGGGCTACAGTAGCGAAAACTAGAAACCAAGGCTGCAATAATATTGACGCCATTTTTTGAGACAATTTATTTCATTTGTTCTTATATTTCTGTTTATTTATTTAAACACACGAGTCACACGGCATAGTTTAGTATGGTCGCAAACAACATGTTATTGTTAATTATCCATAAATAAATGTAATTCAGTGTAATACTTATCAAAATTAAGATACAATTTTTTCGCAGTTACAAATTAATTTAATTTTCGTAAAATCTTCAATAAATTGAGGGTTCATTAGTTTTATTCCAAAAACACCATACACGTTTCACAGTAAATTAAATTTGCCGATGTTCATCCCAAACAAGCCGCGTAACTCAAATCGTATATTTACACTACAATTCCACCATTTTATTATTTCACTACACACTGCCAGCCATAATTATATAAAAACATCTTACATGTAATAGAAATTAAATGCTTACATTAACTTCCCAAAGAAAGTCGCAATTTGCACTCAAAGCTGTAATTTACGCTTCGGAGTGAATGAAATAAATGAGCTGATCTAACGTTCATTCATTCAATTAGTGCCAATAGGGTGCTTAAGGAGTGAAAATAGCGGTTGTAAGAAATTACATGCGTTATTATGAAACTCTACTGGATCTATTAAAATAAGATTAAAATAGGTTCTAAAGTCGCCCCTTTAGATCTAAAGCAGCTGCAAAAGGTTTGAATAGCGCGTTATGCAGCTGCCTCTTGCAGCTTATAACTGTAATTATATACGCTATATAGGTCTTAAGCAGACGTTTTGTGCTAGTTGGGATATGCCCAGATACGGCCCAACTTCATAATACCGCGGAAAATATTTCAATAAAATTGAAAAATCATTATTTTTTAAAATTATGAATAATGCAATTGGAATTATTTTGTAACAAACTCGCGGACAGCGCAGGACCGATCGTCGTGGAGATCCTTAGGGGAGGCCTATACCCAGCAGTGGGTGTCGTGCGGCTGATATGATGATGATGAAACTCGCCATCACCAAAACCATCTTAAGAACAATTCAAAGATTTTTATCATTTATAACCACAGTGACGTTGCCATTAGGTACGGAAAAATCTCGTAAACAATCGATTCGATATAAAAATCGATCCGAACAAAACATATTATTAATCAAATTATTTGTAACTGCCATTCCTGTTTGACCGAGTATAACTTCAAAAGAATATATTTTTTATTAAAACTTGTATTAGGATACATTTTTTCGATTATAACAGTACTAGCGGCCACCCGCGGTTTCACCCGCGTGGTTCCCCTTTCCCTGGAAATATCGAGATAAAAAGTATTTTATATTTTAATCTAGGCTATCTACTATCTGTGTGCCAAATTTTAACCAAATCTGTTCAGTAGTTTTTGCGTGATTGAGGAACAAACATCTAAACATCCAAACCCACAAACTTTCACATTTATAATATTAGTAGGATTGAAGAAGACTAAAATCGATTTAGTAATCGATTCCAATAGAAAATGGCAGCACTGTGTACTGTCAATTTGACAGTATAGTGACAGTACGACTTCAACAACATTAATTTGATTGTCGTTTGCTTGTGTTTTGTAGTTTTGTTTTGGATTGGAAGTGTTTTGCAGTGAGTGTATTTTTTCACGTGCATTCTTTATCTTTTACATAAATAAAAAGTTACTGAGATAATTGACAAAATCTAAACTTGGAAGGCGCCACCTTTGTGACGTCGTAGGTACTTGTTCCACTACTTTAGCGTGTGACAAAAAGCGATTTTATGATCAATAACGTGCGTGCAGCGCTAAAGTAATGGAACAAGTACTTTTTCCTAGGTTTAGATTTTGTCAATTATTTCGGTAAATTTTTATCTGATTTAAGCAAGCTAGGTATGCAATGATAGGTATTAAAATTGTAACAAAACATGGGAAGAAACTATTATTATAGGTATTATATTTAAAAAAATATTGGGACTTCTATATTAATACCTAATATTAAACAATTTTCCGTACATAATAGGAATAGTGCAAACTCATCATCATCATCATATCAGCCGCACGACACCCACTTCTGGGTATAGGCCTCCCCTAAGGATCTCCACGACGATCGGTCCTGCGCTGTCCGCATCCAGTGGCTTCCCGCGACCTTCACCAGATCGTCGGTCCACCTTGTCGGGGGCCTACCCACGGAGCGTCGTCCGGTGCGCGGTCGCCATTCCAGAACCTTTCCGCCCCAACGGCCATCAGTTCTTCTCGCTATGTGTCCTGCCCATTGCCACTTCAGCTGAGCAATCCTTCGAGCGATGTCGGTTACTTTAGTTCTCCTGCGGATCTCCTCGTTTCTGATTCGATCACGCAGGGAAACGCCGAGCATGGCTCTCTCCATTGCACGCTGGCTGACCTTGAGCCTCCTTATGAGACCCATAGTTAGCGACCACGTTTCACTGCCATAAGTCATATAGTGCAAACTCAGAGGACACTTATTCCATAAAAAAATACAACTATACGAATCACTTCCAATCTTTTTGCTAATTCGACTATACTAATATTGAGGGAGCCTTCGATAACGTCACTATCGAAACCCTTTCTAGGGGAATGAGTGACAATAACATTGACAGCACGTCCATCCGCTGGATCGAAAGCATGCTTCTTCATAGAACTGTAAACGTCAGTTTACACGGAACTACTAGAGGTTTCAAGATAACTAGGGGATGCCCACAGGGGGGCGTACTATCACCTCTATTGTGGTCACTTGTTGTCGGTCAATTATTGATTGAAGCCTCTAAAAAGGACCTGGATATGCAGGGCAATGCTGACGATGTGGTAGCTTGCGTGATAGGCCCCTGTCAGAGCACTGTATCATCCATACTTCAAAGGTCTCTCAATGTCATCAATAAGTGGTGCACTGAGAACAGTTTGTCAGTAAACCGGAACAAAACAACAATAGTCCATTTTACTAGAGAGCGTAAGTTGGACAAACTTAAAACGCTATTTTCTACGAAAATCAAATCTTGGGGCGTTACAATCAACCAAAAGCTGACATGGAATACACACATAGATAATGTGATCCAAAAGGCCAAAATTGCGCTAGGAATTTGCTGTCGTGTAGCGGGTGCAAGGATGTATACTGCCATAGTCTGGCCGATGATATCGTATGCCTGTGTGTGTAGCTAAAGCCAAGCCAAGCCTAGCTAACTAGCCTGCAAAGATTTGCGTGCCTTATGGCGACGGGGGCCATGTCTACAACACCAGGAGCAGCACTCAATGCTCTGCTAAACCTACCGCCACTTCACCTGTTTATTGTGAAGGAGGCGAAAGCAGGAATCTATAGAGTGAGCAACACTGGTAAAGTAGGTTGGCATTCTCAAGCACCGAGATCTTTACATGAATCAGTGCTTGAATTCAAACAACTTGCAATGTCGACTGATGTCATGCTTCCACTGTGTAACTTCACTAAAAATTACTCTGTGGAACTACCTAGCAGAGAAATGTGGTCTTATGACCAAAGCTCCTGTAAGGCTGGAAGCCTAGTTGGTTCACAGACGGCTCCAAAATGGGTCATGACGTAGGTTGTGGTATACATGGCGTGAGACCAAGAGCCAACCTTAGTGTTAATCTTGGTAAGTACGCTACAATATTCCAGGCAGAGGTCTATGCCATTATAGAATGTGCAGAAACTAACCGCCAACGAAACTACACAAATCAGATCATCTATATCTTTTCAGATAGCCAAGCAGCACTTAACGCCATAAACTCGAACGTAATACGATCGAAACTGGTAAAAGACTAAACTGAATGAACTGGGACATATGAAAAAAAATATTCTGAAATGGGTCCCTGGTCATTCAGGCATCATCGATAACGAAAAAGCCGACGATCTTGCTAGAACTGGAGCGCGAGGCCAACAAATCGGTCCAGAACCTTTCTGCGGCATCTCAAAAACCAGGCTATGCAACTCCTTAAAGACAATCTCTTAGACGAGTCGAGAAAATTCTGGCTAAAACAGCCAGGGGCCCTATTTTTGAATCGCTAGACGTGGTGACGAGCACTCGTTTCTCCTGATTTTCGTTCGAAATTTGACTTTCCATATTTTTGAATCGCTCGACCGCAACGAGTGCTCCTACCCACTCGTTTACAGTCGAGCGATACGGCACGGCGAGCGATATTCTTTTCTACTTAAAAGCAAATATTCTTGTTTAACAGCCAATAGAAACATGGATATTACGTTCCGTTTTCGTTGTGGTGGTTACCAGTTTTCTCTAAATTCTGTATGGAACGGATAAAATCCAACATTTCGTATTATGTTGGCAACACGGAAACGAACGATTCAAAAATACGAAAAATCGGCGTCATGCGACTTGGAAGACGAGTGTGACTTAAGTCGCATGCGACAACACAATGTCATATGAGTGATTCAAAAATCGGGCCCCAGGACTGAGACACGCCAAATCCTTGGTAGAATGCTACTCGCAAAGACGGACGAATGAGCTTACACAGCTCAGTAGATCGAACGTCAGCGCGAATGTTAGAGCCTTAACTGTATACTGCAAACTAAACAGACACCTATTTCATTATGAAATTGAGTGATACTGACATCTTCAGATACTGTAATGAGAAGCAGGCCACACCCAAGCACCTCTTATGTGATTGTGGACTCCTAATCCACAGGCGTAGCATCCATCTGGGACGACACGTAATCGACCCGGAGGAAATAAAAACACAAAAAAACAAGGAAGATACTAGACTTCTTGGAAACCGCTGGGCTCGAACAGTTACTATAATTAGGTCGCAGTGACTATAGCTTCATCTTGAGCTGCATAGCCCCTAACACTCAAATAATAATAATGATAATACTTCCTGTGATCCTAACTTCATTGAATTTGTCAAGAAGTATTTAACATTTAGACAAGTTTGTATCCTAGGGCTAGCAAAGTCCAAGAACTTTGCAAATAAAATAAAATTAGCTGATAATAAAATTAAGGCTACTTGAAATATTATTAACAAAGAAACGGGCAAACTTTGCAAGTAACGTCTATGTTGCTTGCGGAAGAAGTAAATTTTTGTTAAAGTTTAGTTACTTTGGATTGGTATCTAGGTACCAAAAACTAAAATGTAAAAAAATTCATTATATTCCATTTACTTTTTTTTGCAGAACGAAATTATGTATTTTTGATTACTTTTTGCTTAAATGAAGGAAGACTACCTTGATTGTTGTAAAATTGTTATCTCTATGTTTTTCATAAAATGTTACTCTATTAAAATACAGTTGACTAGCGGCCGCTCGCGGTTTCACCCGCGTAGTTTCCCTTTCCCGTGGGAATATCGGAAAAAAAATATCCTTTGTTTTAATCTAGGCTATCTACTATCTGTGTGCCAAATTTTAATCCAATCCGTTTAGTAGTTTTTGCGTGATTGAGGAACAAACATCCAAACCCACAAACTTTCACATTTATAATATTAGTAGGATTTAAATAAAAATTAAATAAAAATTTGATGTTTTGTTATGAAACAACTATGTCAACATGAACGTAACATTTTGTACGTGTTCGTAACTGCGTTTTACATGCGTTACAGTACAATTATTTTGAGAAATACCCATTTAATCTTCAAGTATTTGTAGTAGAAAGTTAAGTCAATGCGTTTTATTTAATTTTTGCATTTTTTGTTTATGGACCAAATGTGTCTTAAAATCTAATCCGGCCACAGAAACAGTCTTAAAATTGGTCTATATTTTGTTCAGAGGGCCTATTATCTTTAGTATAAATTTGAAACAGTAACTCTAAAATGTAAATTATTATCAAAATGGCCGGACTACATCTGGTCTTAAATTTGTGTATGGCGACTTTCCATAGTCTTACTGATATGTGTGGTAATTGAACAAATCTGTTTACCATGACAATAGTGCAAAAATTCGGTAACCTCGAAAGTAAATAACTAACATAAATGGAGATTTTAGATTTATCCTGTCTATGGTTACGGCGGGTTACGATCTTTAAGACTTCGGTTTTAGTATACAATATTGCAAAATCTATAACAATAACACAAAGACAAGTGGTAACCTTTTTGGTGATTTAGATCTCCGCGGCATATGAGCATATGAGCACCTGACTAATCTATCAACATACAAATCATTGCAGAGATGCACAACCTTTTTTTATTTATGGGACTGTGAAGTGAGCATATTTATATGAAAATAACGGTGTAGGCGGTTAGATATGCCAGTGAGTGTCAATGTTTGAAGCATCATTATTATCTCAAAAACTATTAGACATACAGAGCTGAAAGTTAGCTTAATTTGTTTGAAATTTAATACAGTTTTAAAATGATATGGTCAACTAATGTCAAAAGCTCATAGTTTTTAGGGTTCCGTACCCAAAGAGTAAAAACGGGACCATATTACTAAGCAAGCTAACCGCTGTCCGTCTGTCTGTCTGTCTGTATGTCACCAGGCTGTATCTCATGAACTGTGATAGCTAGACAATTGAAATTTTCACAGATGATGTATTTCTGTTGCTGCTATAACAACACTGAGAAAAACGGGCTACTTAAAATTGGCAAATTTGTAATGCACTGGCAGCCAGATACGTATAATGTGCTTTTCACATGAAATAAATAAGAGCCATACTTATAATGAAACGACACCACGTTCAGTAAGTATGCGGCATAATGCCCTGTAAAGACAATGTAAACGAGTTACTTGTAATGAGGCCGAATCCTTAATACGTAAGCCGCATCATGAAATTACTGTGCCCGCACTGTTAACGTTTACGTATGCGGTTTAATGATGCCGCATATGTATTAACAGAGCAGCATACGTAATTTACTTAACCCGCAACAGGAAATATGTATGCGCTATACGTACGAAGGTATACAGCCGCATTATTTCAGTATCCAGGCTCTTTACAACAGTAACTGGTTGCCAAATCATTGTACTGACTCCGTCTCATTAAGTAATGGTCCGGGTTACGTAAATAATGTACGAGCAGGGTCGGAGATATGCCGATACATTTTACGTACACGGGATAATTAATAATGTCTCCGCCTACATAATCATTTACGTATCCTGGCTCATTTTACGAACTCCGTTTACTTACTGGCAGTGTTCGGTACATAGAATCTTTATGACGTCAGCCGCATCATGAAATTACTGTGGCGCACTCTTTACATTTACGTATGCGGTTTAATGATTCCGCACAGAGCAGCATACATAATTTACTTAACCCGTAACATAAAATATGTATCCGCTATACGTACGAAATTATACAGTCGCAATATTTCAGTATCCAGGCTCTTTATAACAGTAACTGGTTGCCAAATCACTGTACTGTCTCTGGCTCATTAAGTAATGGTCCCGGTTACGTACATAATGTACAAGTAGGGCCAGAGATATGCCGATACATTTTACGTACACGGGATAATTAATAATGTCTCCGTCTACATCATCAGTTTTTACGTATCCTGGCTCATTTTACGAACTCCGTTTACTTACTGACTGTGTTTGGTACGTAGGATCTTTATGACGTCAGCCGCATCATTAAATAACTGTGGCGCATTATTTACAGTTACGTATGCGGCTTAATGATTCTGCACGGAGCAGCATACGTAATTTACTTAACCCGTAACATAAAATATGTATGCGCTATACGTACGAATAGTTATACAGCTACATTATTTCAGTATCCAGGCTCTTTATAACAGTAACTGGTTGCCAAATCACTATACTGTCTCTGACTCATTAAGTAATGGTCCCGGTTACGTACATAATGTACAAGTAGGGTCGGAGATATGCCGATACATTTTACGTACACGGGATAATTAATAATGTCTCCGTCTACATCGTCAGTTTTTACGTATCCTGGCTCATTTTACGAACTCCGTTTACTTACTGACTGTGTTTGGTACGTAGAATCTTTATGACGTCAGCCGCATCATTAAATTACTGTGGCGCATTCTTTACAGTTACGTATGCGGCTTAATGATTCTGCACGGAGCAGCATACGTAATTTACTTAACACGTAACATAAAATATGTATGCGCTATACGTACGAATAGTTATACAGCTGCATTATTTCAGTATCCAGGCTCTTTATAACAGTAACTGGTTGCCAAATCATTGTACTGTCTCTGTCTCATTAAGTAATGGTCCCGGTTACGTACATAATGTACGAGCAGGGTCGGAGATATGCCGATACATTTTACGTACACGGGATAGTTAATAATGTCTCCGTCTACATCATCAGTTTTTACGTATCCTGGCTCATTTTACGAACTCCGTTTACTTACTGACTGTGTTTGGTACGTAGGATCTTTATGACGTCAGCCGCATCATTAAATTACTGTGGCGCATTCTTTACAGTTACGTATGCGGCTTAATGATTCTGCACGGAGCAGCATACGTAATTTACTTAACACGTAACATAAAATATGTATGCGCTATACGTACGAATAGTTATACAGCTGCATTATTTCAGTATCCAGGCTCTGTAACTGGTTGCCAAATCATTGTACTGACTCCGTCCCATTAAGTAATGTTCCCGGTTATATTTTTGTTTTTGGGCCGATTTTGATAAAACTCGGTTTTCTGGTACTATTTTGACAAGGAAAAAACAACGCAATGTTTAAAATATTAATAAATTCAATAAGGCAGCCAACTTTTTGTTTTTGGGCCGATTTTGATGAAACTCGGTTTTTGGCACTATTTTACAAGTAAACAGCAATGCAATGTTTTTATTCAACCAAGTTACATGAAAAGCAACCCTTTTTTCTCAAGCTGTTTTCTGTCAAAATAGTACCAAAAAACGAGTTTCATCGAAATCGGCCCAAAAATAAAAAAGTTAGCCGCCATCTTGGATTTTTCCAATTTTTATTATTGCATTGCTGTTTTATTGTCGAAATAGTACCAAAAACCGAGTTTCATCAAAATCGGCCCAAAAACAAAAAAGTTGGCCGCCATATTGGATTTTTCATATTTTTAACATTGCGTTGCTGTTTTGTTGTCTATATAGTATCAAAAATCGAGTTTCATCGAAATCGGCACAAAAACAAAAAAGTTAGCCGCCATCTTGGATTTTTTATATTTTTAACATTGCGTTGTTATTGCCTTGTTAAAATAACACCATTAACGAGTTTTATCGAAATCGGCCGAAAAACAAAGAAGTTGAACGCCATCTTGGATTTTCATATTTTTAACATCGCGTTGTTATTGCCTTGTTAAAATAACACCATTAACGAAGTTTCATCGAAATCGGCCGAAAGACAAATAAGTTGGCCGCCATCTTGGTATTTCATATTTTTTACCTTGCGTTGCTGTTTTGTTGTCTATATAGTATCAAAAATCGAGTTTCATCGAAATCGGCCTAAAAACAAAAAAGTTGGCCGCCATCTTGGATTTTTTTTATTTTTAACATTGCTTTGTTACTGCCTTGTTAAAATAACACCAGAAACCAAGTTTTATCGAAATCGGCCGAAAGACAAAAAAGTTGGCCGCCATCTTGTATTTTCATATTTTTAACATTGCGTTGCTGTTTTGTCGTCTATAGGGTATCAACAATCGAGTTTCATCGAAATCGGCCCAAAAACAAAAAGTTGGCCGCCATCTTTGATATTTTATTTTTAACATTGCTTTGTTATTGTCTTGTTAAAATAACACCAGAAACCAAGTTTCATCGAAATCGGGTGAAACACAAAAAAGTTGGCCGCCATCTTGGATTTTCATATTTTTTACCTTGCGTTGCTGTTTTGTTGACTATATAGTATCAAAAATCGAGTTTCATCGAAATCGGCCCTTAAAACAAAAAAGTTGGCCGCCATCTTGGATTTTTTTACATTCTTAACATTGCTTTGCTGTTTTCTTGTCAAAATAGTATCAAAAACCGAGTTTCATCGAAATCGGCCCACAAACAAAAAAGTTGGCCGCCATCTTGGATTTTTTTACATTTTTAACATTGCTTTGTTATTGTCTTGTTAAAATAACACCATAAACCAAGTTTCATCTTAATCGGCCAAAAGACAAAAAAGTTGGCCGCCATCTTGGATTTTCATATTTTTAACATTGCGTTGCTGTTTTGTTGTCTATATGGTATCAAAAATCGAGTTTCATCGAAATCGGCCTAAAAACAAAAAAAATTGCCCGCCATCTTGGATTTTTTTTATTTTTAACATTGCTTTGTTATTGCCTTGTTAAAATAACACCAGAAAGCAAGTTTCATCGAAATCAGCCGAAAGACAAAAAAGTTGGCCGCCATCTTGGATTTTCATATTTTTTAAATTGCGTTGCTGTTTTGTTGTCTATATAGTATCAAAAAACGAGTTTTATCGAAATCGGCCCAAAAAAAAGTTAGCTGCCATCTTGGATTTTTTATATTTTTAACATTGCGTTGTTATTGCCTTGTTAAAATAACACCATTAACGAAGTTTCATCGAAATCGGCCGAAAGACAAAAAAGTTGGCCGCCATCTTGGTATTTCATATTTTTTACCTTGCGTTGCTGTTTTGTTGTCTATATAGTATCAAAAATCGAGTTTCATCGAAATCGGCCTAAAAACAAAAAAGTTGGCCGCCATCTTGGATTTTTTTTATTTTTAACATTGCTTTGTTATTGTCTTGTTAAAATAACACCAGAAACCAAGTTTCATCTTAATCGGCCAAAAGACAAAAAAGTTGGCCGCCATCTTGGATTTTCATATTTTTAACATTGCGTTGCTGTTTTGTTGTCTATATAGTATCAAAAATCGAGTTTCATCGAAATCGGCCCAAAAACAAAAAAGTTGGCCGCCATCTTGGATTTTTTTACATTTTTAACATTGCTTTGCTGTTTTCTTGTCAAAATAGTATCAAAAACCGAGTTTCATCGAAATCGGCCCACAAACAAAAAAGTTGGCCGCCATCTGGGATTTTCATATTTTTTACCTTGCGTTGCTGTTTTGTTGTCTATATAGTATCAAAAATCGAGTTTCATCGAAATCGGCCCAAAAACAAAAAAGTTGGCCGCCATCTTGGATTTTTTTACATTTTTAAAATTGCTTTGCTGTTTTCTTGTCAAAATAGTAACAAATACCGAGTTTCATCGAAATCAGCCGAAAGACAAAAAGTTGGCCGCCATCTTGGATTTTCATATTTTTAACATTGCGTTGCTGTTTTGTTGTCTATATAGTATCAAAAATCGAGTTTCATCGAAATCGGCCCAAAAACAAAAAGTTGGCCGCCATCTTGGATATTTTATTTTTAACATTGCTTTGTTATTGTCTTGTTAAAATAACACCAGAAACCAAGTTTCATCGAAATCGGCCGAAACACAAAAAAGTTGGCCGCCATCTTGGATTTTCATATTTTTTACCTTGCGTTGCTGTTTTGTTGTCTATATAGTATCAAAAATCGAGTTTCATCGAAATCGGCCCAAAAACAAAAAAGTTGGCCGCCATCTTGGATTTTTTTACATTTTTAACATTGCTTTGCTGTTTTCTTGTCAAAATAGTATCAAAAACCGAGTTTCATCGAAATCGGCCCACAAACAAAAAAGTTGGCCGCCATCTTGGATTTTTTTATATTTTTAACATTGCTTTGTTATTGTCTTGTTAAAATAACACCATAAACCAAGTTTCATCGAAATCGGCCGAAAGACAAAAAAGTTGGCCGCCATCTTGGTATTTCATATTTTTTACCTTGCGTTGCTGTTTTGTTGTCTATATAGTATCAAAAATCGAGTTTCATCGAAATCGGCCTAAAACAAAAAAGTTGGCCGCCATCTTGGATTTTTTTTATTTTTAACATTGCTTTGTTATTGCCTTGTTAAAATAACACCAGAAAGCAAGTTTCATCGAAATCAGCCGAAAGACAAAAAAGTTAGCCGCCATCTTGGATTTTCATATTTTTAACATTGCGTTGCTGTTTTGTTGTCTATATAGTATCAAAAATCGAGTTTCATCGAAATCGGCCCAAAAACAAAAAAGTTTGCAGCCATCTTGGATTGTTTATATGTGAGAGAAAATAAAAGAAAGGATGGCAATGTGAGATATTTATTAATTTATTTCAACATCGTGGTTATGACTAAGTTACCGAATAAGTTATTGATTCTAAATTTATCACATGTCTTAGATTTATTAGCTTTAACATTACATTAAATATTGTAATTTTATTACACTATTATTACTGTCATAAAAGGAGTAATACTTAACTACATTACCAGATAGTTCAGAGCACCGGTCCGACAGAGTGCCGTGTCCGACGGTAGAACAACGTCTGAGCTATCGACACCTGCGCAAGCCGTTTTTATACACGTGCGCAAACAAGCTCGGTGGCGTGATGTGGCGTGATGGCGCAGTGGGGAGGCGCACGTGCACACAGTTGTTTTACGAGTCGTTTAGTGACTTTTATTTATAAATTACATTGAATAAACTAATTATTTGTAACAATTATATTAATTGTAATAAAAATCTACTATTTGCATTGTTTTTTATTTATTTACTAAGAAAAGACGTGCATTCTCCCACATATATTTTTAACATTGCGTTGTTATTGCCTTGTTAAAATAACACCATTAACGAAGATTCATCGAAATCGGCCGAAAGACAAATAAGTTGGCCGCCATCTTGGTATTTCATATTTTTTACATTGCGTTGCTGTTTTGTTGTCTATATAGTATCAAAAATCGAGTTTCATCGAAATCGGCCCACAAACAGAAAAGTTGGCCGTCATCTTGGATTTTTTTAACATTTTTAACATTGCTTTGTTATTGCCTTGTTAAATTTACACCAGAAACCAAGTTTTATCGAAATCGGCCGAAAGAAAAAAAAGTTGGCCGCCATCTTGGATTTTCATATTTTTAACATTGCAATGCTGTTTTGTTGTCTATATTGTATCAAAAATCGAGTTTCATCGATATCGGCCCAAAAACAAAAAGTTGGCCGCCATCTTTGATATTTTATTTTTAACATTGCTTTGTTATTGCCTTGTTAAAATAACACCAGAAAGCAAGTTTCATCGAAATCAGCCGAAAGACAAAAAAGTTGGCCGCCATCTTGGATTTTCATATTTTTTAAATTGCGTTGCTGTTTTGTTGTCTATATAGTATCAAAAAACGAGTTTTATCGAAATCGGCCCAAAAAAAAAGTTAGCTGCCATCTTGGATTTTTTATATTTTTAACATTGCGTTGTTATTGCCTTGTTAAAATAACACCATTAACGAAGTTTCATCGAAATCGGCCGAAAGACAAAAAAGTTGGCCGCCATCTTGGTATTTCATATTTTTTACCTTGCGTTGCTGTTTTGTTGTCTATATAGTATCAAAAATCGAGTTTCATCGAAATCGGCCTAAAAACAAAAAAGTTGGCCGCCATCTTGGATTTTTTTTATTTTTAACATTGCTTTGTTATTGTCTTGTTAAAATAACACCAGAAACCAAGTTTCATCTTAATCGGCCAAAAGACAAAAAAGTTTGCCGCCATCTTGGATTTTCATATTTTTAACATTGCGTTGCTGTTTTGTTGTCTATATAGTATCAAAAATCGAGTTTCATCGAAATCGGCCCAAAAACAAAAAAGTTGGCCGCCATCTTGGATTTTTTTACATTTTTAACATTGCTTTGCTGTTTTCTTGTCAAAATAGTATCAAAAACCGAGTTTCATCGAAATCGGCCCACAAACAAAAAAGTTGGCCGCCATCTGGGATTTTCATATTTTTTACCTTGCGTTGCTGTTTTGTTGTCTATATAGTATCAAAAATCGAGTTTCATCGAAATCGGCCCAAAAACAAAAAAGTTGGCCGCCATCTTGGATTTTTTTACATTTTTAAAATTGCTTTGCTGTTTTCTTGTCAAAATAGTAACAAATACCGAGTTTCATCGAAATCAGCCGAAAGACAAAAAGTTGGCCGCCATCTTGGATTTTCATATTTTTAACATTGCGTTGCTGTTTTGTTGTCTATATAGTATCAAAAATCGAGTTTCATCGAAATCGGCCCAAAAACAAAAAGTTGGCCGCCATTTTGGATATTTTATTTTTAACATTGCTTTGTTATTGTCTTGTTAAAATAACACCAGAAACCAAGTTTCATCGAAATCGGCCGAAACACAAAAAAGTTGGCCGCCATCTTGGATTTTCATATTTTTTACCTTGCGTTGCTGTTTTGTTGTCTATATAGTATCAAAAATCAAGTTTCATCGAAATCGGCCCAAAAACAAAAAAGTTGGCCGCCATCTTGGATTTTTTTACATTTTTAACATTGCTTTGCTGTTTTCTTGTCAAAATAGTATCAAAAACCGAGTTTCATCGAAATCGGCCCACAAACAAAAAAGTTGGCCGCCATCTTGGATTTTTTTATATTTTTAACATTGCTTTGTTATTGTCTTGTTAAAATAACACCATAAACCAAGTTTCATCGAAATCGGCCGAAAGACAAAAAAGTTGGCCGCCATCTTGGTATTTCATATTTTTTACCTTGCGTTGCTGTTTTGTTGTCTATATAGTATCAAAAATCGAGTTTCATCGAAATCGGCCTAAAACAAAAAAGTTGGCCGCCATCTTGGATTTTTTTTATTTTTAACATTGCTTTGTTATTGCCTTGTTAAAATAACACCAGAAAGCAAGTTTCATCGAAATCAGCCGAAAGACAAAAAAGTTGGCCGCCATCTTGGATTTTCATATTTTTAACATTGCGTTGCTGTTTTGTTGTCTATATAGTATCAAAAATCGAGTTTCATCGAAATCGGCCCAAAAACAAAAAAGTTTGCAGCCATCTTGGATTGTTTATATGTGAGAGAAAATAAAAGAAAGGAT
Organism: Agriphila geniculea; assembly: GCA_943789525.1. Classification (NCBI taxonomy): domain Eukaryota; kingdom Metazoa; phylum Arthropoda; class Insecta; order Lepidoptera; family Crambidae; genus Agriphila; species Agriphila geniculea. The sequence goes on from OX038893.1 coordinate 12,851,008, forward strand.
GGCAATGTGAGATATTTATTAATTTATTTCAACATCGTGGTTATGACTAAGTTACCGAATAAGTTATTGATTCTAAATTTATCACATGTCTTAGATTTATTAGCTTTAACATTACATTAAATATTGTAATTTTATTACACTATTATTACTGTCATAAAAGGAGTAATACTTAACTACATTACCAGATAGTTCAGAGCACCGGTCCGACAGAGTGCCGTGTCCGACGGTAGAACAACGTCTGAGCTATCGACACCTGCGCAAGCCGTTTTTATACACGTGCGCAAACAAGCTCGGTGGCGTGATGTGGCGTGATGGCGCAGTGGGGAGGCGCACGTGCACACAGTTGTTTTACGAGTCGTTTAGTGACTTTTATTTATAAATTACATTGAATAAACTAATTATTTGTAACAATTATATTAATTGTAATAAAAATCTACTATTTGCATTGTTTTTTATTTATTTACTAAGAAAAGACGTGCATTCTCCCACATATATTTTTAACATTGCGTTGTTATTGCCTTGTTAAAATAACACCATTAACGAAGATTCATCGAAATCGGCCGAAAGACAAATAAGTTGGCCGCCATCTTGGTATTTCATATTTTTTACATTGCGTTGCTGTTTTGTTGTCTATATAGTATCAAAAATCGAGTTTCATCGAAATCGGCCCACAAACAGAAAAGTTGGCCGTCATCTTGGATTTTTTTAACATTTTTAACATTGCTTTGTTATTGCCTTGTTAAATTTACACCAGAAACCAAGTTTTATCGAAATCGGCCGAAAGAAAAAAAAGTTGGCCGCCATCTTGGATTTTCATATTTTTAACATTGCAATGCTGTTTTGTTGTCTATATTGTATCAAAAATCGAGTTTCATCGATATCGGCCCAAAAACAAAAAGTTGGCCGCCATCTTTGATATTTTATTTTTAACATTGCTTTGTTATTGTCTTGTTAAAATAACACCAGAAACCAAGTTTCATCGAAATCGGCTGAAACACAAAAAAGTTGGCCGCCATCTTGGATTTTCATATTTTTTACCTTGCGTTGCTGTTTTGTTGACTATATAGTATCAAAAATCGAGTTTAATCGAAATCGGCCCTTAAAACAAAAAAGTTGGCCGCCATCTTGGATTTTTTTAAATTTTTAACATTGCTTTGCTGTTTTCTTGTCAAAATAGTATCAAAAACCGAGTTTCATCGAAATCGGCCCACAAACAAAAAAGTTGGCCGCCATCTTGGATTTTTTTACATTTTTAACATTGCTATGTTATTGTCTTGTTAAAATAACACCAGAAACCAAGTTTTATCTTAATCGGCCAAAAGACAAAAAAGTTGGCCGCCATCTTGGATTTTCATATTTTTAACATTGCGTTGCTGTTTTGTTGTCTATATGGTATCAAAAATCGAGTTTCATCGAAATCGGCCTAAAAACAAAAAAAATTGCCCGCCATCTTGGATTTTTTTATTTTTAACATTGCTTTGTTATTGCCTTGTTAAAATAACACCAGAAAGCAAGTTTCATCGAAATCAGCCGAAAGACAAAAAAGTTGGCCGCCATCTTGGATTTTCATATTTTTTAAATTGCGTTGCTGTTTTGTTGTCTATATAGTATCAAAAAACGAGTTTTATCGAAATCGGCCCAAAAAAAAAGTTAGCTGCCATCTTGGATTTTTTATATTTTTAACATTGCGTTGTTATTGCCTTGTTAAAATAACACCATTAACGAAGTTTCATCGAAATCGGCCGAAAGACAAAAAAGTTGGCCGCCATCTTGGTATTTCATATTTTTTACCTTGCGTTGCTGTTTTGTTGTCTATATAGTATCAAAAATCGAGTTTCATCGAAATCGGCCTAAAAACAAAAAAGTTGGCCGCCATCTTGGATTTTTTTTATTTTTAACATTGCTTTGTTATTGTCTTGTTAAAATAACACCAGAAACCAAGTTTCATCTTAATCGGCCAAAAGACAAAAAAGTTGGCCGCCATCTTGGATTTTCATATTTTTAACATTGCGTTGCTGTTTTGTTGTCTATATAGTATCAAAAATCGAGTTTCATCGAAATCGGCCCAAAAACAAAAAAGTTGGCCGCCATCTTGGATTTTTTTACATTTTTAACATTGCTTTGCTGTTTTCTTGTCAAAATAGTATCAAAAACCGAGTTTCATCGAAATCGGCCCACAAACAAAAAAGTTGGCCGCCATCTGGGATTTTCATATTTTTTACCTTGCGTTGCTGTTTTGTTGTCTATATAGTATCAAAAATCGAGTTTCATCGAAATCGGCCCAAAAACAAAAAAGTTGGCCGCCATCTTGGATTTTTTTACATTTTAAAATTGCTTTGCTGTTTTCTTGTCAAAATAGTAACAAATACCGAGTTTCATCGAAATCAGCCGAAAGACAAAAAGTTGGCCGCCATCTTGGATTTTCATATTTTTAACATTGCGTTGCTGTTTTGTTGTCTATATAGTATCAAAAATCGAGTTTCATCGAAATCGGCCAAAAACAAAAAGTTGGCCGCCATCTTGGATATTTTATTTTTAACATTGCTTTGTTATTGTCTTGTTAAAATAACACCAGAAACCAAGTTTCATCGAAATCGGCCGAAACACAAAAAAGTTGGCCGCCATCTTGGATTTTCATATTTTTTACCTTGCGTTGCTGTTTTGTTGTCTATATAGTATCAAAAATCGAGTTTCATCGAAATCGGCCCAAAAACAAAAAAGTTGGCCGCCATCTTGGATTTTTTTACATTTTTAACATTGCTTTGCTGTTTTCTTGTCAAAATAGTATCAAAAACCGAGTTTCATCGAAATCGGCCCACAAACAAAAAAGTTGGCCGCCATCTTGGATTTTTTTATATTTTTAACATTGCTTTGTTATTGTCTTGTTAAAATAACACCATAAACCAAGTTTCATCGAAATCGGCCGAAAGACAAAAAAGTTGGCCGCCATCTTGGTATTTCATATTTTTTACCTTGCGTTGCTGTTTTGTTGTCTATATAGTATCAAAAATCGAGTTTCATCGAAATCGGCCTAAAACAAAAAAGTTGGCCGCCATCTTGGATTTTTTTTATTTTTAACATTGCTTTGTTATTGCCTTGTTAAAATAACACCAGAAAGCAAGTTTCATCGAAATCAGCCGAAAGACAAAAAAGTTGGCCGCCATCTTGGATTTTCATATTTTTAACATTGCGTTGCTGTTTTGTTGTCTATATAGTATCAAAAATCGAGTTTCATCGAAATCGGCCCAAAAACAAAAAAGTTTGCAGCCATCTTGGATTGTTTATATGTGAGAGAAAATAAAAGAAAGGATGGCAATGTGAGATATTTATTAATTTATTTCAACATCGTGGTTATGACTAAGTTACCGAATAAGTTATTGATTCTAAATTTATCACATGTCTTAGATTTATTAGCTTTAACATTACATTAAATATTGTAATTTTATTACACTATTATTACTGTCATAAAAGGAGTAATACTTAACTACATTACCAGATAGTTCAGAGCACCGATCCGACAGAGTGCCGTGTCCGACGGTAGAACAACGTCTGAGCTATCGACACCTGCGCAAGCCGTTTTTATACACGTGCGCAAACAAGCTCGGTGGCGTGATGTGGCGTGATGGCGCAGTGGGGAGGCGCACGTGCACACAGTTGTTTTACGAGTCGTTTAGTGACTTTTATTTATAAACTACATTGAATAAACTAATTATTTGTAACAATTATATTAATTGTAATAAAAATCTACTATTTGCATTGTTTTTTATTTATTTACTAAGAAAAGACGTGCATTCTCCCACATATATTTTTAACATTGCGTTGTTATTGCCTTGTTAAAATAACACCATTAACGAAGTTTCATCGAAATCGGCCGAAAGACAAATAAGTTGGCCGCCATCTTGGTATTTCATATTTTTTACATTGCGTTGCTGTTTTGTTGTCTATATAGTATCAAAAATCGAGTTTCATCGAAATCGGCCCAAAAACAAAAAGTTGGCCGCCATCTTTGATATTTTATTTTTAACATTGCTTTGTTATTGTCTTGTTAAAATAACACCAGAAAGCAAGTTTCATCGAAATCGGCTGAAAGACAAAAAAGTTGGCCGCCATCTTGGATTTTCATATTTTTAACATTGCGTTGCTGTTTTGTTGTCTATATAGTATCAAAAATCGAGTTTCATCGAAATCGGCCCAAAAACAAAAAAGTTTGCAGCCATCTTGGATTGTTTATATGTGAGAGAAAATAAAAGAAAGGATGGCAATGTGAGATATTTATTAATTCATTTCAACATCGTGGTTATGACTAAGTTACCGAATAAGTTATTGATTCTAAATTTATCACATGTCTTAGATTTATTAGCTTTAACATTACATTAAATATTGTAATTTTATTACACTATTATTACTGTCATAAAAGGAGTAATACTTAACTACATTACCAGATAGTTCAGAGCACCGATCCGACAGAGTGCCGTGTCCGACGGTAGAACAACGTCTGAGCTATCGACACCTGCGCAAGCCGTTTTTATACACGTGCGCAAACAAGCTCGGTGGCGTGATGTGGCGTGATGGCGCAGTGGGGAGGCGCACGTGCACACAGTTGTTTTACGAGTCGTTTAGTGACTTTTATTTATAAATTACATTGAATAAACTAATTATTTGTAACAATTATATTAATTGTAATAAAAATCTACTATTTGCATTGTTTTTTATTTATTTACTAAGAAAAGACGTGCATTCTCCCACATATATTTTTAACATTGCCTTGTTAAAATAACACCATTAACGAAGTTTCATCGAAATCGGCCGAAAGACAAATAAGTTGGCCGCCATCTTGGTATTTCATATTTTTTACATTGCGTTGCTGTTTTGTTGTCTATATAGTATCAAAAATCGAGTTTCATCGAAATCGGCCCACAAACAGAAAAGTTGGCCGTCATCTTGGATTTTTTTAACATTTTTAACATTGCTTTGTTATTGCCTTGTTAAATTTACACCAGAAACCAAGTTTTATCGAAATCGGCCGAAAGAAAAAAAAGTTGGCCGCCATCTTGGATTTTCATATTTTTAACATTGCAATGCTGTTTTGTTGTCTATATAGTATCAAAAATCGAGTTTCATCGAAATCGGCCCAAAAACAAAAAGTTGGCCGCCATCTTGGATATTTTATTTTTAACATTGCTTTGTTATTGTCTTGTTAAAATAACACCAGAAACCAAGTTTCATCGAAATCGGCCGAAACACAAAAAAGTTGGCCGCCATCTTGGATTTTCATATTTTTTACCTTGCGTTGCTGTTTTGTTGTCTATATAGTATCAAAAATCGAGTTTCATCGAAATCGGCCCACAAACAAAAAAGTTGGCCGCCATCTTGGATTTTTTTACATTTTTAACATTGCTTTGTTATTGTCTTGTTAAAATAACACCATAAACCAAGTTTCATCTTAATCGGCCAAAAGACAAAAAAGTTGGCCGCCATCTTGGATTTTCATATTTTTAACATTGCGTTGCTGTTTTGTTGTCTATATGGTATCAAAAATCGAGTTTCATCGAAATCGGCTTCAAAACAAAAAAATTGCCCGCCATCTTGGATTTTTTTTTTATTTTTAACATTGCTTTGTTATTGCCTTGTTAAATGAACACCAGAAACCAAGTTTTATCGAAATCGGCCGAAAGAAAAAAAAGTTGGCCGCCATCTTGGATTTTTTTTTTATTTTTAACATTGCTTTGTTATTGCCTTGTTAAATGAACACCAGAAACCAAGTTTTATCGAAATCGGCCGAAAGAAAAAAAAGTTGGCCGCCATCTTGGACTTTCATATTTTTAACATTGCGTTGCTGTTTTGTTGTCTATATAGTATCAAAAATCGAGTTTCATCGAAATCGGCCCAAAAACAAAAAAGTTGGCCGCCATCTTGGATTTTTTTACATTTTTAACATTGCTTTGCTGTTTTCTTGTCAAAATAGTATCAAAAACCGAGTTTCATCGAAATCGGCCCACAAACAAAAAAGTTGGCCGCCATCTGGGATTTTCATATTTTTTACCTTGCGTTGCTGTTTTGTTGTCTATATAGTATCAAATACCGAGTTTCATCGAAATCAGCCGAAAGACAAAAAGTTGGCCGCCATCTTGGATTTTCATATTTTTAACATTGCGTTGCTGTTTTGTTGTCTATATAGTATCAAAAATCGAGTTTCATCGAAATCGGCCCAAAAACAAAAAGTTGGCCGCCATCTTGGATATTTTATTTTTAACATTGCTTTGTTATTGTCTTGTTAAAATAACACCAGAAACCAAGTTTCATCGAAATCGGCCGAAACACAAAAAAGTTGGCCGCCATCTTGGATTTTCATATTTTTTACCTTGCGTTGCTGTTTTGTTGTCTATATAGTATCAAAAATCGAGTTTCATCGAAATCGGCCCAAAAACAAAAAAGTTGGCCGCCATCTTGGATTTTTTTACATTTTTAACATTGCTTTGCTGTTTTCTTGTCAAAATAGTATCAAAAACCGAGTTTCATCGAAATCGGCCCACAAACAAAAAAGTTGGCCGCCATCTGGGATTTTCATATTTTTTACCTTGCGTTGCTGTTTTGTTGTCTATATAGTATCAAAAATCGAGTTTCATCGAAATCGGCCCAAAAACAAAAAAGTTGGCCGCCATCTTGGATTTTTTTACATTTTTAAAATTGCTTTGCTGTTTTCTTGTCAAAATAGTAACAAATACCGAGTTTCATCGAAATCAGCCGAAAGACAAAAAGTTGGCCGCCATCTTGGATTTTCATATTTTTAACATTGCGTTGCTGTTTTGTTGTCTATATAGTATCAAAAATCGAGTTTCATCGAAATCGGCCCAAAAACAAAAAGTTGGCCGCCATCTTGGATATTTTATTTTTAACATTGCTTTGTTATTGTCTTGTTAAAATAACACCAGAAACCAAGTTTCATCGAAATCGGCCGAAACACAAAAAAGTTGGCCGCCATCTTGGATTTTCATATTTTTTACCTTGCGTTGCTGTTTTGTTGTCTATATAGTATCAAAAATCGAGTTTCATCGAAATCGGCCCAAAAACAAAAAAGTTGGCCGCCATCTTGGATTTTTTTACATTTTTAACATTGCTTTGCTGTTTTCTTGTCAAAATAGTATCAAAAACCGAGTTTCATCGAAATCGGCCCACAAACAAAAAAGTTGGCCGCCATCTTGGATTTTTTTATATTTTTAACATTGCTTTGTTATTGTCTTGTTAAAATAACACCATAAACCAAGTTTCATCGAAATCGGCCGAAAGACAAAAAAGTTGGCCGCCATCTTGGTATTTCATATTTTTTACCTTGCGTTGCTGTTTTGTTGTCTATATAGTATCAAAAATCGAGTTTCATCGAAATCGGCCTAAAACAAAAAAGTTGGCCGCCATCTTGGATTTTTTTTATTTTTAACATTGCTTTGTTATTGCCTTGTTAAAATAACACCAGAAAGCAAGTTTCATCGAAATCAGCCGAAAGACAAAAAAGTTGGCCGCCATCTTGGATTTTCATATTTTTAACATTGCGTTGCTGTTTTGTTGTCTATATAGTATCAAAAATCGAGTTTCATCGAAATCGGCCCAAAAACAAAAAAGTTTGCAGCCATCTTGGATTGTTTATATGTGAGAGAAAATAAAAGAAAGGATGGCAATGTGAGATATTTATTAATTTATTTCAACATCGTGGTTATGACTAAGTTACCGAATAAGTTATTGATTCTAAATTTATCACATGTCTTAGATTTATTAGCTTTAACATTACATTAAATATTGTAATTTTATTACACTATTATTACTGTCATAAAAGGAGTAATACTTAACTACATTACCAGATAGTTCAGAGCACCGATCCGACAGAGTGCCGTGTCCGACGGTAGAACAACGTCTGAGCTATCGACACCTGCGCAAGCCGTTTTTATACACGTGCGCAAACAAGCTCGGTGGCGTGATGTGGCGTGATGGCGCAGTGGGGAGGCGCACGTGCACACAGTTGTTTTACGAGTCGTTTAGTGACTTTTATTTATAAACTACATTGAATAAACTAATTATTTGTAACAATTATATTAATTGTAATAAAAATCTACTATTTGCATTGTTTTTTATTTATTTACTAAGAAAAGACGTGCATTCTCCCACATATATTTTTAACATTGCGTTGTTATTGCCTTGTTAAAATAACACCATTAACGAAGTTTCATCGAAATCGGCCGAAAGACAAATAAGTTGGCCGCCATCTTGGTATTTCATATTTTTTACATTGCGTTGCTGTTTTGTTGTCTATATAGTATCAAAAATCGAGTTTCATCGAAATCGGCCCAAAAACAAAAAGTTGGCCGCCATCTTTGATATTTTATTTTTAACATTGCTTTGTTATTGTCTTGTTAAAATAACACCAGAAAGCAAGTTTCATCGAAATCGGCTGAAAGACAAAAAAGTTGGCCGCCATCTTGGATTTTCATATTTTTAACATTGCGTTGCTGTTTTGTTGTCTATATAGTATCAAAAATCGAGTTTCATCGAAATCGGCCCAAAAACAAAAAAGTTTGCAGCCATCTTGGATTGTTTATATGTGAGAGAAAATAAAAGAAAGGATGGCAATGTGAGATATTTATTAATTCATTTCAACATCGTGGTTATGACTAAGTTACCGAATAAGTTATTGATTCTAAATTTATCACATGTCTTAGATTTATTAGCTTTAACATTACATTAAATATTGTAATTTTATTACACTATTATTACTGTCATAAAAGGAGTAATACTTAACTACATTACCAGATAGTTCAGAGCACCGATCCGAATAGTTCAAAAACCGAGTTTCATCGAAATCGGCCCACAAACAAAAAAGTTGGCCGCCATCTTGGATTTTTTTATATTTTTAACATTGCTTTGTTATTGTCTTGTTAAAAATACATATTATACATATATATTATACATATTATACAAAAAACACGTTTGTTGTATAGGAGCCCCCATTAAATATGTATTTTATTATGTTTTTAGTACCTATTTGTTGTTATAGCGGCAACAGAAATACATCATCTGTGAAAATTTTAACTGTGTAGCTGTCACGGTTCATGAGATACAGCCTGGTGACAGACAGACAGACAGACAGACAGACAGACAGACGGACAGCGGAATCTTAGTAATAGGGTCCCGTTTTTTCCCTTTGGGTACGGAACCCTAAAAACACTTGATTTTAATCGCGATTTATATCACCGATTTAATCAAGTGATTTAAATCATATCTATCAACCCTGCTTTCTTGTAATAGAAGTGTCTCCAAAGTACCAGGATCACATAAATATGGCGAAAGTTACCGTTCATAATTTTCAAATTTATAAGTTTTTGATAAGATTATAAGTATCATGAGTTTTGAAAATTACAAAAGTTAACCTTCTTTATATTTATGTGATCATGGTACTTTTGAGATGTTATTACAAAGCAAGAAAACATATATTTAATACTAGCGGCCGCCCGCGACTTCGTCTGCGTGGAAAGTTTTTTTGCTCTCCCTCGGGAACAATACTTTTTTTCGGGATAAAAGGTACCCTATGTCCTTCTCTGTACCCCTGACAACGTGTTTGCAAAATTTCATGATGATCGGTTCAGTAGTTAGGACGTGAAGGCGTAACAAACAAACAAACAAACAAACAAACGGACTTTCGCATTTATAATATTAGTAAGGATATGTAAGCAAATAAAAAAGCAAAAAAAATATTTTGGAAAATTACCCTTCTACATATTTAAGTGATCCTGGTGCTTTAAAGATATTTTTGATTAAACCAAAAATGTGATTTTTGTATGCTTTAAGTCTTTTTTAGTGTAAGATGAGATGATTTACTGTAATTATTCTAAAACATAGAAGTGTATATTCTAAAACTGTTATTTTTCGTCTAATCCAAAGACAGTCTGATACAATAAAGACTCCTTGTTCATTTAGTCAACATTTTTATTGCATAATATTTTTTTTTTATTTCATACACATATAAATTACAGGTATTGTCTATGAAGAAACATTACTGTGGCTAAAAAACAATGTCGATCCATGGAAATCTGTTGAGGAAAATTGATACTGCAGATCACCGCTTAAACCGCATCCAATGTGGAAAAGGTGATATAGCGGATTCATTCAAAGATTTCCCAGTCTTAAAACAATCACAACGGCTATACCTTGGTAAGCATATATACTGCAGCCTTATTTTTTTACATAATCTTTGTAGTCTTTCTATAAAAACAAAAGTACGCAATGACATATAAATGACAAATTTTTGTTTATTTCTTTTAAGATAAATGTCTGAATTTCGATTGCCATGTAAAATTCATAATGTTAGTTCCCGTTTCTGCCACGATTCTTCTCTTTTCGCACAGACTCTAGACACTTGTAATACCAAAAGTATCACTCGCGCGCTGCTGACATTGCAGAACTAGCTATTGTGCACGCACTAAAAGAGACAAGCTATTCTAGTGCTCGCTTAACAACCCAATAAGCTCTGTGGTTGCGATCCAGACCTTTCTTTCCAGTGGAAATAACATAGCGTACTATTGTATTCTTTTTTTCAGCTAATGAACGATTTCAGTCGTCTGTATCCGGGCAAGGAAAACAAATTAGTGTCCTCTATATGAAGAATCCCTCAAATATGAAGAAATTATAAAAATATGCGTCATTAAAACTACAAAAATTAGAGACCAAGACACGAGAACAAAAAAAGCAAATATAATTGCACTGATTGACGGTATTTTTTTTTCTCAAATATTAGTTCTTATTATTAAACATTCATAAAATTAAGTCTCAAAAATTAACCAAACCTTTTTTTTCTTTGGATACAGAAGATGAACGAGAGACATCTACCAAGGCTGCTTTGATGTTGTTGGCTTATGTCATCAACATTTCACCTGCACGAAAATAAAAGTATAGCCAGCGTGGAAGCTATACAGAGCAGAGGTATGCGACATTAGTTACCATACATACATGATCATTATATATTTTGTATTAACTATATTTTAGTTCATACAAAACCTCTCGTGGGGTTGATCAGACCATCAAACTGAACAACTTTCATTATGGGACCAACCTTGAAATTGCGAAAAAATCAGCTGTTTCAAAAATTTAATGAAGAGGGCGTTGTACTTTTGTATGGAATGGAACAGCTGATTTTTTTCCGTGAGTTTGAGGTTGGTCCCATAATGAAAGTTGTTTAGTTTGATAGTCTGATCAACCCCATGAGAGATTTGTATGAACTAAAAATAACCTTGTATATCCAGAAGTTTGTTTATTATTTCAAGACAAGTGTCTGAATTTCGATTGCCATGTAAAATTCATAATGTTAGTTCCCGTTTCTGCCACGATTCTTCTCTTTTCGCACAGACTCTAGACACTTGCAGCACCAAAAGTATCACTCACGCGCTGCCGACATTGCAAAACGAGCTATTGTACAGGCACTAAAAGAGACAAGCTATTCTAGTGCTCACTTAATAACCCAATAAGCTCTGTGATAGCAATCCGGACCTTTCTCACCAGTGGAAATAACATAGCGTACTATTGTATTCTTTTTTCAGCTAATGAACGATTTCAGTCGTCTGTATCCGGAAAAGGAAAACAAATTATTTTCCTCCATCGCCCTCAAATATGAAGAAATTATAAAATAGGCTTATTAAAATTACGAAAAATTAGAGACCAAGACACGAGAACAAAAATAGCAAATATAATTGCACTGATTGACGGTAAGAAGTTTTTCTCAAATATTAAGTCTTACTATAAAACCATCATAAAATTAAATCTCAAAAATTAACTGAAACTTTTTTTCTTGAATACAGAAGATGAACCAGAGACACATCTAGCAAGGTTGCTTTGATATTGCTGGCTTATGTCATCAACATTCCACCTGCACAGAAAATAAAAGGAAAGCCAGCGTGGAAACTAGACAGAGCAGAGGTATGCGACTCCTATATATCCAAAAGTTTGTTCATTTCTTATAAGACAAGCGTCTGAACTTCGATTGCCATGTAAAATTCATAATGTTGCTATCAAACAAGCTATTGTGCAGGCACTCGTAGTGCTCGATTCACAACCCAATATGATCTATGGTTGCGATCCGGACCTTTCTAACCAGTGGAAATAACATAGCGTACATTTATTGTATTCTTTTTTTCAGCTAATGAACGATTTCAGTCGTCTGTATCCGGGAAAGGAAAACCAATTATTTTCCTCTATCACCCTCAAATACGAAGATATGATAAAATATGCTTCATTATTACGAAATTGAAATTACGATTACGAATTAGTGACGAAGACATGAGAACAAAAATAACAAATATAATGGCACTGATTAACGGTAAGAAGTTTTTCTCAAATATTAGTTCTTATTTTAAACCTTCATAAAATTAACGGCCGGTTTCTGAATTGAGAAATTGAAGTTGAGCACTACTCAAACCTTACTCACCCATACAAAATTTGTACTTAAGTAGTGCTCAACTTCAATTTCTCAATTCAGAAACCGGCCGTAAGTCTCAAAAATTAATCGAAACTTTTTTCTTTAAATACAGAAGATGAACCAGAGACATCTAGCAAGGTTGTTTTGATGTTGCTGGCTTATGTCATCAACATTTCACCTGAAAATAAAAGGAAAGCTAACGTGGAAGCCAGTGCAGCGTTATGCATTATTATTATGCTTCATCAAAATTGCAAAAAAAAAAATAGAGACACGAGAACAAAAATAGCAGATATAATTGCACTGATTGACGGTAAGAATTTTTCTCAAATATTAGTCCTTATTATTAAACCTTCATAAAGATAAGTTTTAAAAAATTAACCGAAACTTTTTTTCTTTGAATACAGAAGATGAACCAGAGACATCCTGCAATATTGATTTGATGTTGCTGGCTTATGTCATCAACATTTCACCTGCATGGAAAATTAAAGGAAAGCCAGCGTGAAAGCCATTGAGAGCAGATGAATGCGAAGGCTATATATCACAAGCTGCTTCTGAATCCGACGTATCCAACAAGATCATTCAAAGAAAGCATAATGTTTCACGGGTACGCCAAGTTGACGACCATGTAATTCTAGAATAGTATGATTAATTAAGCTTGTTGTGGTTTTTTTGTAACTAAGTATGTCTCAATTTTACGATTGAAAATAAATAATATGAATCTTTTTTGTCTATTTCCTTTTAAGCATGTAAAGCTATAAAACTTGTACAGGGTTTGAGAACGGAATTTCTTCTGTTAATAACCTTGTAAAAGTTAAAAAAATAAAAAATGTTGTATCATGGCTGTGTACACTAAATGTATATGTATCGTGAAGTATGATTTTTATCTAAACTACCAATTATTATATGCTTTTCACTTACAGGTCTGGACTTTGGTGCTATATCGGTGTAGCTGTTAAGTTTGCTATAAAATTATTTTGCATAATAATAATTATAATAATAGCCGCACTAATATCGTACAAGTTCAACAAAAGTAGATAAAGCCTGACCAGAGTTTAAAAAAACCCTGCAATGAGGACGCGACCTTTGTGATTTATTTATACGTAACCATTGCCAGTGAAAGAAATTAAATGTGAAAAATACCGCATGCGGGTTTTTAAAACATCTGGTCAGCTTTATAATGATACATCATTCTTTATCGTACCCGCACCAATATTTATAAGTAGATATCTATGTAACCAGTGCAGGTTATACTACAAAGAAGCATTATGTTGTATAAAACTTATTAACTGTTATAGTAGAGGTATGAACGGGAAGTCGAAGCGTGGGCAGACCGCCATTCCTAAGATGTCAGGGCCTGCCTCAACCAGATACGCCGCAACAAGGACGACATAGAAAAACCATGGGAGAAGCATATGTCCAGCAGTGGACAAATATATATGCTGAGAAGACAAATAGAAGGTATGATACTAGTGTGGGACAATAAAGCACCATACCATTCACCATACGTATGTACATAGATGGACGGCTATTAGACATACTTGATTTTTAGGGTTCCGTACCTCAAAAAAAGGAAAAACGGAAAATTAAAAATCAAGTGTGTCTAATTAGACTCACGCCCGAGTACATGCGATACTGCTGCGGGTATAAGGCATGATGCACTATTGCACTACGTGTTACGTATTGCACACTATGCCTTACGATAATTGCACCTGTTTTTTCCTTATGTTGGCATGGTACAGTCAGTGTCATTTACATACATACAGCCATTGAGTCAAAATATGTAAACACCAACCTTATTGTCAGTGAAATAGAGGTGTGTAGATATTTTTGAGCTCTTGTTAACGTATATATATTTATGACGCTGGCCGTACATACATAGGTGTTCAGATAATTATTTTGAATATTAACCAATCAAAGTCAATTAAATTTTGTAAACATGGTCTAGAAAGTAATATCTAGGTCTGTGGTTTAATACATTTTCGTAAAAATGTATAGTTGAAATATTACAGGGGGTTTTCATATTTTCATTCAAAACTCCCTGCAAAATTTAAACTATAAATTTTTTCGAAAATGTAATGAACCACAGACCCAGATATTAGTTTCTCGATCGTGTCTACAAAATTTCATTGACTTTGGTTAATATTCATACTAATTATCTGAACACCTTTGTATGTACCATGCCAGCATAAGGAAAATACAGGTGCGAGTATCGTAAGGCATGGTGTGCCATACGTAACACGTATAGTGCACCATGCCTTACTGTACCCGCAGCAGTATCGTACGTACGCTGGCGTTGTACATAAGTATGGTTCACCGTGCTTTACTGTTCCCGCACCAGTATCGTACGTACGCTGCCGTAGTACATACGCACGGTACATCATGCATTACTGTACCGGCAACGGTACCTTACCTCTACTACGACAGTTAATACGTCTGACACATCATGCTTTACTGTGCCTGCTACAGTATCCTACCTATGCCGCCATGGTGCACACGTATGGCGCACCATAATTGACTGTATCCGCCATAGTATCGTAAGTATGCCGCCGTAGTACACACGTACGGCTCACCGTGCTTTACTGTATCCGCCACAGTATCGTACGTATGCCACCGCAGTGCATACGTATGGCTCACCATTATTTACTGTGCCTGCTACAGTATCGTACGTATGCCGCCGTATTACACACTTATGTCTCACCATTATTGACTGTGCCGGCTACAGAATCGTACATATGCCGCCACAGTACAAACGTACGGCTCACCGTGTTTTAATGTGTCCGCCACAGTATCGTACGTATGCCGCCACAGTGCATACGTATGGCTCACCATTATTGACTGTGCCCGCTACAGAATCGTAGGTATGCAGCCACGGTGCATACGTATGGCTCACCATTATTTACTGTGCCCGCAACAGTATCGTATGTATGCTACCGCGGTGCACACATATGGCTCACCATTATTTACTGTGCCCGCTACAGTATCGTACATATGCCGCTACGGTACAAACGTACGGCTCACCGTGCTTTACTGTGTCCGCCACAGTATCATACGTATGCCGCAGTAGTACACACTTACGGCTCACCGTGCTTTAACGTGTCCGCCACAGTATCGTACGTATGCCGCCGCGGTGCATACGTATGGCTCACCATTATTTACTGTGCCTGCTACAGTATCGTACGTATGCCGCCGTATTACACACGTACGGCTCACCGTGCTTTACTGTGTCCGCCACATTATCGTACGTATGCCGCCGCGGTGCATACGTATGGCTCACCATTATTTACCGTGCCTGCTACAGTATCGTACGTATGCCGCCGTATTACACACTTATGTCTCACCATTATTGACTGTGCCCGCTACAGAATCGTAGGTATGTAGCCGCGGTGCATACGTATGGCTCACCATTATTTACTGTGCCCGCAACAGTATCGTACGTATGCCACCGTAGTACACACGTACGGCTCACCGTGCTTTACTGTGTCCGCCACAGTATCGTACATATGCCGCCGCAGTGCATACGTATGGCTCACCATTATTTACTGTGCCTGCTACCGTATCGTAGGTATGCCGCCGTAGTACACACGTACGGCTCACCGTGCTTTACTGTATCCGCCACAGTATCGTACGTATGCCACCGCAGTGCATACGTATGGCTCACCATTATTTACTGTGCCTGCTACAGTATCGTACGTATGCCGCCGTATTACACACTTATGTCTCACCATTATTGACTGTGCCGGCTACAGAATCGTACATATGCCGCCACAGTACAAACGTACGGCTCACCGTGTTTTAATGTGTTTGCCACAGTATCGTACGTATGCCGCCGCGGTGCGCACGTATGGCTCACCATTATTTACTGTGCCTGCTACAGTATCGTACTTAAGCCGGCATGGTATACACGTATGGTTCACCGTGTTCTACTGTGCCCGCAACAATAGTATACGGGTGTTGCAGTCGTAGTTTCAGGAGTATTCAGTGCGACTTGCGCACTACGTATACGTAGCCGGATGTCGGGCTACGTACGTACGTACAAAAATCGACCACGAGTAAATTACGTATCCCGCTACATGATGAGCGTCAGTATGCCGACTACGTATGACTGACTACTTACGCGTAATGGAGCGGGTTACGTACGTAATAGTGGTCGATTTTTATCCTTATTTTACGTAGTGCGGCAGAGGAAATTTTTCTCAGTGAACAAATACTAAAAATAAAAAAAAATAAAAATATTTAAGGGGGGCTCCCATACAACAAACGTGATTTTTTGTCGTTTTTTGCTTAAAGACAACAGGTAGACAGTTGAAATTTTTACAGATGATGTATTTTTGTTGCCGCTATGACAAAAATTAATAAAAAGCGAATAAAATAAATACTTAAGGGGGGCTCCCATACAACAAACGTGATTTTTTTTTGCGGTTTTTTGGTACGGAACTCTTGATGCGCGAGTCCGACTCGCACTTGGCCGGATTTTTTAATAAAACTGCAAAAACTGAAAAAAATGCAGTTTTTCACGTGTAACGCAGTTAGCACAACTTTTTTTGCTTGCGAAACATGGTTCCACACTCCCTTTAAGGAGTCCAAATAACAAAACAAAAATGCAGCTTTACATCGCGTTTTGCGATTGTAGGAAAAACTTTTGTAAGATTTTACTGGCCTATAAGCGCTGTCGCACACAGGCAACTTAGTCTCCCAGCAACTGTTTTGTCTCCACATCAAGTCCACGGGTTTATATGGAAGCGCGCACACGAAGCGACACGGTCGTCTGCAACTTTTCATACAAATCACGTGAGAGACAAAAAAGTTGCGGAGACAAAAGTTGCCCGTGTGCGATAGCGCTAACTAAACTTAGGTATATTGATTACCTACTTCTATTTCCAGTATTTATCTTGGAAATTGGCAAATTCAATCCTCAGTACAGAGATTATACAATTCCCTAAATAAGGAGGTACCTATAATCTTTACATATAATAAAACAGTAGAAAAAGTGTGTCTGTACATACATTACATAATATTTCAAAAATAAATATCTGGGACGATGGAGACATAATAATTATATAGATAGAGTAAGAATTAAAAAAAAGTGTGTCTGTTTGTTTGTATGTTTGAACACGCTAATCTCCGGAAATACTGAACGGATTCAAATGAACCTTTTTTAATAATAATAATAATAATAAATCTTTATTTATTTATTTTTATTTATTTCTTCACAAATAGTAAGTAGTAAGTAAGTTTTTGTTATATAGCTGTTAAGCCTGGGCATAGTTTAGGGTATAATTGATTTTGGAAAATGGAACACCTGATGCAGAACCATAATGGTCCAACTAAACTATAAGGAATATAAAAATTACGCTTTTACAAAAGTTGTTCAGGCTGATGAGCATTTTTTGTTGAGGCATAAAAATCGAAGATCTGGAACACCTGATGCAGTAACATAATGGTCTAGCTAAACTATACAAAATATAAAAATGACACCTTGGCAAAGTTGTTCAGCCTGATGAGCATTTTTTGTTGAGGTACAAAAATCGAAGATCTGGAACACCTGATGCAGAACCATTATGGTCCAGCTAACCATACAAAATATAAAAACGACATCTTGGCAAAAGTTGTTCAGCCTGATGAGCATTTTTGTTGAGGTATGAAAATCGAAGGTCTGGAACACCCGATGCAGAACCATAATGATCCAGCTAAACTATACAAAATATAAAAATGACACATTAGCAAAAGTTGTTCAGCCTGATGAGCATTTTAGTTGAGGTACAAAAATCGAAGATCTGGGACACCTGATGCAGAACCATAATGGTCCAGCTAAACTATACAAAATATAAAAATGACATCTTTGCAAAAGTTGTTCAGCCTGATGAGCATTTTTTGTTGAGGTATAAAAATCGAAGATCTGGAACACCTGATGCAGAACCATAACACTGCTTCATTTATATGCATACGCCGAAGTCATAAAGTCCACGCGTACGAAGTCGCGGGCATCAGCTAGTATCTAATATGTATACTTCTTCCTGAAAATAATAGCAATAGTTACTATTAATCATAGAAGCCTTACTTAGTAAACGTAGCAATTTTGAATATAATTTGAACTCTTTTTTTCTATATTTATGTTTGGGATGTGGTAACCTTGACCACTATAAATTTAGAACAGACATTTTGTCATTTTATCAACCTGTAAGCACCTAGTCAGGTGCACAGACAATACAATAGAGTCACAATACAATAGAATAGCCTAAAATGCCGACATCTTTGTTAATAAAATAACAAAAGGAATTTTAGTACTTAGGTTGTAAACTGGTTGTAAACTTACAAATAACAAAAGTTATTTTTAGTGCTCGTAGGCACGCAGGTGCAGGCAAAAGAATTTCGGCCTATTGTAAATATTAATTATTTTATTGAAGTTAGGCAGCCAGGTTAAGGCGATTCCCTGACCGTAAGGTTTTTACTTAAATCACTGGTCAACACTTGTTTTGCCACACGAACTTTGATAGCTAATTTTGTTTTATCAATCTATCCTCATTATTTAATCACAGTTGTCATATTATGTCACTTAGCTTCATATTTGTTGTGATAGAGTAATATTACTACGGCAGTAAATTAACAGAAACGCTTACAAGTAAATCGTTATAAAAATATTTGTCGTTGAATTTGAACACTTTTTTGTGATTTATTAACTCTGTGAACATGTCGAGGAAGTGTAATAATGATCCTTACTCTTTTTGTTATGTCTGCGGAGAACTTACATTCAAAAAACAACGACGAAATTTTACGAATCTTGTGTTGATGTTATGGTTTTTCTGTCGCCCATCAAGACAAATCCTGGGCCCCTCATGTCTGTTGCATAACGTGTGTGAAAAATTTAACTGACTGGAAGAACGTTGCACGACCTATGCCGTTTGCTGTAGGTACCCATATATGGACTGAACAGCGAGATCACGTTTAAGATTGCTATTTTTGTCTCACTGACATAAAAGGTAAATTACAAGAAAAAACACACAAAAGAAAGTATTTTTGTTGGTCCTCAAATTAGGGAATTAGGGAGTTAATAAAAGATTCAAGATTTGAAGAAAAATTAAGCGATATAGAAAAATCTGCATGGAAGGCTTTTAAAAATGTTGTAAAATTTTACATTTGTCAATTTTTATCATCCCTAATAGGTACATACTTCTAAACGGATCATCATATTTACACAATTTCTTTTGTCCTATCCGTTTAAGACCTAAACCTATCAAATGACACTAAAAACATCACGTGCTACTATGTAAAGGTCAAAATGCCCTCGGATCAACGTTAGTTAGGAAGATTGTGCACGCGCATGAATATAAAACGGATTAACATTTGACGCATCGGTGTAATTTCTGTGACCGTTAACGGATCAACAAATATCTTTAATTTATGTATTTGTTGATGACGAGTATCTACATAAGAAACCGATGTTGATTGGCGGACAACCCTACCGTGTCAATACCCGATCAATGTATATCGGTTGTATTCGTGGGGAGCCAATTATATACGACGAAAAGGTGGATCAACATTATTTCTAAAATTGTACTGGATCAACATTTACATAGAACGGTTGAATATATATTTACATCCTACATTCTTTTTGGCGTCATGCACGTCGTGCATCATTACGACGTCCCCCAGTTCCCCTTACTTTTTTTAACATGTCTTAATGAATATTGCTTAGTTTTTTGATTTCCAGGTCCGTGGGATACGTCATTTTCCGATAATTTTATTTTTAGCGATATTCGTCTTGTAGTCATGCCCGAACATTTTTGAACCCCTAACCATGGTGATACATTATAGGCATCCTAGATATATTGATCGTAATTTACCTATGGCATCGATTATTTAACGTCCTTACAGGATGGACGGTATTTGAGAGTGCGACGTTGCCAGCTTTAGGTTTATTATCTCTTTCTTTTTCTATCGCTTGTCTGTAGTACACAGTTTCAACATTTAATTTGTTCCAATATTTGTAAGGTCTATACATATACGGATGCCCCATATGTCATTTAAAGCCGCTGATGAAACAGCGACGTTCAATGAAAAGGCTAAGCCCAGGGTTGGAAAAAATATGATTTTTACGAAAAAAATAATCACTGATTTTTTGCAATAAAAACGGAAAAATCCAATATTTTCGATTTTTTGTTTGAACCTTTAAAATCGACCTAAAATAGTGCGTGAAACTACAATACACGTTTGTTTTACTTATTTGACACTTTAATTCGGAAAAACACTAGTATATGGCTATTTGGCGTCCGTATACAGCTATTGGGCGTCCGTATATGGCTATTGAGCGTCCGTATACAGCTATTGGGCGTCCGTATATGGCTATTTGGCGTCCGTATACAGCTATTGGGCGTCCGTATATGGCTATTTGGCGTCCGTATACAGCTATTGGGCGTCCGTATATGGCTATTGAGCGTCCGTATACAGCTATTGGGCGTCCGTACATGGCTATTTGGCGTCCGTATACAGCTATTGGGCGTCCGTATATGGCTATTGGGCGTCCGTATAGGCGCGGTCGCAGCCTGAAATTCTGGGGGGTCACTAATAATAATGTAATTGCTTTTTTGTAAATTTTTAGATGCTTTTTCTATGTGACATGTACGATTTTGGGACAGTCCCCCCCAGTGACCCCCCCCCCCCCCCTCGGACCGCGTCTGCCGTATTCAGCTATTGGGCGTCCGTATACAGCTGTTGGGTGTTGGGCGTCCGTAAAAAATAAAATAAAATAAAATAATGTTTATTCACTTTCATGACTTACATAACAATAATTGTTGAAGCCCCCTTTTAGGCAAAAAAAATGTCCGTATATGGCTATTGGGCGTCCGTATACAACTATTGGGCGTCCGTATATGGCAATTGGGCGTCCGTACAAAGTACAAAGCTTTACGTCGGTTTGTTGATACCAAATAACAAATATCAATACCGATACCAATACTGAATATATCATCACAGTCGGCATAGTGGTTATACAAACTTTCACCCCTTTTTACCCCCTTGGAGGATGATTTCGTGGATAAAAACTATCCTATTTCAGACTATCCTCATACCAAATTTCATTTAAATCGGTTAAGCGGATATATTTTCTGTACAAACTTCTACCATGCTATTTACCCCTTTAGGAGATGATTTTGGGGACAAAAGTATCCTATGTTTTCTAAAATCCAATGTTCAATAACTGCACGTGAGTTTATTTGTAATTTGTATGTCTGTTTGCGATAAACTCAAAAATTACTGAACGGATTTTCATGCACTTTTCAAGAAATGAGTGATTCTTGAGGTAGGTTAAATGTGTAATAAGTTGGGGTTTTATGTAAATTGGCATAATATGGCCATTAATGTTGAAGATGTCGCCAAAAATTAAGCCGACTGAGAGCTTGCATCGAAAACGCTACATAAACCATTTTATCTATTACAAAATAATTTTAGATGGAATTGTTCCTCTTTTATAGGACTACAAAAAAGTCTGCGATGACATATATCTATCTTTTATGAATTATATCCATTTACTTATTACCATTATTACCTATTTATTATTATACCCATTATATCTTCTAAAAAAATGGTCACATGCTATGCAGTAATTTGGAAAAATATTTAGAAGAATACAGTATTTTAATCCTTATCAACTTTAAAAGGTAACTAACGTATAGTTTATTTTAACCGTTGTATGCACATTATTTTATCCTCTGACACCATACCTTTTAAATGAATATCTTATGAGATATTGCAAAAAATAAGGCGTGCGGAAATAATTTCAAGTGCGTTTCTTACGCCGATGATGAGACGGGACTCGAACGGGACTGAAACAGACTTTTGGAGCGAATGGGTGACGACTGTAAGGTATTTCTTTTTTTTTGGTGTTGTTGGAAGATAGCTTTTGTCAAAAAAAGAAAGAAACCGAAGCGAAGCGAGGGCGGCGGGTCGCTAGTATTAAATATAAACAAAACTTAAATCGGGCGCCGAATATTATGCAACGCGTACGTGACCGAAGACGACATATATTGTTTTAATTGCGGTAGATATTATTTGAGCTATTGTCACTGATATCATGAGAAAGCTGGCAACGTCGCAATGGTGGACGCCAAATACGCGAACTCGTGGTCAGAAATTTCTCTCGATATACAGTGTGAGATATACGCGCTGCAGCAGCGCCTCACCTGCGCTGAGATTTCTTCGGGAACTTTTCAATATTTTATTGCAGCCATTTTGAGAGAACCTAGAGTCTGTCTTGACAGTAGAAAATTAAACTCAATTACCAAGTTTGATAGCTACCCGTTACCTAACATAGATTTTATTCTTAATAGTCTGCGAGGGGCTAAATATATGACCTCCATAGACCTAAAATCTGCGTACTGGCAGATAGAACTTGATGAGTCATCGAAGGAAAAGACAGCCTTTAGTGTACCTGGACGTGGACTGTTCCAATTTAAGAGAATGTGTTTTGGTTTAAGTACAGCGGCTCAAACTTTACAAAGATTAATGGACCGACTGTTCACTGCAGAATTTCAGAACTCTGATTTAACTTTATCCGTTTTTACTTACTTAGACGATATAGTTCTGGTAAGCAGAGGCGACTTTTCCCAGCACCTGGAACTGCTGGATCGCGTTTATAAGAAATTAGAAGATGCTAAATTAACGATCAATTTAGAAAAGTCACATTTCTGTAGAAATGAACTAGATTATCTCGGATACAAAGTTGACCGAGATGGTCTAAGGACTAATCCAGAAAAGACGAAAGCTATCGTTAATTTAGCGACTCCTACGTCGACAAAAGAAGTCAAAAGTTTCTTAGGAATGGTAGGATGGTACCGCCGTTTCATCCCAAACTTCTCGACTGTAGCAGCTCCTTTGAACCGTTTAACGAGTAAAAAGCTGAAGAAGTTTGAGTGGAACGGCGATGCTCAAGAAGCTTTTGAGAAGCTTAAAGAATGTCTCGTTACGTCACCAGTGCTTTCTTGTCCCGACTTTAGTAAAGAATT
Organism: Agriphila geniculea; assembly: GCA_943789525.1. Taxonomy (NCBI): domain Eukaryota; kingdom Metazoa; phylum Arthropoda; class Insecta; order Lepidoptera; family Crambidae; genus Agriphila; species Agriphila geniculea. Next base: position 12,874,459 of record OX038893.1, read on the forward strand.
TTACATCCAATGTGATGCTAGTGATAAGGGCATAGGCAGCGTGCTAACACAAGAAATTGACGGCGCAGAAAAGGTAATAGCGTACGCTTCCAGAAATCTGGTTGGAGCGGAGAAGAACTATTCTGTGACCGAGAAAGAATGTTTAGCCGCTCTCTACAGCGTAGAAAAGTTTAGGTGCTACGTAGAAGGCCACCCTTTCACTATCATCACAGATCACGCATCGTTGCAATGGATATTGAGCCTTAAATGAGGTAGATGGCGCTGCTGTCACGTTTAAATCGGCTCCGTGAATTTTCGCTCATTAAAAATATAAACAACAGTCAAATCCATTAAACAGTGACAAAAAAGTGTAAATTGTGTCGTGAAAAATAAGGGCAAGTGTTATCACTCACCAACTTTACCTTTAAAAGCGGATAATTGCAAAATTTGTTTTAATCCAAATTGTGTGACAAAACAACAGAAAAATTAACATTTACAATCTTTGCGTTTAATAAAAAGTGTTTACGACGATTTGTGCCAGGGTAAACTAAACAAAACAACAACTAAAATTTGTGAAATTGTGACAGTGAGTGAAAAAATTCTATTCACATGAGTCATAGTAACGACTATCTTTAACGTTCAAATTATACCACCGATACAGTGCATATTTTCACCTCTTACTAGCAAGACATCCGTAGCGCAAAGGCGCGGACGACTACTACTACGATCAAAGTCGGATAGACGGCAGTTCAAACCTTGGAGTGAAAAATTATTTTAGCTCCTAAAAATTTATTTTCATATCCTAATAAGAAAAAGCGACATCTAAGAACAGCTCCGTAAAATAATAAATCAAAATAATAAAGCACGCAGATGAGCTCCAGTAAAATGGCAACTAAACCACAACCAAAAACTACTGAAAGCGTCCACAAGATGTCCCTACTGGTAACATGTCAAGTGTGTAAACACAAAGTTGAATCAACAAAAACCGTGATTTGTTCACAGTGTAAAAATGCTTTTGAATTTGACTGCATTGGTTACTCTGAAAAACTACATCTTTTAAAAGACTCGGCCACCCGGAAAAATTGGAAATGCTTTAAATGTGAAGAAAAGCCAATAGGACAAGAAACTCCTAAATCTAATCTATCATCCGTTATGACTAGGAAAATGCTTAAGTTGGCAAAACTGACGGAAATAATTTTACCTAACGTCGTGGAACCAGTTATTGAGTCCAATCCAAATACCCCAAGTTCGTATCATTCTCAGGACTCACATGTACTCACCCCGGCAAATACATCCTTGTATGAATCACCTTCAATGTCAGACCAACTTCTATCAAGAAGTATGGACTACACAGTAACTGACACGACCGATGTTCAAGAAATGAAAGAAACAATAAATCATCTACAGTTAGAACTAGCCAGTACACATAAAGAATTGGAAAGTATCATTTTGGAAAATAATGAGATTCGTAGTGAAAACTCTAAACTTATTCAAGAAAATCAAGTACTAAAAACGTTATGCCAAGCCCCAATAGAACAAAACCATATAATAAGAAGCACCAAGAAGAAGAAAACCAGGCAATATACACAATTGAGTAAAGATTGTTTGCGTTCACCATTTAGTTCACCTACAAACAAAAAAACCACATTATGTGAGAACATAAACAATGAACAACTGAAGCTACAACGGCAAATCACAGATTTACAACAGAAGTTGATAGATGCTCAAAAGGAAATCGACTCTCTTACTAAACAAATTAAGACCCTGAATATGAAGCTGTATGGAAAGAATGCTTCATGTCCCGAACCTGATTCACACACGACTCCTTCGCTCACTGGGAAGAAAGAACACAGGAAAAGGATTCTTATCTACGGTTCCCAGCAGTGTGTCGGCCTTTCATCAGCTCTAATTCAATCGAGGGAATACACGATGTATGAAAACTACACCATTACATCCCAAACAAAGCCCTTCGCACTAACTACGGATATACTAAAAGACTGTCAGAATATTAGTTTAGAGCCCAACGACAAGTTAGTAATTTGTATCGGTGAAAATGACTACGATATTAAAATATTGTTGTCTCAATTACGTAAATTATTGATTGCCTTCAAAAATAATGATGTTATTGTGATAAATGTATTTAAAAATATGTATATCAATGCGTTTAACTTAAATAATAACATACAAACAATATGCAATGAATTTAAAATGTGCCATTATATAACTTGTTCTAACAAAACAACTTTTGACATGTGTAAATCAATTAATTTTGTTATTGACTGCATCGATTACAAAAAGAAATATCTTGATGTACATGAAATAAAAAAGTTGATAGGGCGTGATAATAATGCAATGACACGGAATAAGCGTAATAATAATAAGAAGTATCTCAAAGGTACAATTCCTTATTACTTTGCCCCCCAATCTAGTTCTGTTTCTAAATGTAAAGACAAGGAGACAACAATGTCCTCTGCTAAAAAATCTGTAATTACTGACTACTTTCCTATAGCTAAAAAAAAAGATTTTTTTCGAGTCCCAAACACATGAAGCATTTACTATCTTTCATCAAAACATAGCCAGTATTCTTGCAAAACAAGATATATTAGAATTAACACTAGATGAATTGCGTCAGTCGAGTAAACATCCAGACATATTGTGTTTTTCAGAAACGTTCTTAACGACCGATCGTAACAGATACGTTAGGGTTGCTGGGTATGAGTTGGCATCAACCTTTTGTAGAGATAAACATAGAGGCGGAACATGTATTCTAATAAAAAGAGGTTTAATTTACGAAGAACTAAATTTTTTACAAAATCATACAGCTCAAAAGATATTTGAAGCCTGTGGTATTAGCATCCCGTCACTTAAGTTGCTGATAATCTGTGTTTACAGAATTCCCACTTCTGACCCTAACATACTATTGGAAAAATTAGATAAAGTTTTACATGACATATATAGGCTCTATAAAAAAGACACTAAAATTGTTATTACAGGCGACTTCAATATTAATACATTAATACCAGGGAAAATCAGCAGTTATTTTTCAGATTTATGTCATAATCATAACCTGACAATTCACATTAACAACCCTACTCGTAAAAAAGCTTGCATCGATCATATTTTGAGCAATATTAAAGACGCGTCTGCAACAATATTAAATCTTCATTTGTCTGACCATGAAACAGCTCAGCTATTAAGTTTTCCCATAAAACAATCATTTGCTAGACCTAGGTCACACTACGTCTTCAAGAGAGATTACTGTTTTGAAAATATTAAAAAGTTCAAAGAATGCCTAAGAAACTTATCGTGGTCCGAAGTATATGACGAGAATGACTTGAATTTGGCTTTTGGAAAGTTTCATGACACACTGTGCCTGTTTTATAACTTATGTTTTCCAAATATTAGGATTAAAATTAATAATACTAATGTTAAAAAACAAAAATGGATAAGCCGTGGTCTCAAAATAAGTTGTAAAACGAAAAGAAATCTACGCTTCAGATATTACAATAACAAAACAGCAATAAATAAAGAAAAATATTCAATTTATTCAAATTTATTAAAAAAATGCATTAATAATTCACAAAAAAGAACAAATATAAGGTTTATAAATCAAAGCAAAAACAAATGTAAAGCTACTTGGACAGTGATACAAAATCAAATAAATAATACTAAAGTGGAACATGATATTACTAAGTTGAATCTAAATAATGAAACACTAACTAGTCCAAATGATATAGCCACCGCCTTTAACAACCATTATATAAGTATGACCACAAACAACCCCTCTATAAATTCTTACAAATATAACACAAAGTCGACATTGTCTAACTCAATGTATCTACTACCTATGACAATTGAAGAAGTTAAGAAAGAAATTATGGGCTTGAACAACACTAACGCTGAGGGATACGATAGCATCTGTACCAAAATACTAAAAACGTGTGTTACTGAAATAGTCTGTATCCTCACACATCTCATTAACTTATCTTTTTCGACAGGAATGTTTCCCGATAAATTAAAACTCTCCTTAGTTAGGCCTTTGTATAAGAAAGGAGACAAAGCGAATCCGGAAAATTATAGGCCTATTACGCTAATACCAATTCTATCAAAGGTATTTGAAAAGTGTATGTTAAAGAGGCTTATAAGTTATTGTTCCAAATACAATATTATCAAAAAGGAACAGTTTGGCTTTCAAAAAGAAAAGTCCACTACATTAGCAACATTTGACCTATTAAATACAATATTGACAAATCTTAACAGGAATAAACTGACTACTGGACTTTTTATTGACTTGTCAAAGGCATTCGACTTTGTTGCACACAAACTTCTACTAAGTAAACTCGAATCACTTGGAATTAGGGGACCGACATTATTGTGGATAGCGTCTTATCTAAGAGGACGGCAACAAAAAGTTGTCGTCAATAAAATTGTTAATAACGAAATGATGTGTGTATCATCTGAATTTAGAGAAAATGGTGCTGGTGTCCCACAGGGAAGTGTACTGGGACCTATCTTATTCCTCATTTACGTAAATGACATAACAGAGGTAACAAATCATAAATGTACCTTATATGCGGACGATATCGCCATAATTGTGACATCTAATGACGTTAAAAATGTTAAAAACAAAGACTCTTTACGACTCCACGAATCTGACATCAATGATACTATTGACATGATAATCAAATGGCTAAATGCAAATAATTTAAACATAAATATTGACAAATCATATTATATCCAATTTAATAAATCAAAGCATACACAATATAATTTCAATTTAAATGTAAAGAAGATAAATAAAGTAAATCACTTAAAATTTTTAGGTGTAATTATAGACGAGGACCTTAATTGGAAACTACACATAGACAACTTATGCAATAGAATAAACAGATTCGTTTATGCCCTTAAACGAATAAAGGACGTAACCAACAAAAGAACTGCTATTTTGTCTTATCGTGCGTACATAGAATCAATCCTACGTTACGGTATTTTATTATGGGGCAACAGTACGGATAGAAATAGAGTTTTTGTTGCTCAAAAGAAGTGCATCAGGGCTATATGTGGATTGTTACCTGACCAATCCTGTAAACCGTTATTTCAAAGTCTTGGATTGTTACCACTACCTTCACTTTACGTTTATGAAGTTGCTGTTTTTGTCCATAAAAATTTAGGATTGTTTAAAAAAACTAACAACTTGAGACTAAGAAACCCGCATAAAATGGTTTTTTTTGATCAACCAAAGTCGGCTAAATATCTAAAAAGTTGTTTATGTATGTGTGTAACAATCTATAACAAGATTCCTAAAGATATAAAAATGCTAAATATGAACATGTTTAAACATAAATTGTACAAATGGCTGACGGAAAATAATTTCTATGACATTAACTCTTTTTTACGCAAAATTTGACAATAATTATATGCAATGTATTTATGAAAATCTTATTTCTGACTATATTTCTAATGTTTTTTAATTAATTTAATAATTCGATATTGATATTTTTTTTGACATCATTTTCTTATAGTTGACATTTTTTATCCATTAATTTATTCATTCTAGATTTGCATGCTATTTATATTGATGGCGAAACATGTGCACCTTATAACTTTGTACCACCTTCATACCGTGTTTGAAGCAAATAAATATTTATGATTATGATTATGATTATAAATCACCGAGTGGCCGGTTAGCCAGGTGGGCCATGCGACTGATGCAGTTTCAATTTCAAATTAAGCATAGAAAGGGACACTTGCATGTGGTACCAGATGCACTAAGTAGACTTAACGTAGACGACTTTTCAGAAATTTATTACCCGTCAAAAGATCCGTGGTACGATAAGATCTATGAAAGTTGCGTGAAGACCCCACAACGTTACCCAAAGTTCAGAATTATAGAAGGTAGGCTTTATAAATTAATTAAAAGCAAATACGCCTTGGAACAAGATACTTCATGGAAACTGGTGGTGCCTTCATGCAACAGAACAGAAATTATTTCAGAAAACCATGACAATTTCGGTATCAATAAAACCGTTAAAAGAATAGCACTTAGGTATTATTGGCCTAAACTTTTAAAAGAAGTCAAGAATTATATTAAGAATTGTGACACCTGCTTGGCAAATAAGTCGACCAACCAGGCCAGACCCGGTTTGATGGGGCAGCCTAAGAAAGTTCATCGACCTTTCGAGACTTTGTCGGTGGATATTCATGGGCCTTTGCCACGTTCCAAGAAAGGCAACGTCTATGTCATGGTAGTGGCTGACTACTTTTCCAAGTATGTGTTCCTTTTCCCAATAAGAAAGGCAACTGCCTCTACAATCGTTCAGAAATTAGAAGAAAATGTTTTCTTAGTACATGGTGTACCTAGGACTGTGATATGTGACAACGGTACAGTATTCACATCTAGGGAGTTTCGGGACCTCATTGATAGGTATAAGGTACCCCACCTATTTTACACCACTGTGTACACCCCTCAGGTAAACCCAGTAGAAAGAGTCAACAGGGTCTTAGGTGACGCGATTTCGTCCTTCCTAAAGGACAATCACAAAGAATGGGATGTACACTTGCCACATATCCAGTCCGCCATGAACAACAGCGTACATGAAGCTACTAGTTTCACTCCGTACTTCCTCGTTCATGGTAGGGAAATTATCCTAGATACAGAACATTATAAACTTAGGTCTTTGGACATACAGGAAGAAATTAATTTTCCACAACGTAAAGAATATGCAGACTCTCTTAAGGAGCTGCAAATCATTTTTCTTAAGGTGAAAGAAAAATTAAGAATAGCCTATGAAAAAGGTAAAAGAATTTATGATAAGAGAAAAAGAAATTTTGGCCTAAAAGTAGGACAAATAGTTTGGAAAAGGGACTACGTTTTATCCAAAGCGAGTGAAGACTTTGCTAGTAAACTAGCCCCTAGAAATATTAAATGCGTAGTAGAAGAAAGAGTGAGTCCTCTTGTCTATCGCTTACGCGCCCTTAATGGCAAAAAGTTGGGTTTAACCCACATTAAAGACATCATACATGTCGGTCCTTAGATAAGTTAGGTATAGGTAAACTAAGTTAAGAAAATAAGCCGTGCAGTGAGGTGGAGGGCGAGAACATGGTGACTGGTATGAGAGGGGGTGATAGAGATTTTTGAAAGGGAAGAATGATTCATGTTTCATGTTTGAAAGAGAATATGAAAGGAGTGTGTATAATTTTCAAAATTTACCGGTATCATTGTTGGAAACCAAAAGGTTATATTTATGTTAGGTAGATGTAAGTTAGCTTGTTCTCGGTCTCTATCCCGCCCCACACTTATTTTTATTATAGGTAGGTAGGTTATAAACTTTTTCAACACTCATAACGGGTTATAAACGTTACTCACGTTATGTATTCTCAAGCAGTATTGTTAAACAAACTGTAAGTAAAAGAGAATTTAACTTCAACACTCCTTAAGGGGTATAATGATGTTTATTAGCATCGTGTTGTTTTAAATAAGTACACTTTAATGTGCACTCATTGAATATAATGTGTTTCAACTTTCAACACTTTAAGAAACTAGGGTATTAACCCTACATAATTAACTAGAAGTTAAGAAGTACACTTAACAATTAAGAAATTTACTAAGAATAGAATAGAGAGAAATAAAAACACTTTATAACAGTGATAGTTTATTGTTCCTTAATAACAAAAATAGTTTTAAATAGTTAAGAATAGGATTCCATTGAGACGTCTTTGGTGATCTGTTGCTCATTTGAGTTATTAGTATGTAAGTTGTTGTTGCTGTTGTTGTTTTGTTGTCGTTGTACGTTGTCAACCGTTCGTTTTGTTTAGCGAATTGGCCTTTGTTTCACACGCCCGTCTTCGCTCTTGTGAGGGGGGTATGTTGCGTGTATGTTCCGCAACCGTGGTATTTTACCATTATAACATAGTGGTGTTGTGTTTTATGGCCAATTCGTAGGGCTCGTCGCAGGACGAGTGCTGAAGTCCTTTCAGTGATCCCAAGAAATGAACATAAAACACACCATCACAAATGCAATCATTTTACGTTATCTCTCGACACATTTTGGAGTAGGCTACTTACGTCTCTTTCCACACATACATATCGGTTTGCTTTGCCTTTTACTGTTGTATTCTACGGCATTTCGGCGTGTTTTTCACGTTTTATTTTGTTTCAATATCTATTTGTTATTTCATCCTGAAAGAAAAGTGATTTTGGCAGGTGACAGATGACATTGACGTTTCAATGACACATTCCAGCCGACTAATCGCTCCGTCTCGTCTCCATTTTTCTATATTCTTCGAAATTATAATAATATGAAATTTATTTGCAGAATATCTTCAGTATTTCATAAAATACCTAAATCAGTCAGGAAATTTATTTAATTAAATCGGAAGTGACCCATCTGTTTCGAGAAGTTTCCCGAATGTGGTAGTATTGTCTTTGGATCGCGTTCTCGTTTGTCGATGGATGACATCTCAAACACTTTCACTTTTTTGTTCTCCGCTGAAATTGCGTCAGCAAGTTTTCTTTTTTATAAGAAATAATTTAATTACAAAGCTAAATGGTGTGATCTGTTTTTATCGGGGTTAAGCCCCCATTAAACGTTAAAATGTTTTCATTGTTGTAAAATTTCCAAAGAGCGGCCGGTAAGTTTTGTGATTTTGTATCGTCCCAGAAGCCACGTTGGTGCAACCTCCAGAAAGGATAATCGCGTCATCTCTTTGTTCGCAGAAGGAGTCGCTCTTTTTTTTTATAATCTTCAGTTTTATTTAACTTAACTTCATTTTTGTATACACAAGAAGTAGTTGCTCAGCGATGCACACACTTAAATAACCATACATCAGAGGGTCACCGCGTGGCGTCCTTTCACCTTTTACCACATAATGGAGGATCTTTCCTGATGCATGTGAGGAAAGCAGGCCCGAATCACCTTGGAGGCTGGCTGAGTAAGCTATAAGGAACTTGCTCCGTATGTTTTTTTGTAATTTCTCTCCTCAACATGTCGGCGCATTTCCGAGTCAAGATTATGTTTAGAATTAACTTAATTTAAGATTAAATGCATGTATTTTAGTACTTTTCTATAGAGAGAAGCTTAACGGAAGGATGCTTCCACTTTTTTAACGTCTCGGTCATGACTAGAGCACATTGCCATGTAACTTAAAATCCTTATATGGTATTATTCATACTTTAGTTTAAAGAAATTAAATATTCTTTATATTTAATGTGCTAAGAAATGTAAAAATGTTTCAATATTTAACTAATTTTGTTTAATTCATCCCAACACTCTTGTGTTGGTGGCGCCCTTAGAAATAAGAATTTAGAATAGTGTCCTAATCTCTATCTTTTCTCCCGAGTGTAACAGCCAGCCAAGGTAGAACCCACGAATCACTCCCGAGTCTCATGACTATCTGAGCTGCCGAGTAAAGTACACCTTGGGGACTGCGAGTGCCTAAACACCACGGCCGTCCCCGGGTTGTAACAGTGTGTAGCGGCCCTCTGCGAATTCGTTCGAACGAACGGCTAGCGGTAGGTGCTAATTGCGCGACCTTGTGCAAGTGATGGAGGCCTGCCCAAGGTCCCATCTATCTCTGTACCAAATTTCATTAAAATCAGTTTAGCAGTTTAGGCGTGAAAGCGTTAACAGACAATGTTACTTTCACATTGATAATTTTAAATTAAATTAGTAGGGTCTTTTAATTTAAATTTTTCATACAAATTAATTCAATAAAGTTAAGACTACCTATGCAAAACACTGTAAAATATGGCAACGTCGCATTTCAATACCTCTAAATACACCGTTAATTTTTAAGTAGGTATATTTAAGTATTCCCTATCAGAGTGTTACAAAATATACAAAAATAAAATCGAACTAGCAATAGCTAGCAACTCAAAGGCTTTCTGGCGCCATTTAAATAATCAAGGAGGAACACGCTCTGAACTCCTGAGTATTATGTACTTGGATGATTACAAGGCTGATTTAATGGTACTGACGTGGCAAATTCTTTTGCAACACATTTCTCCTCGATCTACAACGATGGCCCGCTACAAGCGGGGGCGGTTGATGTTTCGTTTGAAGTTTCTAAAGGCGATCACTTACCTGGTGTGGTGTAACAATAAGTGAAAGTGATGTACTTAAGATAGTTAAACAACTGGATAGTACAAAAGGTGCTGGTCCAGACGGCATATACCCAACTTTCTTTAAGCGTTGTGCCACTTTTTTTGCTGCGCCTCTTACAGAAATATTTAACCGTTCTTTCGCTGATGGAGTCTTCCCCAGTGAATGGAAGAAAACAAATGCAATTATATCTGTATTTAAGAAAGGGGTACGCAATGATATAAAGAATTATAGGCCATATTCACTTCTCAAGCTTACGCGCTCACTAGGCATGAAATAAAACACTTTTTAACGGATACTAGCGCGGTTTTATTGAATGTACTTTGGTATTTAGTTGGTATTTGGTTTGATTTTTGGTTTTTCCCGACGTTTCGGCACCTTTGCAGCTGCCGTGGTCACGGGGGACTGAAGCTACCCGTGAGCCTACCCTCAAGCGATGAATTTTTTTATACGTTCAGAAATTAAAATTTAACAAAATTTTTAATTATTTTATGTTGATTTATAATTTAATTTTATGAATTATTTAATGCTAAAAAGAGAGAGAAATCTACTGAAACTACCACCATTTCATAAAATTGGGAGGCCCCTCCAAGAAAGAAATGGCGAAAGAAAACTTGGAGAGGGAGCCGACCTCCGTCTTTTGTATTAATTTATTTATTTGCAAAAGGAACTAACCGTATCATTAGATCTTACAGTGTGTGTGAGGGGCTTTAGCTTGTGAATGATGGGGTCCCAAGCTGGTGGAATTTTCCAACCATCATCTCTATTGAAATTAGGATATTTATTTATTTCGATAGCCTCGCGGAGCATTCTAGGGATAAATCTACGTTCTCTAGCAAGGATTTGGGGTTTGTCAAATCTAATATAATGGTTGGGCCCCTCAAAGGCGTGTTCACTCACTGCAGACTTGTTATCGCGCCTATGTTTCATGTCAGCTACATGCTCTTTGACGCGGGTCCCTATGCTTCTCTTTGTTTGCCCGATGTAGGAGAGTCCACAGTCACAATCTAGTTTGTAGACGCCTGCAGCTTGAAGGGGGATATTACACTTGACAGGTCGTAAGAATTGGTTGATCTTCTTCGGCGGCTTGAAGTAAGTTTTGATTGACGCTCGCTTCAGAATGTTTCCAATCTTGTCAGTGACACCCTTCAAGTATGGTAGGATGGCAGGTTGACGCTCTACTGTGGCTGGTTTGGCGCGTTTTCTGTGATTGAGGTGTGGTACTTGCAACTTGTTGTTACGCAGTACTTGTTGGACGTGCTGAAGCTCAGCAGTCAGGTGTTGTTTGTCACAGATTCCGCGGGCTCTCTGAAACAAAGATTTCCCTACGGTAGCTAACTGTATAGGATGATGGTGAGAGTCACCATTAAGGTATCTGTCTGTATGGGTTGCTTTACGATACACTGTGTGGCTCAAGGTTTGGTTCGGATTCCTGATAATGAGAATGTCTAGGAAAGCTAGTTTATTGTCTGCCTCTAACTCCATAGTAAATTGTATGTTGGGGTTTATGGAGTTAAGATGGTTAAGAAATGCAGGGACACTGTCTCTAGGTACAGACACACAGGTCTCTATGACACTTTCACAATACTACCTAGAGACAGTGTCCCTGCATTTCTTAACCATCTTAACTCCATAAACCCCAACATACAATTTACTATGGAGTTAGAGGCAGACAATAAACTAGCTTTCCTAGACATTCTCATTATCAGGAATCCGAACCAAACCTTGAGCCACACAGTGTATCGTAAAGCAACCCATACAGACAGATACCTTAATGGTGACTCTCACCATCATCCTATACAGTTAGCTACCGTAGGGAAATCTTTGTTTCAGAGAGCCCGCGGAATCTGTGACAAACAACACCTGACTGCTGAGCTTCAGCACGTCCAACAAGTACTGCGTAACAACAAGTTGCAAGTACCACACCTCAATCACAGAAAACGCGCCAAACCAGCCACAGTAGAGCGTCAACCTGCCATCCTACCATACTTGAAGGGTGTCACTGACAAGATTGGAAACATTCTGAAGCGAGCGTCAATCAAAACTTACTTCAAGCCGCCGAAGAAGATCAACCAATTCTTACGACCTGTCAAGTGTAATATCCCCCTTCAAGCTGCAGGCGTCTACAAACTAGATTGTGACTGTGGACTCTCCTACATCGGGCAAACAAAGAGAAGCATAGGGACCCGCGTCAAAGAGCATGTAGCTGACATGAAACATAGGCGCGATAACAAGTCTGCAGTGAGTGAACACGCCTTTGAGGGGCCCAACCATTATATTAGATTTGACAAACCCCAAATCCTTGCTAGAGAACGTAGATTTATCCCTAGAATGCTCCGCGAGGCTATCGAAATAAATAAATATCCTAATTTCAATAGAGATGATGGTTGGAAAATTCCACCAGCTTGGGACCCCATCATTCACAAGCTAAAGCCCCTCACACACACTGTAAGATCTAATGATACGGTTAGTTCCTTTTGCAAATAAATAAATTAATACAAAAGACGGAGGTCGGCTCCCTCTCCAAGTTTTCTTTCGCCATTTCTTTCTTGGAGGGGCCTCCCAATTTTATGAAATGGTGGTAGTTTCAGTAGATTTCTCTCTCTTTTTAGCATTAAATAATTCATAAAATTAAATTATAAATCAACATAAAATAATTAAAAATTTTGTTAAATTTTAATTTCTGAACGTATAAAAAAATTCATCGCTTGAGGGTAGGCTCACGGGTAGCTTCAGTCCCCCGTGACCACGGCAGCTGCAAAGGTGCCGAAACGTCGGGAAAAACCAAAAATCAAACCAAATACCAACTAAATACCAAAGTACATTCAATAAAACCGCGCTAGTATCCGTTAAAAAGTGTTTTATTTCAATTATAGGCCAATTGCTATTTTATCATGCCTGTCTAAACTGTTTGAGTCGTTAATGTATCCAGTCATTTGCATCTTTCTAAATAAATTAATTTCTCCACACCAATATGGTTTTACGAAGGGTCGTTCAGTACAGACCAACCTCGTCAGTTTTGTTTCTGATCTGAGTCATGAAATCGATCACGGATATCAGGTCGACACTATTTATACTGACTAGTAGTGCATTTGATAGGGTGGATCACACCCTGCTCATAAAGAATCTTGAAGCGTTTGGTATTGGTGGTTCACTTTTAGCATGTCTCAGAACGGACTTGGATCGCAGGCCTCAGGGTTTAGTGGTTAAAGGCTACGAGTCTCGAATATACCATGCTATATCCGGTATACCTCAGGGATCACATCTGGGGCCCTTAATATTTGTTGCATACATCAATGACGTAACCTCACAGATCCAGCACTGTAAATTTGAATTTTTCGCTGACGACCTCAAAATATATAAACGGATTGACACGTACCAGGATGTTGTTCGGATGCAGGAAGATATAGATAAAATAATGTTGTGGTGTGATTTTAATAACATGATATTGAACACAAAGAAATGTTTTTTGTAAGATTCTCCAGGAAGAAAAATAATGACGAGTCACACTACGAGATAATCGGAGATATATTGCAGGAAGTGACTGAAATTAGGAACCTGGGCGTGGTATTGGACAACAATCTCTTGATTTTGAATATTTTTTTTATTATAAATTGTATATGTTAAGCTGTTACCTTACCTAATAAATAAAATAAAAAAATCTAAAAATTAAATGGGGATATCACAGCACGTTTCTGAATATGAACATGCAGTTAAAAACTAAAAATTAGTAGTTTGAAAATATCCGAAAAAAATATTGACTAATCGGTAAACTCTACGTGTTTGACTTTTTATAATCTGTTTTTTAATAACGTGTAAGTAATAAATGTTTGTTTTTAAGAACATTTACGAATATTTTCCTCTTTATAATAGATAAAAACCTCTTTATAATATAAAGGTAAGTATAGTATATACACGCTGAAATTTTAATCATTTGGTTCCCGCTGTGAGGTTCCACTCATGATTAAAAGCAACTTTTACTATGGCGCTAACTCTGAAATCGTGAAAAAAATAACTGCTGTTCCATACAAAAGCTCAATACTTACTCGACCTTAATGTATGGAACAGCTGATTTTTTTTTCGCGATTTCAGAGTTAGCCCCATAGTAAACGAATACGAATACGTATACGAATCCTTGCAAATATAGATGTGACAGAAACTTGTAGACCTCACTTTAAAAATCTTAAAATTTTGACCTTAATATCACTATAATATATTAGAAATCTGTAAATTCGTCAGAAATAATATTCACTTATTCCCCCAATAGTCATAGTAATTATGAAAAGGAAACTGCATTTTGTGATGGAAGCAAGCCACTTTGCACAGTGATAGTGGGGGCCAAACTAAGCGATTTTATCTAAGGATAAATGAGATTCACCCCTAAGGAACAGAGATGGTGCCACTTGTTTAAAAAAATCTTTAAAAATTTCTAAAACCTGATCGGATGATCCGATTTTGACGATTAATGTGTTTCATCCTCATCATATCAGCCGCACGACACCCACTGCTGGGTATAGGCCTCCCCTAAGGATCTCCACGACAATCGGTCCTGCGCTGCCCGCATCCAGTGGCTTCCCGCGACCTTCACCAGATCGTCGGTCCACCTTGTCGGGCCTACCCACGGAGCGTCGTCCGGTGCGCGGTCGCCATTCCAGAACCTTTCCGCCCCAACGGCCATCAGTTCTTCTCGCTATGTGTCCTGCCCACTGCCACTTCAGCTGAGCAATCCTTCGAGCGATGTCGGTTACTTTAGTTCTCCTGCGGATCTCCTCGTTTCTGATTCGATCACGCAGGGAAACGCCGAGCATGGCTCTCTCCATTGCACGCTGGCTGACCTTGAGCCTCCTTATGAGACCCATAGTTAGCAACCACGTTTCACTGCCGTAAGTCATCACTGGCAACACACACTGTTCATAGACTTTCGTCTTGAGACACTGAGGTAAATCGGACGCGAAGATTTTTCGAAGCTTCCCGAATGCTGCCCACCCGAGTTGGATTCGACGAGAGATCTCTTTCTCAAAGTTGGACTTACCTAACTGGACTGCCTGTCCTAGGTATACGTAGTGGTCAACAACTTCAAGTGTAGTGTTCCCAACATGAACTGGAGAGGGTACAACATGGCCATTTGACATAATTTTCGTCTTATCCATGTTCATCTTGAGACCCACCTTATAGACATGGCTCAGAAGTGAGATGGGTCTGTAGTTCTTTAAGAGGGACTTATCACCCTTTTTAAAGAACAAAATCACCTCACTTATGTTCCATGCCTTCGGCGTTCTGCCCTCGACGATGACGGAATTGAAAAGCTTCTGGAGGACTTTAAGTATCGGCTTACCGCCCGCTCTCAGAAGTTCTGTAGTGATTCCGTCGTCACCAGCCGCCTTGTGGTTTTTCAGCTGTTTGAGAGCCATACTAATCTCGTACATGCTGACGTCCGGGATATCTTGGGTATAGTGTCGGGTAAGCTTGGCTCTGGGGTCTTTAGCCTTGCTTTCAACAGGTGTCTGCGTGGAATATAACTGCCCATAGAAACTCTCGATCTCCCTCAGGATTTCAGGTTTCGATGAGATGATGCGTCCGTCGTCAGTTTTCAGCTTCGTCATCTGGCTTTGCCCAATAGACAGATCTCTCGCGAACACTTTGGAGCCTTTATTCCGCTCGATGGCCTCTTTAATACGATTCGCATTAAATTGGCGAAGGTCGCTCTTTAAAGACTTAGATATCTGTCTATTAAGCTGCCGATAATGATGAGCATCCGCTGAACTCTGGAGCCTCATTTCTCGTCTCTGATCCATGAGTAGAAGTGTGTGGTCGGAGAGTTTCTTTAGCTTGGGACGGCGGGTCTTAAAGAACTTGGACCCTACCGTACGAACAGTGTCCACCACCATGTTGTTTAGATCGTCTACATCTATGCTGTTCTCAAGGGCTTCGAAGCGGTTTTGGAGTTCGAGTTAAAAGCTTTCGGGGTTTTGAGTTTGGGCCGGTAATTGTCGGAGCGTAGATTTTATCAGTCGACTTCTTTCCAGCTTTGGGTTGATATTCAATGTGCCACGTACCAATCGGTGATCGCTCCCCGTCTTGACAGCGTTGATCACAGTGACATCATTGAATACTTACTTTTTCGTCGACATGATAAAATCTATCTCATTTCTGACTTTACCGTCTGGGCTCATCCAGGTTTATGACCATTTACATTTTATGGGCATTTACATATTATGGCAGTTTACATTTTATGACCCATTGTAGTAACTATTTTATGCACTGCTAATCGTAGCGGGGTTTGTTAGCTGCCCCCGTCAACATCCACAATTCCTACAGACCTTTATCTTTTAAAATTTTGTACTTAGTACTTAAATAGAACCAACACATCTGTGTCCGAAGATCGCACTGGAATATGGGTTTTCCTTGCCCAGCCATATTAATCGGCCTAATCGACTAAAAGCAGGCTAGTGACAAGTCTTCCGCCTACTTCAGCCGCTCTTGAACAACATGCTCTGCGTACATGCAGCGTTTCAAGAGGGACATATATGAGGAAATGCTTTATGGATATATCCCAGGTCCATCTTCTTGGGGATGGAAAGATTTCGGATGTAGATGGACTCCACGATGGTCGAAGGTTACTGTAATCTGGCCAGAATTAAGCCTCCTTGACCATTGTGGATGTAAATCAAACTGTGACATAATGCGTTGTGGCTGCCGGTGCGATGGCCTACCTTGCACTTTACATTGCAAAACCTGCAAAGGCGAATGCGAAAATAAAACGTAAGTAAAATAAAGATTTAGTTAAAATATTATTTTGCATCTTTTATGATTATTTTATTATTATGATATTTTTCATTGTTATTTTATTTTCAGGGTAACCAGCAGCACCCTCGAAATTCAAAAATAGAGATCACTCACCGAATTATACATATAATTTCTCGAAATTGGTATATTTTAGATATTTTATTTTATTTTTCTGTATTCATAGAGATCATAAATAAAGCATATGTAAAGAAAAAAATACCAATTTTGAGATTTTTTTGTTCTGCAAATTCATGAATATACGGGCGCCATGTAGTGTATTCTTCAATAACATTGGAACTATACAAGATATTGATATGCGGTTTTGTTATTAAACGGGCAACTAAATGGGTAATCATATAAATAAATAATAAAGTACCACATTCATACAACTTTTTCTTATAAATTTGAATACACCATGAAAAAAAATTTTTTTTTTCAATAATGAAGGTTTTTTGCTTATTTATAATTATTTTTTGCCACTTTTTTATTTTTTAATAGTAAAACAACTGATTGTCTGTCGATAAACAACTTAATCGTCAAAATCGGATCATCCGTTCAGGTTTTAGAAATTTTTAAATATTTTTTTAAACAAGTGGCGCCATCTCTGTTCCTAAGGGGTCTCATTTATCCTCAGATAAAATCGCTTAGTTTGGCCCCCACTATCGAT
This sequence comes from Agriphila geniculea, assembly GCA_943789525.1. NCBI lineage: Eukaryota > Metazoa > Arthropoda > Insecta > Lepidoptera > Crambidae > Agriphila > Agriphila geniculea. Next base: position 12,891,991 of record OX038893.1, read on the forward strand.
GTGCAAAGTGGCTTGCTTCCATCACAAAATGCAGCTTTAGGCCAAAAAGTGACCATAATACATATGACTACAAGTAAAAGACTGCTACACCGGAACAATGAATCTAAGACATAAGAACCGCCTAGCCTTACCTCAATCTAATCTAAAACTCCATAGTTCGCGAGCACATGTTAACGCCATAAAAATCTATAATAAACTCCCCAAAATAATTAAAGACGAAAATAATATAAATTCATTCATAAGAAAACTGAAAGAGTATTTGTTGGAAAACTGTTTATATACTATGCAGGAGTTTTCCGAGTTTTGTAAATGATAATTTCCAAAAAAAATTATAACAATTTCATCTTAGTATGTATGTTATATTTAATATAGGTACTTATATTTGAAAATGTTAAAATTAATTAAGTAAGTTCTTCATTAATTCAAAAAATTGTAGTGCCCTAACGGGGTTCATGATGATAGTTTAAATTAATATTACCACCATGTAAAACTCCTGAGACAATAAAGATAATTGTATTTTGTATTTTGTAAAAGTTGCTTGTAATCATGAGTGGATCCATCCAACTGCGGGAACCAAATGATTAAAAATTCACGGTGTATACTTAACTTAAGAATTATTGAAAAAAAATAAACAAAATGTATCTTCAAAATATATCCATATTATTTTCTTTTTATTATATTTTACACAACAGGATTTACTCAAAAATTGAAAGTTTTAAAATGATATAGTTAATATTGATTGAGTGTTATGCGGTGACTTTCATTTGATTGTTGGCTGGTAGTGATGGCCTCATCTGAAACAATCAGTTAATATTAATAATAATCAAATTATACAATGTTTTGGTCTTGTACTAGTGCTAATTTAGAGTAATAATAATAATACATTTAAAGGCATTAAATACACCTAATTTTATCGACAAAAACACCCACATGATGGGGTCCAACCTTTTTCCTGTTGGAATGATCGTCATTTTTTTTTAATTTTTTATTTTAGATGGCCTTGCCGAAAAATATTATATAATTATTTAATTTAAATTAAAATATTAAATTATTAGGTGTATTTAATGCCTTTAAATGTATTATTATTATTATTACTCATAGTAAAGTCCTACGTCCTATAGTTATAAAAAAATATTCTAATGCTAATAATACCACCTATCAAGTAAAAAACTAAAGAACTAAGAAACTGTATAAACTTTCAACTTAAATACTTACGACATAAAAAATACTAAATCAAATTTTAATCGGTAATTTGTGTTATTTTTTTTAGTTTTTACATAATATCTCGAAAACTAGGACATTATTATGCACTTTTTGTATTATTATAATACTGAGGAATATTATCTACAAAACTACATCAAACCCCTGTGTTGCTTATTTCGAGAGTTATTGTTGTTGGAATTTGGAAGTTCTATTTGGGCAAACATAATCTCTAAACTATTCCAAATGTTAACTTGATAGCATTATCTTAAGCTAGCTGTGACAGAGGGACAGACTGAGTCCCACATGGTTGATAATAATAATGATTATTATGAAAGATGGACAGTAAACGAATTTAAGACTGAAGAAAACTAAAATGTGTTGGAAGTAAAAATTGTATTTATGAAAATTCGCTTGCAATATCCAAAAGTTGATAGCAAACACATAGCAAACAATAAAATGACAGGTCTATATGTACACTAGCGCCAAGTTAGCGGTAGTGCGCCGACTGGTGGACGATTGGTGAATCAGAAAAATTATCCTGCCATTTCATAGCGAACCTAGCAATTCAATAATTTCCAAAGGCATGAATAAGAAATATGGGTTACGTATTTCATAAAATAATGTAAGCACACGATTATTTTTAATAATGCATTCAAATAATTTACTTACGTATTAATTGGACTTCCAACTGAAATGATTAAACATTAGTTATTATTAATATTAAGAATAATAAAAACACTTTATTGCACACTTATGACAACAGCCGGGACCGATGGTTTAACGTGCCCTCCAAAGCACGGAAGCGCTCAGTTGTAATGCCACCTAACGGTCACCCATCCGCCACCTGACCGGATCGAGCGTTGCTTAACAAACGTGATCGAGTACGATATCAGTCTGTCTAGTTCCGCCATGAGCGCTTCAATACTACTTACAATACTAAATAATGTAGAGACTAGAAAAAATACGACTCGCACCAGCCCACTGATTATGTAAAATTGTTGCAATCAACTCTGACGGAAATCGCAGTAACATTGCTGCGTTAGTAAAAACCAGTGTGACAGCTATCTCACTTAAAGCGGTAAACGTCAATCGAGAATTGTTAGCAACAATAGCTTACGTTATCAAGGTACAGATCAAATTGTCAAAATATCTGGAAAGATATTTCAAATAAATGTCGAGGTAATTCCTCACATTGATGAAATAACGCTGGCTTGCAGCATGAATGGGAAATACTAGAAAAAATTCAACGATGCCACTAGACTCGGTAGCATCGGACCGGACTTTTAAAGGTCGCGGGTTCGTTTCACGTCCGAGAAATGATCTGGCGCGAGTAGTATCTTTTTGTTTATTAAAATAGCATTGAAATAGCACTGTGAATGCAAAAATCTCAAAAGGCATGTAACGTTTAAGTATGGAGCCTGGTATGCCTTTTCGAAAAAAATCTGAAATTCATTCCAACTGATGAAACTAGTTTTTTTGATAGTAAACGACAAAATGAACATGAATTATTGATTGTCAAATTGTCCTTAAATGTATACTTTCAGTGATATTGGGACTTAAAAAATCATCGTGATTAGAAAGAAACACTCCAATTTCCTCTCCTTCATATATCTCCGAAAGTATGCATTTTACAAGAATTACGTGAAAGTATGCAGTTTCGTATCGATTGACACTAGTTTTATCAGTTGCGAAGAATTTCCGATTTTTCCTAAATGGCGGGTATGGCAAAAAGGTTACATGGTCTTTAAAAATACTATTAGTGCATTTATTGAATTATCATTATAACAGTATCATCGTTGATTATTTTGTCAGTTTTAACATAGACAAAAGGTACTCACTCGGAATGCCACCTCCTAATAAATTATCTGGAATAAAAGTTTTATAATAATAATTTTGTAATTTCTTCAATTAATCTAGTTCCAAAATAGTTTGAAATTGAAATGTAGAAAAAGAGTTAAAAGGGAACAAAAAATATCTACTTTTTAGGGTTCCGTAGCTTAATGGCAAAAAACGGAACCCATATAGTTTCGTCAAGTCTGTCTGCCTGTCTGTCTGTCCGTATGTTACAGTCACTTTATTCCGAAAGTATTAAGATTACATAGTTGAAACTTGGTAGGTAGATGTGTTCTGTTAACCGCTTAACGAATTTATTCCAAAAATAAAAAAAAATTTTTTAGGGGGGGCTCTCCATACATGGAACTGAACCGAACATGGAAATTTTTTTTTCTTCAAACCAATATGTGTGGGTTATACGTAGATAGGTCTTTAAAAATGACATTGAGGTTCCTAAGTCAATTTTTTCTCAAAGTCAACCATTTGAAAGATATACACCGCCAAAGTGGCAAAATGTGTGTCCCCCCCCCCTTTAACTTCTGAAATAAGAAAGTGAAAAATCTAAAAAAATATATATGCTGTGTAGGTCTTAATTAACACTTTCAACCAAAATTGATTTGAACGAGATATAGTTATTAGTTTTTGAAATATAGCACATTTTCCAAAACCGCAAATATAACTTTGTCATTCATACCAACACTGAAAAACAAAGTTATTTTTGCAGACGAGAAATGATAGGTGCTATTAAATATGGTATGGTATAAGGTAACTACGGAACCCTATGGCGCGTGGCCTGACACGCACTTGGCTGATTTTTTTTTAGATTGCTTTCTTGTTCAGTTGTTTGTCCACAAATTTAGCAAACGAACTTAAACTTTCTTCGCGATGAGCTAGACTTGAAACTTTGAAAATAGCTCAGAACTGGAAGGCAATGCAATATTATGGTGTCTTTGAGCTGATCTGATGATAGATCTAGAAGAAGGCCACAGAAACACTTTAGTAAAAACTATAAAACCCGAGTGAGTTTGGGCTTGTTAAAATCGTCTTGTCACGTAGTCTGACGGGATGATGAGGTCCAGGGTCTGATGATGAAGCCCGAAGAAGGCCATTGGAACTCAGTTTCGAAACCATGCAACCCAATCGAGGTTGGGCTCGTTTGATTTGTATTGACAAGTACTCTGTTGGGAAATAGTGTCCAGGGTCTGTTGATGAAGTCAAAAGAATGCCACAGGAAATCTTTGATAAAATCATGCTACCCCATCAAATTTGGACTCGTTCAAAGATGACCAAGACGAGGACCAAGACGAGTAGGTACTTTACCTACTCGTCTTGGTCCAGGGTCTAATGATGGAGCCGCAATAAGAACAGAGGAACTCTGTAATAAAACCATGCAACACCATCGCGTTTCGGCTCGTTTGATTCGTCTTGACGAGTAGCTACTTTGTTGGGAACTAGTGTCCAGGGTCTGATGATGGAGCCGAAAGAAGGTAACAGGAACTCTGTAATAAAACAATGCAACCCCATAGAATTTGGTCACGTTTGATTCGTCATTACGAGTAATCTGTTGAGAAATAGTGTCCAGAGTCTGACGATGAAGCCGGAAGAAGGCCAAAGGAACTTAATTATAATTATTCCACACACCCAATCGAAATCAGAAACGAAGAAATCCGCAAGAGAACTAAAGTAACCGACGTCTCTCGAAGGATTGCTCAGCTGAAGTGGCAATGGGCAGGACACATAGCGAGAAGAACTGATGGCCGTTGGGGCGGAAAGGTTCTGGAATGGCAACCGCACACCGGACGACGCTCCGTGGGTAGGCCCCCGACAAGGTGGACCGACGTGAGGGTGAAGGTCGCGGGAAGCCACTGGATGCGGGTAGCGCAGGACCGAGTGTCGTGGAGATCCTTAGGGGAGGCCTATTCCAGCAGTGGGTGTCGTGCGGCTGATATGATGATGATGATGAATCGAATTTTGGCTCGTATGGACCCTATTAGTCGATACTGCAGCGCCCTCTGATGAAACCCCGTTACACTTATTATTCTTTCATTTTATTGATGTTCACTCTGATTTGTTTTGGTTCTGGTGCCCCATTAAGAATATAAAGGATGTACAGAAATAATAGAAAACAGTGTTTGTTTTGCCAAAAATTTTATTATGCGTACAAGTAATATGGCAAAACATTAGTTTGGATAATATCATTTCCTAATGAATTGTGTAGCAAATAAAATTTTGTCGGACCCACCATGCCACTGATCTGCCTAGTGGTATGGTGGCTCTAAAACTATACAACTGAGAAAATTGTGTTTTGGACTACAGGAAATGTATTTATTATATCATTTGATTGCCTAAGAGTTATGAAGTGAAAATAAATGTATGTTATTTGTTAGTTATGGCAAATGCAAGGTTATAACATAAGCAAGTATGACAAACGAAATTATTGTATTTAACCCGCCGTCGCTCGGTCACATGGGGTCTTTAAAAGCCCGGAGTCTAGAAAAACTGACTTAACTTTTTGAATATCTTATTTACAAGGTTGTGCTTTTCAGTAGCTGCGTAGGTATAAAGGATGGAATAGTACCATGTAATACAAGTTTTGTAGATTTACTGTACTTTGTCGAAATAAAATACACCTTTATTTTGCGCAAAGGCTTTCAAAGACCCCACGCGACCGACTTCGTATATTTTTTTACTTGACGATCATTAGTGTAAACTTATTTGACTGCAATCTGGATAGGAAGACAAAATGATTAGATTGCTAGAAGCAGGGTATGATAATTATGACCCAGTAATTAACCGGTGTCTGCAATAACTTTAATTTCGTTGCAAAAACCTGCCGCAGCTGGCCCTCAGAGTTTTTTTTTACTCTATTGGATATCGCTGGTGGGTGCCATTTCGGTCGCATAATCTTTTTAGTTATAATGTCGTTTGGCATACTAGTTTTGGCATAAAGTCTTTTCGCATAATTTATGATAAGCAGAATTTTATGAACGCAGAAAGGTTTTATCGGCATAATTCTTACTTACTCTAATCACCTTTAACATAATTTTAATTACCATAAAAGGAAAGGGCATAATTGTTATACGTCTAAAGGTAATTTACCATAAAATACGAAGTGCAAAATGGATTTAACCATAAATATTCAAGTCAGAAACGATTTTTGGAAGAATCATTTTAATTCAGATTACCTAAAAAATATAAGATAAATACGTAACGTAACATTGTAAATAATTTTTTTTTTATGGTTACTATAATTTTGCTTAACTATGTAATTAAAAATGTGCATAGGTAGGTAGGTACTAATGTTTTAAAGCATAATATGAAAAAGCATAACCAATTTAAGTAATTATTTATTATTAATGAAGAAAAACTTTTAATGCTACCTTCTTGTCAGTTAAAAAAGTCTGAAACGAAGGAAAACGTAAAATCGCTTAGTTACTAAGTTTATTTGAATAAAGGTATTTTTATTTTGACTTTAACTTTGACTTTGACATTGGTGGGTTAGGTTAGGTTAGTGTTTTGACCACTCGTAGCGGAACGCGTGAAGCGGGTGGAGCTTAGTAATGCTTGCATGCTTGCTTGCTTGTTTGCTTGCATGCAGGCATGCTCGCTTGCATGCATACTTACATGTTGGGTGCTTGCTTGCAAAATGCTCGCCGGGGGATGCAGGGGGCTGGCCCCCCTGCTCGGGGGGGTCGGAGGTAAAGAAAAAAATTTAATGCACTATAGGTAGGTTGGGTTAGGTTAGTGTTTTGACCACTCGCAGCGAAGCGAACGAAGCGAGCGGAGCTCCACAATGCTTGCATGCATGTTGCATGTTTGCATGAATGCTGCATGCTTGCTTGCATGCTGCATGCTTGCTTGCTTGCTGCATGCTTGCTGGCATGCTGCATGCTTGCTTGCATGTTGCATGCCTGATGGTAATGGTCAACTCTATACGACTATGCTTCAATTATAGCAAAGTTTCTAATCTATAAAACATAAATAAATTTTATTTACGGTGTTACTAATTTATTAGTATAATTTCTACCCGTTAACATTATGATATTTGATAAATATGACTTGGAATATTTATGATAAAGATTGATATGCCAATAAATGGCATGATTAGTAATCGGTATAGCAAAAATATTTATGCAAAAAAGAAATGTGCCGATATATTATTATTACAATAGAGGTTATGCGGAAAATAAGTATGCGTTATGATTTATTCTGTATGAACGTTATGCGAAATGATGAGTATGCCAAAAAACGTTATGCAGTGCAAAAATATGCCTTTATGTTTTATGCAACCGAATATGGACTCATCGCTGGTTCTCAAAATGATACTTAGTTACATTTTTATCTATAAAATATAATTCTAAAATACTAATTTATTTTTTATAAGTATTATCTAAAACATAGAAGTACTCTACGGACTCTCTATATGTATATTGAAGAGACTATAGAGATTGTATATTGTATATTGTGTTGAAATGAAATGAAATGTTGGATTTCTGCGCAATTTGATTAATTTAACTTTGCTTTTAGGGTTTGTATTTAGTTTTATTTGAAAATTTCTAACATTTCGGAACCTGTTCTAGGTATTACTTCCACTGGAGTATACGCGGTAATCTATAAAGTGGTTGTAGCATATTAGGCCTTGTACTGGCAACAACTTTTAATAAAACGTTATCAAAACCAACCGAATTCAGTCAAAAAATATGCATACCCTTCCCATGAAATCTAGACCAAAAATATTTAACCCCATACGTCTTTTATTTTGACAAACTAGAGATGTGGTGTCCATTAGTAAGGTGTTCGAAAGACTAAAATGTAGACTGCTTTTTCTATATTATGTTTCTTCATTTGCCTTATAAAGGATTATGCAGATTTTACTATACAAGCTAAGCCATTATGCGCTTTGATGAAATTACCAAAATACTATAGTAATTTTATAGTGATTGCGTGGGAAGAACATTAAAATATAATTCGGGAAAAAAGAGAAATCTCAATCTCAAGGAGCCGTTTGGGGTTACATTTTCCTATTATATAACATTTTGTTATCTACCCCTTTTTGACATGACATTGTAACGGTTCAAAACTGAACATGCTATTTTATCTCAAATATTTTTCGAATTTTGTTTCATACTGAGCATAATATTATTTAACTATCGAACAAGTTATTATAATAAAGAGTAGTTCAGGTTTTGAGTTAGCAATAATGTAGGAAGTTCTTTTAATCTTTCACGGCGCTAAAATTCAAATATTAGTCTCTGTGTAGGTAACGACGCTAATAGGCTTAAAATTTATTTATATTTATTATTGTTTATTTATCAAATTTTATTAGAGCCTCTCGAATATTATTATAATAATTTATTTTAGAAGATTACTTAAAAAAGGATTGAATTCGGTGTTAATTATTTCTGTAAGTTGTCAGTAGTGTCACACCACGTGATGTGTTTTAGCTAAAGTACGAAGAAAGATTGATATGAAGTTTCTTCGAAAGAGAGATTTTATGCTGCAGGTTTATAACTCAAATGAGGGTAGGCATTTAAAAAAATGTAAAAGTAGTCGGATGGGTGTTGCCAGTTAGGGTTTTTAAAGTACCAACATTGTGATGCTAAATTGATCGGAAATTTTAGGTTTAATTGGACCGAATACTTAATGGAAAATGTTGTAATACGTATTTTAGCAAATTGATTCTAGAGGTTATGATATTTTGGGGAAGGCGAGATAAAAAGATTGAAAAAGGTTGGATTCAAATTGTAGCATATGGGAGGTTCAATTTGTTGTGAATATAAAATTCGTATGAATCAGAGTTCTATGATTATAGTACAATAATTTCATATGATTCTGGGTAAATATGCTGAATATTATTCAAAGTTGTTAGTTTTGTTAGAAATGATGTAAGGGGGAAAACTTGTTGATTTATTTATGATTGAAACGTTGTTTCATACAATTGTATGAATTACTTAAATCAAATGTAGCTGAAATGTCAGTATAGAGAAATATTTAGGTAACAGATTAATTTTAATTTGGTTACAAATTGAGTGGCATTGTGCGCTTGAGTATAGAGAATCTTGAACATAGGAGGTTATTGGTTAGTTGAATTGTACGTTGAAATTATTGTTTAGTATAGGGGTTCATTTTGTAAGATTAGTAACTTAAATATTATATTTATAAGTTGAGTAAGACAAAACTGAATTCTCCCCATTTTTGAAGGAGAAGGGAAAATTTTAGGAATAATTTATGTAAAGTAGGGAAATGAAGGTAGAAAAAAAAGATGCTTAGATCGTGTGGGGTGAGTTTCCTGCAGAGAGTGAATGATTTTGGGGGATTATAAAAGGCGAAGTTGGGGGGAAATCGCTCTCTTTACTTTCTCCGATCTCAGCGAAGCATCAAGTGGAACTCAGAAGAAGCCGTCGATACCCTCTGTAAGAAACTTCAATCAAGTAGTATTTTATTTTAACGCAAGAAACATCAAGAAGTCAGGAAGATAGTGTTTTTAATTGAGGTTTTGACGTATAGGTCCGCAACCGGGTGCGAGTCTTTTGCTTATATGCTTTAATTAGGGCTTATATGGTATAAGTAAGCTTGAAATTAAAGTATGTAGATTTTGCTTGCGAATTTTCATGAAGTAAAGTAAATTTCCCAATAGTTTCAAGAATTTTCATGGTTTAAGGTTGTTCGAAATTTGTTTAAGCAATCAGGGGGAAATAAAGGGGGGGTAGATTTCTCTTTAGTTTTGTGTCTTTATTGGGCGTTCGGTCAATCCTCAAAGGGGTAGGTAAAATAGCATTGCTCTGTGGCGTGCAATGCGGGTTTCTGTTGAAAGATACCTAGTTTAGTCACTTAAGGTTACCAAGCTAGCCAACTCGCTCATCAACCAACGGTCCGAACGGTGTGTGGATGTAATCCCGTTTGAACGTGGAGGATATGGCTTGGTAATGTTAATCCTCTTCTGTCAGGACTCAGCGCTGTCCCGTCCCACCAGCGCTGAGCACGTCCAAGCTGTTAGGGGAGTTTAGGGGAGTCATGCTTGCTCACGCTGTACAGGATCGGGGCGTCGGGGATGATGGTAAGCATCCCAAATATTGCATAGGAAATCGGAATTTAGTCGTTGGTAGGCAGGTAAATTCATTAGGTTTATAAATTCATTGTTAGGCGCGTAGGAACAGTAGCTTAGGTTAGCATCTCAAGGCGGGAGGGAAACTTGGATGCTGGTAAAAGGTTAGACATCCTCAAGAAGGTCGTGTTGTCAGCAAGGTAACAGCAGGAACGGTAGACAAGCTAGGAGCTTTTAGGTAGGCGGTGGAGAGGTAGATCACTTCGTAGTGTATCGGATTTAGGTAGGCCGCAAATAAGTAGGCGTCGTCAAGATGGCCGCCGAGGTCAATAGGTAGTGATTCGAAATTTAGGTAGGCGGTGTTGAGAATCGGGTCGACAAAATGGCCGCCGTGGGTCACCAAGTGGAACATTCGAATTTATATAGGCGGTGAAGAGGTAGGATGACTTAGGAATGGAACATGGTGAATGCGGAAGTGTACAATATAATGGACGAAAGTTTATGTGGAATTACTGGTTATAATCCAATAGGATAGTATCAATCTTTCATAGAATCAGTGTTGTGAATGATTACTACAGTGTGCTAAATTGTGTAGACTTTGCAAGCTTCAGTAAGTACCCACAAATTAATTTACTCTTAATTTAATTTAGATATCTTTTTCAGTTAATATTGAATAATGATTTAATAGATGGAGTAGAATCATAAATAAAGAATAGATTATTTATCTTTGAATTGGATTGGTCGAAAGGAGCTATGGTTGAACCGATTGTTTATAGATAGAATAAACTATTTTGGTAATTTTGAGAGGAGTGCTGAAACAAGATCTGAGTGTATGGAATAAGCTCGTGTCTCTAGTAAGTTAAGGTCGATTCACAACTTCTAGGTCACTAGATCAATGCTTTGAGTAAACCTTTCAAATTGACAGAATGATGTTTAAGATTAACCGAGAAATAATACTTTGAAAAGTATCTACCAACTATGAAAGTATCATATTATTTAGTGAATATATAAAATTCACAAATAATAATGACAACATATCTTTTATCTGAGTTCAAATATTTAAACTATGTTCCACCAGCCAACTCAATTGAAAGATGTTAGAAATAGAATCTAGTTTACAATTGAGAACAAATATTGCCAAGTCTACTCAATATTAAATCGAAATACTGCTCTAACCTTTAGTAAATGACCTGAAGTCAATTCAGTTTATGGTTGTATATTTATAATTTAGTTGAGATTGAAGTATGGAAATCCCGTCATAGAATTTTACCTTGTATAGAATTGTCTTTCCTTCAGAGTTTGAGAACTATCTGTGTCCCAAGTATATGGATAGTAATGTTGTGTCCATCTGTTATAATGTTAAACAGTCATACTAGAACTAATTATTTAATTATTCTAAATTTAAATTCGTAATTCAGCCATCGCAATTGAAGGAGAATTCTTCATTGTGAGAAACTGGTAGTTCGCTTGAAAGCACTCTGCTTGCCCTCTTTTATTAAAACTGACTGACAAAGACTAAGTACTATAACTTAAAAATATTCATTAATTAAATTTGTCATGAAAGAATATGGCTGGCCAGAAGGGAGTTGACCAAGTACGGAGACGAGACTCATTGTATCGGGCGGGGAGCGGGCCCATACCTTAGCTGGCAAAAACACAATTGCATATTCATTACTTGTACAATAACTTCAGAAAGTAAAAGAATTCTTATTTAATAGCGCTGAAAATTTTATTATACTTTGATCTCAGGCGACTAAAACTTCTTAACTTACCTGAAATAATCTCTCTTATTTTAATGAACTAAGTTGACAATAGATAATTTACATTATTTGGAATAACGTCATACATGGCATATAATTAGACACTTGGCAGCGGAAGAGAATTGCTCAAATTTAACTTTTCTCTATAACCCGACTTACCTCTTTTTACCTTGCAGTCTATTATGGTTGAACATACCCTCTTTTACCTTATAACAATACTCCATTTAACTCATAAATTCACTTTGATCATTTCCTATCAACGTAGGTTTATTTCGCTCATACTTACTTTATCTACGGAACGTAATTGGGAACGCTTTCCTCTCTATTTATAGTATTCCCATTTTTTGACACTAAAGAACTATGGAATTTCCTTGGTAGTATGACAAATATTAAGAATTAATATGAAAGTAAAGTAAACTCACTTAAGAAAAATACAGACTTAATTTTTATTTCTCTGGTTATATCAATAGAGCAATATCTTTCATTTAGTGGTTTTTTCTTTTAGAAATAAATGTAATAGCAGGAATAATTAAGACCTAGTAATGAAAGCGAATACTTCTATTGGAAAATGAAAATGAATACTAATCACACTTTTAAAAGAATTTGGGTTCACTAATTATCACATCCAGGGTTCCTCCATTAGATTTTCACAGGCCCTTTCAGATCACACAAAGCTTGTTAGTAAGGTTCTTTGTAGGTTATAAGGTTGGATAAAGTAAACTTAGTAAATTGTATTTTGGAGGTTATTTAATCCAGTAAAATTAGGTTCAATAGTTTAGTTATAATCAACGGTAAGTAGTAAGCGGATTTTTGTTTGTCCTCCTGTCCTGTAGGTTATTAGATTTCCACTTAGGTTTTAGTCTCTTGCATAGGCTGTGATCATCTAGACCCATTGTAGTTAGGTCGTCGGTTACAACATGAGTCTGTCACAGATATGGATGGCTAATGCGCATCATGGCCCAATGCCACCTCCTAACAAATCGCGCATCATGGCCGAATGCAGCATGATCCTTTATTAGTGTGTTTAAGTAAAAGCCTTAAATTTATAATTTTATTGTTTCTACTTAGTATAACTTACTTTTGTTTTATTTTTGTCAATGTCTAGCCAGCATCGTCAAATAGTAGGGAAATAATCTGTTCTTTGGCTTGTGATTAATTTTCATAGCAAAATAATTATTTTACGTATGTTTTTTGTTTACTTTCCCATGTAAAATACAAAATAGAAAAGAAGACTCATACATAGATTAATCTACAAAATTTTGGTGATTGAAGTAATGGGCTTTCAAAGACCCCATGCGACCGACGATGTAACAAAAGTTAGCGCGACCGACGGCGGGTTAAAATAAGAGAAAACATTACCTAGTATATCACCTCAATGATTTCAGTTGTAACACATTCCATTGTGATTTCATTTGTGCGATAGCGCGAAAACTATAAGCCTTACCCAGTATTGAATTATTATTAAAATAATATCATCGCTGGCAATTTTGACAGTGTTTGCGGATCAAATTTTTGGCATTAGACCAAAGATACTCACTTAGAATGCCACTTCCTGAAACAAATATTAAAAATTAAGTTTGTAATAGTAACTGAAACTAAAATTATGGTACAAAAATAAAAATGTAGAAAAACAATTTCTTAAAACTTCTTATTAGTGCCTTTTCTATTCGTACAAATATTAGTTAACTTTTTTTAAATACACAAATATACAACTACAAATCTGCAAAACTCTACAAAATCTCGAATTGGTATTTTGCGTATGTGTTATTATGCGTCAGGAAATCAAAGCTGTTTATTTTCTCATAACAAAATAAGGAATATTCACTTCTCAAGCTTACGCGCTCACTAGACATGAAATAAAACAATTTTTAACGGATACTAGCGCGGTTTTATTGAAAGTACTTTAGTAATTAGTTGTTATTTGGTTTGATTTTATATTTATCTTTTGCAAATAAATAAATTAATATAAAAGACGGAGGTCGGTATTTCCTCTCCAAATTTTCTTTCGCCATTTCTTTCTTGGAGGGGCCTACCAATTTTATGAAATGGTGGTAATTTCAGTAGATTCTCTCTCTTTTTAGCAATAAATAATTCATTAAATTAAATTATAAATCAACATAAAACAATAATTTTTTTTAAATTTTTATTTCTGAATGTCTTAAAAAATTCATCGCTTGAGGGTTGACTCACGGGTAGCTTCAGTCCCCCGTGACCACGGCAGCTGCAAAGTTGCCGAAACGTCGGGAAAACCAAAAATCAAACCAAATACCAACTAATAACCAAAGTACTATCAATAAAACCGCGCTAGTATCCGTTAAAAATTGTTTTATTTCAAAATAAGGAAGTTCCCTTAAGTAAAATTTAAAAAAAACATAACGTTATAAGCGTTTAGTTTAAAAAAACTTGATTCTTAATGTTTTGTCAATTTATGGGTGTTGACTAAAACGGAATTTCTTATAGACTTTAAAGTCCTTATTTTTCGAAATGACTGAACCAAGCACAGGATTTTACCACAGAATTATGATATATAATGCTACTATCGTATTTATTAGGTAGGTACCTACTTACCTACATACACTGTGTGTGGTATAATATAATATCAACTATGATGTCAGTTTAAAAAAACTGAACATCAAGCCGTAAGTACAACTAATTGACAAATCTAATAATTTTGTCGTAAACTCACCGGCTTGCGTTGGATTGCCTGGCGCTGGAGCTGGACTGCACAAGGCAACTGACAGCTGAATAATAAAACATAATCAATAACAGTACCTAGTTTTAGGGTTCCGTACCTTAAAAGGAAAGAACGGAACCCTTATAGGATCACTTAACTGTCTGTCTGTCTGTCAAGACCCTTTATCTCAGAAACGCGTGGAGGTATCGTGTTGATTATCGTGTGACACAGGTCTACAATCCCTTGAAGCTGTTAAAATCATACTTTTAAGTTAACTTAAAAAAGATACTGCCGTTTATACCGCAAAAACGCATATTTCGATTCTTTCAAGGGAATCAAAAATTATAGGGTACTTTCCGTTGACCTAGAACTATAAAATTTGGCAAGTAATAAATCGTCTCATACTACGAGTATACAAAAAAATCTGAAAACTATGCATTTGTAATTAAATCATAAAAAATACTAATAGCAAATTTGTACGGAACCCCCTAGGTGGGCAAATTTAACTTACACTTTTCCGGTATTATTTTCTTAATTAATGTCTTTAAGAACGAATTGGGAATGAAAGGACAGACTGGTGAAATATAATCATCATACCAGCCGCACGACAACCGCTGCTGGGTATAGGCTTCCCCTAAGGATCTCTACGACGATCGGTCTTGCGCTGCCCGCATCTAGCAGCGCACCGTGACCTTTATCAGATCGTCGGTCTACCTTGTCGGAGGCCTACCCACGGAGCATCGTCTGGTGCGCGGTCCCCATTCCAGAACCTTTCCGCTCCAACGGCCATCGGTTCTTTTCGCTATGTGTCCAGTCCACTGTCACTTCAGCTGACCGATCCTTCGAGCAATGTTGGTTACTTAAGTTCTCCTTCGGATCACCTCATTTCTGATTCGATCACGCAGGGAATCGCCGAACATGGCTCTCTCCATCGCACGCTGGGTGACCTTGAGCCTCCATATGAGACCTTTAGTTAGCAACCACGTTTCACTGCCGTAAGTCATCACTGGCAACACACACTGGTCATAGACTTTCGTCTTGAGACACTGTGGTAAATCGGACGCGAAGATTTTTCGAAGCTTCCCGAATGCTGCCCATCCGAGTTGGATTCAACGAGAGATCACTTTCTCGAAGTTAGACTAACCTAACTGGATTGCCTGTCGTAGGTATACGTAATGGTCAACAACTTCAAATGTAGTGTTTCCAACATGAACTGGAGTGGGCATAACATGGGCATTCAACATGATTTTCCTCTTTTCCATGTTCATCCTGAGATCCACTCTTTGGGAAGCACTAAGGAGATCTTTGAGCATTGTGTTCAGGTCTTCCAAAGTCTCAGCCATAAGAATTATAGCATCGGCAAAACGAAGGTGTGTTAGATACTGGCTATTAATGTTGATGCCGAGTGGGTGAAATATAATAATGCAATGTAAATGCATGGAGTAGCCGTACTTGTAAGGAAATTTTATGTGTCTTGTGCACATAAAGAGCAATGCATCCACTGGACCCAGCATTTATCAATACAGGCAATTTTTAATGTACCCAGTGTTGTGCCTTAATAGCCCTTATACGGAAGCTTAATATACCGTGGAAGCTATTAGGTAGATTTGGGTAAAAACAAAGACGAAAACGTTGGCACTTTTGCTTTGTCAACAAATTATTCAGCTATTTTGGTGTTATTAATAAGTATTATGCCGTATTCTTTTGCTCCTGGGTATAATTCCATATCTTAAGAAGAAAAAATTACAAAATGTTAAACTCTCACATTATGTGACGTCACACTTCCACGGTCTATACCGAGTGTGGACAACTGAAAATGCAGCCGAGACCAACGGCAACAGAAGAGCTCAAGATATTAAAGTTTTGGTCATCCATCCCATGACCAACCCCCGACCCTAAAACTTACAATAGTTAGCGGAAAAATTAAGTCATCATCTGTTCTTTAAGTAACGATGGTTTTTACTGCACACTAGCTCCGCGAATCCCAATATTGGCAGCACTGCCTAGCAAAGAGACTACACTGACAGACAACTGCTGACTAGCGAGCGATTCAAATTTCCCGACATTTCGACACTTTTCCAGGGGCCGTGGTCACGGGATGACTGAGTGTCATCAAGTCAAGTGTTTTGTTTCTAACTAAGCGACCGCCCGCGACTTCGTCTGCGTGAAAAGTTTTTTTGCTATCCCTAAGGAATAATACTTTTTTTGGGTGAATGGTATCCTATTTATTTATGTATTTACATTTATTTATTCATATAGATAGGATAGACCCAATTACATAGTTATGTGGTAAGTACTACATATATAACTCAATTTGGTTTACAAGAGATTTCGGATTGTCTGCAAATACGTCAAAGTCAGGGTAAGTAACCAGGAGCGCGTTGAGTGCCTCATGCATGCACACATACTCATGTCGTTGTCTGTACCCCTGACAAGGTGTATGTAAATTATCATGATGATCGGCTCAGTAATTAAGACGATAAGGTGTAACAAACAAACAAACGAACTTTTGCATTTATAACTACCTATGTATACAAGGTTTTTTTTAGTATATACGAAACCTGAAAACTGTTTTTCAGAATCAATAATAGAATTGATTGCAATATTTTAATTGTAACATTTCAATACTTTTGGTTTATTCTGTAGATTTTAAATTGGATTTAAACCAAATGTAAACTAGTACAACGAATAAAAAGTACAGAAAAGTTATTATATGCAATATATAAGAGACATTTATTAAGAGGAAATGTTCTTTTTCTTTTTTAAAATATTGTTCTGGTTAAAGAATATAAGAAATAGTGGCTCCTTGAGCTGTAGACTTTGCGATAAAATAAATAAAATGTCACCATGAAGTTTTCAAATCACACGGTACGTGAGTATTCGTAGCAAGATGGTGCTTCTAATTTTGATAATTTTTCGAAATAGGTGAATTTTTTTTTATACATTTGGAAAAACTGGCTTGACTAAACAGTTTTATTACTTGGTTACTCACAAAATTTCACCAGAATTGGTTGAGAAATGCGAAATGTAGAGGAGAACAAACAGCCGGAAAGCCGGAATGAAATATGTTTTTTTATATAATATCTCCGTCATTTTAATAAATTTCAATAAACTCTCTCGACAACAACTTCTATATTATCGAACCTGCTTACAAAATTTCACGAGAATCGGTTGAGAAATGCGACCTGTATAGAGGAAAACAGACAGCACTGGAAAGCCGGACTGAAATATGTTTTTTTTTTGACATTTCTCCGTCATTTTGAAAAACGGTCAAAAAAATATATATTATTTTAAAACCTACTCACAAAATTTCACGAGAATCGGTTGAGAATTGCGACCTGTAGAGGAGAACAGACAGCGTTGGAAAACCAGACTGCAATAGGCTTTTTAACATATCTCCGCCATTTTAAAAAAAATCAGAAATCTGGCTTGAAATTCTACATCATTTTCAAACTTGCTCACAAAATTTTAAGAGAATCGGTTGAGAAATGCGACCTGCAGAGGAGAACAGGCAACGCTGGAAAGCGGACTGAAATCTGTTTTTTAACATATCTCCGTCATTTTGAAAAATGTCGAAAAACTGGCTCGACAAAAAATCTATATAATTTTCAAACCTGCTCACAAAATTTCAGGAGAATCGGTTGAGAAACCCGACCTGTAGGTGAAAACAGACAGCCGGACATATAGAAAGAATATTTGGCCAAGCTGAAGCAGAGGCGCTTCGCTCGCACTTTGTGCTCTCTCGGTCAAAAATAAAAAAAAAAGAATTGGCAGCGCTTGTGGACGGCTGTAGGCACCTCAAATAAGGCCTTTCTGGTCCAAAGAGCCTCCCAAACGCCGCGATGAGTGGGCTGATGTCATCGTCTATCCGCAGCCTCTGCGATTGATTATCTGCAATGAGGCGACGATCCATAGGTGTCCAACACAATCGCGTGCGCCGGTAATCATATACGTCTTCTTACCAGACGGGCTGCAGTAAGACTGCCTGGTATCTACAAAATTGCAATTCGGCTGCAGTCTTTGTGTGGTGGCGCAGCCTGCATGCAGTCGGCGTGCAGTTTTAATCTGCACTCTGGCTGCAAACAAGCTGCACGGTTTTAACGCAGTTAGAACTCCACGCCAACTAACAGCGGACTGCGCAGTCAGCTTGCAGTATTGATGCAGTTATTTCAACCGCACAAGACTACATCCAAATTCCAATTTTGCTACTGGCTTTCAGTCCTATTTAATACTGCCCATCTTTAAGTAGCCTACCATATCGACGAGTGGGTTGATGTGCCATTACGCTGTGTTTGATGGAATGGAACCACTACCACAGAAGCAGATAAATGTTTATAAATCAAAAATATATACTCACCAGAGCTGCGATGAAGAAGAGAATCAGGGTGAATTTCATCTTGAATAGTTTTTGAGTTCCTGAAACAGAATACTGTATGCTGCACCGAAATATCTTTATATACCCAAATGGTATTTACTTAGCACTATTTGCAGTCTGTCTGTGTTTATTTAGCCTCTACTTCTTTAGAACAATACGTCTGCGTTAAAAATTCATTAAAGTTCTTATTGATTCAGCGGGTAGACCTACGTCAGCGAGTATGCGCATTTAAATGTCCTTATTTTGATTGTTTGTCTGTATGTCGTATTTGAAGAAGTTAATAAATGATAAATTTCATACATCTTATGCAAGGATTATTCCAGAACAAAGACTTTGATTTCAGAAAAAACAATTCAACGACCATAGCATGTTTTAATCTTTTTAAACAAGTGACTAAGCTCCGCGATAAGGGACTTAATGTGATGAGCATATTTCTAGATGTGATTAAAGCCTTTGACTGTATATTCCATACTCACACTTTTGAGTGGAACAAAAGAACAGTTTGTTGAATTTACGAGGATCCAAAATAACACAAAAAAGGCTTTAACACTTTCTTGCCTTGACAACATATTGATGTCCCACAGGGCAGTATTTTAGGGCCTTTATTATTTCTGTTGTTTATGAACGACCTACCAAAAATCACTTATTCAAAAGTGTATTCTGTAGGCGGACGATACAACACTGATTTTAAAAGATCAATCACGCAAAAACGGATAAACAGATTTAGATAAAGTTTAGCAAACAGATAGTTTATAGCCTAGATTAAAACATAGGATACTTTATATCCCGGTCTAAGGTTCCCTAGGGAATTTTTCCGAATCGCTTGGGAACCTTTGACGGATCAAAAAGTATCATATATTTTATCCCAGGCTATAAACTATCTGTAGGATGTAAAATGTCATCTAAATCTGATCACCTGTGAAGTTACATCCAAAAATTGACATTTATAATATTTAGGAGGAAAGTGTGTGCAACCGTCAAGAAAACGTTTATTATATTGATATCAAAAAATAAAGCAATATTTCTTTTAAGATAATAAATATTTTAGAAAAAAATACTAGAAAAATCGACTCACCCGTAGCACCTCACCTAGGGACGCTACGGGTGAGTCGATTTTTTCTAGTATTTTTTCTAATATATTAATGTGGAATGGGACGTAAGGATGAGTGAAAGAGAGTATGTACGTTAGAAATAAGATTACTTTTTTAATATAGATTTGTTTTGGGGTGACGCAGTCAAGGTGGAGGAAAAGAAAGACGTAAGACGATTGTAACGAAGTGCTATAATAAATAAAGTATTCTTTAGCATTTTCTGGTTTTGCTCCAATCCTATAAGTGGGGGCCTCACCTGGATCGGGGAGAAATTAAAAATGCCCATGTAGATGACCAAAAAAAAGGAAAAAATTGAAAGCCAATATGAAGGAAATTCGCTCATGCAAATAGCGGCTGAGCTACTCTCGAGGTTCAGTGGGCGAAGCAATACTTATCCGGTGACACGCTGGGTGGAAGATCTTGAAAGCAATGCCGAAATACTCAGACGCACCCCTTTACAGCAACTCTTGGTGGCGCGCAGATCACTAACCGGGTACGGCAGAATTATGGGTACGTGTCGAATGCCCCTTCAAAAGTTGGGAAGAGTTGAAAAGTGCCTTACTAAAAGAATTCCCGGATAAAGTGGACTTAAAAGCTATACATGAAATTATGAGCGAAAGGACGAAGCGAGCAGAAGAAAGTTGTTTGGATTAAATGCTCGTGATGCAAGAGCTAGGTAATCGCGGAAAGATGTTTGACGAAGTTATCATCAAATACATTATCGACGGAGTTTTGGACAGGGAAACCAACAAAATTATTTTATTCGGTGTTACTACATTTATTGAATTGAATGAGAGATTACGAATATACGAAGAAGTAAAGAGCAAGATAAGAAGAAATAACCAAGATCAAAGATTTAGGCCGCATCATCATACTCAGGATCATCATCATAATTATCAAAATTCTCAGAAGGCATGTTACAACTGCGGAGAAAGGAACCATGTTGCTTCGGATTGCCCGAATAAGAAGAATGACACAAACTGTTTCCGTTGTAACTCATTTGGCCATTTAGCCAGAGAGTGCGAGAAGGACGGAAAGAAAAAAATGTCCGAGACAGCGGAGACATCAGCAACGACGAAATGGTGATGGTGACGTGAAGTCGGCGATGACAATTAAAGCGGCGCAGTTCAAGGAACGAAAGGGGCAACGACATGGCGGCGTGATGTTGGCGGCACAGGAGCGAAAGTAATGTGCGTCAATGTTCACTCTGAATTGGACCAATCCGAAGGCAGAAATCCGGTTTTGCAAGTTAGCAGTAGTGGAAACAATGTCAACGACAATGAGAGGAATGAGGACAGTTTACTCTCTGAAGTCTATGAAAGGCATGAAAGCAATGAAATGCTGTCATCAATGTCATCAGTAAACGTCATAGAGAATGAGACACTGTCGATGGAAGATGAACCGTTAACAGAAAATGACAACGGCAACGAGAATATTTTACTCTCTGAAAAATACAAGAAGCAGTCATCAGTGGATGTCAATAACATAGAGGAAAAAATGGGACTCTGTCAAACGCCAGAAGTAAAAAGGAGAATTTACGAAAGCAGTTAAATTTTAAGGACAAAACGATTGAAAAAAAAATATTTCAAGCTATGATAGATTCCAGAAGCTGTGATAATTTACGTTTAAATGATTTTCGAAACGCTTTACCCTTTCAAAGATATGGAAAATTCCATACGACGGTTAAAGGACTTGGTGCTATACGAGTACAGCTGCTTTTAATAAGATTTTAAGTATCGATATTTGTAGATAGTTATGGTTTTGGTAATGTTTTGTTATATATTATTGCACTGCAGGAGGTGTGTATGGAACGACGACCGAGAGTTAAAATGAAGCGATACTTTAATATTGGCAGGGGTGTAAAATCTAAGATCCTATAGATATGGTATTTTGTATGTTTGTCCTGTCATATTTTGAGTTTTTGTTAGTTATTATAGTTAAGTTGATGGTTAGGTAAGGATTTCAGTTAGTACTGATGTGCTGTGTTCCAAGTTGGTGGACGGTTTTTGTATTTGTGAGTAGTTAGTGTTTTGTTTATAGCTAAGATGTCGTTATGTTATTATAAGGTTTTACTTTCATTTGATTTTATGTTATGTGGCATTGTGACTACTATTGTAGCTAGAGCGGCTGGCCGTACAGGGAAAAGTAGAGGGAACCAGATCACGTGGCCGGTCACCTATGCGCTGGACCGACCAAGTGAAATCCGCAGTGGGACACCGTGTATCTGACTGCGCCAGACAGTCCACCAACCGGAAGAGATGGCGGGAGATCATGCGGAAAGCAGTGTCCACATCTACCACCGACGTTGACGCCTCAAAGTGACCACGACCGCTCTGCCAAGAGCGAAACGACGAAGAAGATTGTGAACTTTGTTTTGTTATATTTTTGGGGTGTGAATATAGCTGCAAGAGGCAGTCTGGGGGCAGACTGAATGCAGGATGGCCGCGTGTGGAATGGGACGTAAAATGAGTGAAAGAGAGTATGTACGTAAGAAATAAGATTCCTTCTTTGATGTGGTTTTGTTTTGGGGTGACGCAGTCAAGGTGGAGAAAAAGAAAGACGTAAGACGATTGTAACGAAGTGCTATAATAAATAAAGTTTTTTTCAGCATTTTCTGGGTTGCTCCGAACCTATAATAATTATAAATATAGCATTGTGAATGCCTAAAATCTAAAAATTCAATAACTATTCATTTGTTTAACTGCTATTTATTTAGATCATACGCACATTAGTTCAGCGCGATGGAAATAATTGAAAAAACCCCTGGCAGCTGGTAGTCCAAAATACAGCCTACCCAGTTTTTTTTATCTTGGATAAAGTAACTATGTTTTGTATGTCCACGCAGATGAAGTCACGGGCAGAAGCTAGTAAACACAATAATGTTCAAAGGTAATAAGTGAAAATGGGTGTTATTCACAGCTTTTATGTCTATTTTTGTTAACTCTAGAAAGATAACCTACGTCGAATCGGCGAAATCGATTTTGAAAATATTTATTTATTTATTTTTATTTATAAATCTTTATTGCAGAAATACATAAAGTAAGGTACAAATGGCAGAATTAATGCTTAGAGCATTCTCTACCAGTTAACCAATAGTAAACATATAAACACGAATTCGGCACAAACAAAGAAGAGCTATGATTATACGAAGCTTTAATTATTATTTAATATTTTCCTACTATATTTCGAAGTTATTACGTATGGTTACCTTTCCTGCTAGTTTTTTGATTGTAGAAAGGGACATCAGACGATGGACTGCGTAATGCAATATAAAAATCAGTGTGATTTTCAGGACATAGGATGAATGTTAATGGAATCCCTTGTTTTCGCATAATGGTTTTATAACTAATTTGATTTGGCATAACGAATTTGGCATACTCTTTTTTGTCATAATAATATTTTGGCATAATTGTTTTTTGGCATACTATTTATATTAGCATAATTATCATTTATACTAATTTGTTTTCGCATAATGTTATTAGGCATATTGTTTATTCGCTAATATTATTTAGACATAAAAATCAAAAACAATAAGAATAAATATTTTTAGGCACTTATTTATTTTCATGCAAAAAGGGTAGGTAAGTATTATATTAAGATGCCAAAAACTCATAACACATAATATGACCTAAATATCGACTCATAAAATACCTATTTTTAAAATACCGAAAATCCTTAATGTCGATATCCAATACACCGAAACTTAAAAGATCAATTATTAAATGACTGATGATAGTTCGAAACCCTGAAAGTTAAAATGCCGATAGTTAAAAATCCCAAAAGTCTGTTTAGGTCTATTAGGTGCGACGACGAGCGAGCGTAGCGAGCGAGGAGGAGGTAAAGTTCCATTGCGACCAACAACGCACGAGCTGAGCGAGCGAAGCGAGCGTGCCGCGCAGCGGCCGGCGAAGTGCTAGAACCGACCTGCTGGCATGTAACCCTCAATTACCATTCGGTTTTTTAAGCTTCGGGATTTTGTTTTTAGGTAAAATGTTCTTTTGTGATTTTAAACGTCGTGATTAATTTGTTTATAAAAATATGCGTTAATAACATTATGCGTGTTTAAATTTATGCTAAAGAATTTTATGATTTTATGCTTAAAAATGATTATGCTTAAAGTAGTTATGCGTATAAAAATATGCATAAGCTGTTATGACTAAATAATATTATGCGTAACCATTATTCGGCGAAATCATATTATGCTATCAGACAATTATGCCTTAAAATTTTATGCAAATACATAAGGAACCAATGTTAACAACTGAAACTAGTTATAAGCCCATGGACCAAAGGTGATCAAAACTGAGCTGGTTGATAATTTATTAAATATACAAATATTTCGACTATAAAATCGAATATTAACATAATAAGCAACGCCACGCGAATCTTCTACCTTTCATTTCATAAACGACGCAATTTAGTAAATTTTCGAGCTATTCATTATTGATTCAGGTGATAACCAAAACTTTATACAAACAATGATTTTACAATTGTATTTTTTTCTTTAGGTACCTAAAGAAAAGAATACAATTGTAAAATCATTGTCATTATTATTTATCACGTTTATTATTTAATTTAATGACATATTAAGGTCGTTTGCTGCGCTGTCGTTTGCTGCTTACTTGCCATGGCTGTCTGTTTAGACAGGCATGGCAAGTAAGCAGCAAATAAAGTACACCCGGACCTAGCTTCCGCAGAATTGTTTACTTTACTTACAATCTAAGGCCTTGTGCAAAGGCGTTTCTCAGGGTTCTATACTGGGTCCTCTCTTTTTTCATTTTATTTACTGCAAATATAACTAAAAGTGTAAAACATTGTCAATAGTCAATACCATCTTTGTGCTGATGATGCTCTAAAAGCGCTTTATGTTGCATATTTTTCTTATAGTTGTGGCTTAGTAAAAAGGTTGCCACCTACTCGGTTAGACCGTAATATTATAATATGCAATCTCTTAGATCTTTCGTTTAATCATAGGGTGATCCATGAGAATATTGACTGTCCCCAGATATTAGCCACCTCGTTACACTTTTTAGAAAGTCGATTACGAGGAGCAATTTTGGAATTCACGTTTCTCTTGTTAGGTTTGTAAAACTTAATTCGTCTCTGAGCTCGGAATTGGATATTTATTTATTATGTCATAGCACTCTTAAGGCCCCCGGTAACGATCATTTGTGATTGACAATTTTTCCGCAAATGATGGTTTCAAATGATGAGCAATTGATGCTCCGATTGACGGCGTATCATTCGCCGTCATTCGCGCAGCGCTCAGTTCATTCATGATCTGTGTTGCGGAAAGACGTGTCGGTTATTACAATGATTTCAAACGCAGACAAGGCATTTCTTGCAATTACTCTTGATGTGGCTTTAAAAAAAAACAGAAAAAATCCAGACGATGGTCTAACTAAAAAATGGTTTAAATAAGTTTGATGGTCTCTATCATTTGGCATTAGGGGTTTTTTTACACGTATAAACTTCTCTACGCTAGCACAGAATAAATATTAGTAGGTGGGTAAGGTACTAGCGTTTATCCATTTATCCTGTGATTCCGTGTCGGTGAGAGGGTACCTAATCTCTCTATATTGTGGTCAAAACATTTCGGGTGGTAGGTAGGTGTGAAATACCTATTATTAGCAACGTACGTAGGTACCTACGTGTTTGATTCCTGTTATTTTAATAGGTATACAGAACGGCACCTAAGACTATACATGTTGACCTTGAGACCGCCTTTATGCTGTGTTCAAAAATGTTGTCCGATCAGACATTCTGAGATAAGCTAATAGACCGGGCGGCCACCGCATGGTTACCTACCCCATCGAGTTACTGAATATTACCACCTTCCACGAAAAGTAGACCTTAAATAGGTAGGAAAAATGTTGGTCTGCCGGGGCTCAACCTGGAGGAACCTTGGCGGTGCAAAGCTGTGCTACCTACTTTTGACCATCATTTTACCTCATGTGGTTACTGAACAAAACCTTTTCGTTGCTTTTAGTCTCTATTAGTAGAGTCAAAATAATTATGTCTGCCGAGCGAATTCTTGGAGGGTTCCGCAGTCCAACCATTTTTAGGGGCCGCATGGGGGTGCTATTTTACCTCATCGAGTTACTGGATGAAACCAAGTTCTCCTGGTAGCTAAAATGGTCCCCTTTAAATATTAATTGGTCTGCCAGTTCGCAACCTGGCAGTTTTTGCAGTCCAACCAAATAACTACATAGCATAAAACAAAATAGCTTCCCGCTGTCTGTCCCTATGTATGCTTAGATCTTTTAAACTACGCAACGGATTTTGATGCGGTTTTTTTGGATAGATAGAGTGATTCAAGAGAAAAGTTTATATGTATAATACTTGCATAATATAGTAGAGAAACACTGATAATTTTAAAGGTTTCTAATTTGTTTCGTAAATAAACACATTTTTTTCGCTTACATTGCAAACGCTGGCTGAATCCTACAAGATAGATCAAAAAATGTACTACAGTATTATTTACCTTAAAAAGGTCCACATAAAACTTCTGGGTGGTATATGTCTATCTCTTAGGGATAACCCACAAGAACCAGTTTTAACCTTTCTTTTTGTGAGAAATAATGGCTTATTTACGAAGCGATTTTAAGCAATACAGCATTAATCTTTATCCAATTAAGTACTTTAAATACATTGTGCATGAATGTGATATAGATTAATATGGCCTTAGTATCAGCATTGTACCCCTGCAAAGCCGGGGCGAGTCGCTAGTTTAATATAGTTTGAAAATTAAATGTTCTGTCTATAGACGAAATTTTATTTTTGATTTATTTGGTTGCTTTCTGTTTACCTATTATTTTCAAACTGAAATATTAAATACAATTAGTTTATTATATGCGAAAAACTATTCATTATGTACTTACTACTTACCGTAAAATGGGGGTACTTTGACATTACGTGGTTACATTCATAACTATGAATTAAAAAAACTCTTATTTCTTGGTTTCTGAACATATCCGAAGAGTTTTTTATGGCGTTTGCAGCACTGATACTGCGAAAAGCAAATGGCGCCCATACCATTAAATGTGTTTTTGTTAAAACATTTTTTAAGCAGTGTACAGGTGAAAAGCTATTTTCAAGGCAAGAAAAACTCTTACTACTGCGACAAGTCGTTAATGCAACGGCTCGACTCTGCGACAAACATTTTATCCTGCGGAAAGCTGTGGTTTAGTTGGCAAATTAATTTTTTGTTAAATTTTTTGGAATGTGCTCATCAAGGCCTTTCATTTGATACCCATATTATTATCTTTTTTAGTTTTTAGTGTTCCGTGCCCAAAGGGTAAAAACGGGACCCTATTACTAAGACTCCGCTGTCTGTCTGTCTGTCACCAGGCTGTATCTCATGAACCGTGATAGCTAGTATAATATCTAATATATTATTTTTTTAGTTTTTTTGTAATGTGCTCGCTCATCAAGGCTTTTTATTGGACACCCATATTTGTGTTTCATTGAAAAGTTTGCTCCAATTTTGAATTACACGTGTGTAATGAGTTTAAATAAAAATATTTACGGTCAAACGCCGGCAATATTTATATCATCATCATCATATCAGCCGCATGACACCCACTGCTGGGTATAGGCCTCCCCCAAAGATCTCCACGACGATCGGTCCTGCGCTGCCCGCATCCAGTGGCTTCCCGCGACCTTTACCAGATCGTCCGTCCACCTTAATGGGGGGCCTACCCACGAAGCGTCGTCCGGTGCGCGGTCGCCATTCAAGAACCTTTCCGCCCCAACGACCATCGGTTCTTATCGCTATGTGTCCAGCCCACTGCCACTTTAACTGAGCAATCCTCCGAGCGATGTCGGTTACTTTAGTTTGCCTGCGGATCTCCTCATTTCTGATTCAATCACGCAGGGAAACGCCGAGCATGGCTCTTTCCATTGCACGCTGGGTGACCTTGAGCCTCCTTATGGGACCAATAGTTAGCGACCACGTTTCGCTGCTGTAAGTCATCACTAGCAACACGCACTGTTCATAGACTTTTGTCTTGAGACACTGAGGTATATCGGACACGAAGATTTTTCGGAGCTTCCCGAATGCTGCCCATCCGAGTTGGATTCGACGAGAGATCTCTTTCTTGAAGTTGGACTTACCCAACTAGACTGCCTGTCCTAGGTATACATAATGGTCAACAACTTCAAGTGTAGTGTTCCCAACATGAACTGGAGCGAGCACGACATGGGCATTAGACATGATTTTCGTCTTATCCATGTTCATCCTAAGACCCACTCTTTGGGAGGCACTTCGGAGATCTTCGAGCATTGTGTTGAGGTCTTCCAAGGTCTCAGCCATAAGACTTATATCATCGGCAAAACGAAGGTGTGTTAGGTACTGGCCATTAATGTTGATGCCGAGTCCTTTCCAGTCTAAGAGTTTAAAGATGTCCTCCAACGCGGCTGTAAACAGTTTCGGAGAAATAACATCTCCCTGTCTCACACCACGCTGCAGTTGGATTGGATTTGTGCTCTGGTTCTGTACTCGGACCGACATGGTGGCATTTTTGTATAAATACCTCAACACCTCAATATATCTGTAGTCCACTTGGCACCTTTGAGAGACTGCAGCACCGCCCAGGTTTCAATCGAATCAAATCATAATCCACGAACGCCAAGCAAAGTGGCAGATTATACTCCTCGGTCTTCTGTATAACGTGCCGCAGCGTATGGATGTGGTCTATGGTGCTCAAGCCTTTTCGGAACCCGGCTTGTTCGGAACCCGGGGGCTAATTTAATTGTCTAATTTTAAAAATCTATCGCAATCGCTTTCGTTTGACAGATGGATGTGACACATTGCTGCATTTCTTTGCTAAGTTTTTTTTTGTGCCATAAAGAAACTTCAATGGATTACATCCTGAAAGCGATTGCGATAGATTTTGAAGTTAGACAACAGAAAGGCTGGCTTGTAATATTTTTATGAAAAACCATTATTATACGTTAGTAATGGATTCTCATACAAAAATTGCCGGAGCGGTTTAGGTCTGTCCAGTCCGATTTAGCACCAAGAAAGTTGTCAAAATAATGTTCGAATTTCCAAGCATGTTTGAGAAAATAAATATACTTCATGAATCAATACAAAGAAACAAGCAAGCAAGTAAAATATCGTCTGTAGACTGAAAATGTAACATTAAAATTATAATAAATTTAGTTGGACTGCAAAAACTGCCAGGTTGCGAACTGGAAAATCAATTAATATTTAAAGGGCATAATTTTAGCTACTAGGAGAACTTACAAACTATATTAAACTAGCGACTCGCTCCGGCTTCGCATGGGTGCAGTGCTGATACTAAGGCCATAATAATCTACATCACATGCATGCAAAATATATTTAAGATACTTAATTGGATACGGTAAGGATTAATGCTGTATTGCTTAAAATCGCTTCGCAAATAAGCCATTATATACTATATATATATATTTATATATAAATCCTGTTTCGCCTGGCTGGACCGATTTCACTAATTATTTTTTTTTGTTGTGTTTAATATTATCAGGAAATGGTTGTTATGAATGAATAAAATTAAGAAAATTGCACGGAAAATTAGAAAGTTTAAGAATACTTAACCACCATATAAAATTATTTTGGACATAAAAACTTTAAAAATTTTAAGAATAAAAATAATTATTTTGGACAAAATAAACTTTTTAAATATGACGTTTGACATAGAATTAAAAGAATGCGTGCTGCAAATATCGTCAAAGAGGGTGTAATAAAACAAACAGATGCTTCGGTCGGAGTTATTTTATTGAGGAAATAAATGTAATATTAGTACATTATGATACAAGTTAGCTTTGGTTGCTTATTGCACACAAGGCTGTCAGTTGCAGCCCGAGCCGCAGGCGAGGGCGTAACTCAGCCGAGTGTGCAATAAGTAAGAGCTCACGAGTTTCATACGACGTTTTTCAACACATTTGCGAGGAAAAAACAAAGTAATTTACCACACAGCAACAAATACGACAAAAACAAAATGATAATCATGATGAGAAAAGGCGAGCAGGTTTTTTTTTGTTTTTTTCACACGCCCAATGCAAGAATATTTTGCGAACAAAGGGGTTAGTGAGCATACAGCCTACTACAAAAATATAAATTTAAGTGGTAAAATGGTAATATTTTAATATTTTTTAACAAAATATTGTAAATTAGGAATAATTTGATAATAATAAATATTTGTTTGACTTAATTAAGGACCTACACATTTATTTATTCCAAAAATGCAAATGAATTTTCAGCGGCATAAAACCTCTTTGTTGTTACTAAAAAAATAACTGTATTACCCGGTTGAATTGAAAATGCTCTGTTTACTCGCATAGAACTTGCAGTAAGGTACCTATTTAACTTTGTAGGGCAAATTCTATAACCAACTAGTGTTTTATATATTATTGCACGCGTTTGTTATAGTTCGGTTTATGGCCCTAAAAGCGATGTATTAGGGCTCACTTTACGAGCATGTGTGTTGAAAAATTAATTTATTATTTCTTACAAAAAGGTTTTTTTTTTTACATTAAATGGACTTACTCTTGGCCACATTCGAGAACCATAAGGCTAAGAAGAGGCCGAAGATGAAGCGAGCTTGCCCAGAAGAAGCCTATTCACTCGTGTCTTAAATATCGCTGGGTTATATTCTTTCGGGAATACAGACGCAGGCAGGGAATTCCACTCCTTGGCTGTGCGCATTAAGAAGGAAGATGAAAAACGCTTCGTGCGCATGCATGGAATGTCAACCAAATAGGGGTGAAACCCCGCCGTGCGTCTGGATGTCCGATGGTAGAACGGGGATGGCGGAATGAGCTCATGCAGCTCAAGAGCACACTCTCCGAAATATAGTCTGTAGTCGCCAGACAAGCCACTTCACGGCGGTGGGAAAGACTGTGAAGCTTGGTTTTTAATAGCGCACTATCCCCTATGAGTTTTCTGGCACTGCGTTCAACCGAGTCGAGTGCGGCTAGCTGGTACTTTGCGGACCCATCCCACAGGTGGCAGCAATATTCCATGCACGACCGGACTTGCGCTTTGTAAAGAGTTAGAAGCTGTCCCGGCGTGAAATATCGCTTAACCTTGTTCAAGATGCCTAGTTTTTTGGCCGCAGTTTGAGCCTTCGACTCGATTGTGTCACCAAAGTTGAGATCGGAAGTCATCTTTATGCCAAGGAGATCGAGATTGTCGGTGACAGGTATAGTTACACCTCGGAAAGTAGGAGTCAAGTTCAGAGGACACTTCTTTGCAGTGAATAGACATGCCTGCGTTTTGGCGCCATTAAAAGTGACTAAATTGTTGTCGCCCCATTGGGAGACAATACTCAAAGTCGTATTCGTCCGCTCCACCATGGCCTCTCTCAAGGAACCAATTTCTTCCTTGCTGGCCTTTGCATTGGACAAATACCTCTCCGCAACCGTGCTGTCGTCTGCATACCCAACAATTCCGGGCATGAGCAGATCGTTGATGTGCAGCAAAAAAAGCGTTGCGGAAAGAACGGATCCTTGAGGAACTCCAGCTTCTATAGCCATGAGGTCAGAGGAGCAGCCGTCAATAGCCACTCTTATCGACCGTTCGCTCAAGAAATCCGAAATCCAACTGCAAAAGTCAGCAGTTAAACCATACGCTGGAAGCTTGCTCAGCAAACTAGCGTGCCAGACCCGGTCAAAGGCTTTCGAAATATCAAGCGACACTGCAAGTGCTTCGCCATGATTTTCGATTGCTTCACCCCAGATCTAAGAAAACTGAATTTCTTAGTGCTCATCACGGTTAGTTCAGAGCCACCACACCTAATATTAAATTGGTAAGTTTGGATAGACTAACATACACGTTACTAACATAACAAGTGATATATACTTGGTTATAAAGCTGTTGGGTTATAAAGTAAACGGGAACGGGACGGGAAAGGGAATGGGGAACGGTAACGGAAACGGGACCTATAATATCTCTGAACCCAACTTTTCATTAATTATACCAACTCGAATTCAATATTCATAACTAAGACAGGACAACGTCTGTCGGGTCAGCTAGTTTCTCATAAAAAGAAAGGATAAAACTGGATATTGTGGGTTATCCCTAAGAGATAGACATATACCACCCAGAAGTTTTATGTGGACCTTTTTAAGGTAAATAATACTGTAGTACATTTTTTGATCTATCTTGTAGGATTCAGCCAGCGTTTGCAATGTAAGCGAAAAAAAAGTGTTTATTTATGACACACATTAGAAACCTTTAAAATTATCAGTGTTTCTCTGCTATATTATGCAAGTGTTATACATATAAATCTTTCTCTTGAATCACTCTATCTATTAAAAAAAACCGCATTTAAATCCGTTGCGTAGTTTTAAAGATCTAAGCATACATAGGGACAAACAGCGGGAAGCTATTTTGTTTTATGCTATGTAGTTATTTGGTTGGACTGCAAAAACTGCCAGGTTGCGAACTGGCAGACCAATTAATATTTAAAGGGGACCATTTTAGCTACCAGGAGAACTTGGTTTCATCCAGTAACTCGATGAGGTAAAATAGCACCCCCATGCGGCCCCTAAAAATGGTTGGACTGCGGAACCCTCCAAGAATTCGCTCGGCAGACATAATTATTTTGACTCTACTAATAGAGACTAAAAGCAACGAAAAGGTTTTGTTCAGTAACCACATGAGGTAAAATGATGGTCAAAAGTAGGTAGCACAGCTTTGCACCGCCAAGGTTCCTCCAGGTTGAGCCCCGGCAGACCAACATTTTTCTTACCTATTTAAGGTCTACTTTTCGTGGAAGGTGGTAATTTTCAGTAACTCGATGGGGTAGGTAACCATGCGGTGGCCGCCCGGTCTATAAGCAAGCTATGTATTTTGTTGTTTTAAACACCTGAGTAAAACTCCGCCGTGGCAATTTTTTATAGTTACCGAGATATTGAAGTCCAAAATCATAGGATTTTTTGTATGTCGAAATCACAAAAAATCATGTTTCTTAGAAAATTCTAATAAATTCTGATGGTTCTTAGTTTAGGTCTATTACGCGTATAAGTCCACATTCAAAAAGCTTTTTTATCCCTTCTATTCGAAAAATGATGCTTTGTTCCTATATAAGTGGGACCAAAATAGCTCTTTTCTGGTAAGAACTTTTTAGTGGGAGGAAAAGAGATTTGAATTTAGAACATGTATGTTTCAAATAATTCGAACGCCGCCGCCGGCTGGTATGTATTAACTGAGTGCTTAGTGCGAGTTTTCTTACTTATTCGATCGCGTTAAAGTAAACGCGATTTAGTATGGAATCGGAACAACGCCATCTTGTGACGAAAGGCTGTACTAGAAATTGTGAGTGTGAGTTTTTTACGCGGTCGATACCGAGACACGACAATCGAAAAGTGAGAAGACCACGTGACCAAGTGAGAACGTTCTTGCTTGTGATTGGTTGTTTGTTATATTTCGCGAGTGCGAGTCGCATTTTTGACATTTCGAATGGTTAACTTCAGTGAAAAAAACGTGAAATTGAGTGAGAAGATACCGTAACTTTGTCACCTACTTTTGTTCAGTGAAAAGCATAATATTTTGTAGTGAGAACATGGAAATGTGCTTTTTTAATTGTTGGAAGATGCTGGTTGCCGCAGAGGCTCAATATAATCGGAATTTCATCTATGCCAGTCGTGCAAGATCTCGAGTTTCATTAAACAAACAATAATACGGGATGACGAATTTAGAGGTTATTAGCTTATCAAAAGGTGGTTTAAGATTCTTTGCAAAGAATTGGAAGACAAAAACCAATTAAAGGCATTACTAAAGAGCATTAATTTTGAATTAATGGTATGTACGTCTCCCTCCTCAACATTTGGTACACAGCTGATAACCTAACCTAATAACTTGGTGTTTGACTTAACTCATTTTATTTTAGGTGATGGACGGGTCCTTCCCTACCAAAATATGTGTTGAAAAACATGTACCTATGTGTCGCAAAAATGTGCAGTGTGTACCTGTACTATGGAAGTCTTGACACCTAAAGATATTATAAACCTATAAACAACTACCTCTCCTGCTGCCAGCCTGGCTGTTAGTCAACGGTTAGTATCAGATATTCTAGTAAAGTAGCAAAAAATAAGAGCCTATATTCTGGCGTGGTACTTAATAACATCAAAACGTTTAACTTGTAATTTAATTGTCATTGTTTATTTGTTACAGAAAGTATGGGATACCGAGCAAGGTCATTGCCAAAATAGTTGTTCTATTACTAAAGAAGAACATCTATTCTTTTCAGCAAGAAACATTATTCGCTGAAGGTGCAAATGGTTAATATTAATATATTTATAAATCGTTTGGAATTGAAGTCAAGTCTTTTATTTTAATAATTTCAGGTTTAAAGAACCTACCTCGCTAGGTACTATATGTCTATAACAATCACCAATTTATATGGTTAATAGGTACCTATATTCTAGTAGACTGAGCGGTCGCGAGATTTTTGGTAACGATCAAGGAAAAGGTTAGATTCATTTTCATGGGTTGTAGAGTGGTCCCCTAATGTGAATGATCTCGGTCTGCCTGCTCTCAGTGGTTGCAACTTCGAGTTATAGCGCTTACAAGAGGCTTCATTGTGACGAAAAAAAAACGATCAGAGAAATGGGTAGTTTTAGTACCTATTCAAAGTATGTCGTCTCTGTAGATGAAACAAGTTGGTCTGCCTGCTCATAGTGGTTGCATTTCTGAGCTATGACGTGCGCAAGTCACGTCATTGTTACGAAAAAAAAAACGATAAGGGAAATGGTCAGTTTTAGTACCTATTCAAAGTATAGTATCTCCACGTGTGAAACAAGTTGGTCTGCCGGCTCTCAGTGGTTGTATTTAAGAACTATCATTGTGTACGCAAGACGCTTATTTGTAGAGAAAGCCTAAAAAAACTTTGAAAAACGGGACAATAGGCGAATTTTTAAGTGCACGCCGGCCGCTTGCGTATCTGTGACTGTATGTGTCCCCTCCCCCACCTTAAGGCATCTCTACACTCACGCGCGAAAAGCCCCAAACCTCCCGCGAAGCAGTGTGCGTAGTGTGGAACCGATTTGAATCGAATCCACACACCCGCGCGTGAGTATGGAGAGGTCTTTATGCCTGTGCCACCGCGCACCCCCCACCCCCCCCCCCCCCACTTCCGGCTTTAGCGTCAATAGAGATGTTCAATCCGGGTGCCTTATATCGATATTCCGGATCGCCATGGATCGTAATTCACTGTATTGATCCAGATTATAGAATCTGGATTGATAGGCACGGCTACACGCTCGGTAAATAGTAAATACTGTGGCCCAGCGCCATAGAGTAAATTTTAACCATGGAAAGTAAAATATTGAACACTCCATACAAATTACTTTCCATGGTTAAAATTTACTCTATGGCGATGGATCACAGTCAGTCTAAGCGGTCACGGGATTTTTGGTAACGATCAAGGAAAAGGTTAGATGCATTTTCATGGGTTAAAGAGTGGTCCCCTAATGTGAATGATGTCGGTCTGCCTGCTCTCAGTAGTTGCAACTTCGAGTTACAGTGATTATAAGAGGCTTCATTGTTACGAAAAAAAAACGATCAGAGAAATGGTCAGTTTTAGTACCTATTCAAAGTATGGCGTCTCCGTAGCTGAAATGATGTGGTCTGCCGGCTCTCAGTGGTTGCATTTCAGAGCTATGACGCGCGCAAGTTACAACTAAATTTTTTTTCGTCAAATTGTATTTTTAAAAATACTTATCGATAGAACTCTTTATTATAACGAAAAAATGTCTTAAGCCATTTTTGTCTAAAATGAATAGACTTTTTTTTGTATGGAATGAGATTTTCAATGTGCTCTTTTGGCCAATTCCTAATTCTTTCTGCCTCAAAACTACTTCTACGTCAATATTTTATTGTTATTTTAAACATTTAAATAATCCTACACTATCAACCAACGCGCGCCCAAAATTGTCCGTTTAATACATATTGGATTTCAAAACAGTATCGAATCGTAATTTTTAATTAAAAACTGATTGTTTTGTCGTTATTTATTACTTTCTCATCAATTAAAATACAATAAAAGCCAACAAAACTTTCGGTCACTATTATTACTATGGATGACTTTTTTACCATAATAAATCAAATAAAACCAAAATAACATAATGCAGCGGGATGTTAAGTAAGGCCCAGGCGGGTTATTACAAACTAAAAAGTATTATTATTTTACAAGGAAAAAGAAAAAAAAGAGAAAAGGTTAATTCAGATCAATGATTAATATCATATTCAAATAAATGAAGTTTTTAAAATATTAACGATAGAAACTAAATTTTATTATGATTTTTTAAAACCTTTATATGGTATGGAAATCCTGAAACTGAGAACTTTGGTACATACAGCTCTTAAAATGCCGTTCAGATCACTTGGATGTATCATCATATCAGCCGCACGACACCCACTGCTGGGTATAGGCCACCTCCAAGGATCTCCACGACGAACGGTCCTGCACTGCTCGCATCCAGCGGTTTCCCGCGACCTTCACCAGATCGTCGGTCCACCGTCAAGGTGGACCGTGGGGGTTGTTTTTCTAATTATCCATATACATATTTAACATTATACATTGGGTCTTATTGTATGTCTCTAGTTAAGAAGCTAAGCCCTGTAAATTTTGGTAATCTTTATTTAATTTTAATTGTATTAGGTAGTCTATTCTTTAATATATATTAGTTCAGTCATGTTACGTGTGGTACTAAAAAGTGAATTTTCTTTAAATAAGGTGATACAGTTATTTTATTAAGCAAATCACTTAAAATTTTAGGTCTTCTTTGTTTCATTAAAATAAATGTAAGGACATCAGATAATGGTATTGAAATTAGCTTTGTAAATTAGCTTATTATATTCGTTGTGTTTTTGGATGAGTTGTTTAATGGTGATGTGATATATTGTATTGTAGTTTTTCCTGAGCCCAGCCTGTTTGATTGGTTGATTTTCATCAAGATTACCAGATACCATAAATAAATAAAAATAAATATTATATCTAGTAATGCCTTTGCAATGACTTTGTATGTGTTTGAAATCAGTGAAATGGGATTGTAGTTGCCTATTTCCTTCCTTGATCCTTTCTTATATAAGAGTATTATGTGTGACTCTGCCCATTGTCTAGGTATAATAACCGTGCGTAGTATTTCGTTGAAAACTTTAGCCAGTATTGGCCCCATCTCTTCAGCAATACCTCTTAAGAGTTCGTTAGGAATTTGTTCAGGTCAAAACTATTAATGAAACAATTACAACTCAGATATTTATGGTTTTTTGTTGAGAACATTTTAGCTTTATATTTTAGTTGCGTTGTAATTATGGTAAAAACAATTGTATAATAGACCTTAACTGAACTTTTTGTTGGCTTTTCTAGTGTTACAATTGATGAAAATAAAAGAATGGCAAAAAAAGTTTTTACTAAAAAATACAATTTCATACTGTTTAAAAATCCAAGCTGTGTGAATGTACAATTTTGGGCGCGCGTTGATAGTGTATGATTATTTTAAACGTTTGAAATAGTGACGCAGAAGTAGTTTTGAGGCAGAAACAATTAGGAATTGGCCAAAAGAGCACATTGAATATCTGACTCCATACAAAAAAAAACATAAAGTATTTTTTCCGACCAATCTATTCATTTTAGTCAAAAATGGCTTAAGACATTTTTTTCATCATAATAAAGAGTTCTATCAATTAGTATTTTTAAAAATACAATTTCACGAAAAAAATATTTTGTTATAACTTGCGCGCGTCATAGCTCTGAAATGCAACCACTGAGAGCCGGCAGACCACATCATTTCAGTTACGGAGATGCCATACTTTGAATAGGTACTAAAACTGACCATTTCTCTGATCGTTTTTTTTCATAACAATGAAGCCTCTTATAATCGCTGTAACTCGAAGTTGTATGTAACTACTGAGAGCAGGCAGACCGACATCATTCACATTAGGGGACCACTCTATAACCCATGAAAATGCATCTAACCTTTTCCTTGATCGTTACCGAAAATCCCGTGACCGCTTAGACTAACTGTGATCCATCGCCATAGAGTAAACTTTAACCATGGAAAGTAATTTGTATGGAATGTTCAATATTTTACTTTCCATGGTTAAAATTTACTCTATGGCGCTGGGCCACAGTATTTACTATTTACCGAGCGTGTAGCCGATGCCTATCAATACAGATTCTATAATCTGGATCAATACAGTGAATTACGATCCATGACGATCCGGAATATTGATACAAGGCACCCGGATCGAACATCTCTATTGATGCTAAAACCGGAAGTGGGGGAGGGGGGGATGGGGGGTGCGCGGTGGCACAGGCATAAAAACCTCTCCATACTCACGCGCGGGTGTGTGGATTCGATTCAAATCGGTTCCACACTACGCACACTGCTTCGCGGAAGGTTTGGGGCTTTTCGCGCGCGAGTGTAGAGATGCCTTAAGGTGGGGAGGGGACACATACAGTCACAGATACGCA
Source organism: Agriphila geniculea (assembly GCA_943789525.1). Classification (NCBI taxonomy): domain Eukaryota; kingdom Metazoa; phylum Arthropoda; class Insecta; order Lepidoptera; family Crambidae; genus Agriphila; species Agriphila geniculea. The sequence goes on from OX038893.1 coordinate 12,930,439, forward strand.
AGCGGCCGGCGTGCACTTAAAAATTCGCCTATTGTCCCGTTTTTCAAAGTAAGCGTCTTGCGTACACAATGATAGTTCTTAAATACAACCACTGAGAGCCGGCAGACCAACTTGTTTCACACGTGGAGATACTATACTTTGAATAGGTACTAAAACTGACCATTTCCCTTATCGTTTTTTTTTCGTAACAATGACGTGACTTGCGCACGTCATAGCTCAGAAATGCAACCACTATGAGCAGGCAGACCAACTTGTTTCATCTGCAGAGACGACATACTTTGAATAGGTACTAAAACTACCCATTTCTCTGATCGTTTTTTTTTCGTCACAATGAAGCCTCTTGTAAGCGCTATAATTCGAAGTTGCAACCACTGAGAGCAGGCAGACCGAGATCATTCACATTAGGGGACCATTCTACAACCCATGAAAATGAATCTAACCTTTTCCTTGATCGTTACCAAAAATCCCATGACCGCTTAGACTATAGTGCATAAATTTATGGCATCAGACAAATGTGACTGCACCTTATAAGATCTACATATTGTAGTATAATGAACGATTTTACTAACGTTAAGCTAGGTACGTATCTATGTAGGTAGTTTAGGGATCATAATTTTAGTAAAATAAAACAAGTGCTTAAGAATGAAGTATCTAGTTTTAATAAAGTTAAAAAAAATACAAAGGCACTCGATCTTGTTGTAACCTCCTTAAATTAATTGGATAAATGCTACAATCAGTCTTCAATTTTATAATGTCTAGTCTTCAATTTAACTAGTTTTAATAAGTTAAAAAAATACAAAGGAACTCGATCTTGTTGTAACCTCCTTAAATTAATTGGATAGATGCTACAATCAGTCTTCAATTTTATAATGTCTAGTCTTCAATTTAATAATAATAAAAATATATTAAAATTTATAGAAGTAATCTTTGGCATAATAACTATTTGATAACTAACAATATTCTCTCTTATTCTATTTTTCTCTCTTCTCTGCTCTATACAGTCCTCATGTTGCCTGTGTCTGATTCTTCTCCATTCCTCATCGGCCTGGAGAAATATTTGACTGGTTTGTTCAGTTTGAGTGAGCCTCAGTCAGGTGAACATATATTTCTCCTGGCCCACCTGCCACGTTAAGTATGAGTGTGGCCAACGGAAGAAGGCTGAGGTTGTACCCGGACTGGAGATTGAGGTGGAGAAACAGCCCAGGTTGGAGTTACATTGACACCTGAAAATATCAATGTTGTTAATAAGTTGAGACAGAGCTGTTATTGGTAGCATTAATTAATTGTGATAATAGTGCCTAAATCACTTAATGTTTACTTTCTTACCTTCTACTTCCTCTTCTCTAATGGTTAACACTGGAGAAGGCACAGGCCACACATGAGACAATTCATCTTGAGGATCTAATTCTGAAACATGACAAATAAATACCTTTTTAGAGAGATACATATGTAGGTATTGATTTTTTTGCTAAATTTTAACTACCTATTAGATTTTATGATTTTTATTTCTTATAAAGAAAATATGTATTACCTTCTGTTAGTTCTATAACAATAGGTATTGGAGATACTGATTGGTTCAGTGAAGCAAAGTGACTCCGTCTAGACCTCATACAAAATTTTAAAAGAACTATAAAAACGTTAAAAGACTTTTTCTTAAGTTTTAAATAGATCTACATAGACCCTCTTAGAGGAACTAAATGATTTTTTTTCCTTTAGGCAGATAATTGGTTGCAGTATCAAACTACTTAAATACTAAGTAGGTAAGTAACTATAATTTATTAGATATGTAGTTTACTTACTTTTTTCCATTTCTCAGCAGTTTTAGTGTCACCACTTCCATCACTATTTAATAGTTCTGCGAGTTCTTCCCACAACCTTAGATGTAAAACCCTGCCTCTTACATTTGATGAGGGTTTGCTGATATCTCCATGTCTTATTCACTTCTCAACCCTACACCGCCGAAACTGTATGGGTTACCGAAAATACACAAAGACAATGCTCCGCTGCGTCCGATTGTAAGCCAAATTGACTCACCAACTTATAAATTGGCTAAACACGTAGCAAAAACACTTACATCACTGAGAGGTAACACATCAGCCTTTGTAAAGGATTCCTACCAGTTTGTCAGTGAGATACAACATCTACATCTCGCTGATGATGAAACTATGGTTAGTTTTGATGTTCAGTCCTTATTCACATGCTTACCAGTACAGGACTGCATTGATATCATCAGGAAAAAGCTAGTTGACAACAACATGCCAATTGAATATGCAGAACTACTAGAATTATGCCTAACATCTGGCTATCTGTTATGGAACGAGGAGTTCTACGTGCAAGTGGACGGCGTAGCAATGGGCTCTCCTGTATCCCCCATCGTTGCTGACATTTTCATGGAGGATTTTGAGGAGAAAGCACTAGCCACAGCACCAGTGACTCCCCGGTTCTACAAACGGTACGTAGATGACACTTTCACAATACTACCTAGAGACAGTGTCCCTGCATTTCTTAACCATCTTAACTCCATAAACCCCAACATACAATTTACTATGGAGTTAGAGGCAGACAATAAACTAGCTTTCCTAGACATTCTCATTATCAGGAATCCGAACCAAACCTTGAGCCACACAGTGTATCGTAAAGCAACCCATACAGACAGATACCTTAATGGTGACTCTCACCATCATCCTATACAGTTAGCTACCGTAGGGAAATCTTTGTTTCAGAGAGCCCGCGGAATCTGTGACAAACAACACCTGACTGCTGAGCTTCAGCACGTCCAACAAGTACTGCGTAACAACAAGTTGCAAGTACCACACCTCAATCACAGAAAACGCGCCAAACCAGCCACAGTAGAGCGTCAACCTGCCATCCTACCATACTTGAAGGGTGTCACTGACAAGATTGGAAACATTCTGAAGCGAGCGTCAATCAAAACTTACTTCAAGCCGCCGAAGAAGATCAACCAATTCTTACGACCTGTCAAGTGTAATATCCCCCTTCAAGCTGCAGGCGTCTACAAACTAGATTGTGACTGTGGACTCTCCTACATCGGGCAAACAAAGAGAAGCATAGGGACCCGCGTCAAAGAGCATGTAGCTGACATGAAACATAGGCGCGATAACAAGTCTGCAGTGAGTGAACACGCCTTTGAGGGGCCCAACCATTATATTAGATTTGACAAACCCCAAATCCTTGCTAGGGAACGTAGATTTATCCCTAGAATGCTCCGCGAGGCTATCGAAATAAATAAATATCCTAATTTCAATAGAGATGATGGTTGGAAAATTCCACCAGCTTGGGACCCCATCATTCACAAGCTAAAGCCCCTCACACACACTGTAAGATTTAATGATACGGTTAGTTCCTTTTGCAAATAAATAAATTAATACAAAAGACGGAGGTCGGCTCCCTCTCCAAGTTTTCTTTCGCCATTTCTTTCTTGGAGGGGCCTCCCAATTTTATGAAATGGTGGTAGTTTCAGTAGATTTCTCTCTCTTTTTAGCATTAAATAATTCATAAAATTAAATTATAAATCAACATAAAATAATTAAAAAAAAAATTTTGTTAAATTTTAATTTCTGAACGTATAAAAAAATTCATCGCTTGAGGGTAGGCTCACGGGTAGCTTCAGTCCCCCGTGACCACGGCAGCTGCAAAGGTGCCGAAACGTCGGGAAAAACCAAAAATCAAACCAAATACCAACTAAATACCAAAGTACATTCAATAAAACCGCGCTAGTATCCGTTAAAAAGTGTTTTATTTCATCTCCATGTCTATAAAACAATGACATCGTAAATAACACAAATTATAATAAAGCAAAGAATTGCTAAGTATTTTTAAAATAATGTTTGTTACTCACTGTTCCATAAATGTAACCATAATTTCGAATTGAGACGTGCTCGTTTTCATTTTTTCGTAGTTTCGTACGTTCACATATGACGAAATGACCAAATCAACATTAAATATGAGCATTTTGTTCCCACAATAATTCAGAATCACTTTAATCTTAAAACACTTCAAAACACCTTTTTTTCACAATACTTTTGAGGTACGTTCTTCGGTTCTTCGGTGAAGTGTACAATACAAAACCAAATCACCATCGTCGATTAGTTCATTTTACTCTTCAAGTGTCCTAATTCGCCGATCTCAACATTTTAGGCGATAAGCATAATTTTATTTACAATAGTTTAGAAAGATTTAGAACCAGCCTGGCGCCAGCTTATTTGGATGAAGTTTGACTGAAAAAAAGTAAACAAACACATTCCTATAACCCTACCAAATTCTAAAGTAGCAGTTTTCCTTTGGCTACATAGAAATATATCACTTTTAGAATCGGTTGGATTATATCACGACGTAAACGTACTACCAACATAAGAAGATAATTAAACGCTATTCACGGTGAGTAAACGTGGATCGAGCGGTAACATGTAACTTCATCTCACACTCGCTCGTTTTCGATTTACGCCGCGTTTGGCGTTTACTCGATTAACGCGATAGTAAAGTAATTCGCATGAATCTAAGAAACTCGCACTAAGCACTCTGGTTGTATAGACGGCGCGGCGAGGTTGCCGCGGCGCGATAACCCGCGCAAACTGAAAAAAAAAACATAAGGGCGTGAATTAAGTCTGTGTTCTTGTAATTAGTACAAACTTTGTTCTATTTTGCTAAAATAATGAGTTCTCCGTCGAGTTATGAATGTGACAATGTATTAACTTCTGAAACAATAACTATAGAAGCTAACAACGTTGTACAATTATTTTTAATTTTCACCTGTCTTTTTTAATAAAAAAGAACATTTTCATTAATTACATAAACACAGTCTCCTATTTATTTTCTCATAGAAAGGGGATGAAAAGTAGAGTATATGACTCGGGCGCAAAATATTTTTGGCGACGGCGACATACTTTGAATCCCTCGCTACGTTCATGATTCTACTGAAGAATCCCTCGCTACGCTCGGGATTCTACTCTAGAATCCCTCACTTCGCTCTGGATTCAAAAAAACGCCCTCGCCGTAAAAATATTATTTTGCTCCCTTGTAATACAATCTACTATTCCACATTACCAAAACAAGCGTAACGCGAGAAAATTCTACATTTCATGAAAAGTGTTATCTTTTTTTTTCTCGACTGTGTCAGGTTAGTAGCACCCAAAAACTATTTACATTTATGAGTTATTATGTTGTCTATTGCTACAATAAAAACTAGCTTCTAATCCATGGATATTATAACAAATAATTGTTTCTAAAATTATTATCATTACCTACCAATTTTTTCTAGGCAATTATTAAAAAAGTTTTGCTATTAGTTTTCATAAGTAGAACCCTTGAAATGAATAAAACCAAATAAGTGGTAAATAACCGTTTGTATAATGTAAAATAGGTAGTATCCTACTATCCTACTAATATTATAAATGTGAAAGTTTGTGGGTTTGGATATTTAGATGTTTGTTCCTCAATCACGCAAAAACTACTGAACGGATTTAGTTGAAATTTGGCACACAGATAGTAGATAGCCTGGATTAAAACATAAAATACTTTTTATCCCGATATTCCCACGGGAACGGGAACCACGCGGGTAAAACGGCGGGCGGCCGCTAGTTAATATATAGATTTAAGTTGAACAGATTAAAGAATATAATTCCAATCAATACTATAACGATACAGTTTAATTTATAAAACTCTTATAAAAAGTAATAGCTAAACTTTTAAAATGATTACCTTAAAAAAAACTGCAGGTGATGATAAAAACTTTCGAAACGATTATTTGTTATGCTCCATGGAATTAGAAGCTAGTTTTTATTGTGGAAATAGACAACATAATAAGTAATAAATGTTAATAGTTTTTGGGTGCTACTAACGCGACACAGTTGAGATAAAAAATTATAAAATTTTTCATAAAATGTTATATTTTATCGCGTTACGCTTGTTTTTGGTGATGTGAAAAAACTTCTTAAACGCGGGCTTTTAGGTGTAATAGACCTAAACTAAGAATTATTAGAATTTTCTGAGAAACATATTTTTTTGTGATTTTGACATATAAAAATCCTATGACTTTAGACTTAAATATCTCGGTAATCGGTAACTATAAAAATTGCCACGGCGGATTTTACTCAGGTGTTTAGCATAACAAATTACATCGTTTGCTTATTTTATCTCAGAATGTCTGATCGGACTACATTTTTTGACACCGTAATAAAAGCTGTTTTCGCAGTTTTACTGTACAACCTGACGTGCTGTCGTGTTTACAAACAATGCAACGCGAAAGTTCAAAAGTGTATGTATACTTACAATATTACCTACTTACTGTACATATAGTAAAGATGTACCTACCTAGTGTAGGTACCTCCCTAGATGAAATAAACATTTTGGAAAATAAAGGACACATTTTACTAACAATTCCCGACCCTTACCTCCAGTAATAAAATATGTCTATGCTTACCTCACTGTTTTCAGTGACATTTATGGACATTTTTTGGTCTGATAAAAACAAAAGTTCATCATAATAAACATTTTATAATAATAACAACAAAGCGTTGGCTTAGGTATATCGTCAGTAGAAACGCCAGATCTACTTGCTCTTTCTATTTTATTTCTCTCTTTGCTGAAATTTATTTCAGAGTATTATTTTTTTTAATTGCTCTTCTGAAAAGTTTGTTTTATAAATACGTAGAACTTTTGAAATATTTAGTAATGCCTTTGAACGTTTATTTTTGTCCATGTATTTTTTTTTCTTTCCTCAATACGGGATTATTTCTGTATAATGATATTAAAAGCAGAACAAAATCCCGCTCTGTTACTACGTCGGCTGCGGCGGCGAGGGCGCGGACGGCAGCATCGCGCTCGGGAACGTCCGCCATACTCGGTGACAAAGTTGAAAGTAAAAACGATTGTCATTTGCCGTCAATGTGCATCAATGCAAGGCGCGTCAATTGCCATCAATTAAAAATTTCGATCATTTGCCGTCAATGATGCGGAAAAATTGTCAATCGCTTCATTTGCTCGCGAAAACGATCAATTTTTTCGTCAATGAGCGTCATTTGCGGAAAAATTGACAATCGCAATTGATCGTTACCGGCGGGCTTTAGAAGTTTTAAAAATGTAGTTGACTGTAAAGTAAAATGGGATTCACTGTAGCAGCATTTTCTTTCATTCTCTTACATATATTTAACGGAGTCAGGGGGGGGAGCGGTGTGTCGTCAGGTGAAGATTATTCATCGCCGAGCATGAAATAATAGTCTCTTTACAATGCACAACCTCTATTCTTATAATCAACATCAAGTCAGAACAAAATAACAGACGATCGAACAGATTCACACGAATTCAAGTCAGTAAACGCGGCAAGTTCGACACAGCGAGGCGAATTTAATTCAACGACCGTTCTCTACGGCTGCCGGTAACAAAATCATGCCCAGACTACCCACAAAAAGCGCATTTCGCCTCAGGAACGTCAAGACTGTCAACTGTCAAACTGACAAACATCAAATCTGTCAACTGTCACACGTCAAACTATCAACTGTCAAACTATTTCATAGACAAAGTCATCGCTTGCTGCACAGATTATACACTCGCTGTGTCGACCTTACCCAAGTGAGCCACTTGACGTTTCCAACTCGATAGTTACGAATCAACTCAATAGATGGCGCTAGGAGTTCCAATAATCTTGGGTAGCACGGCGCTCGCGCTCCGACACGGCCATCTTGACATTTCACACGTCCTCGTGTGAAGCAGTCAGTGGTATTCCACTGGAGGTATTCCTGGAGACAAACATCACCAGACAGTAAACAGTTTTACCACTCGGCCTTCCTGACCAAAGTTTAGGGAACGTCTCTTTCTTAATCCTTAACTCAATGATTACAATTTAATCAAAATGTTAACTTATCTTCCATCTGACAATGCTCTGATTAATTTTAAAATTTTCTTAGTAGGTAGCTTAAAATCATTCACAAGTTCTCCAGCTCGCCATTCACAATAAATTAACAATCCAGTCAATAAACAACGTTTGTACCATCAAAAGAAATGATCTGTCAAACAGCACCAAGTATCATCAAAATTTGACAAGTTTTACCTTCACCGGTGTGCATCTGGCTTATGAAGCCATCAACTCTATCAAACACAAGATAACCTGTACCTAATAGTGACTCAAGACAACCTCTATCCTGCGACTGATAGTCAATTTCTGCGAGACAACCGCCATCCGGCGTCTGATAGTCAACTCCTCAAGACAACCTCCAACCGGCGTCTGACAGTGACGTAAGGCAACCTTCATCCGGCATCTGCTAGTCAACGAGCACACCAGCACCTCAAGACAACCTTCATGTGGCGTCTGATAGTGACTCAAGACAACCTCCATCCGGCGTCTGATAGTCAACCAGTACTTCAAGTAAACTTCCTTCCACCGTCTGACATTGACTCAAGACAACCTCTATCCGGCGTCTGATAGTCAACTAGTACTTCAAGACAACCTCTATCCGGCGTCTGACAGTGACTCAAGACAACTTCCATCCGGCGTCTGACAGTGACTCAAGACAACCTCCATCCGGCGTCGACAGCCTCAATCCGGCATCAGACAACGACTCAAGACAACCTCCATCCGGCGTCTGACAATGACTCAAGACAACCTCCATCCGGCGTCTGACAATGACTCAAGACAACCTCTATCCGGCGTCTGATAGTCAACTAGCACTTCAAGACAACCTCTACCCGGCGTCTGATAGTGACTCAAGACAACCTCCATCCGGCGTCTGATAGTAAACTAGCACTTCAAGACAACCTCCATCCGGCGTCTGACAGTGACTCAAGACAACCTCCATCCGGCGTCTGATAATAACTCAAGACAACCTCTCTCCGGCGTTTGATAGTCAGTTAACAATAACACTTCAAGGCAACCTCTATCCGGTGTCTGATAGTCAGTTAACAAATAACACTTCAAGACAACCTCCATCCGGCGTCTGACAGTGACTCAAGACAACCTCTATCTGGTGTCTGACAATGACTCAAGACAACCTCCATCCGGCGTCTGATAGTTATTAACCCTTCAAGACAACCCGAAGGCATCAGGCGTCTGACAGGCATCCTAACACTTAATTTGGTATACTATTATCAACCAATCCTACTAACAAATAAGAATCATCAATACAGTGAGCCTAACTCAGTCAATATCGCCACCATCATCATCATCACCTTCACCATCATCATCACCTTCTTCACTATCATCATTATCACCATCATCATCGCCTTCATCCGGTGAACGCTAAGACTAAACGCTTGTCACTCAGTCGTGACTGCATTATAACTTTACAGTAACAAAAAACAAAGCACAACTTTGATCTGATCACCTGATGGAAGCAGAGATCCTCGAGACGTAGTGACGTCATCGTCTACTCCCACCTCCTCGTCTCGCACGCCGTCGAAGACACGAGTCGCAGAGATGTGCCGCTTCTAGCCGCTTGGTGATGAAGTCACTTCTTTTGATACCACCATCGCTGTCAGCACTCTATGCCTCAGGTACATCAGCTGAAACGGAGAAGAAAACACACAGTACGCGCTCCGAAAACCTTGTTTACTCACATTTTGAAGATAATCAACTTCCAGATAGGTACTCAAACAAAAACTTTGTTAAATCAGAAACTAATTTTAATTTCATGATTATGAACACTAGTGACTAAACTGAATTCATATTCCTACATAGCAACAGCTGCTTACTCAAATTCACCACACTATGACTAAAAGTGTACTGACAGTGTACTAACAGTGTACTAACAGTATACTAACAGTGTACTAACGGTGTACTCACAGTGCACTAACAATGTACTAACATTGTACCAACAGTGCACTAACAGTGTACTAACAGCGTACTAACAGTGTACTAACAGTGAACATATTCAGAGACATTGATGCATCTACCTACTAGCTGTTAGCAGTGAATACGAACAGAAAAGTAGTTACATTACATTACCACAGAATATGACATTACTAAGAAAGATTTCATTCTATTTTCCTTATTTTAACAATAATTTCTGATAAATGAAGTCACCAACAACAAATTACTTAGCTCTTTTAATTTTAGTTTCATTTACTCCCTTGAATTCTTTTGAAACAGAATGACACTTTAATCTGGACCGTTATTTTTGTAATTTTCACCATTTCTACACCAATCATTATTTTTTTCGTCATAATCACAACCAATAGAAATACTAAGTGACTTTTCAGTTTTAAAATAAAATCGAAATAAAATCGTTACGACTGACCCTTATAAAGTGACCTTGTAGATTCGCCACGCTGAGCTGAGTAACAGGTTGCTCTCGGGTTCACACCTGCTACTGCCACCGCCATTGCATCGCTGCCGCCATTGTATCGCTGCCGCCATTGCATAGCTACCGCCATTGCATCGCTGCCGCCATTACATCACCGCTTGCGCTGCTAGTTGCTTTGCTCAGCTCCACAACCGTTGCACCACTATCGCTGCACCACTGTTGTCTGGTGAAGCACCTGAAGCAGATAATCACAAGCGCATTAGGTTGTTGTTTGACATGAGAATAAGCACTAGAAAAAGTGGAACGATCACATGACCTGTTATCCTTGAAATCAGTCGGTCCTGCGCGATGTCCTGGTATGCTACGCCTTTGTATGAACAGCTCCTTGAAATTACTCCATGTCATCTATCACTATACCATAGCATCATAACACGAGAGGAAACCGAAGACAGCCAAAATGAAGCTTCTCCCTTGAGTGCGCGGCTCAGCGCAATCATCAGCGATGCGCCTTGTTGCTTGTCAGTAACGCACATGTCCGCCGTTGTGATCCAGGCATTTGCACGTGTCTTGTTATCACACCTCATATCGTTTGATTCACTTTTCTCACCACGTTGGACGTTTGGATTGCATCCCAACTTCTGATGACGGAGTCAGGAGGGGGAGCGGTGTGTCGTCAGGTGAAGATTATTCATCGCCGAGCATGAAATAATAGTCTCTTTACAATGCACAACCTCTATTCTTATAATCAACATCAAGTCAGAACAAAATAACAGACGATCGAACAGATTCACACGAATTCAAGTCAGTAAACGCGGCAAGTTCGACACAGCGAGGCGAATTTAATTCAACGACCGTTCTCTACGGCTGCCGGTAACAAAATCATGCCCAGACTACCCACAAAAAGCGCATTTCGCCTCAGGAACGTCAAGACTGTCAACTGTCAAACTGACAAACATCAAATCTGTCAACTGTCACACGTCAAACTATCAACTGTCAAACTATTTCATAGACAAAGCAAGGAGGTTTATAATAGGGAGTGAGTACTCTACAAAAATTTTCACCTATCGTTTAAAAGAAATTCAACTTTATTGCATTGCTCATAGAGTTGAAATTCTATCGACGACATTGACTGAAGGCACTACTGTGTGAATGAGACAACACCAGGTGGAGGTCGGTGTCTCGTTCGCACAATTGCCATTACTAAACAATAATACCACGATAGTAGGACTAAAAATATGTACGTTACCAATCAAGTAGTGTATCAAAATTAAGGATTCGGAGTGGGAAGTCGAATATATACTATTTAAATATTAATTTTAGAATGACACATAATAATTGTAATATAAAACAGAACTTTTTGATTTAATTAGATATCTACAATAATGCTAATCAGCAATCATCAGTGAGGTGGTAATAAATAGAAGTGTCAATCCTGGCAACTCCGATTTTGACCTTGAATTTCAATTTAAGAATTTCAATCTATAGGAAATGTTACTTTACAAAACTAGTGTGACCATAAATACTTCACCATTTCAGATTTCCAAAAAAAACGAAATTGTTCTATTGAAATGGCTAGAGGTCGCAGGCGAGACGGTAAAATTAATAATAATAATCAAATTCATGTTTGTGCGCCTATTTCGATGAAACTCGGTTTCTGGTACTATTTCAACATGAAAATAACAACGCAATGTTGAAAATTTTAAAAATCCAAGATGGCGGCCTACTTTTTTGTTTTTGGGCCGATTTCGATGAAACTCGGTTTTTGGAACTATTTTGACAAGAAAATAACAACGCAATTTTTAAAAAACTAAAAATCCAAGATGGCGGCCAACTTTTTTGTTTTTGGGCCGATTTCGATGAAACTCGGTTTTCGGTACTATTTTGACAAGAAAATAACAACGCAATGTTGAAAATTAAAAAATCCAAGATGGCGGCCAACTTTTTTGTTTTTGGGCCGATTTCGATGAAACTCGGTTTTTGGAACTATTTTGACAAGAACATAACAACGCAATTTTTTAAAACTAAAAATCCAAGATGGCGGCCAACTTTTTTATTTATGGGCCGATTTCGATGAAACTTGGTTTTTGGAACTATTTTGAGAAGAAAATAACAACGCAATTTTTAAAAAACTAAAAATCCAAGATGGCGGCCGACTTTTTTGTTTTTGGGCCGATTTCGATGAAACTTGGTTTTCGGTACTATTTTGACAAGAAAATAACAACGCAATTTTTAAAAAACTGAAAATCCAAGATGGTGGCCTACTTTTTTGTTTTAGGGCCGATTTTGATGAAACTCGGTTTTTGGTACGATTTTGACAAGAAAATAACAACGCAATTTTTAAAAAACTAAAAATCCAAGATGGCGGCCAACTTTTTTGTTTTTGGGCCGATTTCGATGAAACTCGGTTTTCGGTACTATTTTGACAAGAAAATAACAACGCAATTTTTAAAAAAACTGAAAATTCAAGATGGCGGCCAACTTTTTTGTTTTAGGGCCGATTTTGATGAAACTCGGTTTTTGGTACGATTTTGACAAGAAAATAACAACGCAATTTTTAAAAAACTAAAAATTCAAGATGGCGGCCAACTTTTTTGTTTTTGGGCCGATTTCGATGAAACTCGGTTTTCGGTACTATTTTGACAAGAAAATAACAACGCAATGTTGAAAATTAAAAAATCCAAGATGGCGGCCAACTTTTTTGTTTTTGGGCCGATTTCGATGAAACTCGGTTTTTGGAACTATTTTGACAAGAACATAACAACGCAATTAAAAAAAAACTAAAAATCCAAGATGGTGGCCAACTTTTTTGTTTTTGGGCCGATTTTGATGAAACTCGGTTTTTGGAACTATTTTGAGAAGAAAATAACAACGCAATTTTTGAAAAACTAAAAATCCAAGATGGCGGCCAACTTTTTTGTTTTAGGGCCGATTTTGATGAAACTCTGTTTTTGGTACGATTTTGATAAGAAAATAACAACGCAATGTTGAAAACTTACAAAATTCAAGATGGTGGCCAACTTTTTTGTTCTTGGGCCGATTTCAAAAACAAATTAGCAGCCATTTTGATCTTTTTTTATTTTTCCATCAGTTTACATTGAGTTGTTTTTTCTTGTCAAAATAGTACCAAAAACCGAGTTTCATCGAAATCGGCCCAAAAAACAAAAAAGTTGGCCGCCGCCTAAGATTTTTAGTATTTTAAAAAATTGCGTTGTTATTATTTTGTCAAAATATTACCAAAAACCGAGTTTCATCGAAATCGGCCCAAAAACAAAAAAGTTGGCTGCCATCTTGGATTTTTAATTTTTTCAATATTGTGTTATTATTTTCTTGTCAAATTAGTCCTAAAACCGAGTTTCATTAAAATCAGCCCCAATCACAAATAAAAGAGTTGGCTGCCATATTTATTTATATTTTTAACATTTCATTGTTATTTTTTATCAAAATAGTAACAAAATCGAGTTTCATCAAAATCGGCCCACGAACAATATAGTTGGCCGCCATCTTGGTTTATTTTTATATTTTTAACATTGTGTCGTCGTAAATCTCATGCACCCATTTTATTAACTTCACTAGTAAAGAAATTGGTGCAAGAATTTTAGACCTTTTTGACATATTTACCAAAATAACAGTTTTTAATGAAACAGCAAAGTAAATGAACAAGTGTAATTATGGGAAAAAGCAACCGAATTTCAAAGGTCAATAAAGTCGAAAATCGTTTGCATCTTTTTTTGACTACAGATCACTAGACAATGTTTTCCTACTTTTACTTGTTTTTCCAACATTCATTTGTTTTTCCGAAATTCACGCACATTGTATTTTTATAAAAAAATTAAATAAACTTTAAAGTTGCGTAATTATTTACACTTGAACTTAAATTGAATTGAATAAACTAGATTTTGTATTGGTTAATTACCATATTTAAAAAATAAAAACAAAAAAGCAATTTAATAAAAACGTGATAAATAAATTGTTCCAAATTTTTTTTATAAATAATTATTTTCTGTTTTTTAGTTAACGAGCTAAATTAAAAATATACCACCGCCTATCAGAGTACTCGTCAAGACCATTTAAACGAGTCCAAACTCGATGGGGTTGAAAGGTTTTATTACAAAGTTCCTGTGGCCTTCTTCCGGCTTCCTTCATCAGACTTTTGGATACTATTACCCAACAGAGCACTCGTCAAGACGATTCAAACGAGCCCAAACTCGATGGGGTTGCATGATTTCAATATTGAGTTCCTATGGCATGGCCTCCAGACTTCATCATCCAACCCTGAACCTCGTCTCCCGTCAGAGTACTTGTCAAGACAATTCTAACAAGCCCTAACACGATGGGGTTGTATAGTTTCATTCATCATAAAGTTCCTGTGGCGTTCTTCCGGCTCCATCATCAGATCAGCTCAATGACATTGTAATATTGCATTTCCTTCCATTTCTGACCTGTGTTCAAAGTTTCAAGTCTCTAGCTCATCGGGAATCAATATAAAATCGTTTGCAAAATTTGTGCTCAAACAAACAAACCTAATAAAAACGCGGTAAAAAGTGTTAATTATAAATAAAGAACTACCTAGGTATTTAAGTTTATATTAAACAGTTTAAAGTATTATGTATGTCTCCGGCCAACCATACGGTTTGGTCACCCTAATGAAGAAAAGGACACATACATCTACTTGACCTCTCTGTCGGCTCGTTTTGGGGCGAAGCGCTCATTCCGGTTTATAGTACTATTTCCATGAGACAAAGTCATCGCTTGCTGCACAGATTATACACTCGCTGTGTCGACCTTACCCAAGTGAGCCACTTGACGTTTCCAACTCGATAGTTACGAATCAACTCAATAGATGGCGCTAGGAGTTCCAATAATCTTGGGTAGCACGGCGCTCGCGCTCCGACATATTTATATTTATTAGTTTTCCTTAATATGGTATTACAAATCTGTTGCCATAGTTTTTTATAAATATGTACCTAGACTATTAGAACATAACAAACATTGTTCTTATTCCAAAATAACTAGCTATAGCAATTTGTGTTATGGAAATCAGAGACAACGGTGGAACTAAAAACACCCAAACCTGAATCAATATATGTTGTGATACTGGTTAGTTACAATGTTTAATCTAAATTCTATGATTCTATGTCATCTTAGACAGCTGTCTATACCTGTACTTTGTTTACATGGTTACCAAAATTTTCACTAGTAAATACTGATTTTACCTGCTCAATTATTGTTTAATTCCTTTTACAACAATATAGAATGTAAGGTTTATGATTTAAAAGAGTCAGTTTTGTGATTTAGAAAATAAAAGTACGTCAATTGACTAGCGTAGTTTGACGGTTGAAAACAAGATGGCGTGCGACGCGTGGCGAGTGGGGGCATTCTTGACATGAACCGTGGCTGGCATTCTTGGCCAGGGGCTTTCCACTTAGAACTTGACTCACTACTAAGGAAGCGCGGCCTAAGATTTTAGTTACCTCCCGATTTGCTAGATGGCGTTCATTTTTCGTTTCTCAAACAGTCGATGGATGTCGCTATCCCGTGCTGAATCGCGGTATCGTGTGAATTTCACAGTATTATAATATAGTAAAAGCTGATTTGCAACAAATCGAATTAATTAACATTTTCTTTAAGAAATTGACAAATATAGCCATTACCTCCCTAAAATATTACAAGTCAAGATATATTATAGAAACCTACTAGTACCTTTATAGTATATGGTACACATTTTGTCACATTTCGCTAGATGGCGTCGATCATTAGGTCTGACTGATAACTCTATCTCTAGTATAATAATGTACTCTATGTTCTTGGCCGGCCACTTGGACAGAACAGACGTATGCTGATGGCTTGTAAATTATTGCAAATTGTTGATTCGGAATCTAAACATTATCATTGTATTGCGAGTTAAAGTTATGTAAAGCTGTTATTTATGTTATGCCATTTAAGAGACACCCAATAAACGATTATTGTTACAGCTGGAGTTTTACTACAAATCAGAAGTGGTAAGTACACGCTCTTTTTACTTTAGAGACATTTCACGAGAAATAGTATATTACACACAGAAATATATCGAGATAGAAGAAAAGAGCGCTTTCAAAATGTATGAGAACCTAGCGTGTTGAATTTTTTGTACCTACGATGACGTCACGAGCGAGATTTATTGATGGGAAATCAAAACCGCGCAGAACCGAAACACTTTTAAACACTATTTTGGTGTTTGAATTTAGAACACAATTCGACCTCCATCTCACTTACAACCTCCTTGCACAAAAAATATTCTATTCAATCAGAAGCCTTGTGCAAAGAATACTCGACATACAAACTTCTAATAGGTACAAATAGTATTTTTGTTTAAATATTTATTTTTCTCGCAGGTATTCATGGTATAAAGTATAGTATGCAACTCTTGAATAAAACAGATTTATAATGAGCGGTTTTCAAATAGTAGTTTATGAAACTGATGCATAATGAGGGGTATTAAAACATGAGTGTGTGTTTATTAGTATCACACGAGTGTTTTAATACCTAGTTATGTGCAGTTTCATACACTACTTTATCTACTCTCATACAATTATTGTGATTGAACCTACAAAATAAAATATCAATGATAAAAAGAGTAGGTAGTTTCTCGACTTTGCTTTAGGTAGGTAGGTTGTACCAATTATTTAGAAACTCTACGTACTTACATTGGTTAAGTATTACGTTTTTCCGTCGCCGTATCTAAAATATCTACTCACTCACCAACTACTGTCAGATATTTTTAAGCAAAAGTAAAAATTAAAATCTAAAAAAATGGCGCGTTTTCTATTAGAAAAAATAATAATGAGCAGACTGCATTCCAGCAGAGTAATCGTTACGCTAAGTCATCGAACACCATAGAGTACATTTTAATCATGGAAAGTATATGAGAATTTCATTGTTTTTTTTTAATATCGCGGCACTGCCATCTTTTAGGCTTTGCCCTGTATCGTAATGACAAAAAAAGTTATTTTAAGTATAGCATACTTTAGTTAACGAAGGTATGTTATAATAGTAGTTTATGAAACTGATGCATAATGAAGGGTATTAAAACATGAGTGTGTGTTTTTAATAGTATCACACGAGTGTTTTAATACCTAGTTATGTACAGTTTCATACACTACTTTATCTACTCTCATACAATTTTGTGATTGAACCGATTGAACCTACAAAATAAAATATCAATGATAAAAAAGAGTTCGGTAGGTCGGCAGTACTTACCAAGGTTAAGTAAGACGTTTTTTCCGTCACCGCATCTAAAATATCGGGTGGAGTCAAATTTTCACTCACTACACTCACTCACTACTATGATATTTTAAGCAAAAGTAAAAATTAAAATCATTAAATGGCGCGTATTCTATTAGAAAAAAAAAATGAAATAAGTGCATCCCAGTAGACTAATCGTTACGCTAAGTCATCGATCACCATAGAGTACGTTTTTTTTTTTTTTTTTTTTTTTATACACAACGGGGTAGTGCTTGGCCTTCATCTCACCTGATGTTAAGTGACGATAAGGCCGAAGGTGGAAGCGCACTACACCCGGAATACTGGCTATCTTACCTCTAACTGCCGGAACACAACAATTTTTAAATTGTTGTTATGGCGTCAGACTTAGGTAAGATGGTGGTAGCTAGCCAGGCGGACTTGAAATAAGCCCTACCACCAACCAAACCGAGTACAAATTGTACCCCCCCTGGGAATCGAACCCGAGACCTCTGCGTCTTACACGGGTGGGCGAACCACTAGACCACAGAGGCGGTTAATAATGGAAAGTATTTGGGAATATCATTGTGTTTTTTTAATATTGCGGCACTGCCTTCTTCTTGGATTTGCCTTGTATCGTAATGAGAAAACAAGTTATTTTATAACATTGCTTAGTACAGCGAAGGTATGTTATAAAATAACTTTTTAATTTTTTTTCGGAATTGCGTGAATAAAGTATGTCAATATAAATTCGTTTTGAAATTCATAATTCGAATTTTACGATATGAGAGTAGATAAAATAACTTTTTAATTTTTTTTCGGTATTGCGTGTATAAAATATGTCAATATGAATTCGTTTTGAAATTCATAATTCGAATTTTACGATATGAGGGGTAATCTTTAGAAATGGGCCGATTGAAATGAGGATTGAGATAGATAGGAGGGGTGAAGGGGGGGTGTGGGAAACCCCCCAGTGCCACTCCCGCCGCGAGGAAAGTAATAATTACTGAGATATATGATTTTAAAATTCCTAACCTCAAAACGCCACTTTTCTTACATCTAAATTCTTTCTATCACGGCTCCGCGGTCCTGCCGTCCCTCCGCGCCTCCGCGGCTTATAAAAACACTCTTGGGGTGGGCAGACTAGTACCACGTGGTGTCGGGAGGCACGACTTTCGGACGTACGTACAGAATTTCGCACGTAAAAAAAGTCGTTTCTGGCGCTTCGCCGGCCGCTGCCGCGGCACGCTCGTTTCACTCGCTCGGCTCGCGCGCTGGATTCATGTCAACCTAACATGCTCGTCGCTACCCTCCTCGCACCTATCACGTGACCTGCGGTCTTTGGTCACCATCGCAACAATTTAGCAGTGCTACCAACCTAGTGCGCCGACCTTAAATGAATACACATCCAAATTTCACAAAAACAGAAATGAAGATTCGCGCCTCGCATAAATGGAAACGGAAATACGCGCGAACTGTCAAACACAAATAAAAATGTGTAAACGTGTTCCGTTCCACGCAAAAATACGCAATGTTGACATTTCGTCATACAAAACATTGGTTTTTTCACAAACACTAGAATAATAATAAAAATAAAAATTTCCTCGCCGAGAGTATAGTATCATTTGAAAGGCCTTTCAAAACTCTACAAAATGCGATATATTTCAATTCCAAAATCAACCGACGCATTTCTAAAGCCAACCCGTTTAGTAGATATAATTTTTAAAAAATCTATCTATCGACATACTAAAATTATCAGCTGTCAGAAAATCGCTTATTATCGAAATTCATGAATCACTCGACACTTGAATCATTCCCTGCGGTCGTGATTCAATCGTTAGAATCCTTCACTTGCTCGTGATTCATCTATTAAGTAAGATTCTACTGATACCTAACAAATTAAAAATTAATATATTTAAGGATAATACAATCTTTCACCTATTTAACTTTAGATTCAAGAAAAACTTTGTTTATTGATCATAATCAACTTCATTCCTTTTTCTAAAATCGATTCATTTTTTTGTTAGAATCGAGTCTAAAAATCGAAACGTACAACACTATTCTCTCAATCGGACAGAGGAATGAGGAAATGCTTTTAACCTCGACGTTCAGTGGACACAATAGTATCGACAGCTGCGATTTTTATTGCGTGTTTACAAGGCATACCATAAAAATCATGTCATTCAAAACCCGCAATGAAAACTTACGCGTAGCTATACATTCACTATGTAATTACCATGTTAAAAGTGATACTGAATCCAAATTAATTCGTTTAAAAATTAAATCAGGGGTTATTTATGTTGAAAAGTACATATCCATGAAAGGAAATATCACCATTTTCTCAGCTAACTGTTTTTGACGAACTCTTGCAAGAAACTACTGCACAATTAATCATTTTCGTTTCTGAGTGACGCGTGTTTTCATGGTAATGGTCTCAAGCGGACTGACTTAGGCAGAACAAAAGTTTGACCGTGGATCAAACTTTTTACACGCAAGGTAGGTACACTTTTACCGTCTATCTCGATATATGTCTGTGATATTACAAGTGTAAATAAAACTATAATTTCTAGTGAAACTTGAAATTTTCAATAATTTTGATCTTTATATTCAGCCAGGCCACTGGCCAATAGATTGTCAACTATTGCAGTATATTTAATGTTCGAGATAAAGCTAACTTGGTATACTTGTATTCATGTCCTATATTCTAAAACTTGCATTCTTTTCTATTTAATACTCATCGGAACGAGACTGGCTATACGCAAGCAGCGGCAACGTGTCAAAAAGTCCTGCTACAAGAAGCGAGGATGGGAATATGAAGTGATGAAAAAAACGAGATCGAGGGTGGAATGCTGAGGTATCCTCTTCAAGCAGTTCAAAGGTCTGGAGTTTAAATTAATTTTACTATTTCATGAGTTATGTTATGCGATCGAAAAGTAAGGTAATCAATCACAAATGTTTTGTAATATTACACGACTACCAAAAAAGGAGTGTTTTTTGATAATACATTTAAAGGGAATGGCTTAGTTTGTGAGGGCGCTTTGTGTGAACAATATATAGGTATAATTATAAATGATTCTCATTTTCGCCACTTTGCATATGAAAGGACATACGTTTTAATAATGGTAATGAAGTTACCGCAAGTTCTAAAAATAATATTCGTAATAATAAAACACGTCTATTGAAGTCGGGTGGGGCTGGAGTTCAAATCCCTTTTTTTTATTCTAAAAGCCCCACCCGACTTCAATAGACGTGTTTTATTATTACGAATATTATTTCTTGCTTTTTAGCGGAAGGTTTTTTGAAGTCGGTTTTTTGTTTTTTTAATCAATTTTTTATTTTTTTATTTTTAGTGTAGGTACCTTTTGTATTAGGTAGTGTAGGTATATTATTTAGGTAGAAATTAAAATCAGCTCAGCCAAACGTGAGTTAATCGCGGAGAAACATACATACATGCGGGTCAAACTAAAAATCCTCTTTTTTTAAGTCGGTTAAAGAACTACACTTAAGATATCCCTTTTCCAACAAAAAAAATATTATCTTATTCAGTTCATAAACAAAGAAGTTATACGACTGATCATCGAGGTAGTTCACACAAAATCATACTATTTTCGTGCTTTTTTCAAGATTACTTGAAAAGTACTGAACCGATTTCAAAATTTAAAAAAATGGGACCAACTTGGGAGTTTACCTAATGTAATAACGTTTGAATTATTTCAATCGGTTCAGCCGTCTTCGAGTAATCGGTGTACATACAAAAAACAAAAAAAAAAAAAAAAAAAAAAAAAACGGGTTGAATTGAGTACCTCCCTCCTTTTGAAGTCGGTAAAAATGTGTTATAACAGGCACGTGTTTACTGCAAGAAACGAGTGTTACGGGTTTGAATCCCGCTTGGTGACTTACTTTTGCTTTTTTATATGTTCGAGATTATTTATTTTTTAATATTTATAGTGTTCAGAAAAGTTTAAATAATTTAGTTAATGTTTGAGATAACAATAAATAGTAAAAACTGAGCAAAGCTCTGTCGCCCAGATATTTTTAATCTTATGAGTGAAAGAAATAAATTTTGATGGTTTTCCAAAATCTATTTTAATAATTAATTATACTCTTACACTTACTTAATTACTTACTGTTTACACTTTTGAGGTAATTTTATTATTTTACAATAATGAATATCATAATATTAGATAAGTAAAAACGTGGGTTCGATTACATACTATTTGGCTGACATTGGGTACTTACTGGTAATGTGCCATGTTTTAAATAAGTACTAATCTCAGAGTATAACTATTCTTCTGAGGTTTTCATTGCATACTATGTTGCAGAACAACTTGTTCACCAAAATAATACCTAATCGAACCATTCTCTCTCCGCAAGTGCCTCACGGTTTCTGAATTTCAGTTTCTCTTTAAACTGAGAGTGTAATTATCATGTAGGGTGGCAGTTAGATTTACTCATTATGTTAAGCCAGGGCAACTCTCTGGTGATATAATGCATGGATCTTTACCCGTATGGAAGTGTGTGCATATGCTTGGCTAGAGCTACTCCTTGGTGGTATAATGACACTCACCTCTATACACACGATTGTCCTGGATATGATAAAGGTAGAACAGTTGAATACATACAATTATTATACCGAGATTTAAATAAGTTAACATATATATGGTAAGGCTGATGGTAGATAGCCGAGAACCATGCTCGGCGTTTCCCTACGTGATCGAATCAGAAACGAGGAGATCCGTAGGAGAACTAAAGTAACCGACATCGCTCGAAGGATTGCTCAGCTGAAGTGGCAATGGGCAGTACACATAGCGAGAAGATCTGATGGCCGTTGGGGCGGAAAGTTTCTGGAATGGCGATCGCGCACCGGACGAGGCTCCGTGGGTAGGCCCCGACAAGGTGGTGAACCGACGATCTGGTGAAGGTCGCGGGAAGCCACTGGATGCGGGCAGCGCAGGACCGATCGTCGTGGAGATACTCAGGGGAGGCTTATACCCAGCATTGGGCGTCGTGTGGCTGATATGATGATGATGATGATTGTAGATTGCGCGTAGTGCTTCATCAGGGCAATTCTCTGGTAGCGCAGTGCGCAGGTTGCCGGATAAATCTTGGGCACAGCCACCTGGCCAAGGCTTACTCCTTGATCCAGTTAGGCCGAATGATGATAACGATAGATCAATGTCTCTCTGATGAATTATAATGTTTTTATACAGTATTAAGTATTATACCAAAATCATTTTAGGGGTTTCTCTGTCACTGTAATTAGTCCAAAGACAAGATGCGCTAACGCTATTTGCTCTTACCTATTTTATGCCTGTGTTGTACCAATGTACAATAATATGTTTTCAAATTAACGCATAGTTACAGGGTAGCTAGATATTTGAAGTAATCAACTATAGATATCCCACCAAGTTTGCTTCACATTATGTGACTACAAATTAGTGAGTATATAAAAAAAATACTTGTTGCTCACTGATTGGTAACAAAGATTGAGTAAGTAAGGTAGCGTGATTACAAGTTTATTGCGGAAGGATGCAATTTCCTAGTCGCTGGTCACCAGATTTCAGCGCAGTGTCTACTGCTAATGCAATAGCTATGTGTTTTTTTTTTCAACTACTCCTCGCTTTTTGGCAGGACCTTTTTAGGGTTCCGTAGCCAAAATGGCAAAAAACGGAACCCTTATAGATTCGTCATGTCTGTCTGTCTGTCTGTCTGTCTGTCCGTCCGTATGTCACAGCCACTTTATTCCAAAAGTATTAGGACTACATAGTTGAAACTTGGTAGGTAGGTGTATTCTGTAAACCGCTTTACGATTTTTACACAAAAATAAAAAAAATAAAAGATTAAGGGGGGGGTCCCCATACATGGAACTGAAACTGAAAATATTTTTTTCATCAAACCAATACTTGTGGGGTGTCTATAGATAGGTCTTTAAAAATGACATTGAGGTTCCTAAGACTATTTTTTTTCAAAGTCAACCGTTTGAAAGATATATGCCGCCAAAGTGGTAAAATGTGTGTCCCCCCCCCCCTTTAACTTTTAAAGTAAGAGCGTGAAAAATCTAAAAAAAAATATAAGCCATAGATCTTAATAAACACTTTCAACGAAAATTGGTTTGAACGAGATATAGTAATTAGTTTTCAAGATATAGTACATTTTCCAAAACCGCAAATATAACTTTGTCATTTATACAAACACTGTGAAAAACAAAGTTATTTTTTCAGACGAAAAATGATAGCGGTATTAAAATATTATATGTTATAATGTACCTACGGAACCCTACTGCGCGTGGCCCGACACGCACTTGGCCGGTTTTTGCCATATCATTCTTTTGTTACTTTATCTTTTCTCTTTTTTTTCTATTGCTTTAAGAGCTTTACTTTTATCAATTTTCCTCTTCTTTATTATTACTTACTGTAATCATAGCTGTGTGTTGCACAAACATAATAGAATATAATATTTCTTGATTTGATATAAGACATGTCATATTCAAAGGTCACAATATGGATTTGTAGGTAGGTGGAATATGGTATTGTCCATTGATATACACACAAATGCATAAACTCTGCAATATTACTCCTGGTAAATCCAAATATTCCACATTAGTAGCATTCGTTAATACATATTTCATGTCATCATGTTTCATACTATTGAAATTATCAGTTATATGATTTTGTCTTAAATAATTCTAAATTTAGTACTTTAATATCCCCTTTAATTTGGTAGCTCATTGTATAACATTACACATACCCATAAAGATAGTAAATGGTAACAAACCAAGTTCCTTGAAAACGGAATAATAATTACAAGAGTTGCGAGGTAATTTAGCCGTTATTGTTAACATAATTAGGCCTACTATAGGAAGGTATATCAATACCTTCCTATCGTAGGCCTAATCAACAATCGTGTTGACAGCAACTAGGCATTAGTAAGGCCATCACTAGGTTTATTATTTTATATCATATTTGCTCGTAAATCGTCTCTTATTACACTAATTTCAATATCGTATTTTATCTCATTACGAACTTGTGCGGTAACGTAAAGTGAAACGCACGGTTTCCTTGATAAACCGTGCGTTTTACTTTACATTACCGCACGGTTTATCAAGATGCTTCGTCTTAAACGAACGGTACTTTTTAAATCTTAGCAAAGAGTTTTTATTTCAGAACAGAGGTCAACAGTTTATGAATAAAATTAACTTTGGGAGATAAAATATAATTAATAAATATTGAATTAATTAATTTTGACAATAAATTACAACCATTTATCTGTAACAAAAACACAAAAATATTAATTTACTTTATTAGTACTACTGGCTGTTTTAATGCCTTTGCCTTTAAATAAGCGCTGATGCGCGCGCGCATAGCTAATTTAAACAAGTAAAATTATTCCACGCGCTTTTTTTGCTTTATTGTTTTTATTTTAAAATGTCTTTAAGTAGTGATGAATTTATTAATTCGACACCGCCAGAAGTCTCAGAGGCAGCGAAAAAGGCTACTCTAAGCCTCTTGCCCGAAAAATTGACTGATAAATACTTACAAGCGTATCAAAATTTCAACATAATATTGAAGACAAGCAAAGGTGCAAAGTTCGAGTTTTATTTATTTCCTCGCAAATATGTTATAAAACGTCGTATGACATACGTGCGCTTTGATAATTACAGCCTCTGCTTTCTTGTAGCAATATCGCCTCGGCTGTAATTTTCAACATACCGCACTTATATCATAATGTACTATGAATTAACTGAGTGTTTGACACTGAATAGACTATGTTTAATTATTTTTCCATTGATAATAGAAAAATTAATTAATTGATCAATGTATGTCCACATTGTCCACATTTTAGCACTGTCGTTTTTAATGGGAAAAGACTGAATCATTATAGGGGTTATTATAATATAATAGTAGGGTTTGCACATATAAGTTTTTATTTTATAATGTACATAGGTATATTTCTACCTATATAATATACATAATATGTATTATATGCATAAAGGATGAGAACGGATCTACTCCAGAGAGCATTCTAGAGGACTCTAGGTAACAACCAGCTCTTTAAATGAAAAGTTTTTATTTTAACTTTAAAAATAAAAGAGATTCGTGCTAATTAATAGTTTCGACGACAAGGTTCTTACTACGATAATCTTGTAAAAGTTTTATTAACATTTTAGATTGGAAATGTTCCTAGTCATTTTTATTTCATAGTCTTGTTATAAATACTTGGAAGGAGTTACTGTCGCTTTTGTGCTTAATTTCAGAAAACTAATGTATGGCTTCTGGATGGCGCTGGCCGATGGTTTCTGGATGACGCTGACCGGCGATGGCTTTTGGATGGCGCTGACGGATGGTTTCCGGATGGCGTTGTCAGATGGCTTCTGGATGGCGTCATCAGATGATTTCTGGGTGACGCTGTCAGTAAATGGTTTCTGGATGGGGCCGACGGACGGTTTCTAGATGATACCGACGGATGGAGCTGACGGGTGGCATCTGGATGGCATCGACGACGCCGGAACGAAACGGTGCCAACGGATGGCAATGACGGGTGATTGCCGACAGATCGGTAGCTTCTGTATGGTGCCACGAATGGCTCCTGGGTGTCACAATTTTGTAATGTATAGTTGTGCAAATAAACAATTCATTCATTCACTGAAGGATGGTATTTGATGTATGACGATAGTTATGTCAATGGGTAAGATAAGATGATGGTGATGATGATGAGTTTAACGATTGTAATTATGATGATGGTAATTATAATAGATAATAATGCAAATTATAATGACATTGATAGTAGTTTGTTTGAAAAAAAAGGAGGTAAATAAGTACATACACTTTATTCAATTGAATACTTAATCTGCTTAATACCTACATTCCCTTCTGTCATTCTAACCCCTGGTGGAAAAAAAAACATACCTACATTTCGCAACTTTCATAATTTTGTAAGTATCTATTTAATTTTCTTGTAAGTAAAAGTGCTCTCCATGCTTTTAATGTGATATCATTTAATATATACTAGAAGATGGAAAAATAATAACAGCTTATTATACACTGAGCATTGATATATTTATTACTTACTTAGATTAATTAGGTACCTATTTTTTAAATAATGTCCTATAATATCTGATTGTGATTTGATCGATAGGTTTTGCGACGTTTTTGTTGTTGTTTAATGAATAATAATAATAATTATGGGTGATACTAATAGAATTAATGAATTTTACGTTGGTTTCGTCTTATCAGACAACTGAACATTACGTCAAAAAAGTAGCCTCTCATACATTGGAAACACATTGAGTTGAATTGTGCAGTCAGCAGCACATGGGGTTATACATAACTGTCAAGAATTAATTTTGAAACTTAATAGCTTTGCATTAAGTATAAAATTGATCGAATATAATTACCCTGTCGTGGAAGCCCAGCGTGCCGTTGACCGTACTTATTCTATCAATTATTGCATAATTGTAAATGGTCTTTCTTTAACTCTTCCTCATTGTTAGATACTTAGTTGAAAATTGCTACGAGGTTCTAACTATAGTGATACTATGAGATTATAACTACACCATATATGTACTATACATAGGTGATAACGTCACAATGAGTTGCCGTTTTAATTGTCTATTGACTTTAATAACTATTCTTAAATAATATTTGAGGTCTCGTAATTCAATACATATATTATGTGAGTTGAATTGCTAGACTTTGACTTAAATTATTGTGGTTCTTGTCTCAGATAGAAAATCTTGTTTAAGGTACAATGCTTACTAAATGCAATATAGTAGGTATTATAAATATCTAAAGAAAGGTCGGTGAGACTGATTGAGTTTACAAATCTAATACTCATTTCAAAACACGATACAACTCTGTTAAATGGTTACGTTACTCTCATCTCTAATTTATTTTGTCTTTTCTGACCCAAGTACCTAGGTACCTATATTAAGCAGTCTACAAATACGATTTCTGGGTCCTTACAAGATTAATAAAAATATTTTTGATAGAAGAAGTTACGGAAGTTGTTTAGTTGATAGGTATTTTAAGTTATTATAATTGTAGCGAAGTTAATGTTAAAATGAAAATAGTTGTAAGGGAATAAAATATAAGTTATTTTGGTAAATATGAGAATGGAAAAGTAAGGGTTCACAGGGTATAAAAATAAAACTGCTAAACCAAATAGAGAATAAAGTTTTAATTTGCAGAACGGTATGATTTACAGAAGGGGGTACTGCAACACTTTGTTTGAAAAGTAAAGC
This sequence comes from Agriphila geniculea, assembly GCA_943789525.1. Classification (NCBI taxonomy): domain Eukaryota; kingdom Metazoa; phylum Arthropoda; class Insecta; order Lepidoptera; family Crambidae; genus Agriphila; species Agriphila geniculea. Next base: position 12,958,150 of record OX038893.1, read on the forward strand.
TTTTGTTTACTTGATAAAATAGAAAAAAAATGAAATACCTAGCGTTAATATAATATTATTATGCCGTATTGGATATCATTATCTTTATTATGATCAATCACATTTTGTATGATATATTTTGTAATAAGCACATAAAGGTTAACCAATAAAATTACTAAATTGATAGTTAAATTAGAAATAAAACGATGTTTAGTTATTATTTAGGTAATGACAGACAGACGATTAATGTTGAGTTTTGATATCATGGAATGATTGATGATGCGACAATGACAACAAATGGCGGTAAATCAATGAGCATGTTGTACTTTTGTAATTATTAGAGATTATTTTAAATTATACACATCAACTTTGTCTAGGGATACAGGTGTTATTTTCATACAAACGAGGTAAATTTGAAGCCTTGGTTTTCTGCCAGGGATTTACCGTGCTGTGATCTGATGATGGCCATCCAGGGAGTGAATAGAGGAGATTCAGATCGCTATACACATCAACTGATCTGATCAGCATTCTAAAAGATTAATGGGTCAGAATTCTCAGTTTGAGGATTTCCATACATTTTCATGCTATTTTCACGGTTTTTTTAAACATGTCCATTACGTTTTTAGAATGCTGGTCAGATCAGTTGGGTGTGTACAGCAATCTGAATCTCCTCCATTCACTCCCTGGATAGCCGTCATCAGATCACAGCACAGTACATCCCTGGCAGGAAACCAAGGCTTCAAAGTTACCTCGTTTGTATGAAAATAGCACCTGGTATCCCTAGACAAAGTTGATGTGTGTATTTATGCCTTAGGTATCTACTTAAATAATTGACTGTTTTGACTGGGTATTACAAACATTTAGTTAAGTTCAAGTACGGGAGCTAGTATGACGAAATAGAAATAATTTGCAATAGCAGTCTTTCTTCTTTGATCGTTAGATTAAATGGTTCGCTATCATTTTGTAAATGAATCCAACTCATTTTCAGTAATTATTTCTTACTTTACTGACCAAAATATTAATTTATTTAGTTTCTTTAGCAAAATTGATAATTACATACTTTCTTTACTTTTTGCTTGATTTGGAATTATAATTTGATTGTGAATGTAAATCCAACAAAAAAAGAGTAACAACTACGCTGTAATTTTAAATTCATAAATTTAGTTGGATTCGTAGATATTCGTAGTTTTACTAGTATAATCATATTAAAGTCAAATATGCAAAATTACAGCTTATTAGCATTTAATGTTTTGCGAATCCGTAATTTCACTGAACTAATTTGGTTAATTAGTTATAATAATGGTTAGATTATACTCCTTTGCTTCGTTCTGGAGATTGGTATAACACTTGCAGTACCGCGTACCGGCTCGCCATTCATCCACTAATAGTTTAAATTATTTACATTATGTAGTTTGGTATTAAAAAAAATTAATAACAAACCTAAAAGGAAAATATCTGATCTATTGATCTTTTCCGCGGCACTCGTTAAGCCGCCAGAGGCGCTGTCATCATTCGCGTTTCTAGTGCCACGCCGTTCACCACGCGCTCCTTATTTTTTTTTCCAGTTGTTATATTACGTGCATATTCCAGTGTTTTGTTATTAGGATGCCTAAGCGAAAACACTCGGAAGATGAAGAAAGTGAGAAGTTGTGGAGAAAACTTCGACGTATTGAGAAAAAGTTAAAAAAGCGGAAAAATCATTCCCGTCACAATTCAAGTTCAAGTGACTCATCAGCATCGAACGATATTGCAATCCCGTCGATAAATGAAGGTTGGTTAAACTTCCGCTCATAACTAGACGACAATAATTATTGTCTTGCATTGTGCATAACTCCTTTCATATGTAATTATGATATGTGGTTATTGCCTTGCATTTTCTAATCCTGTGTACATCTGACATGGATGTATCCAAAAACTTATCGCTACAGTGTATAGTTCGAGTGACTATTACCGAGTAGTTTCGATTTACTTATTCACCCGCTAAGGCTAGTGTATAGTTTGTTTGACTATGCCGGCTTTTTATTGAAATATTATTCAATTACTGTGTGTAGTTCATGTGACTATTACCAAGTAATATTACAACAACCCACATATTATTACAACAACCCACATATTATTATAGACATTTTTTTTCCTACCTGCGTTTGTTTTTCGTACATTCCAGACGTAGAAGGCCTACTACTACCGATGTATGAGTCTCACGGTGATACCGAGGATCATACACCCGCAGTTTCTGACGAGTGCCCGCCACCAGTGCCAGACGATACAGGAATTCAGCTTACGCCTGCCAACCCTGCGCCGCCGGCACCGGCGCCCGCGCACCCCACACCATCTGCGACTCCCTCCAAACCCGCTACTGGTGAGAACAAATTAACACCTGAAGAGGTACCCCTTGATGAAGAAATTTTAATCTTTTTGGGGGAGGCCACCAGTAAAAAAAAAATATGGGCCGAAACTTCAAAATGAAATAGCGAACAGATGGGAACATGTTGCGACGTCCGGGGTAACAAAGGACGTAAGAAAAGACCTTTTGGAAAAATATTTGACGCCAGAAAATTGTAAATTGGTCGACCCTCCGGCCTTAAACCTAGAAGTGAAAGCTGCGCTTACCGACACCCTTCAGAAAAAAGATACCGCTATCCAACATAAGCAAAAGCAAATCGCAGCAGCGGTATCGTGTATCGGTTTAGCTGTTCAACGAACACTTTCATCGAGTCATAAGGACCCTGAAATACTTAAACTACTGATCGATGCCGGTCGCATTATCGGTGACGTGCAACACACTGAATCAGTACTCAGACGGAGTTACATCTGCTCCTATATAAAGAAAGAAGTTAAATAACATCTGAATGACACACAAATCGATAAGTATCTCTTTGGCGAAAAACTCGCAGACACACTGAAGACTGCCAAGTCAATAAACAAGTCGGGATCTGAAATTAGGGCTAGCACTTCTGCGACTAGGCCATTGCAGAAAAATAAACCTACTAGTCGACCTTTAAACTCGAGGGCCCCCGCCACGACGAGCAGCCTGTCGTCAGCGGGGAGACGCGCCGAGGAATCTGTGCCTGCGTACGCGCCTCAAGTTCCGGCGCCGCACCCGCTATCGCCGCGCCGCCGCCGCTGCCGCCGCCGCCGCCGCCACCCGCGCCGCGCTCCCAGCCGCGCCCGAGAACGCCCCGCCGGTAGTCACGGTATGCCGCCAATCAGGTCGTCTCAAATTATATTTTAATCAATGGTGCAACATTACTGACGACCCAATTATTCTTTCGTGGATACAGGGTTACCAGATACCATTTACCCGACCTATACATCAAACACAGGTTCCGTTTGAACCTAGCTGTTTTCTCAAAATCCGAGTTAAGATCACTTAATGATGCAATTAAGGAGTTATGCTCATCTGGGGCCGTCTCAGAGTGTCAACCCTGCGAGGGCCAGTATATTTCCTCTTATTTCCTTGTGAAAAAAAGTAATGGAAAGAATAGATTTATTCTAAATTTAAAATCACTCAATAAATTCATAGATACTCAACATTTTAAATTAGAAGATTTGAGGACTACTATTATTATTTGCTCATTAGTAAAAACTGCTATATGACATCTATTGATTTGAAAGATGCTTATTTTTTTGTACCTATACATAACGACTCCAAAAAATTTTTACGTTTTAATTTTCAAGCAAAAACCTACCAATTTAATGTTTTACCATTTGGGTTAAATACGGCACCTTTTGTGTTCACCAAGCTAATGTAACCGGTCATGTCACACCTTAGATCATTAGGCTTTCAGTCTACAATATATATGATATTAAATCAAATGCGGAGGGTTCGGATAGAATAAGTCGGCGAATGATTCTCCAATGTGGTTCTGATATTCTTCCTATTCTTTCCCACATCTTTAATTTCTCTTTAAATTCCGGCACTTTTCCAAGTTGCTGGCGTCAAGCTGTGGTCATTCCTATTCCTAAATCCTCTAATCCTTCTCTACCTTCTCATTTCAGGCCTATTTCTATCCTCCCATTTCTCTCTAAGGTTCTTGAGCGTCTTGTACTTCACCAAATCAGCGTCTTTGTTAACACTAATCATCTCCTTAGTCCTTTTCAGTCGGGTTTCCGCCCCGGGCATAGCACTGTCACCGCCTTGACCAAGGTATCTGATGACATCCGAGAGGGTATGTCTAATCAACAGCTCACTACATTAGTACTCCTGGACTTCAGCAATGCTTTTAACACGGTTGATTTTGATATACTCCTCGCAATGCTGAAAACTGTCCTGGTTTCGGATGCCGTGGTCGGGTGGTTTCGCAGCTACCTCGTCGAACGTCGACAATGTGTCCGTGTTGACGATAAATTGTCTGCTCCTTCTGACGTCATGGCGGGTGTACCTCAGGGTGGAGTCCTTTCCCCTCTTCTCTTCTCTATCTTTATTAACTTCCTAACACCTCTTCTTTCATGCCAGTATCATTTGTATGCTGACGACCTGCAAATCTATTCACAAGCTCCTATTGACAATATTTCCCACCTGATTGCAAGTCTTAACGCCGACCTTGCCACAATCCTTGAATGGAGCCAATCCCATGGGCTCACTGTAAATCCCCATAAATCGCAGGCCATAATCATCGGTGGATCTAAGCAGATTGCCAAATTAAAAAACGTTAATGTCCCACCTCTCCTTTTCGATTCCGTTCCTTTGCCCTACAGTGATGTAGTCAAAAACCTTGGCGTTCTTTTTGACAGCACCCTGTCATGGTCTCCCCACATTACCGAAGTGAGCAGAAAAGTCTACGGTGCAGCTGGTTCCTTACGCAAATGGAGAAATTTGCTCCCTATGAAGACCAAGGTCGAGCTTTCGCAGTCACTCCTGTTGTCAATCCTCGACTACGCAGATGTCTCAGCCATTGACCTCAATGAGGATTTACTAAACAAACTGGAGCGTCTACAGAATCTGTGTATTCGATTTATATACGGGTTGCGCAAGTTCGACCATGTGTCCGAGTATAGGAAAAAATTAGGGTGGCTGCCCATCAGACTGCGTCGTCAGGAGCACGCTCTTACTCTGCTGTACAAAATACTATATGATCCAAGATCTCCCCCTTACCTTAAGGAGCGTTTCCAACCTCTCGGCTTCAGCCATAGTCGGCCACTTAGGTCCAAATCTGACAACCGCCTGAACACCCCTCTCACCCAATCTGGCTACTACAAAGAGTCTTATACAGTTAAGACTACAATTCTATGGAATAGCCTACCAAGTGAAATCCGCCACTCGGAATCCCTTGCTGTTTTTAGGAAAAAATTGTACGCAAACCTTTTAACTAAATCATAGTTTGCAACAACTATTATATATGTGTATGTTTATGTAGTGTTTTTTATATTTTTATTTATATAATTTATATACTATTTTCTAAGTTTAAAATGTAATATTCTGTGTCTTTTCAGTATGTTGCTGGCACACTGCCTCTTTTAATAAATAAGTTATCCTTTGTAACAAAGGTTTGCCTGGAAGAGATCGCTTCCAGCGATAAGGCCGCCTTTGCCCACTATAGTTTTAATGTTTTTTTTTGTAATTATTTCTGTAATGTGTGAGCAATAAAGAGTTTTATCTATCTATCTATCTATACTTGGACGATATTTGTTGTATAGGAGATACATACCAAGAATGTTTAGAAAATACTATCCATACAAGGAATATTTTGGAATCTTTAGGTTTTGCAATAAATGTAGAAAAAAGTTCACTCATGCCAAGTCACATATGTCAATATCTCGGTTTCATAATAGATAGTAAAAAAATCCATATACGTCTCCCTGAACAAAAAAGACTTTTGATAAAAAAGGAAATTTTAATTTTTTTGAAAATAGAACGAACTACTATTCGAAACTTTGCTCGTCTTGTAGGTTTACTTACTGCCGCATGCCCTGCCATCCAGTATGGATGGGCCTATACAAAAAATTTAGAAAGGTGTAAATACCTAGCTTTGTTAAAAAATGAAGATTATGACAGCTAGTTTAACTTACCTTTAGATGAATTTGCAATGGTGGCTAGAAGCATGCTCCAATTCCTATAATCCTATAAGAACGGATAATTACGTCATGGAAATTTTTACAGATTCGAGCAAAACTGGGTGGGGGGTAGCATGTGGTGTCGATACCGCCAGTGGTCAATAGAGCAATTCAGAGAGTAGTCTCCACATTAACTGTTTAGAGCTTATGGCGGTTTTATTTGGATTACAATTTTTTGCAAAAAAATTACGAAATGCTCAAGTCTTACTAAGGGTCGATAATGGCAGTTTTGTGAAGAACGTAACCTCTTTGTATTCGCTTCGTATATAGCATCCAAAGATAATTCTGTCGCTGACGCAGAATCCCGTAGGTGTCACCAGGACACGGAGTGGATACTAAGCGATAATGCCTTTTCACAAATTCAACAAAGATTTGGTTCACCTGATATCGATTTATTTGCCTCAAGACTAAATAATAAATGCAAAATTTACGCATCCTGGAATAGAGATCCAGGCGCATATGTTATAAATGCATTCACAATATCTTGGGAAAATATTAGTTTCTAACGCATTTCCCCCCTTTTCTATAATTTTAAAAGTATTAAGAAAAATAATTACAGATAAAGCTGAAGGCATCGTCGTTGTCCCTCAGTGGGCTACCCAGCCTTGGTACCCATTGTATCAGCGACTTTTGATATCAGATGTTATAACATTCCATTCGGAAAGTAATGCCTTAATATTTCCTCTCCACAGCAACCAGCCACACCCCAAAATTGTCCTGATGGCAGGACGGTTGTCAGGTCGGCGTTCTTGAAAAGAAATGTACCTCCTCAGTCCATAGAAGTCGTCTGTGCGTCCCTATCAGATAACACAATGCGTCAATATGAACGCGCTTTTCGGAAGTGGTTTGTTTTTTGTAACAATCATAATTTAGATCCATATAACTCCTCCATAGAATCGGTAATAGAATTCCTAACGGAAATTTATAATCGAGGTGCTCAATATGGCACATTAAACAGCTATCGTTCAGCGTTGACTTTGATCCTGGGCTCAAGGGTCAGCTCTAACAATATTGTGTCTAGATTGTTTAAAGGTTTTTATCGACTTCGTCCCCCAATGCCTAAGTATAACTCCACTTGGGATACATCTATCGTCCTGGACTATTTAGCAAATTTTTATCCCAACTCCGAAATTGATTTAGAAATACTAACCAAGAAACTTGTCACACTACTTGCTTTAATCACTGCACAAAGAGTGCAAACTTTACATCTTATCCTTATAAATAATATAACTGTAAGAAGTAACAATGTTTCAATAAAAATCCCAGATACTTTAAAAACATCTAGATTGGGTTCAAAACAACCAGACTTGGTTATTCCCTTTTATACGATAAAACCAGAGATCTGTCCAGTCGATACATTAATTAACTATTTAGATAGAACGAAATCCTTAAGAGGTAATTCTAAAAATTTATTTATTAGTTTTAAAAAACCATACAACGAAATTTCCAGTCAAACGCTGAGTAGATGGATTAAAGATACGCTGTTTGAAAGTGGTATTGATACCTCGGTTTTTTCGGCTCATTCAACAAGACATGCGTCCACTTCAAACGCTAAAAAACTAGGCGTTCATATTGACCTTATTAAAAATACGGCTGGTTGGAGTGGAAATTCTAAAGTCTTTGCAAAGTTTTATAATAGATATATTAAAAATTACAATGATTCTCACAATATGATACTGATACTCAAAATAATTCGTTATGTCATTAATTTGTAATAATTACAATTATACTAATCAAGATCAAATACAGAAGAAATGTCATCTTTAGAATTTGGTTTTTTCTTTTTACTTCTCTGTTCTACTTTGGTCCACTTACAATAGTTCGTCGTAGCTTTCAAAATCTACAAGTGTTATACCAATCTCGAGAACGAAGCAAAGGAGTATAATTAATGATTAAACGAACTTACCTAAGTGACGTTCTATCTTAATTATACGAGATGCTTCGTTCGAAGAGATTGGTTCCCACCCACTCCCAGGTATCCCAGGACAAACTATTGTAAACTTTCTTTCAACTAAATGATGACAGCGCCTCTGGCGGCTTAACGAGTGCCGCGGAAAAGATCCAATAGATCAAATATTTTCCTTTTAGGTTTGTTATTAATTTTTTTTAATACCAAACTATATAATGTAAATAATTTAAACTATTAGTGGATGAATGGCGAGCCGGTACGCGGTACTACAAGTGTTATACCAATCTCTTCGAACGAAGCATCTCGTATAATTAAGATAGAACGTCACTTAGGTAAGTTCGTTTAATCATTAATTGTATGGGATTAACAGGTTTGGTTAGTTGAGTAAGGGGTAACCCTTGTATGGGATTACAGGGTCCCTTAATAGTTGGAACCCCTGTATGTGATTACAGGTTTGGTTAGTTATGAGTATGAGTAACGAGTAACCCTTGTATGGTGTAACGTTTGGCCGTTCTTCTTATCTATAAGGGTCCCCCTAGACCTACCGGTTTCGTTTCTTTGCTTTGCTGTTCTACTTGCTGTTTAACCAGGCCGGCCAACCAGGGTCATTTACAATCTATCGCATATTTGGACCAGACCAAATTGGCAAGATAGCCATTAGCTTGGTCTTATCAAATATCATCGTCTGGGTTGCGAAGTAGGAAGCTTCTGGGAGATATGCCTACCTGAACATGGTCTCCGATTGCTAAAAATAAATCGATCACATATTTATATAAATTGTGAACAGGGTTGTGGGTGTCATCATTACCTATCTGAACTATTTTTTTGTGTTTTCATAACGATCGTTTAAGGAACAAAGCTCACAAGAACATTCTTATATGTGAAATGTACTTAGATTGAAAATATGCGATAGATTGAAAATGAGCCTCTTGGCCGGCGGTCCATTGCCGAACAGCAAAGCAAAGAACGGAAACCGGTAGGTCTGGGGGGACTCTAAGGGTATAGGAATTACAGGAATAAAATACAATTTAGTAGTTGCTTTACAGGCATGACTACAAAAAACCGGCCAAGTGCGTGTCGGGCCACGCGCAGTAGGGTTCCGTAGGTACATTATATACCATACCATATTTTAATACCGCTATGATTTTTCGTCTGAAAAAATAACTTTGTTTTTCACAGTGTTTGTATGAATGACAAAGTTATATTTGCGGTTTTGGAAAATGTACTATATCTCAAAAACTAATTACTGTATCTCGTTCAAACCAATTTTCGTTGAAAGTGTTTATTAAGATCTATAGCATATATTTTTTTTAGATTTTTCACCCTCTTACTTTAAAAGTTAAAGGGGGGGGGACACACATTTTACCACTTTGGCGGCAGATATCTTTCAAACGGTTGACTTTGAAAAAAAATAGTCTTAGGAACCTCAATATCATTTTTAAAGACCTATCTATAGACACCCCACAAGTATTGGTTTGATGAAAAAAAATTTTTTCAGTTTCAGTTCCATGTATGGGGAGCCCCCCCTTAATCTTTTATTTTATTTATTTTTGTGTAAAAATCGTAAAGCGGTTCACAGAATACACCTACTTACCAAGTTTCAACTATGTAGTCTTAATACTTTTGGAATAAAGTGGCTGTGACATACGGACGGACAGACAGACAGACAGACAGACAGACAGACAGACAGACAGACAGACAGACAGACAGACAGACAGACAGACAGACAGACAGACATGACGAATCTATAAGGGTTCCGTTTTTTGCCATTTTGGCTACGGAACCCTAAAAAGTGCATTGCGTGCCAGTGACATGACACATGTCACTGTCACTTCGCCTATAGTCTGCATTCACGTCTATGATATTTATTGGATACATTATATATGGGATTACAGGGTCCCTTAATAGTTGGAACCCCTGTATGTGATTACAGGTTTGGTTAGTTATGAATAACGGGCAACCCTTGTATGGGATTTCAGAGGCCCCTTGACTATTGGTTGGTTAATGTAACAGGGTACCCTTGAATGGGACTCCTTGATGGTTTTGTTTGTATATATGTAACAGGAAACCCCTGTATGGGACCCCTTGGTGGTTGGTCAACATATAACTAGGTATCTGAAAATTTAATCAGTACAACAGTTATGAAATTCAGTACAACATTATAACACTCTTGCGGAAGACATAATGACGAGGAGGGAGAGGAAAGTCAAAGTCAAAGTCAAAACCTTTATAGAGGATACATATCATGGGTTTAGATAAATATCATGGGTGTTTTTAATCCATATGTATTGAAATATTGTTTGTTTTCCTAATAAAAATAAGCAAAAATAAAAAAATGGGTGTAGATAAAGTCTTGTGTGCAACTGTACATAATTAGGTATTAAAACATTATAGTACAGTTGCATAAATAACTATTTTGTTATTTTTATTATTTTATTATATTATTTTGGAACTTTAATTTAAATTTATTATTATTAATGAATTTTAGTCTAATTGTTTCGATTTTATTTAATATTATTTTATGAATGTAAACGTATGATATGGATTGATCCGAAATAAATGAATTATTATTATATGTTATGACCTCATCTATAACCCCTTAGCAGGAATACGTCATATTTCCAGTAACCCTGTATAATAATAATAATTATTCTCTGCAGTGTATTTATACTATGATAGTACGGAAGCCTCAGTGCGCGAGTCCGACTCGCTCTTGACCGATTTTTTTACCATTATTTTCCACTTTTACAAAAAAAAATTCCTCTTTATAATATTAAGTTTAGGCTTTGCTATAATCAGTGTAGATGGCGTCCACTTGGTCTCCCGCATCCATGTGGTAGGAGAGAAAGTAATTGAAAACCGCAAGATTCGTGACAGTTGACCTGCCCTTCAAAAACCCATGCTGCTGTTTAATGAAACTTGCTTTAATACAGTTGTAAAGTTGATCATGAACGCATAGTGTACGATCAACTTTACAACTGTATTAAAGCAAGTTTCATTGAAGAGCAGCATTGTTTTTTGAAAGGCAGGTCAACTGTCACGAATCTTGTGGTTTTCAATGACTTTCTCTCCTACCACATGGATGCGGGAGACCAAGTGGACGCCATCTACACTGATTATAGCAAAGCCTTCGACCGAATTGACCATATCATCCTGCTTGCTAAGCTACAATCACTTGGCATCCGCGGCAACCTATTCCGATGGTTCACTTCTTATGTTAGGAATCGAACCCAGACAGTAGTCTTAAATGGTTTCTCCTCTTCATGGGTTGGGATTTCGTCCGGGGTGCCTCAAGGATCATTGTTAGGCCCTCTCTTATTTGTGATATTTATCAACGATATTAGTTCATGTTTCAAAAATTCAAATTACCTTTTGTTTGCTGACGATATGAAAATCTTTAGAGTAGTTAATAACACCAATGATGCTTCACTCTTGCAAGAAGATCTGTTTAGACTAGATTGTTATTGTTAGAAGAATAAATTAGACCTAAATGTCTCTAAGTGTTTCACTGTTAATTTCACTCGAAAACGTAATAAACTCATCTTTGATTACAAATTGAAGCAAAAATCTCTTTTTATTAATACAAGTGCTAGAGACCTAGGAGTTATCCATGATAACAAATGAGTGTTTAATATGCATATTGAACATATCGTTGATAAATCTTACAAGGCACTCAGCTTCTTAATAAGATCATCTAAGTCATTTAAAAACATGAAAACGATTAAAATCATATACTGTGCGTATGTTCGAAGCCATCTTGAATACGCTTCACAAAGGACATCGTCGAAATGTGCCCTAGCATGCACAAACGAATGTCCTTCATTATAATTTTTCTATTATTTTTTTATTTTAATAGCAATTATTGATAGTAAACGGACATTCTGCGATAAAAAACGAAAAATTAAAAGTTCTGTAACTACTACACAATTTGCTGTCATCAAAAGCTTCTTATTAGAGATGTTCCGGTTATGTGTAAAGGCACAATTAGACCACACAATTTCAAGCGTGCGATATCTAGTCTGTCTTGAAATCGAGAGTAGACTAAATTACTCTGTTGCTAACAATTCTCGATTGAAACTGTAATTACATTGCTGCTTTAAGTAGAATAGTTGTCACAATGTTAATGTAACTGCCATTTTTGTCAGTATTTTAGCATACCACTAGGTGGGGCGCATAGAGTCGGAAACCCCTACCTTAGGCCGTATACAGAGAGCACGCTGGTTGCCGACCGGCGCTTGTTGGCACTGGCCCGCGTCGGTAACCGTTAACATAAAGCAAGCAGAGGCCCTATTATTGAATCGCTCGACTCCAGTCGAGCGCTCTTTTCTACGGATTTTCGTTCGACAATTGACTCAATCTTATACATTTGAGTTGATTTGTCGAACGGAAATCAGTAGAAAGAAACGAGCGCTCGACGTCAGCCGAGCGATTCACAAATAGGGCCCCAGGTTGAAGCAGGATTTCGTACTAAACGTCGCCAGCACTGACCGGCGCGTGTCGGCGCTTGTCAGCGCTTATCAGCGCTTGTTCATACAAATGCCTTCGCTGGTTACCTGCGCGGACCAGCGCTGACAAGCGCCGGTCGGCAACCAGCGTTCTCACTGTATACGGCCTTAGGTAATAAAAGTTGAAACCATCGTATGTACAGTTGGGCTCGGTCACACGAGCGATTTTTTCAACGCGCGATATTTTTACCGCCGACTAAGTTCCACGGAAAAAGGTACCTTATGCCTAGGCCTGGACATAAGGTACGGTCAACGGCCCGCTGGGCTTCCACGACAGGAGAATGATATTCAATTAATTTTATACTCAAATGCAAAGCTATTATTGTTCAAAATAAATTACATATTTTTGTCACTTTTGTATAACATCATGTGGTGCTCACTGTATCTTTTCCCGTGGAACGTCGTCGGCGGTAAAAATATCGCGCGGTGAAAAAATCGCTCGTATGAACGATCCCTTAAAGACTTGATAGATTGTGTGGTGCAACTTACACTATACTGCACTACACAATTTATTGGCTCGATTTATTGAACAGACTCGTCTGCGCGATTTCAAGATTAGAACAGACAATTTATTTACACTACACTAAGACAGCCGTTTGAACAAAACTGAAGCATTGCCTTTTAACTCTATTATTTGAAGTAATTTCTTTGGAATTGATGAATAATTGATTAATTTTTCATGAAATCCGAAGCTTTTACTTCAAATAATAAAAGCAAAAGGCAATGCTTTGTTTTATTCAATTGAGCCAAGATATCGCACGCTTGAAATTGTGTGGTCTAATTGATGCTTAACGAAATCGATGATTTAAAATAATCAAAATACTTTTTACATCATAATAATATCACAATTATGTAAAATAGCGTTTCGATCGATATTGAGGAAAATCGATTTTAGATTCGTTAATTCAATTAGCGGTATCGATTCTACGGAGGTGAAAGTGAGTGACATCTCCAATTGTTTTTTTTTACTCGCTCGCTCACTTGCTTTCTTGTTTGTGTTGTGTAGTGCGTTCTTATTTTTATTATTTTTGGATTACTTTTAATAACTTGGCTATTCTAACGGACTGATTTCCTGCAATAACATTAGACCCCGGCTTTGATTTATGGACTTTGTGATCTGCTCGAACGATAACTCGGCATTGACATCGGATTTTTGATACACCCCAACCTAATACAAAATGGAAAGTGTTTGTGTTAATTCTGACTCTGCTGGTGGTTCCATGGTATTGGAAGATGAGCAGATTCTTCGCTGTATACAACAAGTGCTTACATAGCGGTAAACCATAAATCTGTTCAGAACATATAAAGTGTACCTACATCTTTTGCGATTAAGTATAACCTCAAAATCGAATACATTCTGTAGTATGCCACAGTTCCTCAAGTTGTCCGTGTTTCAACAAATGCCTGATGAGAATTTATGAATGATTCCGAACATAACTAGCATTTTTTCATTGCTGTGCGCTTCTGGGGCATCAATGTATGGGGAAACGAGCGATGTCCTTTGGAACCCAGCATATGACAAGTTTTTTTTTATACTGAAGAAAGTATATGACACCTACATTAATAGTGTTGAAAAAAACCAGAGGAAATTTACACGTTTCCTTTGTGCTAAATTTAAGCTGCCATATTGGGACTATGAACAACGCTGTCATCGTTTGCATCTTTGACGAAACTTGCTGATATTAGTTTCCTTATGAATTTGGCTCAAGGTAAGATTGATAGACCGGAGCTCTTAAGCAAATCAATTTGAAAATTCCAGCCCTAAATCTTCGTCAGACATGATTTGCTTCGCATTCCCTTTACACGAACTAATTACAGAGCAAATAGTTTTCTAGTCAGATCATGCAAATTATTTAACGGAATGAATGGTGAGTTACTTAACGATAGCCGATTAGATTTGTTTTGTAGCGCAATAAGACACGTCAAAAGTTTAATGACCGACGACTTAACACTGCTTTTTGAAGCTTGATGCTTTCACTTAATTAATTTCATAGCTTATATAATGCTTATTTAGTTTAAGTCCTTAGACTTAAACTAAATACTTATATTGTGCAATAAGTAGCGTCTATCTGTGGAAGCTTGTAATTAGCCCTTAAGTAGCTATATTTATTGCCATAAGTTGTAAATGATGCTGTAAGCTCCCCAAAGAAAATAAAAAATAAAATAAAATAAGTACTTAGGTAGGTATAGGTTTAAATAAAGAATTATTAAAAAAATGAAACAATTTGTATCTTCAAAAAAAATACATACTATACCTGTTATTAAATTTTACGTAACAGGATTTACTCAAAAACTTAGAATAATAACACCTAGAATTTGTGTCCTCGTATGCAAAGTGAGACAACTAATACTGAGCCAAAATGGCTTTTTCAGATTTATATCCTTCATACGTTACCTAATCGTAATTAAAATCCAATAATATAGTAACTAATCTCCTAAATGTAGGAAAATTAAAACAGTTTTGTACTCGTACGCATTCGGTTTGATTAGGTGATATGGAGAGTAAAAATCTGAAAACGGAGCCATTTTGGCTGTTTTAGTTGTCTTACTTTTTAACCGACTTCAAAAATTTGAAAAGGAGGAGGTTATCAATTCGTCGCGTATATTTTTTTTTTATATGTATGTACACCGATTACTTGAAGACGGCTGAACCGATTGAAATGATCCAAACGTTATAACATGAGGTTTGTTCCCAAGTTGGTCCCGTTTTCTGAAATTTTGAAATCGATTCAGTAGTTTTCAAGTAATCTTGAAAATACTTTCGTTTTCGTTACCATTTTATACGAATTGAGACGGATTTTCAACCATTACTTTTTTGTTTATGAACCGATTTAGATGATTCTTTTTTGTTTAAAATAAAACACTTTAAGAATGATACCATATTAATTTCATTGGTATTGGACTCTGGATTTTGAAGATACACGAGGGAACTCCTCAAAATCAAATAGGAACTGTACAGTGATTGAAATATTGGTAGGTTTATGACAATCAAAAACAAGTTAAGTACCTATCTATTATCAAGGACATTCTGGACTAGAGTTAAACTGCGAAGGCCCAACGGAACTCCTGTGCAAATTGAGTTACTCGGGGTATACCATTGAAAAATGTGAAACATTATAACGCGTTATTTTATAAAATCATCGCTTACATACCTACCACAAAAAGTTTAAAATAAAAAAGCTTTTTAAAAAAAGCACAACCTCCTTCAAAAACCTTAAAAAACAGCTCTATAAAAAGCAAGAAATAATGTTCAAATCGATTAATTAAAACACGTCTATTGAAGTCGGGTAGGGCTTTTAATGTATAAACAATACAATAAGTAAAAGAAATACTTCCGTCTCCACCCGACTTCAATAGACGTGTTTTAATTAATCGATTTGAACATTATTTCTTGCTTTTTTATAGAGCTGTTTTTTAAGGTTTCTATCGTTAATAATAGAGAACTATAGTTTATAAGAAGGCCTAATAATTTCAATAGTTTGTAAGAATATTTGTTAATTATTTTTATTATTGTAAATTGCATACATATGTACCTTTTGCTATGGAGGAGCGGAGCCGCCTAATACAGGTATTATTAATACCTACTTGGTTGGTTCCAGCCTCAGAATATTGCTTGTACTGATTTTGGAAGAAATAAACATTTTTATTTTTTATTTTTTTAATTTTAATCGTTATGAGTCAAAAATTAAAAGTTTATATGACACAATTAACATTGGTGGACTGTTATGCGGTGACATTTCATTTGATTGGTAGATATGGTTGGCCGGTTGTGGAAGCTTCATCTGAAAAAATAAATTTTGATTAATAAACAAGTAATTTAATTAAGATAATCAAAATTTAATCATCATCATCCTCATCATTAGTCATACGTCCCCACTCCTTATAGAGTACTATACGTACAGTACGAGGCATATATCATGAAATTTTCTCGACGGAGTAGGGATAAGTTCGCGCATGTGCTCCTGTAAGGGACCAATAGAAAGAAAGAAATGCATTTATCCCTTCACCGCTACGTATGCCCAAAATACGCATTCCGTGCATTCCTCACCCGATTTCAAGATATATGCCTAGTACAGTATCAACCTTATTGGCAACATCTCGGAACATCGCGCGAGATGGCGCAGAACACAATGTAGATTTAAGTAGTTAGTACAGATCAGCACGAACAGCTATCGAGAAAAAAACGCGCGTAAAATTACTCGACACAGTAATTCTCTATGGAAAATCTCATTTTTTTCTCTTCGGTGGTAGAATGGCACTGTACAAAGGAGTTCAGGCAGAGTTCCATAGAAAAACCCCAAAGAATGTATAACGTGTCTGTATTTTTCAAAATGTAGGCATGTAATTAGTAATTTATGAATTCTATGGAAAATATTCAGATTTTTACAAAGATTTATGTTTTAAGAGTTATTTATGTTTGAAAGTTTTTTTTTGTAACCCCGACACTAAATAGCAAAACCAGTACCACGACAACACGTTTCGTTAGCTGCACTAGTGATACAGATTAGGACCACAATGTACGAGTCGGAACCAGATCAAACGGAAAATCTGTGCATATGTCGCACGTAACAAAACGCTTTTGACAGTTGACTGACAGATGACTGACAGCCGGCAGACATTCTTTTTTTTAACGCGCAATCACTTGTGCCACAGAACAAATATACTCAGGGGAGACGTGCTATCGCTGACAAAGATGTCCGTTTCATTGATATGCTTTTGTTAATGTCAATAATTAATTAAATCTAAATGAAGGAGTTAAAAATAATGTTGCTACTGTTTTATGATTCTAGTAACATAAAGTATTTATAGATAACAGAATTATGTTTATGCACGTTTGGGTTTCATGTGCCTGATGTCCTTTTCCATACAAAATTACTCTATAAAATGTTTTAAGCATAGTTATTATGAGTTATTATTTTCGATAGCTGTTCGCACAGGTGAGGGTAGCACGGCTAGGTCACGCATATAGTCGAATAAATCATATTTTTATTTTATTTATTATATACAATGTGTTACAAAAATACCCCTAATTCCGAATATGGTAGATAAGGACCATCACACTGAACAACTTTTACTATTGGACCAACTCTGAAATCGTGACAAAAATCCACATCATTAAAAATAAAACATTTTTTACGGATTACAGCGCGTATATTGGTTAATTCAGATGTTATTTTAGAATTATTTAGTTTTGATTTGTTGGTTTTTTGAGTTTCTCTACGTTTCGACACCTTTCCAGGGGCCGTGGTCACGGGACCGACTGAAGCAAAAAAGCTGCTCAAATTTTTATGAAATTACCCGCTCGGAACTTTATAAAAATGCATTCAAGTTTATTAAATTATTTTATAGCTGCGCTCTGATTTTAATAATAATTATAAGACTGATTAATATTAATTAGAAAACACGATCTACCACCAGTTTCTAAATTGGGAGGCCTCTCCGAGAAAAAAGGCTCAGCTGTTTCATACAAAAATTAATAACGAAAATATCGAAATGTATGAAAAAGCTGTTTATTTTCACGATTTCAGAGTTGGTCCCATAGTAAAAGTAGTTCAGGTTGATGGTCCCTATCTACCATATTCGGTATTAGGGGTATTTTTGTAACACGTTGTATAATGGATAGCTTCACAGCTGCCAATTTCCAAAAGGATTACACAATTCTTTTTAGTCATGCATTCAAAGAATTTACTTACTAAGTTCGACCGGAACCTGAAAAGATAAAACAATCGTTATTATTAATTATAATTATAATAAAACACTTTATCTACACCCATGCTTTAAATCAAGAATGGCCAACCCGCGGCCCGCGGGCCTCGTGCGGCCCGCCGGCCGTCTGTTACCTTGTGGCCCGCGGTGCCGAGCACATTTTTTTAAAGTTGGACTCATCTGGCGCGCACTATACACAGAATTTGGTAGTGCGGCCCGGGTTAAAATTCTACTTCCGAATTTTGGCCCAAGTTTCGAAAAGGTTGGCCACCCTTGCTTTAAATCCTCTGTAAAGCGTTCTAAAACGGTTAAGGTAGGATTCCACAGGACGCGGCAGACGGCAGGCGGCAACAGCTGATGACGACGGCATGTGCCGCAACGGCAGCCGGCACTACTTTGTAGTATTAATTTGTATGAGACCGATTCCGACATACGACTGCAACTGTGACGTCCTGTCGCGCGGCAGTTGCAGTCGTATGTCGGAATCGGTCTCATACAAATTAATACTACAAAGTAGTGCCGGCTGCCGTTGCGGCACATGCCGTCGTCATCTGCTGTTGCCGCCTGCCGTCTGCCGCGTCCCGCGGAATCCTACTTTTAGCTTACTGCCAACATTACAGTATAGAGGATGTTGCGTTAAACCGCGCGGATGATATAATGACGAGGAGGAAGAAGAAAGTCAAAGACAAACTCAAAGTAAAAGGATGTGAATCATGGGTGTTTAAGGTGTTTTTAATCCATATGCATTAAAATAGGTATTGCTTGTTTCCCAAATAAAAAAATAGCTGTAGATAAAATCTTGTATGTAAACAGTTGCATACATAATTATGTGTACAAATATGTACAGATATAATTAGGTATTAAAACATTATAGTACAGTTGCATAAATAACTATTATTTTACACTTGACAAATGTACTCACCGATAGAACCTCTTCCTACGAAACCACCTGAAACACAAGATTAATTATATTTTTTTTTCATCTCTTCAATAATCTAATTCCAAATTACATACTTTGACATTAAAATGTAGAAAAACAGGTTTTTAAAAAACTAAAACAAACATTTCTTTGTTGAAAATGACTGTTTTCGAATCGTAGGCTCTATCCATTAGTGATGGGCCGAGAGTCGAGACGGATATTTTTAGCCAACTCCAAAAAAGGAGAAGGTTATCAAGTTGACGGTTTATTTATGTATGTTTTACCATAACTTCGCTAGTTGTTAAGCGAATTACTATAATTTTTTTATTTGAAGGAACATAATTAGGCGTGGTCCCATAATTTTTTTCCTAAAAATATCAATTATTTAGCTTACCGTCGCACGAGTTTTACGCATTTTCAAGCATAATTTCTTTGTTTATGAACCGATTTAGATGAATCTTTTTTTGTTTGAAAGGATAAACCCAGAAAATGGTTATATTTTAATTTCATTAGTATTGGATTTGGACTTCGAAGATACACAAGGGAACTCATCAAAGACAAATAGGATATGTATAGTAATTGAGGTATATAAGTTTATAAAAATCGAAAACAAACAAACCTAGCTATGTTCTGCGACGTTCTGGACTATAGTATAGTTTTTTCTCCATGCAGTTTGGGTCATAAATCATAGCTCGGCCTCAGCCCGGCTAGGGCGGAGAGCATGTTGCGTGGGCGCAACGCCAGTATCGACAAATGAGTTATCGAAGGTAGGTACACGGCGCCGGCGGCGGCGGCGGTGCGGTACACAAATTTTTAACATAACTTGCATTCAAAACTATTGCATTGTACTTATAACTTTTTTAAAACATACTAATAATTTATTTTTATATTATTATTATCTTTTTTGCTCTTAAATTTAAACATAGGTATAATTACTTATTTTTTTTTAATAAAACTTGTAACATTCTAAACTGTTGTACTAATATATTTTTTTGTAACATAGATACTCAATTAATCATTTATTTTTAATCATTATTATTCTTATTTTAATAAATACGTTGTTTAATCTATTTTTTATTTCATTTTTATCACTAATCGACATAATGTCAAAACTAAATACACTATCTATACACTATACACTAACTACATACACTAACGCTTATCGACAACAATAAGCATCACTATGCCCGCCCATAAGGCCCGTGAGTGGGAGAGAGAGATTTGTACTGCCAGCAAAAAATCCAATAATCGTTTGCCATGCTGATCGATGCCAGCAATAATAAAAATCACATTTTCATATATTTTGTTTCTTTTTATGCACATCCTATACATTATGAAGTTATCAATTCTACCAAGCAATAACAAAATTGACCAGTGCCGTGAAGTTGTCGATACTATTCTTATTTGGCGCGCATAGTACTATAGACTTTGACATGGACTACGAATGCACAACGGAACTCCTTAAAAGCAAACAGCGTGAATTTGGAAATGTAGTTATGGGCATTGTACCATTCAAATATTATATAAGTTTAAAAAATACATCTGTGGTGTTTGGGAGAAACCTGTTAAGTCCAGAAGGGACATTTTACTGTATGAGACCTATCACAAATATACAAAAACGAAATTAATGAATCCTAGATTAGCATGTGTTTATCAGCTCAGTTCTATCACTTTTATAGTACAAGGTAGACTAATCAGAAATAGATAAAAATATAGGTAAAAAAACCGGCCAAGTGCGTGTCGGGCCACGCGCCATAGGGTTCCGTAGTTACCTTATACCATACCATATTTAATACCACCTATAATTTTTCGTCTGTAAAAATAACTTTGTTTTTCACAGTGTTGGTATGAATGACAAAGTTATATTTGCGGTTTTAGAAAATGTGCTACATCTCAAAAACTGATTACTATATCTCGTTCAAACCAATTTTGGTTGAAAGTTTTTATTAAGATCTACAGCATATATTTTTTTTAGATTTTTCACTCTCTTATTTCAAAAGTTAAAGGGGGGGGGACACACATTTTACCACTTTGGCGGTAAATATCTTTCAAACGGTTGACTTTGAGAAAAAGTTGTCTTAGAAACCTTAATGTCATTTTTAAAGACCTATCTATAGACACCCAACACGTGTTGGTTTGAAGAAAAAATTTTTTTTCAGTTTCAGTTCCATGTATGGGGAGCCCCCCCCTTAATCTTTTATTTTTCTTATTTTTGTATTAAATTCGTTAAGCGGTTAACAGATTACATCTATCTACCAAGTTTCAACTATGTAGTCTTAATACTTTCGGAATAAAGTGGCTGTGACATACGGACAGACAGACAGACAGACAGACAGACAGACAGACAGACGGACAGACAGACATGACGAATCTATAAGGGTTCCGTTTTTTGCCATTTTGGCTACGGAACCCTAAAAATTGATAACATTGTCTACTAAAAAAATTACCGATTTGAAGTTAACAGGTTTCTCCCAAACACCACATATTTACACTGTTACATACCTACTAGTACAGTAGCCCGTAGAACATTTAAATCTCCAAAAAGGTTACCGTTTGCCGTTGTGATATAGTTAATTATTACGAAATTATAGATACTTTAACCCAAGTTTTACAGATCGCAACTCGCCGTAACCTATATTTGTATATCTCCAAAATTGATATTTTTTTATTTTTCGAGGTTTACCACATAGTTTAGCTATTTTCGTGTTCTACAGCTTGGTTTGATTGCCACAGATAAAAGTAAGACTATAAAAAGTAGCCATACACAGATTTAAGACCTGATGAAAATGGTTGGACTTTATCTGGTCTTAAATCTGTGTATGATCACTTTCCATAGTCTTACTATTATCAGTAACAATCAAACAAAGCTGTAGAACACGACAATAGCTAAACCATGTAGTAAACCTTGAAAAATAAAAAAATAAAAATTTTTGGAGATATACAAATATTATTGCAGGTTATTATATAAGGTTATTGCGGGTTGCAATCTGTGAAACTTGGGTTAAAGTATCTATAATTTCGTAATAATTAACTATATCACAACGGCAAACGTTAACCTTTTTGGTGATTTAAATGTTCTACGGGCTACTGTACTATACCACTAAAAAGTTGAAAATACAAAAGTTTCTTTTTTAGAGAAAACCTCTTTCAAAAAACCTGAATTATAAACAAAATAAGCTTCAAAATTAAATACCTCTAAAAAGCAAGAAATAATATGCAAATCAATAGGTACGCATATCAATTTTAATAAAACACGTCTATTGTAGTCGTATGGGGCTAGAGGTAATTATTTTTTATTCTATAAGTCCAACCCGCCTTTATTAGACGTGTTTTTTTTTTAAATTGATATGCGTATTGCATATCTAATCTTTAGAGGTGTTTAATTTTGAAGCTATTTTTGTTTTTATTTTTAAGTTTTTGAAGGAGGTTTTTTTGTATCCGAGTATTTTAGTAATCGTTCAAAAAAACAAGTTTATTTGACTCCAGTTACTTGCATTGGGTATTCGAGTACTGAGATTAGTATTCAAATACTGTTTTGACATGGGTGTAAGCATGTGACGCATGAATTTGCATTGTTCCACAAAATTCTTCACTAAGTAAGTATATATTACTACACAAAATGACATTGGTTTATGTATTCATTCCCACAATAAATAATAAAACATAGCGTTACAACTAATTATCGAACTGCTTTGGTATTCATATACTTTTAGTACTCGAATTTTCTATTCGAGTACGTAGGTATCCAAATAAAATTTTTTTCTTACTCGCTCGTCACTATTTCTTTGCTGAAATAAAAGACAGCAATGTTTGTTTTGGCAAAAATTGTTATGGCAAATAATTTTTATAGATAATAACAATATTGAAAATAAATTGTATGGCAAATTAAAATAATGTACTGATTATGCCATTTGATTTCTTATGAACAATGAAATTAGTGAAAATATTTTTTGTATTGTTAGTTATAGCAAATGAAACGTTATGATTGATATAACACCACATTACATAGCATTGTCCTGGATTACCCTGTTATCCAAATATATAAAGCTGCTGAAGTAAGGTACTTTTTCTATTTTTTCTTAGGGATTATTTTTAGTACTTAACCTATAGTTTAAAAAAAACGGAACAATATGACTATTATGAATTGCATGATATTGTATGTAGTAAGTTCAGCTTCAAGTATCTGGAAAACGGGGCAGTCTGGCACAATGATATGTATGTGGCGCTATATATAAACATCCATAGATTAACCCTACAAAATATCAAGCTGAGATCTGCCAAACCTCGGTGCTTAACATGTTAGATATCTCGTATATTAAAATTATTACAAAATGATTGCCATTATAACATTCGGGTCTCATAACGTACGGGTCTCTTATT
The DNA here is from genome assembly GCA_943789525.1 of Agriphila geniculea. Lineage (NCBI taxonomy): Eukaryota > Metazoa > Arthropoda > Insecta > Lepidoptera > Crambidae > Agriphila > Agriphila geniculea. The sequence continues at coordinate 12,981,602 of OX038893.1, forward strand.
TTATATACTGTGTTACACTATAATACCAACTAAGAATGACAGTCTAAAAACTGAACCTAATAATTTTATTGTAAACTCACCCGATTGATTTACATCGACTGGAGCTGGAGCTGGACTGCACAAGGCAGCTGACAGCTATAAAACATAATAATTAATAATGGGATTAGTACTTATCATCGAAAATCAATAAATTCATCGAAAGCCATTTTACCGTCATATTATCGGAGATCCACTTCATCGAATAGGCTATTTTACCGATGGGTAATTTCACCGACAAGCCATTTGGCGGAAAACTTATTTCACCGATAGTACATTACTTCGAACGTCATTTTATCGAAAGGGAAATAAAGTGATCTCACTGATCGATGACTTAGCGATTTGGCTGCTGGAATGCACCCACAGTTGACTACTAAATACTCTTTGTTTTTATAAGTATTTTTTTTAATTATAAATAAAACTTTTTGATTGGTATTACTTTTTACCCTTTCGATAAAATGGCGTTCTAAGAAATGTACTATCGGTGAAATAAGTTTTCCATCAAATGGCTTGTCGGTGAATAATGACCCATCGGTAAAATAGCTTATCGATGATTATGGCGGTAGAGAAAATGGCATTCGATGAATTCATTTTCGATGGCCAGTCCTAATCCCATTAATAGGGATAACAGTAACTATTTTTTCAATTTAATGTCTGTCTACAAGGTGTTTGGTAAAAGCCTTATAAAGCTGAATATGGTAGATAAGGACCATCAAACTGAATAACTTTTACTTTGGGGCCAACAACACTGAAATCGCGAAAAAAAATATCAGCTGTTTCATACATTTTGATATTTTTTTCGCGATTTCAGAGTTGGTCCGATTGTAAAAGTTGTTCAGTTTGATTGTCCCTATCTACCATATTCGGCTTTATAAGGCTTTAACCAAACACTTTGTTTAAGAACGATTGACGACGAATTGGGAATGATAGAACAGATTGGTGATTCATAATAATGCAATGTAAATGCTTGAAGTAGCCGCACTAGTAGCACATAAAAAGCATTACTACTGGGCCCAGCATTTGTTTTTACAGGGATTTTTTAATGTTCCCAGTGCTGTGCCATAATAGCCCTAATACGGAGGCCTAATGGACCGTGGAAGCTATGTCGTAGATTTGGGTAAAAACAAAGACGAGAACGTTGGCATTTTGGATTATTAACTAATTTTTGAGCTATTTTGGTGTAAGAAATAAATAAAATGCCGTATTGTTTTGCTCCTGGGTGTAATAATATGTCTCTAGAAGAGAAACTTGCTTGCTTCAGATGTTTTTTTTTTACCCAAAATGGCAAACTCTGCCATTATGTGACTTTACACTGCCACGGTCTATATAGAGTACAAGCGGCCGCCCGCGACTTCGTCTGCGTGGAAAGATTTTTGCTATCCCTCGGGAAAAATATTTTTTTCGGGATAAAAGGTACCCTATGTCCTTCTCTGTACCCCTGACAACGTGTATGCAAAATTTCATGATGATCGGTTCAGTAGTTAAGACGTGAAGGCGTAACAAATAAACAAATAAGCAAACAAACAAACGGACTTTCGCATTTATAATATTAGTTATTAGTAAGGATTGACGACTGAAAATACAGCTGGGACCAACGACTTAATGTGCTTTTTGAAGCACAGAAAAGTAAAGATATTAGCGAAAAAAATTGAGTCATCTACTGCTCTATAAGTAAAGGGCGTATTGTAAGTCCACCAGCGCCGCAAATCAAGGATAATGATGACAACGAAATAACTATGTTTAATAAAGTTTCAGTCCTAATAGAGCCCATCTGTATGTTCCTTACCATGTCGACGAGTGGGTGAATGCGTCATAACATAACGCTGTATTGAAAGGAATGGAAACATTCCTCAGAAGCAGATAAATGTTGATAAATAAAACATATTTATACTTACCAGAGCTGCGATGACGAAGAGAATTAGAGTGAATTTCATATTGGATAGTTTTTGAGTTCCTGAAACAGAATACTATATGCTCCACCGAAACATCTTTATATACCCAGACGGTATTTACAAAGCACTATTTGCAGTCTGTCCATGTTTATTTAGCCTTTGTCTCTTTTATTAAGAGTACTTATAGAACAATATATCTGCGTTAAAAATTCATTAAAGTTCTTATTGTTTCAGCGGGTAGATGTACGTCAGCGAGTATGTTTTGTATTTTTTATGCCTTTAAATGTCCTTATTCACATTTTAAATTGGTTAAGAAGATAATGCATTATAAACTATATCCATACATCTTATGCAAGGATTATTCCAGAATGAACATTTTGGTTTCACGAAAAACTTTTCAACGACCATAGCATGTTTTAATTGTATTAAACAAGTGACTAAGCTCCGCGAAAAGGGACTTAATGTGATGAGCATATTTCTAGATATGAGTAAAGCCTTTGACTGTGTGTCACACACTTTGCCCATCAATAAATTGGAGAAGTATGTTGTCAGAGGAACAGCTTTGAAATGGATCGAAATAACAGTTTGTTGAAATTACGAGACCGAAAATAACACAACGGACTAACCTATTCTTGCCTTAACAAAAAATTAATATCCCACAGGGCAGTATTTTAGGGCCTTTATTATTTCTGTTGTACATGAACGACTTACCAAAAGTCACTCATTCAAACGTGTATTTTGTACGCAGACGATCCAACACTCATCTTAAAAATCTGAAAATTGATCTTCTAAATGTAGTAAAATGAGTAAAATGGTTAGTTAGTAATATTTAGGTTATTTAGATTATGGTTAGGCAGCTTTTAGAGTGCATTGTTGTTCTTGGATTATGAGCCAAAACCAATCTGTTTATATTCCTACTTGCACGTGGATACACTTCTTTAGCAGTTTTATAAAGATGCATATGCTGTCTAACAAAATTCCATGATTCAAAAATGTATAAACATGGAAGGGTTAATATTTTCAATTCTTTAAAGTGCGGTTTATATGATTCAAACGGTTTATTTCCTACTATTGCGCGTTTACACTTCTTTTGGGCTATGAATACCCTATTAATGTCGGTAGAGTTTCCCCATACCTTAACACAGATGCTACATGAGCATGGTAAGCTGTAAAATCCGCTTGAAAAGAGACTGTTTGCCGCAGATTAGATAAAGTAGTTAAACTTTTGTCTCGCACTACACCATGATGTGGCATGAAATATGTGTACTCGTCTTGTTTAAGTGTTGTATTTTCTGTCATGTGACCTAAAGTGATGTAATATTTAAATAATTGAGTGTATTGTGCTTTACAGCCTAGGTCACGTTTGAATCTAAGTTCTAGTAAAATGGACCCATATAACGCTTGTTCATAAGAGTCACCCAGCTATTGTAGCGATTCCTTTAATAAAATTGTTACAACAAAACGACCGTCGTCCTCATTTACTGTGGTATTTATAAAGTTATACTCACATTCTTCTTCGTCCTTTGATATTGGTTTACGAGTTGCAACAGTTTTAAGTTCAAAAATTAAATTAATTACTCGTGAAGACGATCATCGGTTTGTGTTAATTAATATTTGCAATGGACTGTATAATTTTTATGTAATGTGAGAATGAGTCCGGATATGATCCACCCAAGTTTTGTCTCACTTAATGTCGGTTTGTTTTTACCTAGTGAGATATTGTTTGAACACAACAAGCTCCAAAATAGATCTATCTTAAGTAACATATCGACTTTGGATGGTGTATGGAATGTAGGATCCGCTAATGCAATGTTTTGTGGAATATCTAATGTTGTATAATGAATGTGTGTGCTTGGAAGCAACTGTGTAATATTTGGAACGACAAGACAATTATTGGTTCTTGTGTATGATGTGGCGTGTGATGATATAATGACATCACATCGCTTGAATATGCATGATGATTGACCATTCAACTCTTCAACTGTTGTTGAAGTTGAAGTGGTAGGCAAATTGAGTTTATTATGTAAACTGTCTGTAATGAAGCTCGAAGTACGACCACTGTCCAATAATGCGCGGACAGTATGCACATGACCATCGTGGTCTTTGACTTTAGCGAGAGCCGTTAACAGTAAAACGTTTATAAAATTATGAATGGTAGATAATGATATATCCTTTGTTTGAGTGAGAGGAACACCTTGAGATTGTGGCGATTGTACACTGTAAAAAACAACATCATTCGCATTTGTAACGGGTAATGTGGATGTGTCTGTATTCGACTCCGTAGGCTCATGTGAGTTGGATGTGTTCGTTTAAATATAATAAGGTATTATATGGCTTGTGGTACAGTCGACACAAACATAATCTGCATGTGTTAACGTCGTAAACTTGACGTAAACAATTAAAGCATAATTTAAGTGCCTTTGCTCTCTGAATACGTCTTTCAACAGGTAAAGATTTGAATTTTATGCAGTGATAAATAGCATGTCTATGCTCGCAAAGAGGACAACAACATTTTTGCGGTGATGGAAGTGAATGTGACTTGATAGTGAACGCCCTTTGTCGTGTATGTGTAATGTCACTATGTCTACGGCGTATGTTACTATGGTTTGCTTCATCCATAGTTTCCAGCAAATCAGCTCGAATAGTTAAAAATTTGTTGAAATCGGCAAGGGTAGGCAATTCAGTTAAATGAATTTCTGAATGTCTTCCATTCACGAGTTGTTATCGGGTCTAATTTACTGGAAATAATGTGAATAATAAGTAAATTCCGATCACCTCAATCTAATGTTTCGGCAAATCTAATGTTTTTAAAGCTCTTAAGTTACGGTTGACAGTATCTATTGTGTTCAGTAATGATTTTGCTGTCTCTTTAGGAATGGAATCTATGTTGAAAATGGCTTGAATTTGATTGATGACAAGATATCGCTTATTGTTGTAGCGGTCACATAAAAGTTACCATGCTATATCATACTTAGTTCTCGGTTGAAAGATTCAAAGAACTTATAATTAAAAAAAAACCGGCCAAGTGCGTGTCGGGCCACGCGCCATAGGGTTCCGTAGTTACCTTATACCATACCATATTTAATACCACCTATAATTTTTCGTCTGTAAAAATAACCTTGTTTTCACAGTGTTGGTATGAATGACAAAGTAATATTTGCGGTTTTGGAAAATGTGCTATATCTCAAAAACTAATCACTATATCTCGTTCAAACCAATTTTGGTTGAAAGTGTTTACTAAGATCTACAGCATATATTTTTTTTAGATTTTTCACTCTCTTATTTCAAAAGTTAAAGGGGGGGGGACACACATTTTACCACTTTGGCGGTGAATATCTTTCAAACGGTTGACTTTGAGAAAAAGTTGTCTTAAGAACCTGAATGTCATTTTTTAAGACCTATCTATAGACACCCAACAAGTTTTGGTTTGAATAAAAAATTTTTTTTCAGTTTCAGTTCCATGTATGGGGAGCCCCCCCTTAATCTTTGATTTTTCTTATTTTTGTATTAAATTCGTTAAGCGGTTAACAGAATACATCTACCTACCAAGTTTCAACTGTGTAGTTTTAATACTTTCGGAATAAAGTGGCTGTGACATACGGACAGACAGACAGACAGACAGACAGACAGACAGACAGACAGACAGACAGACAGACATGACGAATCTATAAGGGTTCCGTTTTTTGCCATTTAGGCTACGGAACCCTAAAAAGCAATGTCTCTAAACGATGAACGCGATAGCTTTTGTATAGATAAGATAAAGTAATGTATAATCTAAAACTAAGCTATTGTCTATTATAACGGGTGTAAGAAGACACTCAACAAAGCCGAAGTCCTTGCATTCCGCTCATCATCAGGATCATTTTTGTCTTTTAATAATCTAAAAACCTGGGAAACCAATAGCTACAAAGTTATTAAAGGTCAAAGGCAAAAATTTTTTTCAAAATATTTATGAAATCTTATTTTATTCGATATTTCCTAACTGTTGTCTACAGAAATATTATAAAAATTTTATGTATTTCGTAATATATAATGGCTTCAAAACGTCATCACTCAATGAATTTCATGAGCACTCAGATAAACGCTGCCTTTCAACTCGGCCGCACGCAGCTGTATAGCATTCACTCGCACAATAGGCGTGGTCTATTGTACGCGTTACATTGCGTGGTAATGTATGCAATGCTTTTTTAACACCAAAAATTAAAATCGATTCCCAGCAATCATTTTAAACAGAAATGGTCCTAATGATGGGCAGAATGCGTGTGCTTCATTGAGGATCTTGTTACACCTATGTCTTAAGTTTAAATTGCAATTAATGTAAACTATTGAACTGAGTGTAGACTATTTAACCGAGTGTAGACTATTTAACTGTATAAGGGATAAAAAGGAGAACACTACAACAATTTCGGAACACTCTTTCGGATAGCTGCCGGAAGCGATCGCGGGGTTCTCAAGACTACTGCAATTAAAATGGCGGGCGTGCACATCGCAATCGGCGCACATACATGCCTTCTTTATTTGAATTTAAATGAAATTTACAAAATTACGTAATTACGCTATATATCAAAGTATTTATGACATATATGTATTATTTTAAGCTTATTTACTTATTTTAAGATTAGGTTTAGGTATTTTCTTTTACATTTATAAAGTTTGCATTTTAATTAATTATTACTTATAGTTTATAACCGTACACAGTATGCGTGTGTGAGTGAATGAGAGAATGTGTGAATGCGTCGCCTACAAACTGGATGCAGACTATTTAACTGATGTAGACTAACTGAATGTAGAAAAACTAAGGGGAAATACCATTAATAAAACGTAAGAAGTCCTTCAACAATTTTTCAATTATTTTAAATATTTAAAATAATCGGAACGCTCATTAAGCAACAATTCTATCAACCATATCAAATAAGTAACACAATTAACATAAAAAGAACGTTCATTGAACAATAATTCTATCAACCACATCAAATAGGAAACACAATTAACATAATAGGAACGTTCATTAGGCAACAAAAATCGACCAGATCAAATAAAGAACACAAGCATTAACACAGAAAATAATGAATGATTGAATGGAATAATCTGAACAGTAGAAATAAAACATGTTAAAATAATACTGAACTTTCTGTTCCAGAACATTTTCACTTGACTCACTACAGTAGAATGTGTCAAAAATATGCTATGCTCTGCAATAAGATGTATCTTACAGGTTTCAGAAATTTTTGTTGCAGCCGTAACTATTTCTCGCATATTGTTATCCTACTAAAATTATAAATGTGAAAGTTTGTGGGTTTGGATGTTTGTTCCTCAATCACGCAAAAACTACTGAACGGATTTGGAAATTTGGCACACAGATAGTAGAACGAAAACTACGCGGGTGAAACCGCGGGCGGCCACTAGTACAATTATAGAATTCAGTATTCTGACTGACTTTTTGAACTTATTGTTATATCTACGGAAAATTGTGCGGTTTGGTTTAGTTTCATGCAGCTGAATCAATATGAATAGCCTTGAAAATCGGCTGAATTGCGACGTTTATGAAATGATATGTAGGAGTTACACGTGGAGTTGTTTAAGTTCGTATTACCCTTTCGGAACGTTCAATCCGTTTCCCAAAGTATCTGTTCCTAAAACGATGTTCCTAACATCGGATCCAAAATCCTAGTTTCCTAAAACACCCGTTTTCTAATACACCACACCTCACAAAGCATCAGTATGAGGTCGAATAATGTTAATTAGTTTAATTTATGTGCATATCCCCACATGAAATTATAGTTACGATGGGGCTGACATGTAACTTTATTACAAAAGCTCCTTTAAAAATAAAGAGGAAAAAAAAGGATTGGACTCCATAAACTACTTAAACCTAAACCAATCAGTTAAGTAATATATTTTATCTACTCTCATATCGTAAAATTAGAATTATGAATTTCAAATCGAATTTATATTGACATACTTTATACACGCAATACCGAAAAAAAATTAAAAAGTTATTTTATAACATACCTTCGCTATACTAAGCAATGTTATAAAATAACTTTTTTTCTCATTACGATACAGGGCAAATCCAAGAAGAAGGCAGTGCCGTGATATTAAAAAGAAACAACGATATTTCCACATACTTTTCAAGATTAAAATGTACTCTATGGTGATCGATGACTCATCGTAGCGATTAGTCTTCTGGAATACACACACTCATCTCATTATTTATTTTTCTAATTGATTACGCGCCATTTTTATATTTTAATTTTTACTTTTGCTTAAAAATGTCATAGTAGTGAGTGGAAATTTGACTCCACCCGGTATTTTAGATGCGGCGACGGAAAAACGTCTTACTTAACCTAAGGTAAGTGCCGACCTACCGATAAACTACAAAGTTACTCTTTTTATCATTGATATTTTATTTTGTAGAAGTTTTGTAGGTTCAATCACAAATTGTATGAGAGTAGATAAAGTAGTGTATGAAACTGCACATAACTAGGTATTAAAACACTCGTGTGATGCTATTAAAAACACACTCATGTTTTAATACCCCTCATTATGCGCCAGTTTCATAAACTACTATTTCAACACACTTGCTCGTAAAGTGAGCCCTAATACATCACTTTTAGGGCCGTAAACCGAGCTAGAAGTATCAAACACTATGCGTAAAAATATGATTATATTAGTGCGTTATAGAACTATCCCTACAAAGTTAAATAAGTACCTTACTGCAAATTATATGCGAGTAAACAGGGCATTCCCAATTTAACCGAATAATACAGTATTTTTTTTTAGAAATAAAAAAAGGTTCCTCTGAAATATTCCTCTGAAAATTAATTTACATTTTTGAAATAAATAAATTTTCAACACAGTTGCTCGTAAAATGAGCCCTAATACATCGCTTTTAGGGCCATAAACCGAGTTATAACAAATACCGTACATTAATGTATAAAATACAAGTTTGTTATAGAATTATCCCTACAAAGTTAAATTAGTACCTTACTGCAAGTTCTATGCAAGTAAACAGAGTATTCCCAATTTAACCGGGTAAAACAGTTATTTTTTTTGTAACAACATTTATGCCGCTGAATATACATCATTTTTGGAATAAATAAATGTGTAAGTCCTTAATTAAGTCAAACAAATATTTATTAATATCAAATTATTCATTGCTCATAATATTTTGGTATAAAATATTAAAATATTTGCATTTTATCACTTAAAATTATAATTTTGAAGTAGGTGGTATGCTCACTCATCCCTTTGTTTGCAAAATATTCTTGCATTGGGCGTGTGAAAAAAACAAAAAAAACCTGCGCCTTTTCCCATAATTTTCATATTTTGTTTTTGTCGTATTACTTTGTTTTTTCCTCGCAAATGTGTTGAAAACTTCGTATGTAACTCGTTAGCTCTTGCTTATTGCACACTCGGCTGAGTTACGCCCTCGCCTACGGCTCGGACTAAAACCCACAGCCTCGTGCGCAATGAGCAACTTAAGCTAACTTGTCTCTTAATGTACTATTTCACCTCTCCATCACGAAAAGGCCGCTTTTGGCGCGTAAAATCGATTTTTGCTGCAAGCAAAGCAAAGTGCTTTTTTATTTTTTTTACACCACCTTTTGAAATAATTAAATTAAAAATTAAAAAGAAATAGAGTGACAAGGATGAGACTTGTAAAATTGATAGGTGCGAAAAGAAGCTTTCTGTTTGTAACACCTTTTTTTCACATACCTATAGGGCAACAAACACTTGATTTTGAAGAACTTTTTATGGTGAAATTCTCACTGTAGTCTTGAGGGAGGGGCCGCAACATTAGGTATAAGGTCTAGGTATAGGTTTAGATAGGTATTACAAAACACTCCCAGTGTTTTCATATGGTTTTTGATATGATTAGCGTTTGTAAATTGTGTGCAGATATCTACCTTTGGTTTGAGTTAGTTTCCAATAGCTTAGCGAATGTCGGCGATTGTACCACACATTCCGGCAACAGGGCATTCACTTAAATTCATTTTAAAACATCACTCACTAAGAATTTTAATACTTTTCAATAATTAAATCAAATAAAATATAGTGTTTACATATTTCACACAGCTGACAAGCACTTTGACAAGTGACAACTGTCAGATGTGACGTTTGGCGCTTCATTCGTTATGCTAGTCCCACAGACCAATAAACTTATACTTTGTCGATAAAATAAAATAAATAAATATGTCTTACTTGTTATTTTAAATAATTAAAGTAAATGTTAATGTCTGGCATGTTAGTTAAAGATTTTAATAATTATATTCATGTAAAAGTTAAGTATTTTCATACACTGTAGTCTGTCTATGGTGCAGTCTGTTGTCTATGGCATTCGAGAGTTTTCGAGACGTTTCCAAGAATGACAGCAGACGTGATTCTACGGAAGTTACTTTTTTTGATTGATTCTGATTGTTCCATTGTCGACTGTGTCGTGCAGATGCAGATTTTGTTATGTGAAACCGTCATTTTTGCAACTAGTCGTTGGTTTCCTTTTGTTTTAATGATGCGTTGAGCATCCTTTTAAGTGGGCTCGAGGCTCATTAATTTATCTTTCAACATGTCTCTTATGAGATAAAAACCTGTAAGAATTCAAGCCCAATTTGGTAAGCAAATCAACTTGGTTATAAGGATTGTTGTAGAAAAACCTTGTGTTCAATGTGACGACAATTGGGTGACTTTATCTTTTAATTGAAGGCCTCCCATAGTTTACCTCAAAATTTACGTCAAGACTATGGCTTAGCGTCGCTATAAGTATGCGCCGTGAATGATTCCAGTCCCTACTTTCACATAAATGTCGGCATGACGCAGCACGTGGTATACATTGCGTCTGCAATGAGTGTGTCACCATAACCGAGGTATCCTGCAGTATTCTTTCATTATTACCGTAGCAACAGTGTTCCGTAACATGTATCCGGGGAATCAATCCACGCTCAGATAAACCTTTTTCACCCTAAGTACCTATACATTTGCAAAGGTTACTCGAGGTCATGTTCAATTTAGTCCAGAGCAGGTCTACAGCCAATAAATGTCTTAGACATACTTTAAATTAATTTAGGTTCAGCGTAAACTCTGGTCATGAGCCAGAATGTATAAATAATTCTATTTTACTATGAAGGTCTTGTGTTAAGATGATAAGTGATTTGTATTTTAGCATAAGTCCTGTCAGTAGGTACATATAGGTTCGTTTCTAGACAGACGGCACCTTATTCCGTCCAACTGGCTGGAAGCGAGCGAATTTGTCCTCACCTTAACTTTTAAGGGTTTCTAGTTATAAATCCCTTATTCTTTAGTGGTTTTAATTTTATAGTGAGTCCCAAGGGTATTGTTATTGCGATAAATGTATGGTCTTACTTTAACCTGTTAAGGGTCCCTGCTATGCCATTTTGCCTTCGTGCGGTTTTAACATTAGTATGGGTTCCCAAGGTAATATGTATTGAAATATAATGTGTGACCTCACTTTAACCCTTCGGATTGCTCGTTAAACCCCGTATAACCCATGTGGTTTTAAATATTTTTATGACACGTTTCTTAACGAATAGTTGTTAACTTTGTGTTAGTTATTCGATACGTTAAATAAATGTTTGTTCCAACAGAAATCTGGTTTGATTTATTAAACTCACTTTGTTTCGATCTGTGGACACTTTAATCTTTTTAATCTTTTACTTTTTTGATATTAACGGCACCCAAAATCATAGTTGGTCCATAGATGACTGAGCCACGCGAATCCACATAACCCCTTTGCTCTACCGATTAAAATTTTCAGTGGGGTAAATACCATCAATAGCCCCGGGGTAAAAATTTTCATTACATGTTGTCGGACATGGATTAAAAAGTAAAAAAATAAAATACACGGATATACCAAGGAGTTTCAAACAAGGATTGTTGAAAAAGAAGATTGATAATTCGAAATAAAGAGTGTGGACGAAATGATGTCGCATTTATGAAATTAATATAAAATAAGAAAAATTAATGAAATATTATAACAAATTAATATTTTATGATTATAAATAACTAAACAAGTTGGGATATTAATAAATAAGAGAAGAAAAGCACAACGTAATGTAAAACAAAACGACGGGAATCTACTTTCCTCTATGAATGCTTTTTTTCAGCATACAAACGTATGCTGAAAAAAAGCATCGAACTATTTTTGTGATAAAATTACGAAAAGGAGTGCGTCCAGCCATGATAATAGTTGAGGGAAGAAGTTTCTTATGCTGAATTAAACTTTTTACTACGAAAATACACCTATAACACCTTCGCTGGTAGAGGTGAAAAGTTGTATGTTTGACATGAGACCAAAGTTTTGTTCTGCCTCGTGCACAAATTGACTTTGGTCACTTGTGTAACAAATAACTATTGTTTTTGGTTAGCCTCGTTTTATTATGTTTTTGAAACTTATCTGATAATTCGTTTCACAACAATACATAAGTACATTTTAAAATATGACATACAGACAGACAATCGATTTGAGGATAATCAAATTATAAGAAATGTATGTTTGAAGCGAGAGAAAAATCAATGCCCTGTTTATCAAAACTGTACTTTTAAAAAACAAGCTTTTTCCTTATGAAAATAGTTATTCCACAAACCCGTTTATCAAAACACGTTAAATTAAACGCTCCAAATATTTTTGTTTATTTAACTAATATGTTTTCACCCTTACATTAGACATTTTGTTAATAAAAAAAATCCAAACTTGTAAAAAAAATCACAGATCTCGTGCCTTTCACGACCTTCTGGTACATTGAAAATGAATTTATTGAATGTTATAAAAAAAAATATTCCTTTGTTTGAATTAGTAGTTACAATACTTTGAAATACAGCAAAGCCATGAACAATTTTGGATCTACTTTTCTGTGATTCGTGTGTATGAATTTAAAAAAAAGTTTTAATATACAACATTACTATTTCAATTCAATTCAATTTTCAATTCAATTCTTTATTGTGAAATAAACAAGGGTCAATACATAACAGATCTTAAGGCTAATTTATTTGTATAATTCCACCAAGTTTTACCTTTGCAGGTGTATTCACATATTTAACTACCTATTATATTACATGCAAGATATTTTACATATTTACATATTAAAAGGTAGTAAAAAAAATATACAAAAATTTCTAGAATTTGTTTTGAGAACTACGTTAAACCTCCATAACAACTCAGCTATTATGCGACGCGCACCTAAGAAGCGCGCTTCCCGAAATTACTCCAATATGCTACATATTGTAGCCCTCGTTGATACGCGTCTTTTGAGGCTTCAACCATTCAAGTAGCCTTAAAACCTACGACACCAACAAGGCGATGTCGCACTCTGAGCGAAAATGGGGGCTTTACTGAAGTGATCGAAAAACTACAGCTTAAAGGTTAAGCTACAGGGCAAACCCTTAACCTGATCATCTTTGTTTTAGGCTTAAATTGTAGCTGACTTAATTGTTCAGAGGTACTTTTCCTAAAATTTTGATATCATTATTTGTTTCCAAAATATCGAGCGTCAAAATCAAAAAAACGGAAAAAAATGAGATTTTTTCCACTATTTCGGCCATAATTTTTTTCGTTTTTTATTTCAAAGTCAAAGTCAAAGTCAAAATTAGCTTTATTCAAATAAACTTAATTATTAAGTACTTTTGAATCGTCTATATTTTCCTACCACCCGTTCAAGACTTTTTTAACTGACAAGAAGAACGGGCGCAAGAAACTTATCAGCTTTAATAGCAATAAGTAACGATATTTACAAACTTAAATATATCGTTACCAGATAATTACAACAGGGTGACAGGATTATTGGCAACAAACATAGACTTATTATATTACTATCATTGGCAACAAAGTACTAACAGTAGTTATGTGTTATATCATTTCCACGCATTTTGATCTTTAAGATAATCGTCTACTTTATAATAACCTTTACCCATTAGCGTTTTTTTAACATGGTTTTTAAATTCATGCAAAGGAAGATCAATTACTTGTTGTGGAACTTTATTAATAAAGGCTATGCCTTTCTCCCTAAATGAACCTCTAGTTTTTGCAAGCCTAAATCTTGGAACGGCAAGTTTATCTTTATTTCTTGTATTAAACTGGTGATTATTGCTGTTCTTAGCAAATGAATCATAGTGTTTTCTTACATAAACTAAATTTTCATATATGTATTGGCCTGTCAAAGTTAAAATATTTATTTCTTTAAACAGTTCTCTCAAGGTATCTCTCCGCCGAAGATTGTATATGCCGCGAACAGCTCTTTTTTGGGGTACAAAAATATCTTCAATACTGGCAGCTGAGCCCCACAATAGCAGTCCATAAGACATTACACTATGAAAATAACTAAAATATACTAACCTTGCCGTTTCAATATCAGTTAAAAGCCTTATTTTCTTAACAGCGAATGCCGCTGAACTAAGTCTACTTGACAAGGCTTCGATATGTGGATCCCATTGCAGTCGAGAATCTAGTGTAATACCTAGAAATTTTGTACTTTCAATAAACTCGACTTCATCGTCATTCAAATTAATATTTAATTCTGTCTGCTCAACATTAGGCAATGAAAATTTTACACATTTAGTTTTTTTGGGGTTAAGTGCTAAATTATTACTATTAAACCAGTATGAAACTTTAGAGAGGGCACTATTTACTTCGTCCGAACAGTTACTACCTCTGTTTACTTTGAAAACTAAAGAAGTATCATCCGCAAATAGTACTGTCTCACATAAATTATTTGCGTAGTTGGGAAGGTCATTTATATAAATTAGAAACAGCAATGGGCCCAATATTGATCCCTGCGGCACACCCATATTGATGGGGGCTCCAGTAGATTCAGTTTTATTTATCACTACTTTCTGAGTTCTATTGAACAAATACGATTTCATAAGGCTAACTGATTTATCAGAGACACCATAATGTTCTAGCTTCTTTAATAGTGTCTGGTGATCAACGCAATCGAATGCCTTAGAAAGTTCACAGAAAATGCCAATTACATCTTGCTTTTCTTCCCAAGCGTCAAGAATATGTTTGAGAAGTGCAATTCCAGCATCAGTAGTACTTTTACCCTTTGAAAATCCAAACTGATTTTTATGAAGTATATTATTGTATGTGAAGTAATCTAATAATTGGGAATATATAATTTTTTCAAATATTTTACTAAGTGCTGGTAGTATAGATATTGGCCTAAAGTTAGCTGGGTCACTTTTATCCCCAGATTTAAAAAGAGGAATCAATTTACTATTTTTCATTAGATCAGGAAAGACCCTTTCGTCAATACATTTGTTAAAAATAAAAGCCAAGTAAGGGGCTAGTATATCAATTATTGATTTAATAATGCTTGTTGACATGCCCCAAAAATCTTCTGTTTTTTTAACATTAATTGTTTTAAAAGCTTTAATGATATCTGCACTATTTATATATTTAAAGGAAAAAGCTTCATTGCACTTATCAACACTAGACTCCAGGAGGGAGACAGCGATGTTGGGACAAGCACTAAGAGTACTGGTAGTTTCTGCTGGTATCCTAGCAAAGAAATCTTCAAAAACTTTAGCGACCTCATTGTCAGATTCAAAAGTTTGATCACCAGTTTTTAAACAGAAGGAATTTATATTGGATTTTGATTTGCCCGTTTCTTTGTTAATAATATTCCAAGTAGCCTTAATTTTATTGTCAGCTAATTTAATTTTATTTGCAAAGTACTTGGACTTTGCTAAGATACAAACTTCTCTGAATGTTTGTGAATACTTCTTGAATTCAATGAAGTTAGGATCACAAGAAGTAGCTTTCTCTGCATAAAGTTCGTATAATTTCCTTCTGCTCTTATATATACCGGGTGTGGCCCAGTCACTAAATTTCGTACTATCATTACATTTGATCACTTTTTGTTTAAAAGTTTCACTAAATTCAGTTTGAACTATGCTAAATAAATGATTATATAGTTTATTGGCTTCAAAATTTGGTTCTGGTAATGTTTCAATTTTACTTGTGACATTGGTTCTGAATTTTTCAATACAGTGTTTTTTTATTGGTCTACACATTATTTCCCGTTTAGGCGGAACATGATGGTGCTCAATAGAGGCTAATTGTCCACTGTGGTCGGAATTAATACAATTCAAAATTGATTTTTCAAGAACATTACAGTTACTGAAAATATTATCTAAGCAGGTTGCCGATGTGGGTGTGATTCGCGTTGGTTCATGAAAAATATGTAGTAAATTAAATGATTTGAATAGGTTTATAAACCTACTCGTTAGCTTGGCTAATTTAGGATCTAAGATGTCGACGTTAAAATCTCCACAAATCGCGACTTTTTTATTCTTCCTACAAATTATTTTTAAGACTTCCTCCATAGTGGACTCAAACTCAGAGTAATTCGCGGTGGGGGGTCTATATACACATACTATAATTATTTGATCAAGTTCCACACAAGACAACTCAATGGTTCGTTCAATTGAGAGGGATACTACATCTTTGCTCTCTTTACAATGTAAACTATTATGTAGAATAATAAGTGAACCCCCTCTTATAGCAGATTTCCTATTAAACGAGCTAGCAACTTTATAATTATCCAAACTTAAAATTAACTCGTGCTTTTTCAGCCAATGCTCTGTAACACATAACACATCAATCTTCAGAATTTAAGAATAAGCTAATTTCTAAATCTTTGCGAGAAAAGCCTTGTATATTTTGATGGACAATTCTTAAATAGTTTGGCTTTCCTATTGTCGGTTTAGCGCTAGAGGACGCCTCTATTGTCTCAAATGGTAATTTAAATGTAATAAATTATTACTAAAATTATTTACAGAATTATTTGGAACGGATTCCAAAGTTGAATTACACATGTCAGACGTTAACTGCTCAATAGAAGCAGATGTTTGTCTAGCCAAATTATTGGCTAGTTGTTTAAAATAAAAAGATAGCGATAATGCTATTTGTCTCGTAAAAGAAGAAGGCAGATAATATTTATCTTTTGTCAAGTAAAAATTGTAAAATAATTTATTAATGTCAATTAAATGCAGCTGTTGGCTATTATAAAATGCCACTGTATTCAAAGATATATTCAAATTAAATCTTACATTATTTTCCACCTGTGACAGACTTTTGCTGTAGGGAAATGTAAACAATATCACTTTGCTAACATTCAGAGAACAGAGGGAATTACAATATGTCATCAATTGGTTTTTGTTGACATTACCCCTATTTCCAATTAAAATTATCAAGTTAGTGTTATCACTGAATGATTTTTTTACAATTATATTCATAATGTCATCTAAAGTGGACCCAGGCATACAATAATTAATAACATTTCCCCCTAATTGATTTTGTATCAATTGGCCTAAGTTCTTTCCAATTTCATCACAATACATAATGTATTGTGATGACATTGGTTTACTGCAATCATCTTTTATACATGAACTAATTTTGCTTGCGCTTAATATACTATTGGAAATATTAGAAACTTTAGGCTGACACACCGAGTAAGTAGTTGCACACTCTGGGACAGACTGAGTAGATGCATCTTTTGTTATTAAATCAACATTTCGGTTTAAACAGCTACAGTTCTGTTTTTTGCCGAGGGACTCAAACCGGTCTGTATTAAAATTACACATATCAATCATATCATTTGCTGCTAACTTTTGGTAAACTAACTGCTTACGAGAAAACTCGCTCAAGTTATTATACATTTCCCTAAGTGACAGTTCTAAATTGTCATTTTTTTCACTTAACCGATTACTAACCATTTCACATTCCTTATTTTTATTACATGTAACCCTATTTATTACATTTAATTGCTCTAACAATGACTTGCGTTCTTTTCTCAACTGTGAATATTTACTATAATAGTTTTGCCTTTTTATCAACTTTTGAGTTTTCCTAATGTATCTATTTAACTTAATGTATTTTTTTTATTTTTTTCCTGCTATTCAGTTGACAGTTATTTCTACTCATAATTGATTTATCATCAAGGTTGTTAGAAACCAAAATTGACTTATCATATATTGCAGAGTCACACTGCTGTAACTCACTGAACAGACTTTGAGAATGCTTTTCTTCTGTAATATTTTTATTTTCCTGTTCTAACTCTAAGATATTCTTTTGAGCAAGAGACAAACTGATTTCAAGATCCGTGATGCGACTCAATGCCTGCTCATGTGTGTCACTGCACTTTTTAAATGATTGAATAAAGTCTTGCATATGGTTGCACTTTTCAACAATTTCAGAGTACTTTATATGAAGCTCAGCAAGCTCATTCTTGAGTTCGGTGTTCCGATTAATGGTCTTGAGGATCTCGCATTCACTATCCTCTCTTTCTTGCAGAAGAGTATTGTTAAGCTCTTTAGTAGCTTTTAAGTCCTCCAAGGTGTGCTTGAGTTTGAGCTCCATATCCTTCGCATTTGCCTTACGGGTCAACATCTTGAATTGAAAATTCAAAGCCGCATTCACTGCAAATATACAATAAGAAGTTAGTATAATGTAAATAAAGCAAACTTTACACTGCTATCTATATTAAAGTTACTAAAATCAGTTTAATTAAAAATTATAAGTTATAAAAAAAAATGTAGGTAGTGCAATCAGGTGACTGATAGCAAGCAATTTGTTTTGTAAAGTAGGTACAGTTAACCAGATTTAACAGTATTTGTGTTAGTTAACTAAGTACTTAATTTTTATTGATTACAACGTGAATAGGTATCACCATCAGTCTATCTTTGAATGAATAAAGTAAGGAATGATTATCTTTCACTAGTATTTTTATATGTACTACAACTACAAATTATAAAACTATTATGTCTATGAAGCAGACTCAGATGAAAAAAATATTAATATTTAAAAAAATAGAAGATTTATCAACGTACACTCTGATCGATAAACTTAATTAATTTTTATAAAAAGAAAATCGAAGATTAAATAAACACAGATTACTAGTAGGTACTTGGCAAATAGGTATTTATTACAAGTTTTCAGAGTTATACCTATATTAAATAAATAAATACAAAGAAAAACAAATTAAGTTATTCAAAGTGAGGTCAGTATATTAAAATGTCTGTTTATTATTTAAAATGGATTTGATATGCAATTAACTATATTGACTATAAAAACAGGGTCATTACCTTTTTCTTTTAATGTGTGTCAGTCAGTACCTATGAATTTAGTAAACAAATGTTGGTACCTAACTATACTTAAATGAAGTTAAAACTGAGTGACTGATTAGTCTAAAGTGAAAGTTATTTAGTACCAGATCAAATTTATAACTAAGTAATATTGCAAGAAAAGGAGCAGAATGGTTTCCCAAAATTATTGTTTAAAAGTGAAGTTGATCAGATGTGTTTATGTACAAATATAATGCTTGTGAGTGTAAAAGTATAGTGAATGTCTGTGACAATAGTAGCCACCATCAACTTTTACTTCCACTGTATGTCAAGTAAAGAGAGGTTATAACTGTGCCAGATCGTATTGTGTTGTGAAGTTACTCACTATTAGTGAGTTTTGTAGTAGTGGAGTGGTCAATGTATAAGTTTAAATTGGAAAACAATCCGCCTCTGTGGTTACCTACTAGGTAGGTTTATGAAAATTCAATTCAGTCACAAAGTTTTAATTTGGTATTTCCCTAATAACCTATACCTTATAGGTACGTATTAATTACTAAAAATTAAGGAACAAATATACTCCCCCGGTTTAAAATGCAGCAGATCACAAATTTGTACTTTCTTCTACAAAATTATCCGGCTTTTATATCTTCTCCAGTGACATTTGGTTGCCGCCGCGTCGTTACGCTATTTTCTCGATTAATACTTTTTGCAACTTGCAGCTCTTGTAGAAACGCGTCTTTTGAGGCTTTTTTTGAATATCACATCTTTACAACTCTTTGAGATATAAGGGACTTTATCGTGAAATCGGAGCCTATACTGGAGCGAACGAAACAGGGTGACCATTTGTGGCAGATTTCTGCCATTTGGGCAGATTTAAAGCCTAAATTTTAGCTGCGGCAGACCAATCTGACGATTTGGCAGATTTCAAGGAAAATTTGTTATTTTTTTTAAATACACTTTCATAGATTAGTATCTTTTAATAGTAACTGATTGAGGTTCAATATTACAATGTGCTCAGTCATATAGTGCACAAACAAAAAATGTGAACCCAGGCTCAAATCAAACATCTTAAAAAATAATAATAAAATCTGAAAAAGGTGTTGGTTTTCAAAGCTTTTTCTATTATTTCGCATTAAAAATAAACTATCAGCCCATCTAAACACAATATAATGTCGCATGCTATAGCGTTTTATCGACACTCGACAATCAAAATCCATTGTCATTTGACAGTTTAAAGTGATAAATCGCTACATCATGAGCGATTTTTTGTATGTGGCATATTTTTGGCATATTTTGGAGTCGGGTTTGGTAGATTTTGGCAGAGTTTTTGCCAGGGTCGGGCAGATTCGCCATTTTTGAGATGGTCACCCTGGAACGAAAAGACATTTTCAATGTCAAAACTTAAACTTGAAAAAAACTCAATGGAAAATTCTGAGTATTTCTGAGGGTGTCCGGCGACTCTCCATTCCGTCTGACAATTTTTACAAGTGTGCTTATATTATTTGGAAAAAGACATAATTTACATGAACTTGTAAATGTTTTTCATGTAAATATCTCTTGTAGCTTGTAAGTTTTAATAAACAGGGTACTGGAGGAAGATTCTGGGGCCAGTACATACACAAGACGGATTGTGGAGGAGGAAGAAAAACTGGAAGACCAGGATGGCCGTACCAAACATCATAGGTAAAATAAAAAATAAAAAAAAATAAAAGCACGACTGCCCTGCTAAAAATAAACTAAAAAGTTAAATAAAAAGGGTCATTGCAGTCGGGGGACCGTTTTGTGGAACAATTTTTAATCGAAGAGGTCCCTCGACTGCGATGACCCTTGTTATTTAACTTTTTAGTTTGTTTTTAGCAGAGCAGTCGTTTTATTTTTTTTTTATTTTTTTTTCACACATAATATATATAAATTATATATTTTTGAAATGTGCTCCCTAAGGCCTTTCATTTGATGCCCATATTGTGATAATTAAAGAAAAAAAATTTTTTTTTTGAAAAATTTAAGAAAAAAAACCGGCCAAGTGCGTGTCGGGCCACGCGCCATAGGGTTCCGTAGTTACCTTATACCATACCATATTTAATACCACCTATAATTTTTCGTCTATATAAATAACTTTGTTTTTCACAGTGTTGGTATGAATGACAAAGTTATATTTGCGGTTTTGGAAAATGTGCTATATCTCAAAAACTAATTACTATATCTCGTTCAAACTAATTTTGGTTGAAAGTGTTTATTATGATCTACAGCATATATTTTTTTTAGATTTTTCACTATCTTATTTCAAAAGTTAAAGGGGGGGGGGACACACATTTTACCACTTTGGCGGTGAATATCTTTCAAACGGTTGACTTTGAGAAAAAGTGATCCTAGAATTCTTAATGTCATTTTTAAAGACCTATCTATAGACACCCAACACGTGTTGGTTTGAAGAAAAAAAATTTTTTCAGTTTCAGTTCTATGTATGGGGAGCCCCCCCTTAATCTTTTATTTTTCTTATTTTTGTATTAAATTCGTTAAGCGGTTAACAGAATACATCAACCTACCAAGTTTCAACTGTGTAGTCTTAATACTTTCGGAATAAAGTAGCTGTGACATACGGACAGACAGACAGACAGACAGACAGACAGACATGACGAATCTATAAGGGTTCCGTTTTTTGCCATTTAGGCTACGGAACCCTAAAAATGGCGTCATACAGTCGCCACATTAACTTTTTTCAAAAAAAAATATAGCCAGTGTCACTGGGAATGATGTAAGGATAATACCCCATACATCCAAATTCGTTGAGCCATTTGGAAGTTATGGTGGAATAAAGAAACTCACATGAACACAAACATACATGAACCATGAACACATATACACTCTTTTTGCTTTGGGCAGTCGTGTAATAAATGCACAGACTTCGCTGGCTCCGCCACCTCGAGAGGATGGATGAAGGTCGTGCCGTGAAACGTGCATACCTGGGACGGCCAAATGGCCGTCGACCGGTTGGGCGTCCCAGATACCGCTAGGGAGACGAGGTTGAGAAGGATCTGCGTGAACTCCACGCAGATGGCTGGCAGGAGGTGGCGCAAGACAGACCCAAATTGAAGTTCTTAGGCTGCGTTCAAACGATAACGCACGACTCGCCCTCAACCCGAACTCAACTCAAATTCAACCCGGACACAACCCGAACTCAACTCAAACTCAACCCGAACTCACCTCAAACTCACCTGAACATTACACAAGAGCTTATAAACGTGTCATAAGACTCAAAATTCTAAGCGATGTATTTCAAGGTGGGCTGCGGTTGAGGTGAGTTTGAGTTGAGTTCGGGTTGAGGTCGGCTCGTGAGTTATCGTTTGAACGCAGCCTTATTATCGGAGGCCAAAATTCACTTTGGGTCGTTGCGCCATCCTAGTAAGTATGTTTGACGCAGACATAATTGTTACACCTGAACTATAAATAACAGTGGTAAAAGCTGATTAAACATCAATACTATTCAAATGGTGTTAAGGTTACCTATCTTAAATTCGAAATTTCTCTATACGAATTTTAGTTTGCTGAAATAGTTTTGTCTTTTTTCCCATAATTTTCATTTTAACGTAACATAACACAATTGAAAAATGATTGAAATTCCAAATTTCACTTATATTTTTTTACAAACTCCATATGTTTTGACATCCCACTCAACGTTTGGCTGAAACTATTATCGTTAGATGATTTAGTATCCAGAAAAACGTTTTCAATATTATAAAAATACAACATGATCTGACAAAAAATCGGAATTCTAAAGGTACCTATCATAATACTTAATAATAAACAAGAAAAAATACGACTCGCAACAGATCACTTCTCGGACGGGAATCGAACCCGCGATCTTTGGATATCCGGTCCAATGCTCTGACCGCTGAGCTATCGAGTCACTAGTGGCATCGTTGAATTTCTTCCAGTATATCCCCCTCTGGAATAAATAATAGTATATCCCAGTATATTTATTCCAGAAAAGCTCGGTGGCAAAGTGGTCTAGCGCCTGGCCTAGCGATTGCGCAGGTTAAGCAACGTTCGCAAGGGTCGGTCATGGGATGGGTGACCAAAAATTTATAATCTCGAGCTCCTCCGTGCTTCGGAAGGCACGTTAAACCGTTGGTCCCGGCTGCATTTGCAGTTGTTAACACCCACCAATCCGCATTGGGCCCGCATGGTGGGTTATGGCCCGTCCTCTTTATCCACCTTTAAGGAAGGCCTGTGCCCCAGCAGTGGGGACATTAAAATGGCTGATGGGCATATCCCCCTTAGGCTGCGTTCAAACGATAATACACCACCCGACCTCAACCCGAACTCAACTCAAACTCACCTCAACCGTAGCCCACCTTGAAATACGCATCGCTTACAAATTTTGAGTCTTTTGACACATTAATAAGCTCTTGTGTAATGTTCAGGTGAGTTTGAGGTGAGTTCGGGTTGAGTTTGAGTTGAGTTCGAGTTGTGTTTGGGTTGTGTTTGAGTTGAGTTCGGGTTGAGGGCGAGGCGTGCGTTATTGTTTAAACGCAGCCTCACGCTCCAAGCCAGCGTTAGTTCACAATTTGTGAGGAATTACCTCAACATTCAATTTTTTTTTTTTTTTTTTTAATTATAATGGGTTTGCTCTTGACCCTAGTCTAGCCCGAAAGTATAGACGGGGTCTACGATGGAGCAAACTTGCCCAGAAGGTGCCTATTCACTCTCAATTGAATTCACAATGCTATTTTTATACAATACTAGTGGCTCCGTGAGCTGTAAACCTCATTTTTTTTAGTTACAACAAATATTTTTCAATTACAGCAAGAGAAACCGTAAAAGGTTTATGTATTGCCTGCCATCACTCACTGACACATTGACAGATAAAACGTTTTTAATTGCTTTTTAGATTGATCCGGGTTCTCCAGGGTTCTTTCGATTAATAGTACATTATGAGACAAGTTAGCTTAGGTTGCTCTTGTACACAGGCCGTGGGTTGCAGCCTGAGTCGCAGGCGAGGGCGTAACTCAGCCGAGTGTGCAATGAGCAAAAGCTCACGAATTTCATACGACGTTTTTCAACACATTTGCGAGGAAAATACAAATTAATTTACCACACAGCAACAATTACGACAAAAACAAAATATGACAATGGGAAAAGGCGCGTAGGTTTTTTTTTGTTTTTTTACACGCCCAATGCAAGAATATTTTGCGAACAAAGGGGTGAGTGAGCATACAGCCTACTTCAAAATTATAATTTAAAGTGATAAAATGCAAACAGCCTTTTCCAAGTTCATAAAAAATGCGTTAAAAAATATTATACACAGCGCGGCAATTACACAAATAAAAATCAGGTTGCACTCCGGGAGTGCCAGCAGAAGTGAAAACTTGAATGAACTTGAAACGTCGTGCATTTTTGATATTTTGGAATGGTTAGGGAATAATTTTGCACAAATTGCCGTCTTACGAATTTACTCTGCATTTGAATTTATGAAAACAGAACAGTATTGTACGAAAGTCTTATCCATAGCTTGACAGAAAATCTAGTTTTGACATTGAATTAAAAAATTTGCGCGTTGCTATGGTGACACAAGTGTTTACGTCTTGTAATGACGCGCCGCCATTTTCGCCGCGCCCCGTAGAAAGAGAGGGGGATACTTCCGCCACTGGCTGTCTACTCTCCATCCGTCACATCCGTCTTACGAATTTTCGATCAGGATCACGTGAGTGTGACTCGCGTCACACTAACTGACGCGAGTTCAACATTTTTTCCCCATTACAAAAAAGCGTACAACGCCGCTAAAGAAGTTTTCACTTCAAAAAATTCTTAAAAATGCGCTCTGTTAAAGGCCGGTACAGTTGTCGCTGTGATACCAGCACCAAATTTTTGTATAATGTACAACATTCTATTTTCATTAAAAACCGTCGAGACTACCTGTAAAGTGTCTTGTTCCGGAGATATGACATCATCAAAATGGCGGCCGACGTATTTTGAAAAATACTGATTCTATGAATCTTATATTGTATGGGGTGTCAGATTAAAGGGAATAAAGTGTTCTATTCGCTGGGTGCGAAGGTATAATAATCGATCGCAGCGCTCATGGTGGCAAAAAGTAGAAATAAAGAAGGCTCTGTAATCTGTTTGAAATAGTAATTTATGAAACTGGTGCATAATGAGGGGTATTAAAATATGAGTGTGTTTTTAAAAGCATCACACGAGTGTTTTAATACCTAGTTATGTGCAGTTTCATACACTACTTTATCTACTCTCATACAATTTGTGATTGAACCTACAAAACTTCTACAAAATAAAATATCAATGATAAAAAGAGTAAGTTTGTAGTTTATTGGTAGGTCGGCACTATTACTTACCTTAGGTTAAGTAAGACGTTTTTCCGTCGCCGCATCTAAAATATCGGGTGGAGTCAAATTTTCACTCACTACTATGACATATTTAAGCAAAAGTAAAAATTAAAATCTAAAAATGGCGCGTAATCAATTAGAAAAATAAATAATGAGATGAGTGTATTCCAGAAGACTAATCGCTATGATAAGTCATCGATCACCATAAAGTACATTTTAATCATGGAAAGTATGTGGAAATATCGTTGTATCTTTTTAATATCACGGCACAGCCTTCTTCTTGGATTTTCCCTGTATCGTAATGAGAAAAAAAGTTATTTTATAACATTGCTTAGTATAGCGAAGGTATGTTATAAAATAACTTTTTTAATTTTTTCGGTATTGCGTGTATAAAGTATGTCAATACCAATTCGATTTGAAATTCATAATTCGAATTTTATGATATGAGAGTAGATAAACGATATTTAATTGATTACTAGCGATACAGGAACAATTATATATGTTTATTATCACTTAAAAAAATTATTAAAGTAGCTTTATCCTCTTGTTTTACAAAATCTACAACTAAAAAAGAAGTGAACAAACCCTAATATAACCAAAATAAAACACTCTTTTTGAATAGATCTTACTTGCCATATTTAATTTAAATGACCAAAAATGATTTCACAACACTTTGTCCACCCAAATCACAGTAATTTTGAAATTTACATTAATAACACAATATGTATAGTATTTTTTAATATTTTGTCACAATGCCGCCATTACATATCAAAACGTCAAAACGGTCAGGTCAGAGCCAACAAAGTTGCAACACGCTAGGTGGCACTAAAAGCGTGCACGGTGCCAATAATGTTATAGTTTAAATTATATAGAAATCCAATCTAAAAAAAACTCACCGATCTTCATTTTATTTTAAATATACCGTAAATATTAAACTGATTATTTTAGTGCAAACAAAAAATATGTTCATAAATTCCATTTAATGGAGATTTGAAAAAATATAATTTTAAAAGAGACGGAGAGATAAGGAAGACTGGAAGAACTCTCTCTTCGAAACACCGCGTGCACGCGCCGGGTCACCGCCCGCTGAAAATCCTTAAATTACTGTGAAAAACGGTGTAAAAGACGGAGCCGGCTCCATTGATCGATCAAGGAACCTAACAGAAGTGAGTGCCAGTGTGGTGCAAGTGTCAACAACCACCAGCATCTTCATTTGGAGTCGTCACGGCTGCTGGCTAAGCAGTGGCCAGCCATACATGTAAGTCCTTTTCCTTCCGCCTGCTGCCTATCCACATAAACCTCTTGTGTAGGTACTTGTTCGGAAAATTTATTAGAATAAATTGCGAAACCAAGCGGTTTCATTTCACCAAAAATGAAATGAAACCGCTTGGTTTCGCAATTTATTCTAATTAATTTTCCGAACAAGTACCTACACAAAAGGTTTATGTGGATAGGCAGCAGGCGGAAGGAAAAGGACTTACATGTATGGCTGGCCACTGCTTAGCCAGCGGCAGTGACGACTCCAAATGAAGATGCTGGTGGTTGTTGACACTTGCACCACACTGGCACTCACTTTTGTTAGGTTCCTTGATCGATCAATGGAGCCGGCTCCGTCTTTTACACCGTTTTTCACAATAATTTAAGGATTTTCAGCGGGCGGTGACCCGGCGCGTGCACGCGGTGTTTCGAAGACCTTTACTCTTATATAAAGCTATTTATGATATTTTTTATAAAATCTATAGTGACTGTAAAATTGAAAAACCTATTAGAAAGAAAAGGATTACGCAACCTTGGATTGATGTGCAATTACTTAATATGATTAAACATCGAGATAACCTGTTTAGAATATGGAAGTCGAGTCCTAGTTATATGTGTAATCGCTTAATGTATACTCGCTATAGAAATAAGGTTAATAAACTAATAAGTAAGGCTAAAAATAAATATAGACAGGAGGAAATCAGGAAATGTAATGGTGACATAAGAAAGATTTGGATGAATATTAACAAATGGATAGGACGGAATAAAATTAGTTTAGATAAAATAATATTAAAATATTTAGGTAAACAAAGTAATTTATATGATGTTTGTACAAATTTTTCGAATACATTTACTGACGAAATAACAAAAATTAAGCACAACTGTTGTACTAAATTCTTAGACAGAGATAAATATGTAAAACCGTGTAATGTATCATTTAGATATAAAAAAGTTACTAGTAGGGAAGTAGAAAAATATATAAATAACCTTAGAATGAGAAAGTCACCAGGTTTGGACGGAATTCGTGTGCAAGACCTCCAATATATAAAAAAGAATATTAGTCCAGTACTTGCATTATTTATAAATTTATGCCTTACTCAGGGTATGTATCCAGACGACTTAAAGAAGTCGATCATACGTCCTATATTTAAACAGGGAAGTCATTATGAGTATACTAATTATAGGCCCATAGCAATTCTTTCAGTGATAAACAAGTTGGTGGAAAAAGTCATAGTTGACCAGGTGAGCTCTTTCCTAGAAAAAAATGACACATTAACGAATGCGCAGCACGGCTTTAGACAGGGGCGCGGCACCTCCACGGCGCTGGCGGCCTTTACGGATGACGTTAACACCTGCCTGGACAGCGGTAAGCAAGTTATATATGTTTTTATCGACTATAAAAAGGCGTTCGATACGTTAGACCACGAAATATTATTGCAATCCATGGACGAATGTGGCATACGCGGTCCGACTAATAAATGGTTTCGAAATTATCTTAGCAATAGAACTATTCGTACGGTGGTCAGCGGCGTGGAGGGTGCCGAGCGCAATGTCGTGCTGGGTGTTCCCACTGGCTCAGTTTACGGGCCGATCGGCTATATTATGCACGTCAATAGCGTGCCTGGAGTAGTTCAGTATTGCCGGGTGTATATGTATGCGGATGATATGTGTTTACTTTATTCATCTAAGAACGTTTCGGAAATAATAAGCTGTTTGCAAGCTGACTTGGATAACATAACCAAATGGGCGCATGATAATGGTATCATAATCAACCAGACTAAAACAAAATGCATACATATACACTCGCCTTACAACCGGTCTGCGACGTCACTGAATCTCGACGATATTAACTTAGTGTGTCACAATTACGAGTGCCTGCATGGTGGCGCGAGCGCCTGCCGCTGCGCCCGCCTGGGGTTTGTTGACTCGTTTAAATATCTAGGCTTACATGTAGACCGTAAGTTTAACTGGAAGGTACACGTCGGAGAGGTATGTACGAAGCTAAGGGTATTGTTGGGAAAATTCTATCATCTGAAATCAGTGTTAAATAGACGTAGTTTGCGAATGATTTATCATGCATTAATTGATTCGTTGCTTAGCTACGGATTGAGCTGTTATGGACGAACCTTTGATACATACCTCAAAGATGTTAAAAACTTACAAATAAGATTTCTTAAATATTTAGTATGTAATAATACAAAAACGAAATGTAATGGAGACTATGATAAATTGTTTACCTACTGTAAAATACTACCAGTTAATGCCAAATTTGAATATTTAGTAATAATGGAAAATTATCACAATAATACTTTTATGAACCGAGTAATGAATAAATATAATA
Source organism: Agriphila geniculea (assembly GCA_943789525.1). NCBI lineage: Eukaryota > Metazoa > Arthropoda > Insecta > Lepidoptera > Crambidae > Agriphila > Agriphila geniculea. The sequence goes on from OX038893.1 coordinate 13,010,548, forward strand.
CAAGAAGGGTAAGGGAAAATAAATATGTGTGTTCTAAGGTCATAAATTATTACGGTAAAAGAACAAATAAATATGTACTGCCAAGTATTTATAATAGGATAGACTTTTTAAGAAAAAATTATACTAATAATATCTGTAAATTTACTTTAAAAAAGAAACTTAAATCTATTTTGCTTGAAAATCTCGAAAAGCAATAATGTGTATGCATGCATCTTGTTTAATATAGACTTTAAAAAAAAAAAATCTATGTGTAACTATACATTATGTTAAAATGGGTGTAAACTTACTTGCCAACAAACTGCACTGCAGTTTGGCGAGATAAAAAATGTGAAAATATGTAATGTATAATTGAATAAATAAATTAAATTAAAATTAAAATTAAAGTAGCCTTACAAACAAAAAATTGCGAAAAAAAATTTAAACTTCGCGCGCCGTCTATTTCTTATATAAAAGATATTTTGTATTAAAGTATAACAATATGGCGATCCAATGAAAGCTAATAAATAGCTGATTCCAAATATATATACATCACTAGCTTTTGCCCGCGACTTCGTTCGCGTGATTTAGATAGTTTTGCATTAATTTTGAAAGTCGCGGATTGCCAATATTAATACCTAGGTATTTATCTGTAGACCTCATTTCACGCATTTAAATTTCCTCATAAAAATTAATGTACAAACTGGAACACTCTGTAGCACCCTGTATAACGGGAATTTTCCAAAACCCTTTTCGTAGTGCTCACATACATTATAATAGGAATCTACCCTCCAAAAATGGTGTTTCTACCTTCAGCCCCATACAAATTCTCATACAAACTTGAACAACCTGTAGCATCCTGTATACCGAAAATTTCACAAAACCCTTTCTTAGTGCTTACTACACCATAAAAGGTATTTACCCCCCAAAAATGGTGTCTCTACCTTTATAAAAACTGGAACACCCTGTAGCAACCTGTATAACAGGGGTTTTCTAAAATCCTTTCTTAGTGCTCATCTACATCATGAAAGGTATCTACCCTCCAAAAATGGTGCTTGTACCTTCAGCCTTATACAAATTTCCATACAAACTGGAACATCCCTGTAGCACCTTGCATAACGGAAATTTCACAAAACCCTTTCTTAGAACTTACCAACACTATGAAAGGTATCTACCCTCCAAAAATGGTGTCTCTACTTCAACCCTACACAAATTCTCATAAAAAATTTAAACAACCTGTAGCACCTTGTATAACGGGAATTTCACAAAATGCTTTCTTAGTGCTCACCTACACCATGAAAGATATTTACCCTCCAAAAACGATGTCTCTACTTTCAACTCTATACAAATTCTCATACAAACTTAAACAACCTGTAGCACCCTGTATAACGGGAATTTTCTAAAATCCTTTCTTAATGCTCACCTACACCATCAAAGGTCCAAAAATCTACCCTCCAAAAATGGTGCCTCTACCTTCAGCCGTTAGGGCTCCACGCTTATCACAACAATGAATGAATCAATCAGTCAATCAATTTAGAGTTTTATATGTATAGATAATACTTCAATGTTAATGTTTAGAAGAAATTTAAAAAAAACGAAAACTAAAAAAAGAAGTACGATATATTTGTAAATTATTTGAAAAACCGAAAAAGGCCAGTCAAAATCAACATAAAAAAGGCAAAAATCGCAAGCGCACATGTAATTAAAAAATTGTATAGTTAATGTTGTTATTTATGCCTCTTGAAAGTAGTTTATACCGAAGTATGCAGCCCTGACACCCCGTGCTGCTCGAAAAACTTACCACTTTTTTAAGTTTTTTCAAAAAAACTATCTTAAAGAAGCGTTTTTCAAGTTACTTGGTCCCATACTTTTGTAAAACCTGCTTAATTAGTTACAGTTTAAGCCTATTTTTAATGTTCTACAACCATTAATTGCGAAGACTCAGCTAGTCAAAGATAAAAGAATGGAAAAAAAAAGAAAAAAATGTAACTTGCTGTATCTCCACAACCAACTTAGACTACTAATCTTAGACTACTCAAGTTAATGAAATAAAACAATTTTTAACGGATACTAGCGCGGTTTTATTGAAAGCACTTTGGTAATTAGTTGGTATTTGGTTTGATTTTTGGTTTTCCCGACGTTTCGGCAACTTTGCAGCTGCCGTGGTCACGGGGGACTGAAGCTACCCGTGAGTTTACCCTCAAGCGATGAATTTTTTTAGACGTTCAGAAATTAAAATTTTAACAAAATTTTTAAATGTTTTATGTTGATTTATAATTTAATTTTATGAATTATTTAGTGCTAAAAAGAGAGAGAATCTACTGAAGCTACCACCATTTCATAAAATTGGGAGGCCCCTCCAAGAAAGAAATGGCGAAAGAAAACTTGGAGAGGAAAACCGACCTCCGTCTTTTATATTAATTTATTTATTTGCAAAAGGAACTAACTGTATCATTAGATCTTACAGTGTGTGTGAGGGGCTTAAGCTTGTGAATGATGGGGTCCCAAGCTGGTGGAATTTTCCAACCATCATCTCTATTGAAATTAGGGTATTTATTTATTTCGATAGCCTCGCGGGGCATTCTAGGAATAAATCTACGTTCCCTAGCAAGGATTTGGGGTTTGTCAAATCTAATATAATGGTTGGGCCCCTCAAAGGCGTGTTCACTCACTGCAGACTTGTTATCGCGCCTATGTTTCATGTCAACCTGCCGTCGTATCACTATACGACACACAAAACAGGTGGAACAACATACAAAAATTTGGTGCTGGTATCACAGAGATAACTGTACCGGCCTTTAAGAGAACTCATTTTTTAGAATTTTTCATGTAATTTCCGCGCTGTGTATAATATAAAAGTAGTACAATAACAGCATCCTTAAGGTATTTGTTGACAGATGGGACATGCCTCTGATCCAAAGATGGGTTCATGCTCACACTGTGACAAACACGATGCTTTAATATTTATGTAATATTTTGATTTAATTTAATTTGATTGAATTTAATTTGATTCTTATTATAATAATAATAATAATAATAATAATAATATAATAATAATTTATTCAACCAAAATAAATAAATTACATTTTTACTTTACACTATTATAAAGATTTTTCAGAGTTACAAAACAAAATAACACCAACTCCTAAACTAGGACGAATCCTGTTTCTTAGGAGTTGGTGACTCCTCCCTTTAGCATTGCGTATAAAAACTTCTTAAAGCGCTGGTAAAGCGTTAAAAAAAACGTAAGTATCATTAGGTTACAAGACTAAATGTGTGTGTGTGTGTGTGTGTGTGTGTGTGTGTGTGTGTGTGTGTGTGTGTGTGTGTGTGTGTGTGTGTGTGTGTGTGTGTGTGTGTGTGTGTGTGTGTGTGTGTGTGTGTATGTGGTGTAATGAGTGCATTATTTGATTAAACTTTCGGTCTCATCGTAATTAAGAGATAACAGATATTCATGCACAGTTTTTTTTAATTTGTACTTAGTAAGTGAGTATATTCGTTTTATCTTATGAACTCTGTTATAAAGTTGTGAACTAAGAGCATTATATTGGTATTTAGCCCAAGTTGTACGACATCCAACCTGCGGACAAACAAGAGTACCGTGGCGTCTTGAAGACGTAACGTCATCGAGAGGCAGTAAATAATGTTTACGCAGGATCATACGCAAGATAGCCAACTGCCTAACTGTGAGAACCTCACTCTCCGCATACAGTCTCACGGTTGGATAGGTCCTAGGCCTACATAGTAAGACCTTGAGAACAGCTCGCTGAGCACGCTCAAGTTTTAATAGGGATGTTTTGTTAGTCCCTGCCCAAACAGAAATGCAGTAGGATAGTATGGACTGGCATAATCCGAAGTAAACCGTAAAGAGAGTGGTACGGTCAGCTGAGTGACGTAGATTTTTAAAAATATAAATAAGTTTCCGGACTCTACCTGTAAGAGTTTCAATCTGGACATGCCAGTCAAGCCCATCGTCAAGGTGAATGCCTAAATACTTTACGCTACTTACAGATTTCAATGGCTTACAGAGACACGAATGCAAGTCTGTGTCCTGGCAATTGTGTAGTATTATATCTGAGGCTGAAGTAGTTAATTCAGGCTTGGGAGACCTGTCGATGTTAAATTTTAGAACCTGTGATTTATCAAAATTAAGTGTCAGTAGATTTGTGGACAGCCATTTGCTGACACAACGCAGAGCAGTCTCAGCATAGCACTTGGCAGAAGCCCAATTTTCTCCATAGACCAAAAGAGCCGTGTCATCTGCATAAGTAAAGATGTTACAGTTTTTAAGAGAGAGGCGGCATAACTGGTCTATGTATATGAGGAAGAGCGTTGGGCCCAGAATGCTGCCTTGAGGCACCCCATAGCATATGGGTGCCTCATCGCTAAGCAAACCACCAATTTTAACGCATTGCGTTCGGCCAGACAGATAACTTCTAAACATGTCCAAACTGACACCTCGAACTCCAATAGACTCCATTTTGGACAGAAGGATGGGAGCAGAGACTGTATCGAAAGCCTTTGACAGGTCTAGAAAGATACCATAACACTTCTCCTTATTATCAATGTGCGATACAATAGCTTCTGTAAGGCTCGAAACAGCATCTTCTGTGGAAATACCACTCCGAAAGCCGATAAGATGTGAAATTTATTAAGATATTTTATTAGTGAAGCGTTAAGGTACCTCTCAAAAATCTTCGATAGAGCCGAGAGAACTGAGATGGGTCTATAATTAGAGACACAGTCCCTGCTCCCCGCCTTGTGAATAGGGTGGACAACGGCTTTTTTAAAGCAGACAGGGAAAACACCGTTCTCTATACAAAGATTGAAGATGTGCGTAAGAGGTGTGGCTAAAGAAGATACAGACTGCTTAATCACACGCGGTGAGATTTCATCCCAACCTGTAGAGCTGTCACTGCGTAGATTAAGAATAAGACGCTTCACCTCTGTCTCATCGATGGGGAGGATAACAAATGAATTACAGACAGAATCTGAGTGGGGAGAGGGATTGTCCTGTGATGGGGACGAAGGAGCTGAAATTTTTTGGGCTAAATGAGTGCCTATATTTACGAAGTACTCGTTAACAGAGTTGATAGAGGAGATGTTGTCGCTCGAAATGTTCAGGAGTTCATCAGGAGGTTTCTTAGCCTGGTTAGAGTTCGTAACTGTTTTAATAACCTTCCACATTTCTTTTGGGTTATTTTTAGCTTTTTCGAATTCGCGCTTTTCGTAATCCACTTTAACTTTTTTCAGAAGAGCATTGCAAAAATTGCGATACCTCAAGTACGTGGTTTTTAAGACGATGTTATCAGGTGAGCTCTTTAGTCTAAGATGCATTAAGTCGCGATTTCGTATACAACGAAGTAAACCGGCAGTTATCCACGGTTTAATAATCCTGTTTCTCCTCGGCACCTTTACAAATGATATATGTTTATAGATTATTGATTTAATACATCACAGATAATATAATACTATATTATACATGCTATTGATTTGTATTAATTAATGTAATTTACTAACACTAGTCTTAAGATATTGTTACTAACATTTTTATGGGCCTTGCCTGAAATAAATTATTTGAATTTAATTGAATTGAATAATATTTTTAACGCATTTTTTATGAAACTGTTCCAATTAAACTTATTTTTTTTTTAATTTGTATAATTGTGGCTTTCTAATAATATTTTTTTAAGCCGATATTTTTACTCGTTTAAAATTTATCGTCACTCAAAAATATTTTTTGTTTGTAAAATTTTAGATTTTTGGGTTTCGGAATTACGGTTATTTATTTTATAGTATGTAAAGGTGTGTTTTTTTATATAGAAAACGATTAGCCATCTTTCATTTATCCGAAAATGATACCACACTTGCCATAGTAGCTATAAATTAGCAGTTATTACGACCAACATCATGCGCGGCGACGATAGGTCCGTGATAAACAGTTTGACCTCTATCATCTGTTAGGGGTAGGTTAGGGGTTATTCAGCTTGCCTCCACATCTTAAAATGATCACTGTAGTGTAACCTACGAATGGTAAAAGAATCATTTTAACTAGGTACTCCTTAGGCTCCGCCTATGTATTTTTGTAATTTCATCTAAATTTGTCCAGCTGTTTGGGTGTGAGGAGGAGGTAGTAAATACACACATATACATACACACACACACACACACACACACACACACACACACACACACACACACACACACACACACAAGTTTTTCGCATTTATGATATTGGCAGGAGCTGTTTTTGTATTTCGTACAATTTTGCATTTGTGTTGCAGTTACTGAGTCCTCATTAATTTTATTCATCCACTTATTAACGCGTATTTCACAAGTTGCAAATGGCTCACTTGACACGGTTATTTAGTTATAGCTTTTCATAAAGTATTTATTTTTTGTTTTACTTACAGTATAAGTATAATTACTTAGTATAATTACAGTTTGTTTGTTAGTTAAGTTTAAGGGCGATTGGCTTCTGTTATGTTTTTTAAGTTTTTAACTCTATGCTTTCCGTGGCAACCTTTAAGTAAGGCAACACTTACCTTGTATATTATCTTTTAAGTTACCTATGTGCATGTGAAGTGTATGACCTTGTTGGTTGTTCTAATAAATAAAATAAAAATAAATAAAAAATCACGATTTCATCACAATGTGCACAATTTTAATGAAAATATGCGATTTCCAGCTCCACGATATGCCTAAATAATTTGTCTGTCTGTATGTCATATTTAAAGTAAAGGTGTATTGTAGTGAAACTCATTTATTATCAGATGGTAACTTAAAAATAATAACATATCAAGGATTTCTAAAAACAAAACTAACTGCATGACTCTTTAGTGTAGGCTCACATGCACTTTAATGAGTCTAAAGGTGCCTTCCCACGGTGCGTGCTACCACGCACCGCACCGAGCCGCACGAGGGCGAGCACGGGCGCACCGTGGGAAACGCTGGCACGGGCCGTGCGTCGTTCGGCCATGTTCGGCGCACGGCCCGCTGTACCGTTCCCAAGGTGCGCCCGCGTCCGTGCAACGACGCACGAGTGATGATGGCACAGTACAAATAGTCGAAAAGCGAGCCATACCTACGCGCCTCGAGTTTTGTCTGACTGAACTCGGTAGGTAGGTACTATTTATTTATTGATTGAAATACCTGTACTTACTATGGTAAAGTGCAGATAGTGCTGTTTTTATTAATATTTATGTAGGTAACCAATTAATTCAGACACAAAAAATCCGAAAGCTCCGAAATATAAGATTAAATATAAGTAAGTACTTTAAATACTGTTTAGTATATAGGTATTACCTACTAACTATGGCCAAAAGGATTTGTTACTAATTTTTTATACAGGCTGTTTGGTAATAGTTTTATAATGCCGAATAATTATGGTAGGTAAGGACCATCAAACTGAATAAGTTTTACTATGGGACCAACTCTGAAATCGCGAAAAAAATCTGCTATTCTATACATTTTGATATTTTCATTATTAATTTTTGTATGAAACAGCTGATTTTTTTCGCATTTCAGAGTTGGTCCGATAGTAAAAGTTGTTCAGTTTGATGGTCCCTATCTACCATATTCGGCTTTATTAGGCTAACTAAAAACCCTATATAGGTTTTACGCAATTTTTTGTTTTTTGTTTTCACTATTAGTTTTGTAATTTGCTAACCTAGGTATTTTATTGCTTAGAAAGTATTTCGCATTGAAGGTAGACCCTATATAATATTAATTCTAAAATATTATTATTTATAATAATAATAATAATAAAAACACTTAATTGCACACTAAGACAGGACATATACAAAGAAAAACAGCAAAGCACACAAAAAAGCGGCCTTATTGTTAAAAAGCAATTTACGTAATACGTACAATCACAAAACTAGAAAGATACGAAAGTACTTAGATGAAATTAAAATACTGTAGGTAATTATTTAAAGGCCAGGGCCGATTGACTACTGATAGATATCATACTATGACGCGCGGCATATTGACAAAGGCGACGAGCAGCCACGAACGCGGACGCACAGCGCTACTAACCGCCACGCACCGATCCTTTGAAGTTACCGACGCTCGATGGATCGTACGCACGACGACGCACCGCGGCGCACGGTCGTTTCCCACGGTGTGTCGGTTCGGTCTGGTGCGCTCTCGTGCGTCTCAGGACGCACCGGTGGGAAGGCACCTTAATATAATCATCACATCAGCCACATGACACTTTAAAAAGCCGGCCAAGTGGACTCGCGCACGAAGAGTTTCGTACCAAAAAACGGCAATAAAATCATGTTTGTTGTATGTGAGCCCCCCTCAAATATTTATTTTATTCTGATTTTAGTATTTCTTGTTATAGCGGCAACAGAAATACATCATCTGTGAAAATTCTTCGGGCTTTTACAAGTTACATAATATTAGTTAAGTATTATTGAAAAAATTAAACACAGTGTATCTTTAGAAGATATCCAAATTAATTTATTGAAATTCACACAACGGAATTTACTCAAATAATTACAAAGTTAACATTGATTGACTGTTAAGCAGTGACATTTCATTTGATTAGTAGATATAGTTGGCTGGTAGTGGACGCTTCATCTGAAACAAACAGTTTAGATTAATGATTAGAAACGAGTTATGAATTAAAATAATCAAAATATAATTAATCATCATCATAAGGAATATGAGCCATAAATCATACAGGGTGCATTTGTAATCACTCTCCAAATTTTAAGGATGTGTTCAGTCCATGAAACTGAACAACTTTCTCCATGAAACATGTGTCGAAATACGCCAAAAAATTTTAGTCATCCCATACTAAACTGATCACGTGATTCTTTGTTTTGTATGAAAAGTAATTCTTTTTTTTTTTTTAAATTTGAGATTTTTGCATTTACAATGCTATTTTTAAACAATACTAAATAATATACTAGAAAAAATACGACACGCACCAGATCAATACTCAGACGGGAATCGAACCCGCGACCTTTGGATATCCGGTCCAATGCTCTGACCGCTGAGCTACCGAGTCACTAGTGACATCGTCGAATTTTTCCTAGTATATCCTAAACTCTTACGCTGTAAGCCAGCGTTATTTCACCAATGTGAGGAATTACCTCGACATTCAATTGAAATATCTTTCCAGATATTTTAACAATTGATTAAGATGAAATAGCTATATAATTTTTAAATTTGAGATTTTTGCATTTACAATGCTATTTTTAAACAATACTAAATAATATACTAGAAAAAATACGACACGCACCAGATCAATACTCAGACGGGAATCGAACCCGCGACCTTTGGATATCCGGTCCAATGCTCTGACCGCTGAGCTACCGAGTCACTAGTGACATCGTCGAATTTTTCCTAGTATATCCTAAACTCTTACGCTGTAAGCCAGCGTTATTTCACCAATGTGAGGAATTACCTCGACATTCAATTGAAATATCTTTCCAGATATTTTAACAATTGATTAAGATGAAATAGCTATATAATTTTTAAATTTGAGATTTTTGCATTTACAATGCTATTTTTAAACAATACTAAATAATATACTAGAAAAAATACGACTCGCACCAGATCAATACTCAGACGGGAATCGAACCCGCGACCTTTGGATATCCGGTCCAATGCTCTGACCGCTGAGCTACCGAGTCACTAGTGACATCGTCGAATTTTTCCTAGTATATCCTAAACTCTTACGCTGTAAGCCAGCGTTATTTCACCAATGTGAGGAATTACCTCGACATTCAATTGAAATATCTTTCCAGATATTTTAACAATTGATTAAGATGAAATAGCTATATATTTTTAAATTTGAGATTTTTGCATTTACAATGCTATTTTTAAACAATACTAAATAATATACTAGAAAAAATACGACACGCACCAGATCAATACTCAGACGGGAATCGAACCCGCGACCTTTGGATATCCGGTCCAATGCTCTGACCGCTGAGCTACCGAGTCACTAGTGACATCGTCGAATTTTTCCTAGTATATCCTAAACTCTTACGCTGTAAGCCAGCGTTATTTCACCAATGTGAGGAATTACCTCGACATTCAATTGAAATATCTTTCCAGATATTTTAACAATTGATTAAGATGAATTAGCTATATAATTTTTAAATTTGAGATTTTTGCATTTACAATGCTATTTTTAAACAATACTAAATAATATACTAGAAAAAATACGACACGCACCAGATCAATACTCAGACGGGAATCGAACCCGCGACCTTTGGATATCCGGTCCAATGCTTTGACCGCTGAGCTACCGAGTCACTAGTGACATCGTCGAATTTTTCCTAGTATATCCTAAACTCTTACGCTGTAAGCCAGCGTTATTTCACCAATGTGAGGAATTACCTCGACATTCAATTGAAATATCTTTCCAGATATTTTAACAATTGATTAAGATGAAATAGCTATATAATTTTTAAATTTGAGATTTTTGCATTTACAATGCTATTTTTAAACAATACTAAATAATATACTAGAAAAAATACGACACGCACCAGATCAATACTCAGACGGGAATCGAACCCGCGACCTTTGGATATCCGGTCCAATGCTCTGACCGCTGAGCTACCGAGTCACTAGTGACATCGTTGAATTTTTCCTAGTATATCCTAAACTCTTACGCTGTAAGCCAGCGTTATTTCACCAATGTGAGGAATTACCTCGACATTCAATTGAAATATCTTTCCAGATATTTTAACAATTGATTAAGATGAATTAGCTATATAATTTTTAAATTTGAGATTTTTGCATTTACAATGCTATTTTTAAACAATACTAAATAATATACTAGAAAAAATACGACACGCACCAGATCAATACTCAGACGGGAATCGAACCCGCGACCTTTGGATATCCGGTCCAATGCTCTGACCGCTGAGCTACCGAGTCACTAGTGACATCGTCGAATTTTTCCTAGTATATCCTAAACTCTTACGCTGTAAGCCAGCGTTATTTCACCAATGTGAGGAATTACCTCGACATTCAATTGAAATATCTTTCCAGATATTTTAACAATTGATTAAGATGAAATAGCTATATAATTTTTAAATTTGAGATTTTTGCATTTACAATGCTATTTTTAAACAATACTAAATAATATACTAGAAAAAATACGACTCGCACCAGATCAATACTCAGACGGGAATCGAACCCGCGACCTTTGGATATCCGGTCCAATGCTCTGACCGCTGAGCTACCGAGTCACTAGTGACATCGTCGAATTTTTCCTAGTATATCCTAAACTCTTACGCTGTAAGCCAGCGTTATTTCACCAATGTGAGGAATTACCTCGACATTCAATTGAAATATCTTTCCAGATATTTTAACAATTGATTAAGATGAAATAGCTATATAATTTTTAAATTTGAGATTTTTGCATTTACAATGCTATTTTTAAACAATACTAAATAATATACTAGAAAAAATACGACACGCACCAGATCAATACTCAGACGGGAATCGAACCCGCGACCTTTGGATATCCGGTCCAATGCTCTGACCGCTGAGCTACCGAGTCACTAGTGACATCGTCGAAGGATATACTAGGAAAAATTCGACGATGTCACTAGTGACTCGGTAGCTCAGCGGTCAGAGCATTGGACCGGATATCCAAAGGTCGCGGGTTCGATTCCCGTCTGAGTATTGATCTGGTGCGTGTCGTATTTTTTCTAGTATATTATTTAGTATTGTTTAAAAATAGCATTGTAAATGCAAAAATCTCAAATTTAAAAATTATATAGCTATTTCATCTTAATCAATTGTTAAAATATCTGGAAAGATATTTCAATTGAATGTCGAGGTAATTCCTCACATTGGTGAAATAACGCTGGCTTACAGCGTAAGAGTTTAGGATATACTAGGAAAAATTCGACGATGTCACTAGTGACTCGGTAGCTCAGCGGTCAGAGCATTGGACCGGATATCCAAAGGTCGCGGGTTCGATTCCCGTCTGAGTATTGATCTGGTGCGTGTCGTATTTTTTCTAGTATATTATTTAGTATTGTTTAAAAATAGCATCGTAAATCCAAAAATCTCAAATTTAAAAATTATATAGCTATTTCATCTTAATCAATTGTTAAAATATCTGGAAAGATATTTCAATTGAATGTCGAGGTAATTCCTCACATTGGTGAAATAACGCTGGCTTACAGCGTAAGAGTTTAGGATATACTAGGAAAAATTCGACGATGTCACTAGTGACTCGGTAGCTCAGCGGTCAGAGCATTGGACCGGATATCCAAAGGTCGCGGGTTCGATTCCCGTCTGAGTATTGATCTGGTGCGTGTCGTATTTTTTCTAGTATATTATTTAGTATTGTTTAAAAATAGCATTGTAAATGCAAAAATCTCAAATTTAAAAATTATATAGCTATTTCATCTTAATCAATTGTTAAAATATCTGGAAAGATATTTCAATTGAATGTCGAGGTAATTCCTCACATTGGTGAAATAACGCTGGCTTACAGCGTAAGAGTTTAGGATATACTAGGAAAAATTCGACGATGTCACTAGTGACTCGGTAGCTCAGCGGTCAGAGCATTGGACCGGATATCCAAAGGTCGCGGGTTCGATTCCCGTCTGAGTATTGATCTGGTGCGAGTCGTATTTTTTCTAGTATATTATTTAGTATTGTTTAAAAATAGCATTGTAAATGCAAAAATCTCAAATTTAAAAATTATATAGCTATTTCATCTTAATCAATTGTTAAAATATCTGGAAAGATATTTCAATTGAATGTCGAGGTAATTCCTCACATTGGTGAAATAACGCTGGCTTACAGCGTAAGAGTTTAGGATATACTAGGAAAAATTCGACGATGTCACTAGTGACTCGTTAGCTCAGCGGTCAGAGCATTGGACCGGATATCCAAAGGTCGCGGGTTCGATTCCCGTCTGAGTATTGATCTGGTGCGTGTCGTATTTTTTCTAGTATATTATTTAGTATTGTTTAAAAATAGCATTGTAAATGCAAAAATCTCAAATTTAAAAATTATATAGCTATTTCATCTTAATCAATTGTTAAAATATCTGGAAAGATATTTCAATTGAATGTCGAGGTAATTCCTCACATTGGTGAAATAACGCTGGCTTACAGCGTAAGAGTTTAGGATATACTAGGAAAAATTCGACGATGTCACTAGTGACTCGGTAGCTCAGCGGTCAGAGCATTGGACCGGATATCCAAAGGTCGCGGGTTCGATTCCCGTCTGAGTATTGATCTGGTGCGTGTCGTATTTTTTCTAGTATATTATTTAGTATTGTTTAAAAATAGCATCGTAAATGCAAAAATCTCAAATTTAAAAATTATATAGCTATTTCATCTTAATCAATTGTTAAAATATCTGGAAAGATATTTCAATTGAATGTCGAGGTAATTCCTCACATTGGTGAAATAACGCTGGCTTACAGCGTAAGAGTTTAGGATATACTAGGAAAAATTCGACGATGTCACTAGTGACTCGGTAGCTCAGCGGTCAGAGCATTGGACCGGATATCCAAAGGTCGCGGGTTCGATTCCCGTCTGAGTATTGATCTGGTGCGAGTCGTATTTTTTCTAGTATATTATTTAGTATTGTTTAAAAATAGCATTGTAAATGCAAAAATCTCAAATTTAAAAATTATATAGCTATTTCATCTTAATCAATTGTTAAAATATCTGGAAAGATATTTCAATTGAATGTCGAGGTAATTCCTCACATTGGTGAAATAACGCTGGCTTACAGCGTAAGAGTTTAGGATATACTAGGAAAAATTCGACGATGTCACTAGTGACTCGGTAGCTCAGCGGTCAGAGCATTGGACCGGATATCCAAAGGTCGCGGGTTCGATTCCCGTCTGAGTATTGATCTGGTGCGAGTCGTATTTTTTCTAGTATATTATTTAGTATTGTTTAAAAATAGCATTGTAAATGCAAAAATCTCAAATTTAAAAATTATATAGCTATTTCATCTTAATCAATTGTTAAAATATCTGGAAAGATATTTCAATTGAATGTCGAGGTAATTCCTCACATTGGTGAAATAACGCTGGCTTACAGCGTAAGAGTTTAGGATATACTAGGAAAAATTCGACGATGTCACTAGTGACTCGGTAGCTCAGCGGTCAGAGCATTGGACCGGATATCCAAAGGTCGCGGGTTCGATTCCCGTCTGAGTATTGATCTGGTGCGAGTCGTATTTTTTCTAGTATATTATTTAGTATTGTTTAAAAATAGCATTGTAAATGCAAAAATCTCAAATTTAAAAATTATATAGCTATTTCATCTTAATCAATTGTTAAAATATCTGGAAAGATATTTCAATTGAATGTCGAGGTAATTCCTCACATTGGTGAAATAACGCTGGCTTACAGCGTAAGAGTTTAGGATATACTAGGAAAAATTCGACGATGTCACTAGTGACTCGGTAGCTCAGCGGTCAGAGCATTCGACCGGATATCCAAAGGTCGCGGGTTCGATTCCCGTCTGAGTATTGATCTGGTGCGTGTCGTATTTTTTCTAGTATATTATTTAGTATTGTTTAAAAATAGCATTGTAAATGCAAAAATCTCAAATTTAAAAATTATATAGCTATTTCATCTTAATCAATTGTTAAAATATCTGGAAAGATATTTCAATTGAATGTCGAGGTAATTCCTCACATTGGTGAAATAACGCTGGCTTACAGCGTAAGAGTTTAGGATATACTAGGAAAAATTCGACGATGTCACTAGTGACTCGGTAGCTCAGCGGTCAGAGCATTGGACTGGATATCCAAAGGTCGCGGGTTCGATTCCCGTCTGAGTATTGATCTGGTGCGTGTCGTATTTTTTCTAGTATATTATTTAGTATAATTCTTTTTTTACATATTTGACCCTATGTTTCTTAGAGAAAGTTGTTCCGTTTCATGGACTGAACATATCCTTAAAATTTTGAGAGTGATTTCAAATGCACCCTGTATAATTAAATAATGTAAACCAAGGCTACTCAAAGTGTAATGTTGCAAACCCATATAAGGAAGGGTTTGCCAATTAAATTGTAGGGGCTTAACACTTCATGGAACTCAAATTAATTATAGTCCTTCTTTTTATGAAGATTAGGATTTGTATTTTTATTTACTGTTGGTGGATTAACTGGAGTTATTTTAGCTAATTCATCTATTGATGTAGCATTACATGATACTTATTATGTTGTTGCAACTCTACATGACGGAGGCAGATCAAAAGACATTTGTTTAGTTTATTATAGTTCTGAAATGTGTATATTTCATTTTGTTTACTTATTTTTTTTATTTTAATGTAAGCAAATACCTATGTACGTACACACACACTACTGCACGTCACGTTATACAGTTAAACTGCGAAAACAGATTTTATTACGAAGGGCATAAATCAACAATCAACATGTATGGTCTGAGGTGCTATCGTGTGTACTTGCATATACTGTATGTGAGTAAGCGTATACAAACCGGGATTCAGGCAAGAAAGTGGTTCGCAGTTCTCTTATAAATCAAAAAGGGGTTCGTTAAGCCAATAGTTTGAGAAGCTATTAGAGCTTCGAATAATAACAAATTTTTTTCGTTAAAAAATAAAATCGTTATTATTTAATCAGTCAATTTTACTTACAAAATGCAGATGTCATTGAAGAGTGCTGCTTTGAAGACGGCAGTTCTTTTATACACCTGAAATAATTAAAAATTAGTTATTAATTTGATTTATACACTACGACATCAAAAACTGAAGAAAGTTGGAAAAAGAGATCACTCGATCAAATACTTAGTGTCATGTAAAAAGTGACAGAAAGCAAAGCTTGTGAAAAATCGGCTTAGAACGAATTAAGTGGTTATTTAGTTAATATGTATGTCTAATAATAAATAAATTTAAAAAATATTAAAAACACGACTGCCCTGCCAAAAAAGAAGTAAAAAATTAAATAACAAGTGTCATTGCAGTCGGGGGACCGTTTTGTGGAACAATTTTTATCCAAAGAGGTCCCTCGTCTGCAATGACACTTGTTATTATTTAACTTTTTAGTTCGTTTTTGGCAGGGCAGTCGGTTTTTAATGTCATTTTTAATTTATAAAATTTTTATTTCACAAATTTTAGTGACATATTATATAGTTTTGAAATGTGCTCATAAAGGCCTTACATTCGATGTCCATATTGTAATAATTGACAACACGACAAAAAATATTTTGTCAAAAAAAAACCCTTTCTAGATTTGGCTCTCAGTAGTGCGAGCAAAATAGTTTTAGAATTTTTAAAGCAATATTTATTGAGAAAATAAATGAAATGTAAAAAACCCTTAGTGACGTCACAGCTCGATACGAACAAAAATATAGACCTTTGCTCACGGTGTAGACGTCATAAAAAAAAGTAGGTCACTCAAAATGACACTTAGAGATGGGTAAATGTTTAAACCCGACCATTAGGCATTGGGTTTTGGCCCATAAATTCCCTCCCGTAGGTTCTCAATTCGGGCCGAAATTCATTAAATAGATTTTTTATGCAATAAGTTGTATTTAAAATGAAGATCATTGAATTTACAACTCAAATTACAATAGTCATTTATCGTTTAGTCGCATTTCCATTGTATTTTGACCGAAAAATTAAATACTTTCACGGGTACTAGCGTACTTTCAACTACAGAATCCATATTACAGTACCACTATAATACCTACATTACCTACCATCTCGATTTGTACTTAATTAAAACTTAGTAAGCGCGAAAGCAGGTGTAATAAGCTTACGTAGTAGGCCACTTAAAAATGGGTCACTCAAAATGTCACATTGTTTGACAGTGACAGCGCGATTTCGCCGTGGTAGTGTTATGCTGCTAGGTATTTACTACAAGTGTAGAATTTTATCATTATATTGATTCGCACCATGACCATACCAAAAAGATTTTCTTAAAAAAAGCTTTTAAAAAAAAGCAAGACCTCCTTCAAAAACTTTAAAAAACAGCTCTATAAAAAGCAAGAAATAATATTAAAATCGATTAATTAAAACCTGATGTTAACGTTACGCTATGTTAACGTTAAACGCTATAGCGTTTGAATCATTTCAATCAGTTAAGGCGTCTTCGAGTAATCGGTGTACATACATATAAGAAAATATCACATAAATATAAACTCCTCCTTTTCAAATTTTCGAAGTCGGTTAAAAATAGAATTTATTTGTATTATGAACACCACTGTGAACCTACTTTACCCTGCAGTTGCACTGATGACTCAATGCATTCTTAACGCTAACGTACTATTGTGATGTTTTTGCACTTGCCACCATTCTATGTTTCTTTGCTTTCAGGGCATTACTGGTTTGGTGATAATTTCCAATACCATAAAATGGACAGAGAGGAATGTTGGACACCAATCAAGTTACTGTATTGTTTTGTGTCAACTTGTAAAAATTGTTCGACAAAAACTCAAAAAAAATGTTTTTTAAAGTTCTCTTTGAGGACCGTAAAGCAAGGTGTGAAGCAGCAGGCCGATCTGACGTGCCCAAATCAAGTTTGAACATTTGTGAAACCCTTGCCCATCTCTAGTCGCATTGTTTGACAGTTGTCACAGTCAAACAATGCGAATGCGTTCCCGCGTATTTTCTGAATGAATCACTACAAAAAGCCTCAGAGCTACGTCACTTCCGGAAAAGTATTTAAACTTTTAAAACTTTTTTAGTTTAGCAAAAATAGTTATTTGTGATTTACAAGTGACCAAAATCAATTTGTGCTCCGAGTGCCGACTTTAAAACACGAACTAGCGAAGTAGTCTAGAATTGAATCACGAGCGTAGCGAGTGATTCTAATATAGACCACTGAGCACAGTGAGTGATTTGAAGGCACGAGGCAGATCAAAATTTTGGTCTCGTGTAAAACATACAACTTTTCACCTCTACCAGCGAGAAAATTTTTACGTGAGTTTCCTGGTAATAAGCTAAATTTCAGCATTAGAAACTTGTTCACTCAATTCTTTTGGAGTTAGACAACTATCTTCATCCTTGGACGCACTCATTTTTTGTAATTTATCACAAAAATAGTTCGATAAAACCTATGCTGAAAAATTGTATTCATAAAGTAGATTCCCGCCGTTTTTTTTACATATCCCATCTTATTTATTTATTCATAATCATAAAACACTAATTTGTTAATAAATTTCATTAATTTTTCTTAATTTATATTTATTTCATCTATGCGACCTTATTTCGTCCATACTCTTTATTTCTTAACAATCCTTATTTCAAACTCCTTGGTATATACGTGCATTATATTTTTTTACTTTTTAAACCATGTATGACACCATAAAGCACTCTTCTATCTTTTTCTCACATATCAATTTTACAAGTCTCATCCTTGTCACTTTATTCTTTATTATTTTAAAAGTTGGTATTAGAAATTAAAAAAGCACTTTGCCTAACGCTCGCAGCAAAAATTTATTTTGCTGCGAGTTTCTACGCTCCAAAAGCGCCCTTTTCATGCTGGAGAGGTGAAAAAAAATATTTTACAAAAGTTATGTCTTTTTTTTCATTCTCTCTTCGAAAAACAAATAAACAGGGCATGTAATTTTTTTGTCCTGTTGTCAATTAAAGAAACACAATTTTGGTTGGACCCCCAGTTCTTAAAAATTCTTCCCTTAGGAGAGGAGTTATGGCGTCATCTTTTTTTGTATGGGGAAAAAAATTGTTTTGTTCTAAAACCTATCGTTTATGGTATCGAATGAAAGGGCTTGGTGAGTCGGTTCTAAAAATATATCACATCATTACATTTCAGTCACTTGTTTTAAATTAAGCCAAAAAACATTTTCAAAACATACCATATTTGGGCTACAGATACTATAATAATTTGTCATAAAATATACCTCAAATGATATGTAATGTTCTCATATCCAACCTCAAGAAAGCAATTTTGAAAATATTGACATTAAGTTTTTTTTTCATGATTACGAAGCTTTTACAAAGTGATTTATATAATATGATTTAAAAAAGTGATTATTCTGAAACCAGTGAAAAAAAAGTGAGTGATATCAAATGAAAGGGCTTTCAGAGCAGTTTCTAAAAATATATCACATAATTAAATTTCGGTACTTCATTTAATTTAGACCAAAAACCAATTTCCAAAAATCCCATACAAACGTAAGTTTGGGCAAAAATTAGAAAAAAATATTAAATGAAAATTTTTTCATAATTGCTTTCTTGAGATTTGATATGAGGATATTATATGACTCGTGTATTTTACAAAAAATGATTTAACCACATTGGATCTGAAGGAGCCCAAACTTGGTATGCTTTTAAAATGTTTTTTGGTTTAATTAAAAAAAGTGGCTGAAATGTAATGATGTGATATATTTTTAAAACCGGCTTAGCAAGCCCATTCATTCACTACCAAACACGATAGGCTTTAGAACAAAAAAAAATATTTACGCAAAAAAAGATGACACCGTAACTCCTCTCCTAAGGGCAAAATTTTAGGAACTGCGGGTTCAAAATTTTGTTTTGACCTCAAGTATGGGGCTGGAGGACAACTTTTTTTTTTACTAACAGCCCCACCCGACTTCAATAGACGTGTTTTATTACAATGATAATACGTATCTAGTGATTTGAATATTATTTTTTGCTTTTTAGAGGTAGAGGGGTTTTGAAGTGATATAAGATAAGTGATACAAGACAATTCTTTACATGAGTCTTAAAGTTTTCAAATGGTAAATCCAAAATATTACTTGGAATTTTATTATAAAACTTTATACCAAGACCTATGAAAGAACCACGGACTTTATCTAATCTATACTGAGGCATTACAAGTTTGTCGTCCTTATTTCTGGTGTTCCGATTGTGCCAATCACTATATTTTGTATATAATATTGCGACGCATGAAAAGTATGCAGTCTGCGATAGGACGAGCCTTGAAGTGGGCACTGTCGAAAAATATTGTACATCCCGATATATTTAAATCTTTAAGCGATGCTGGCAGACTAATATGTGACAACCATTACAAGGAGTCTCAGTCACGACGTTATGCAGCTCAGCCTGCCTAGCATTACCGATTTATTTCGCGTGATATAGCGTTTTATCACGTTTAACTGTCAAAAATACAAAGGAATCTGACAATTGAGTGTCGGTAAAATGCTATATCACGCGATATAAATCGGTCATGCTAGGCAGGCTGAGCACCTTAGACAGAAACATAAGAGATACAGTCAAGAATACAAATATAGATGAGAATCTCTTTGAGTCCGCTTTATCTGATCATATCAAGTCATCGAAAGCAATTACCAGGACTGGTTCAGAAATGAAACAAAAGGCACAACGTTCTGCATATAGGTTCCCAGCAGCATCGCAAACCCGGAGAGCTTTAAACTCGAGGTGGCGCCGCGCGTAGCGTCAACGGTGGAGCCGCGGTCGACCCCTGCACCTCGCCGACCACCGAGAGACCGCCGCCGTCAGGAGGCGCCGCGGGGCCGTCGCCCCACCAACCACGCACGGTATCAGACGAGGAGGCGATAATATGTTGTAAGTTATATACAGGGTCTCTGGAAATATGACGTATTCCTGCTAAGGGGTTATAATAATAATAATAATTATTATTATTATATTTATTTCAGATTTTACACATCCATATTACAATTATAAAATTAAAAAGAAAACAATTAATACAATATTAAAAATTAAAATTCATCACAATTTATTTTTCAACACTTGCATGTTAGTCAGTACATGAACCATAGTACAGTGGTTCAAGTACTGACAGTCAAACCGACACGATAATGCCCTCAGGATGCTGTTGGGGCTGGCCCGGACTCTGCGCACCAGGGATGTAATCGCTTGCGTAAGGTCGAGTAAAAACAATCGACATGCGACTCGGCAAACATTCCCGACGCGCTGCAAAACCACGGCAACCCCATCAGCACCCTGAACGCATTATTGTACTGAACGCGAAGCGAGTTGAACTGCTTTTGCGTATATGTCACCCACAGGCTGCTCGTGTAGAATGATGTGCAAAACGCTTTAAAGAGAGTGATCTTAACTTCCTTAGAACAACGAGCAAACCTGCGGGCTACCATATTGGCTCTCACAGACAACGCCCTTCGCTCCCTCTCTATGTCTGCATCGTCTGTCAGGTCAGGGTTTACCAAATGGCCCAGATACTTAAATTGCTCCACCCTTTTAAGTACAGTACCGTTCAATGTAATGGGCGGCATTGTGTCCGGACATTTGCCCCTGGCCCGAAAGACCATGCATTCACTCTTTCTTGCATTATAGAGCAGACCGTGACCACGTGCGTAGGTTTCACAAATGCCCAACAATTTTCTCAGGCCACATACAGAGGCGCTGAGCAGCACCATGTCGTCCGCATAGCTAATGTTATTGACAGAGACTCCATCAATATGACAGCCTACACGTGTGCTGCTGAGCTCCTCTATCAAGGAGTTCACGTACAAGTTGAAAGTTATAGATGAGGTCAAAACAAATATTTCTTGTGATATAACTTTTTCTCAAAAAATTAATAGTTTTTGAGTTAATTGAAATTAAGTATTTTTTAACCAATAGTACGTTTTCAGACACAAAAGTTTAAAATAAAAGATAACTACTCATTCGATTCCGGTTTTTTCATTATTTTGAGATAGAAAACAATCTAAGTGTTGATAATGAATTAAAAAAATTACAAAAAGTACAGGTGTTATTAAAAAAATCAATCCATGAATGAATTTTTTTTTATTTTTTTTCAGATTTTTTAGAAAAAGCATCAAATATCTTTAAAAAAATCCTTGTAACTAAGCGTGCATAATATTTTAAAAACATCACCATCTATTCAGCTTTCAGTTGAGGTATAAAACTTAATAATAACTTAAATAAAAAATGAGAAATTAAGACTTAACTAAAAAGCAGTCCCATTTTATGTAGCAAAAATTTCCTACTTCAAGCGCTTCGAAGGTGGCTGTATTATCCTATTTATATCATAAATGTGAAAATTTGCTTGTTTATATGATTGTTAATCAATAACGCAAAACGACTGAACGGATTTGGATGAAATTTGGCACACAGACAGTTTATAAACAGGATTTAAACATAGGAGGATACTATTATCTTGGTTAAAGGTCAAAAAAGGACAAAGTCGCGGGCGGAAGCTAGTTTGCCATAAATGATCGTGCTTACTAAAAATACTTTCGTCCGAGTGAGTTTGAAACAGAATTATTTTCCGCCGATGAGTCAAAATTTTATACTCCTCCTCGCGTCGTGTTCCTCACAGTAATGAATCCCCCGATGGGAAGTTAATTTTATACAGACAGCATCAAAAATAACCATGCATATCAGCCATTTTTAATGACCCTCTGCTGGGGAACAGGCCTTCCTTTCCTTTTGGCATAAAGCGGACGGGCCATAACCCACCACGTGGGCCCAATGCGGATTGGTCGGTGTTAACTCAATGTACCTTACATGGAGCCCTTGGTTCTGGCTGCATTTACAGTCGTTAACACTGACCAATCCACATTGGGTCCACGTGGTGGGTATGGCCCGTCCGCTTTATCCATCCACAAGCCAAAAGGTAGGCCAGTTCCCCAGCAACGGGGCATTAAAAATAGCTGATATACATGGTTATTTGTGACACAGTTTGTATAAAATTTTGACTCAACGGCGGAAAATAATCCTGTCTCAAACTCACTCGGACTAAAGTATTTTTAGTAAGTACGACCATTTATGGCAAACTAGTTTCCGCCCGCGACTGCATTCGCATTTACATTTGAGAAAATCCCTAGGGAACCCTTAACCAAGATAATAGT
Source organism: Agriphila geniculea (assembly GCA_943789525.1). Classification (NCBI taxonomy): domain Eukaryota; kingdom Metazoa; phylum Arthropoda; class Insecta; order Lepidoptera; family Crambidae; genus Agriphila; species Agriphila geniculea. The sequence goes on from OX038893.1 coordinate 13,033,282, forward strand.
ATCCTCATATGTTTTGATCCGGCTTATAAGCTATCTGTGTGCCAAATTTCATCCAAATCCGTTCAGCCGTTTAGCGTGATTGATTAACAATCATATAAACAAGCAAATTTTCATATTTATGGAATAAGTAGGATAATACGGCCTCCTCCGAAGCGCTTGAATTAGGAAATTTTTGCTACATGAAATGGGACTGCTATTTAGTTAAGTCTTAATTTCTCATTTTTTATTTAAGTTATTATTAAGTTTTATACCTCAACTGAAAGCTAAATAGATGGTGATGTTTTTAAAATATTATGCACGCTTAGTTACTAAGATTTTTTAAAGATATTTGATGCTATTTCTAAAAAAACTGAAAAAAAAATAAAAAGTAAATGCATTTAAGGATTGATTTTTTTATAAATGGTTGTATTTTATGTTTTTTTTTTATTTATTATCAACTTTCAAATTGTTTTCTATCCCAAAATAGTAAAAAATCCAAAATCGAATGAGTAGTTATCTTTTATTTTAAATTTTTGTGTCTGAAAACGTACTTTTGGTAAAAATGTACTTAATTTCAATTATCTCAAATACTATTAATTTTTTGAGAAAAAGTTATTTAACAAAAAATATTTGTTTTGACCTCATCTACAACCCCTTAGCAGGAATACGTCATATTTCCAGTGACCCTGTATATGTTATTAATTATGTTGTATGATAATATGTTGGTGGCTGTATAAAAAAATATTAATCTTACCACTATAAATTTAGTATCGTTTTGTAGGTAATTTATCGACGATGATTTGGTTTTTAAAGAGTAAACTCCTTGGCTCAACCGTTTTTGTAGAAAACGAAGAAAACCAGAACGAGGGAAATAAAATGGGGAACAATCATTTCTCAGCGTGTTTCTTTAAAACGGTACATTAAGGGCAGGTACCTTAACCGTTATAGTTACAGGAAAACGTTCCTAGGAGATCATCCATAACTTTTTAAGATATTCTGAACTGCATTCACAGATTTTGGAAAAAAATTACCGTTAGCAAAAAACATGTTCAAATGCCAAAAATTTTTTTTATGCCAGTCGATCCTATTTCGTGTGGGGATCAAAAGACTCGATGGGATTATTTAAGGTATGAGTACTAGAAACTGTACTACACTTTGTACTGAAAAACGGTAAACCAACTCGAAATATTTTTTATTGCCAAATGATCCTATTTCGTACTGTGATCAAAATGCTCTTTAAGGGCAACTGACATTTGAGTACAGAAACTACAATAAGTGACAACACCGGCTTCACACGCAAACACAATCTTCTACAATATTAGATCTAAAAAAATCAGTGTCTGTACTCAAAATTCAGTTATCCTCGAAGAGTATTTTGATCACAGTAAGAAATAGGATCGTTTGGCAATAAAAAATATTTCGAGTTGATTTATCGTTTTTTAGTACAAAATGTATGGGAAAAGTTTTTGGCGATTTCTGTCGTTTCTAGTACTTATACCTTAAATAATCGCTTAGAATCTTTTGATCCCCACACGAAATAGGATCAATTGGCAGAAAATTTTTTTTTGTTATTTTAGCATTTTTTTTTTTGCTAACGGTATTTTTTTCCAAAATCTGTGAAAGCAGTTCAGAATATCTTAAAAAGTTATGGATGGTCTCTTAGGAACGTTTTCCTGTAACTATAACGGTTATAACGGTAACGGTAAGTGCTAAACTAATTATATAAACATTTTCTAAGTTTCAAAATGTTTTTCAATGTGCGTTTATAAAATAATGCCCATAATCTATAGTTACAAACAAACAAATTGCGTGGAGTTGGTTTATGTTTAATGATTGTGAGTTGTGTGCTGTGCTAAATAAAGTGGTGTAAATAATTGTGACGGTTTATTGTGTGTGTGTGTGTTGTGTGGGTGTGTGTGTGTGTGTATGTGTGTGTTGTCTGGGTTTGTGTGTGTGTGTGTGTGTGTGTGTGTGTGTGTGTGTGTGTATGTGTAAATATGTATGATGTGAAGGGTATGAATGGTTTGTGCGATGTGAGATATTTGTTGCATTTTTTTTTGCATTTAGGCATTCACAATGCTATTTTTTATATTAAGATAATTATTTTAATAAAGAAAATAATAATAATTTTACTTATTTAATTAGATAAGGTTCTCTATTTTTTCATAATTTTTAGTCTGTAGCCAGTTTTGTAATGTGTGCTTAGAGGTTTTTAATGTTAGGGGGTGAAAATTGAGGATTTTGTTTATTCTATTATATGTGGATCTTTAAAATTCTAAGACACGTGGCATACAAGAAACCACTGAACCAAATCTATGATGCCCTAGCCAAGTCAATAATAACATACTGTATACCAATATGGGGTGGCGCATTGAAAACTAAATTTCTAGCAGTTGAGAGAGCCCAAAGAGCTTTACTAAAGGTCATGCTATCCAAAAGGCGTCGTTTTTCTACTGCAACTTTGTACATGAACGCAGATCTTTTAACAATAAGACAGCTGTACATTTTACACACTATTCTAAAGAAACACAGGTCTATAGGTTATAACACAGCTCTTACTGAGAAAAGAATAGTTTTGCAAAATGTCAGTATCAATATTTATCATCTGTTCTGTACAATAAACAAATAAAAGTCAAAAAATTTACCCTTTACTTAACACGTTCGCTGCGGCAACAAAAAAACGTTAACTTTCCTATATCGATGTAACAGTTTCTTTAGACCCGTTACGGTGACTTGGCGGCTGTGCGTTATCGGGTCGGAAAGATCTGTTCGACCTGCTGTTGTTTTGATGAGATTATCTACGCAAATATGTAAATATTCATGTTTTTCTTTAATTTAATGTGTTTTTAATAAAACAATTAAAGTACAAATGAGATCGTAGCAGAATTGGTTGATATCATAATATTTTAGGCATGTTTTAATCTATCGGATCCTCAAAATCCGATACCCGCACTAGATGTTCAAGATATCGATAGAAATTTAGGGATGTGAGCAATAAGAGACAAGCATTATCGATAATCAGTAATCATCTTTATTGGGTGTTTGACACGTAATCATTATTATAACACTGCAAGCAAAGAAAAGCTTATTTATACATGACGTGTTTTTAAAGGTACCTTTAAAAATACTGCTTGCACCCGGTCAGGTGCTTGTTGTGCTTATATGGGGCTGCTGAATCCATTAGGTAAATTGGGAATAGTTAAGATGAATCAATTCATTTGGCTGAATCAGACTAGTGAATAACTTCAGTATAGTGAATAAAGATTACCCATTTCTGATAAAGGCTATCGATAATGACTGTATACGCGCGCAGCACTAGCAAATTTAGGTGGTAATTCAGTGCGGCTATCGGGTGATCGGATACCAGATCTATTCAACCCGATACCGCACCTAACGAATATTATTTATTTGTGGTCGCTATTGGGTCGAACAGATCTGATGCAAGTTTTTTATATAAAATGGAAATATTTGACATCATAATCATAAAACAATTTTTGTCTCTTTCCTACGTCTAAGGGAACTGAAGATATCTGTCCCGCACAAGCGGGAAGTCAAGCATTTTTTCTGCTGCACCGTAGGAAAGTTTTACATCGGGTGCTTTCGACCCCATACCGCAGCGAACGTGTTAACAACGAGTGTAAAAAGTCTCTTACTACATGGCTTAAGACTTTAGATTATGACGCAACTGAAAGTCTCCTTAAAAATCTTGCTTAACGTCCATTTTGTAGCACACACATACACACAAACACACACACACACACACACACACACACACACACAAAACACACTGACACACACACCCACGCGCACACTCCCCCACACACACGCAGAGTCGTAGATTTAAGTTAGTAATATAATATAATTGGACACACACACACACACACACAAAACACACTGACACACACACCCACACGCACACTCCCCCACACACACGCAGAGTCGTAGATTTAAGTTAGTAGTATAATATAATTGGAAAATTAAAATTAAGTTGCTTTAGTATTGTATCTTTATACTACCTTATCTGTTATTGTTATGTTTTTCTATGCTAAGTATGAACGGTTCTGTCTAATACAGGTGCCTAAGCACCTAAAAGGTGGAATCTATCACTGTTTTGTGTTTTAATTGTTAAGTTAAAGGAATAAACATATTTTGATTTTTTTATTATTTTGAAATGTGTGCTGAATGTACCGTGTACTGCTTCTGGGCGTAAACAGTTTTTACAGAATCTACAGGTGCTACGCTCACAACAGTTCTTTTGTTTTGTGTTTTTTCATTTAGTGGAAGGTTTTTATGTAATTTTAAAACGGCGTGTAGGATATAAAGTTTCCTCACAGAAAGGAGGCAACATTGAGAATATAGACTGTCGGTTGGAAACCTATAAGGTTTGAAATATGTTATTTTCAACAAAGATCTTTGAGCCCGTTCCAATTCCAAAAATTTAGTTTTTGTGGCTCCACCCCAGATTGGGATGCAGTAGCTGAAGACTGATTGAGCCAACGATGTATATACTTGTTCTAATAAATCGGTATTGGCATGCAGCCCAGATAACGAAAAACCTCAACTTCTTCAAGATTTTTTCTGGCAAGTTTTAGAGATGTGTCGCACGCAGATGAGCCCCTAGCAGGTTGTTTTAGAATCTGGGTCTTCGACACACTTATCACCAGTCCGAACCTACGGCACGAGGCATCTAGTTCATCCAGGAAATGTTGGAGACTATGCATGTTATCCGCCATTAAGCAAACGTCATCGGCGTAGAGGATATCCAGTACCGAAACTTGGTGCACGCTTCGTTTAGCCCGGAAGCGAGAAAGATCGAAGACACCCCTGTCCGTTCTCACATTTAACGAAATACAGTCGTGGCAATGTTGAAGTGCGTCATTCATCACGGCGGAGAAATAGATTGCAAAGAGCGTTGGGGCCATCACACACCCTTGCTTTACGCCACTCGCCACAGGAAATGGGTTAGTGTACGAGTTATCATGTTGTACCCTTGCAGACATATTGGTATGAAATTGTTTTATAAGCTCCACAAGTTTAGCCGGACATCCAATCTTGTTCAGTACAATCCAGAGTGCATCCCTAGGAACCCGGTCGAAAGCCTCCTCAAGGTCGACAAAGCACAAATAAAGGTCACGGTGCTGTTCAAGGCTCTTTTCTTGAAGATGTTTGAAAACAAAGATTGCATCGACAGTCCCTCTGTTCGGGCGAAAGCCGCACTGGGTTTCAGGTAAAATTTGCTCGGCTAGATGACCGAGACATTTATTTAAAATATGGGCAAGGACTTTGCCGGCAGAACTTAGAAGTGATATGCCCCTATATGAACTGCAGTCTGATCGATCTCCTTTGCCTTTATAGAGTTTGCATAAAGACGCATCTTTCCAGGCTTGAGGTATTATATTTAACTCCCAAATACGAAAAACAAGCTCGAACAACCTGACCTGAACACTCGAACCGCCATACTTATAGACTTCAGACGGCAAATTATCAGGACCGGGTGTTTTTCCGTTTTTAAGAGTCGATACGGCACGGCAGAATTCATCAAAGTTGGGGGGTTCTTCCAAATCAGGTGATGTGGCTCGGCTATCGAGAGAATTAATATACTGGTGCCTTCTATGAAAGTCTTCGCACCGTTTTTGGGCCAACACGTAAGATCACTGCCCCTCTGTATTCGCGCGACCAGTTGCGACGATTGACGGACCCCAATGAAATTCTAGAGAGATGGGCTGAACACTTTATGGATGTCCTTAATCCGAGTTAATAGATTACTATCTAACCAGCGGGCTATTTGGGCAACCCCCTTTTGAGCGAGAGCATGACCTATTAGGCTCAGTAAATGAGTAGTTCTTCGGAAAAGTGTTCTCCGTGTAATTTCCACGGAATTTTTGAAATCACTAAATTCAAGTGAATTACACAAAAATTTTGAAAGATTATGCTAATTCAAATATCATATAAAAATTCGCCACGTAGCGGATCTATACTTTTGCTAAAAAGAAATATAGAAAATTTGCGGTTCATGGAAATTACAGTAAGACCACGGAAATTACCCAGCAGATAAAATTTTGTTAAACATCACGTCAGATATGAAATTAAGCTCAAATAAAAGTTAGTTGGGGTAGTATTAAGAACTACATTGCAGTTGGATCGCGATTCCCGGGCACAAACTCCTAGCCCGGCAGGGGATACGACGACCGTGACCTATCTTCCTCATCATTGGTGACCACACTGGATAGCAGCAAGGTATACCACGCCTCATGAATGAAGATTGGAGTCAGCCTTCAAGGTCCACGATCAGCATCTAATGAAACTTAGCCCTGCAGCAGCAACTCAGAGACTAGCGGACGACGGTGACACGGCAGCCCACAGCCAGATGATAATGCCACCTACACCGGTGTAGCAAATTTTTTTTTGCGTCAAACTTACTTGAGTGTCTCAAAACGACAGTCCAACCAGTGTGTCTTGTCAACTTGCCAGTGATGACTTATGGCAGTGAAACGTGGTCACTAACTATGGGTCTCATAAGGCTCATGGTCATCCAGCGTGCAATGGATAGAGCCTTGTTTGGCGTCAGAAATGAAGAGATACTTGGGAGAACCTAAGTAACCGACCCAACATCGCTTGAAGGATTGCACAGCTGAAGTGGCAGTGGGCGGAACACATAGCGAGAAGGACCGGTGACTCTGGAGTAGTGACCGAGCAACGGACACCCACCCCCTGACAAAGTAGACAAACGATCTGGTGAAGTTTGGAGGAAGCTGCTGGATGCTGGCAGCGAAGGGCCGATCTTTGTGGAGGTCTTGGGGAAGAATCCAGCAGTGGGTGTCGTGCGGCTGATATTATGAACCAAAAATGAAACAAGGTAATTTCCATGGGTTTTACGTAATTTCCATGGTATTTCATACATGGAAATTACACCATGGAAATCACCAAAAACCATAAATTTTGAAATTCCTCGGCATTTAAAAGATGTAACCTGCTAGTTTGTTACTGGTTATGTACATTTGGGAGTTAGGTATTACACCTCAAAACCCGTTTACCAAAAATAGTACAACTATAATATTGAAAAAATGTGACATGGGATACCTGAGAAATGAAAACCAAAAATTTAAAAATCGAAGAACTTACTCTTGCACCAAAAGTGCGGGAAACAGCAACACTGCCACCTCACCTGCCAGTAGCGGGGTAACTGTTGATTCGAAAACAGCAATAACAATTCATCTGCGCCTAGCCAGTCCAGAGCAATAGCCTTTGCAAGGGGGCGCAGCAAAATTTAGCTAGGCGTGTGACATACTCAAGAGCTGCATGAGCTCATTCCACCTTCTCCTTTCTACTATCGGACATCCAGACGCACTGCGGGCTATCACCCGTTCTTGGTTGATATACCTTTTCTGCGTACCAAGCGCTACTCCACATCGTTTATAATGCGCACAGCTATGGAATGGAATTCCCTGCTGGCGTCTGTGTTTCCGAGCGCATACAACCTGACTCTATTCAAGGCCAGAGTGAATAAGCACTTTCTGGGCAAGCTCGCTCCATCGTAGGCCCTGTCTTTGCTTTTGGGCTAGACTGGGGTCAAGAGCAAACCCATTTAAGATAAAAAAAAAAAAATACTTACTTAGGTCTATAAAATCAAAAGTTTCCCTCTGATAAGATTTAAAATTTGATCAGTATATAAAGTGATTTGTCTATTTCAAATGTGATTGAAAACTGATTAGAAACGTGGGTTGTTTCAAAAATATCCGCGATTGCTCAGAAGTCGGCGCACGTGTGACACGTAAAAACGTGCAAAATCAACCAGATTTGAGGTATTGAGGGTGAGTTACTCCTATACCAGTTACCACTTACGTAGTTTTTAACCAGATAAATTTAGATGACACGATGCTTAATGAAATGTAGAAACGATGTAATAGTAGTTTTAATCATAATTATTTGTTTTTATGGGAGCATATCTCCCACTCTCTGGTCTGTGACACTCAAAAATTGCTCTCCCAAGAACTACCCAAATAGTGCAGAAACTATTGAAAAAAAAACCTTATAGCGCCGATTACATACTTGGAACCAATTTTGGGTTGCCACCCGTATGTACATGAATATAAAATATTGTAAAATAAATTAAATTTTAACAGTGAATTTAAACTAATGTAGGAAATGTAAACATTGTTTAAGATTGAAGATGAGATCGAAAATAAAAAATCATAAAAAATGTTTACCTTTCAGATATTTGTGTAAAACTGTTAAAATTTAACTTATTATACGGGCGGCAACTCTAAATTAGATTCCTAATTCGGACACTAGATTGGTATATTATGTAATCGCGGCTTAATATTTTTGAAATCTAAATCCGATATAGCGATACCAGAGTACTATAGCGATCGATAATTCAGCGATTAGTCTGTTGGATTGGACCCAATGTCGCGTCGACTCACGTTTTGCGACGAAACCATAGACCATAGATCGAAGCAATCGAATAGAACAAGCGTTCTTGGAGATTTTAGCCACTTGGGTACAAAATTACATTCGCAATCGCCGAAGCGATGAGTTTTGTAGAAAGAATGAAACGTTTGTCATTTGTTTTGACTTGATTTTGGATTCTAAAGATTATTTTGGGGAATAATAAATTAGCTAGGGTTTAAAATATTATAAATTCAATGTTATGTTTGTTAAATATAAGGTTCTTGGTTAAATAGTACAAATTCTGCAACTTGAGTCGCATTTTGTATGACGGCTATCGTAAGACCATAGGTGACGTTCTACGAGAAAAAGTACCTTATTGCCTCGCAATAAAATATCTTTGCCCGGGACGACAGAGTTTTGTTTGATCGAATATAAACATTGAACAGTTGAGTACCAATTCACAATTCGTTACGCTTGATCACGTGACATTTCGTTAGCTTATGTCAATCCCATACATTGTCATTCTATTTTACCAGCGTTATTGTTAGTAGAATGGCCATTTGAGTAGGCCCCCTGGAGTTGTTTCGTGGCCGAGACCGAAACAGATTTACCGATTTATCGGATTTCAAACCATATTTGTTGTAAACAAGGAGCCGGAGGTGAAGATACTAATACGGAGCCACGATTCCAGCTCACTGCTCCGTTCGCCCATTTAGCTCAAGTCAGCGAGGAAGAAGTCGAGATACCCGGATTTCAATTTTCACTAACGGCTCCTAGGAATAAATGTTAGCAGCCGTCGAAGCGTTCTAAGTATAAACCGACTCATTGATTAGCGGTGACCTGCGGTCGCCGAATCGCTGCGAATCGTTCAAATAGGTACTATTTAACTTTAAAATCTACTTAACACCTAAACTAATTGAAGCGGCAGTGAACATCGGCAACGAATACGCTCCAGCATTTATTACTTAGGCATCCTAGTTCACTCTCAAGCTAGATTTATATCAAATACATCTCATGCTGATATCCGACGGGCAGGCAGTCCTCAATCACCCAGTTTCTTGGAGTTAGGTAGTTTTAAGATTTAACCATTGCTAACATAAACACCGGGAACACAGGTGATATTTCTGAAATCTTATTTTGTATCCCAGTGAATTTCAGCGGTTAACCGTCCCCAATTTCAAAGAAATGGTATTGTATAGAATCAACGAAACCAAAATCAAATTATACTTTTTTTATTTACGATACATGTTGTTGCTCCTTTATTTTACCCCTCTGTTGTTATAAGGTGAGTACATAGCATAATTCTTAACTACAGAGGGCGAAGAGAGAAATAACATTTCATGCTTAGGGACCGAGTTACCATAGCTGACGGATATCCGGCACTATTGTTACTCACCACAAGCCTTCGGTTCAGCTATTAAGGCTGGTTTACATTATCTTAGTATTTAGTAGAGTGCTTAGTAGCGTGCGAGTAGATTCGAATGCGAGTGCTTTTGGCGCCTTTCCAGTGACCGTTTACACGCTTCCAGTAGTGTCATTTTCGCCATACCTAATACCTATTATTTAATTCAATTACACGTCACGCGTTCACCGGCAAATGCACTCTACTAAAGACGCTACTAAAATGTCAATTTACATGCTTTCAGTGCGAGTGCGAGTAAAATATCGCGCAGGGGGTGAGCGGGCGCGCAGGGGGTGCTACTGGAAAGCGAGTAGAAAGGCTACTAGAACGTTACTCTCTTTAGTCATAAGACGACCATTTACATGTTTCCACTAAAGCACTCTCCTAAAGCACTCTACTAAAGACTAAGATAATGTAAACCAGCCTTAAGGCGCTAAGAAGGGTCAAATCCCAATATTCAGTTCAAATTATTGAAAGATTACGCACGTGAAGCTATCATGGAAAAATTCCTTCAATCTTAATTGAACAGATTTTTTTTAACTTACTTGAAAGCGAAGAAATTTAATAAAAACATGTAAAAATTGAGAATTCGGTGTTAGTTCTCAACGCAACCGCCGCGTTGGAACGCGCACTTTATTGAACCCAAGGTGAGTAGAGTTATACGTTCGATTTCACACCATCACGGATCGACCCACTCGGACTGAGGCATGTTAAAGTCTTAAATAAGAAGATACTGAATGTATTGACAAGGCGATGAACAAATTTGGACAGCAACCTTTAAACCTTTTCAGTTTTAATATAATGTAAATTAATAAATCTATGTATTTTTTCCAGCGCAGGGGGGTGCAAGTGAACCCCCTTGCACCCTGCTCCCGGTGCCCGTGCATGAGCAAGTAGGTATGACAAACGAAATTATTGCATTTAAAATAATAAGGGAAAACGCAAGTAAACCAACACAATGAATTCAGTTGTAACAGATTCCGTTCTGATTTCATTAGTTCGATAGCGCGAAAAATGCCTTATTCGAATTATTATTAAAACAATATTAGGCCAATCAATAAGAAGTTATAGAGTGCGTGAGGAGGAACCTAAGCGATTTCTTCAGAAATGTATTCAGGGTGCTTAGGGAGAAAACATACTAAAAGTCCTCACGTCTAGGAAGTGAGGCGGAGGGAGGGGAGGGGGACAAAGGTCCCAATTTTAGGTTTTTCACCAATATCTCAAAAATGGCGCGTTGTAGCTAAAAATGTTTTATGATAAAATGGAAGCTTATTAAAATTTCTATAACTTTGGTTCTATTCACTTTGTCCTATTTCCCAATAATTGTTGAGCTATATACTCCGGAAAAGTGAATTCTACAACTCCTTTTTAGACAAATATTGAGAGCCGATAACTCAAGAACGGTTGCCCGGATTTAAATCAAATTTAGCGTACATATAATTTATAGCCTAAATTAAAACATAGAATACTTCTTATTCTGATCAAAGGTTCCCTAGGGTCCACGTGGACGAAGATGCGTGCGGAAGCTAATTGACCTTTCACTCCAAAAATACTAAAAACTGATATAAAGTTTGTTTACAGTAAATATTTGTCTAAAAATGGCCTTTCTAATAATATATCATTCGTTGGTAGAGGATGTGTAGAACAACTCTTTTGGCCATCTTGCCCATCATCCAAATTTTCACATTTCCTGAACGAGTAGCCCAAAAACGGTTGGAAATACGAACAAAGTGTATTTAACTAAAGTTATAGAGAATTTTATAAGCTTTCATTTCATTGTAAATCATTTTTTCCTACAACGCACCATTTTTGAGATATGGGTGAAAAACCTAAAATTAGGACCTTTGTCCCCCCCTCCTCCCTCCGCCTCACATCCTAGACGTCAGGACTTTTAGTATGTTTTCTCCCTAAGCATCCTGAATAAGTTTCTAAAGAAATCGCTGAGGTTCCCGCTCACGCACTCTATACCCTCTTTTGAGCAATTTGTTAATCGGACTATATCATCTCTAGCAATTTTGTCAGTGTTTGCAATATTTTAGCATTAGACAAAATGTAGGTACTCACTTAGAAGTTCACCATCTGAAAAAAAGTTTAATAAAATTAACTTTCTCATCTCTTCAATTATATATTGATATCCATTGGACCGGTCGGTCGGTCGTCGGTGTGACGGTCATGGTGCGAATTTGAATAATCTTATTATAAGCTTAAAATAAAACGTTCATAAAACATGATGTTTTTTCTAAAAGATGATGGTAGGCTCCCTGGGTGCCTACTGCCATGTCTTAGCGCAGTTTTAATTCAATCTTACCATGCTATTTCGTACTATGACCTTCTTATAATAAGATTATTATAATAATGTTTCTGTTAGAAGTTTTGTGACGTCATCGTTCAATCATTCACAAAACCCGCACCACGACGTGTCTTTAGACAGTTTCAAACTAAAAACGAAAATGAATCTTGAACTTTCCTTTGGTGCACTGAGATAAAACATGTTTCCGATACGAACATAGCAAATAAACTGAAGTGATGGCTAGCAGGGATTGGACAATTTCGCAATATTATTCGTTCCTTAGCGAGAATAAAGTAATATTACTTTGTATATGACGCATTTTCTAAAATCTAAATAGAATAACTCCAAATAGTTTTGATTCCGTTGATAAAAAGCAACTTTTTTAAGATTGCTAAATTCCTCATAATTTGAAACCTCAAAACAATAATGCTAGCTGTCTAAAGACACGTCGTGGTACGGGTTTTGTGAATGATTGAACGATGACGTCACAAAACTTCTAACAGAAACATTATTATAATAATCTTATTATAAGAAGGTCATGGTACGAAATAGCATGGTAAGATTGAATTAATACTGCGCTAAGACATGGCAGTAGGCACCCAGGGCCACGTGACCCTGACTGACTGACGCGCGTTTAACATTTTTCCCCATTACAAAAAAGCGTACAACGCCGCTATAGAAGTTTTCACCTCATAAAATCACAGATTTTAAAGTCCCTGCAACCCGCAAGAATCCGAGCATTGAAAATGTATACACAAATTTACGAAAAACTAAAATCAAATCAAATGCATTGTCTTATTATATTTTTAAGTACATATTTATTTTTACGATTGTGACACTCGGCTTCGTTTCGTGCAGTGCTGCCAACTAAGCTGAGCGAAAACGCGCTGTCAGCGCTGTAAAAAAGCGGTAAAATGGCTTTTTATAAAAAAGCGCCAGATTTCACGCCAATCACAAGTGGTTTTACTAATTTTGCTCATAACAATGAGTACTTATTTAGATAAATTAATTTTATGACATAGCATGAACTGAATCAAAGATACCTAGATATATTATTTTGTGAATGATAAAAATATTTTACCGCCATACAGTAGAGTCGGTTAAAGGTAAAACGAGTTTTATAATCTGACAGAACAGAAAAAAAGAAATTATCTACATACTGCTTAAAATTATTTGTTAGAATGCTTTGTGTGTCATAAAAAATACTAAGTAAGTATTGAATCTGTATAATTTTCATAGATACACCAGGAATTAAATCAAATTAATGCCAGCAGGTAAACCTTAGTAAATACTGAATCTGTTAAATACTAAAAAAGCGCTAGATTTAGCGCTAGACGCTAAAACACGCTACTAGACAAAAAAAAAAGCGCTAGATCTGGCGCAAAACGCTCTAAGTTGGCAGCACTGGCCTCGTGTCACGCGCCCGCTGACTGCCTCGACGCAGCCGAAATATTGTTATGTACGGAAACACCCGTTTTTCTTCAATTCCAAATCTAAAGGGACCACCTTATAGGTCATAATTATTAACCGATTTTCAAAATCTTAACGCCATTTTGTAGCTAAACTATCCCTAGGACTTCTTTTTAATTTTTTCTTAAGTCGGTTTTTTTTTCGAAATATTTACAATTTAGTAAACAAACACCCCAAAAAACCCGAATTTTGCGAAATTCAACAAGTAGATTTTCAAAATTCAAACGTTCACACGTGTCTCAATGAATTCCTCAACTTTTGGTACTATTCTTATCTCGATCCTCTCAAAATTCTCGGTGATATGACCAAAAATACTTCTCAGGCGATTTGCATCTAATAGGTAACCATTTTTAATGGTAAAATAGTTATTTATGCAACTGTACTATAACAAGGGGTATTAAAACACGAATGTGGGTTTATCACACCACATGAGTGTTTTAATACCTAATTATGTCCAGTTGCATACAAGACTTTATCTACACCCATTTTTTATTTTTTCTTATTTTTATTAGGGAAACATACAATATTTAATACATATGGATTAAAAACCCGCAAGAGTGTTATAATGTTGTACTGAATTTCATAATGCGTTGCTCGCGCGTGGGCGCGCGGCGCTGCAGGACCAGCTCTCGCTCGGGATATTGTAATGATGGCAGTAAGCTAACTGTTTCAGAACACCTTACAGAGGATTTAAAGCATGGGTGTAGATAAAACTTTTGACGGCTCAATGTAAGGTACATTGAGACGTTAAAAGTAACGCTTTTGGTGTGGCTTTTATTAATTTCATTTGGGTCTGGCATCACTATAACAAAAAATATACTACATACCTGGCTGTTCTAGCTGTTTTGGCTGCCGCGGTTGTTGTCCTCTCTGCGGCTGCTCCGGCTGTTGTGGGTTCTGTGGCTCCTGCGGCTGCTCTGGCTCTTTTGGCTGCTGCGGCTGCTGTGGGTTCTGTTGCTGCTGCGGCTGTTGTGGGTTCTGTTCTATAAATAGCATTCTATGTTTTAATTTCATCGAAATCATATCAGCCGTTTGTACGTAATTAGGCGGGTCCCCATCAAGCGCGCTGCCCACCTTTTCCTCTCCCCCTCCCCCATCCCTCTCCTTTTCTCACTCTTCTGCTTCCACTTCTTCGCCTTACCTCCACATTCCTCTCACAATAATAATTCGGACCAGACTGGGGGCGCTTTATTACCGACAAATATGTTTTTAAAGAATATACTTATTTAACTAATATCACGGAAGAATAGAAACGAAACGTCAGCTCGTGCGGTGACAATCAAGGAACATAACGTGCGATTCATTGAATAGTAAGAACCTAGTTTTTTACATTCTCTTTGGTACCTATGACGTTATGTTGGTTTTAGGAAAATCAACTTAATTTTGCACCTTATTACAACATGTCAGCACTACGTTGGTAGTGCTAACATTTCTTCCTTATTGCGTTATTATTCAATAAATAGTACCTAGCGTTAAGTTGATAACGCTAGGTACATCAGGTTTAATGAAACCAAGAATATAAGACTCTTGAATAAAACGTGTCATAGAATATGAATACCTATAAGATTCTTGAATGAAACGCATCTTGACCATAAAGAATTGTCAAAAAATGAGGGCACCACTTTCTATGTACAATGTACATACGTCAAAATCACGAATAATTTGGCAACACTGACTATATTTGGTACCTACCAAGAAGCTTATACCCCCAATGGAGATTGCACGGCCAGTGTCATAGTGAAGATTGAAAAAAGGTTTTTAAGTGACGTGACGGCTTATTGCTACCTCTTTCTTTAGTGTCACAATACGTGTTCGTTGTTCGTCGTTCGTTCGTTCGTGATAAACGAAAACGTATTGTAACACTAAAGAAAGAGGTAGCAATAAGCTGTCACGTCACTTAAGGACCTTTTTTCAATCTTCACTATGACACTGGCCGTGCAATCTCCATTGGAGATATAAGCTTCTTGGTACCTACTGAAAATTTTGAGTTTTATTTCATTTAATTTCATCCCTTTATGGTCAAGCTGTACGTTGAGATTACAAATGATATTTATTTTTCTTAATTAATCAATCAAATACACTAAAAAGTTTCTATTCCGACGTCGAAGTCAATCACCACAAAAGTAGCTTTCTACCACTTTTTTACCCTATTAATAAAAAATACAATACACGTGTTCAATTAATTTTGTGAAAGAAAGTCTATGCCAAATTTCAAGTCAATCGGGCCAAAGAATCGCGTTCTCCCATACAAATTTGTCACCCTGTTTCACCCCTTTAGGGGTTGAATTTCGCAAAATCCCGTTTTAATGAGCACCTATGCCCTAAATGGAGCCTCCATGCAAAATTTGAGACTCCTAGCACTTGCAGTTTCTGAAATTTTGTGATAAGGGAGTGAGTGATTTTCTATTTTATATAATTATAAAGATTAGTAATTAGTATGGATTATGGATTTTGTATTATTGATTTTAATTTTCGTCCTGTCAATTTAACTCATGGTTATCGATTAAAGAACAAAATCTCGTTGCGTAAAAGTATATAAGTAGGTATGAACTATGGGCAATAGCGTCGATTAACCAGTTTGCAACAAAATTCGTGTGCGCGTGTATCGCCCCTGCACGAACTAAATGTATAGGCTGGTTTACATTATCTTAGTCTTTAGTAGAGTGCTTTAGGAGAGTGCTTGAGTGGAAACATGTAAACGGTCGTCTTATGACTAAAGAGAGTAACGTTCTAGTAGCCTTTCTACTCGCTTTCCAGTAGCACCCTCTGCGCGCCCGCTCACCCCCCGCGCGATATTTTACTCGCACTCGCACTGGAAACATGTAAATCGACATTTTAGTAGCGTCTTTAGTAGAGTGCATTTGCCGGTGAACGCGTGACGTGTAATTGAATTAAATAATAGGTATTAGGTATGGCGAAAATGTCACTCTACTGGAAGCGTGTAAACGGTCACTGGAAAGGCACCAAAACTACTAAAGCACTCGCATTCGAATCTACTCGCATGCTACTTAGCACTCTACTAAATACTAAGATAATGTAAACCAGCCTTAAGTGACAGCTGGCGCGGCGTGCAAGCGATTTCAACCTTAGCAGTGGCTAAGCGACGCTGTTGCCCATGGTACCTAATAAATAATAAATACGACAGTAGCATTACTTCTGTAGTCTCTCTATTCTGCGGTACAATCAAACTTTCATCTCCTATTTTAACCCATCCAACCCTGATTTCGCAATAAAAGGTAGCCTATGTCCTTTCGCGAGTTCTACTCTATCTCTGTACCAAACTTCATCAAAATCGATTCAGTAGTTAAGGCGTGAAAGCGTAACATACAGACAACATGCAAAGTTACTATCGCATTTATTATTAGTATGGATAGTAGTAATATATTAATTAATATGTATTAATTCGACAAAAGAGTCACGGCAAAGAATAGATATAAGTACTACGTACAGAAGAAGTTACATAATTGAGAAACTAAATATGTAAATAAGTTAATACTTATTATTTTTCTCTAAATATTTCTTTCAAATAATTATTAAATAAAATAACTACAAAAATCTATTATTTGAATCAAACAGTACCTACAAGTTTCTAATGAGAAAAATACAACTAGTTACCATCCTCGCAAATTGGTAATTATCCTGGCGGCCATGTTTTTAACCTCAAAAACGAAAAAAAATTGTAAAATGTTTATACACCTAGGCAATAATACCTATCTTATTGAAAATAATAATTCAATAGTTAATATAATTAAATTAAAATTTTATTGTTTAATGTCATTTTTAGTTGCGGATGACGTCAACAATGTGACAAGGTTCCATCGTATTACAAATTTGCCAGGATAGTGTTATCGTAAACTTACGAGGGGCAGGATCAGGAGTCGGAGCAGGGCTGCACAAGGCAACAGACACCTGAAAAATAAACATAATTAATAAAATAACTTGTTTTATTAAAACTCTCTAAATGTTCGCCTATCTAAAAGAACGAATGTGCAATCGCATTTGAAGAACCCATCCTCTAATGCTAAAACAGATTGGTGAAAAAATAATATGCAATGTTAGATTGCAATTATTAAATATCGAGTGTTCCGGTTGGGTAACAATGATAATAAAGTTATCATAATGATGTTATTAAATAATTCTAAATTTAATAATTATGAGTTACTTAGTTTTAAAAGCAGTTGAACAAATTGAAATATTGATTATTAAAGTTTATCAACAAAATGATTGGTTTCCGGTTTGAATTATTTCACGATGTAATAGTTAATTGTTAATTTTATTAAAATTATTGATTTAGAATTTAGAAGAATAATCACAAAAAATATGACAAACTGTAGTAGTGTAAAATTTTTTAGTAGTAAATTGTATGATTTTAGCAAACTGATTAAAAGCATGTGAATTGACGGAACTATAATAATTGGCTTTATAGAAAAGTTAATTTGTTAAAGGACATCATCCATGTTTCATATTATATTTTTGGTCCAAATATGAAATAGCCGGCCAAAAGACAAAAGTGCTTTATTCTGATAGATTTTGTCCGTCTAAGCATTTTTTATTATGGCACCAAAGCTTCAGCACCGCTTTTCTGTCAAAAATTCAAAATGTATGAAAGGACAGATTTTTTGAACTCAATTAAAATCAAGTACAACGGTGCTACAGCTTTGATGCCATAATAAGAAATGCTTAGGCGGACAAAATCTATCAGAATTAGCTTTTAGGCCAACTTTTTAAAATTTGTGCCGAAATGTATGGAAAAGCCAGACTTTTTGAACTTATTTAAATTCAAGTGTAGCAGTGCTACAGTTTCGGTGCCATAATAAGAAATGCTCAGGTGGACAAAATCTATCAGAAAAAAACACTTTTGCTTTTTGGCCGGTACTTTCACATTTGGACCAAAATGGATGATGTCCTTTATACATGTAATTGCTTTATTAATGCACATTTATTAGCGTTTCAATCACTCTACCAGAACAATCAGTGTGTTGTAAAGGTCGACAGAACATCATCGGAACCTTTAATGTTTTGAAAAGGTGTAAGGCAGTTCTGTCCTGTCTCCCATTCTGTTCAACGTATACGGAGAATACATTATCAAGCGAATTTTTGAAAACTGGGAGGGTGGCGTCACAATAGGTGGCACTAAAATGACAAATCTCCGATACGCCGATGATACGACTCTTTTGGCTTCGAATGAAGCTGAAATGATAAGCCTCCTTGACAAAATGGAAATAATTAGTGGGGAACTTGGACTGAAAATCAACCACTCCAAAACTAAGCTGATGGTAGTAGACCGCACCAACTCACTTCACATGACCGGCGCCTTACCCCTCAAAAAAGTAGACGAATTTATTTACTTGGGTGCTACAATCAGCAATTCGGGTTCTTGTGAAAAAGAAGTCAGGAGGCGTATTGGTATGGCCAAGAGCGCAATGTCCCAACTGCAGAGAATATGGAGAGACCGGAACATATCTCGAAAAACAAAGATTAAATTGGTTAACTCTCTAGTGTATTCCATTTTCAGCTACGCCTCGGAAACGTGGACGTTAAAGAAAACCGACTGAGATCGCATTGACGCTTTTGAGATGTGATGTGATGGATGTTACAAATACCGTGGACTGCATTCTGAACAAACGAGTTAATCCTTCGAGAGCTCAACATTAAAACCAGGCAATCCATTTCCTGTCTCCAAAAGATTCTGGAATTCTTCGGCTACATTGCCCGAAAAGATGGACACAACCTTGAACATCTGATGGTCACTGGCAAGGTCAATGGCAAACAGCCGAGAGGTCGAAGCCCAACTAGGTGGTCTGACCAAATGCGCTCAACGTTGAACACCAAGCTATGCACTCCATGACGCTAAGGACCGACATGGGTGGAGGGGCATCATCAAAGAAAAATTAACTTCCCATTGAGGGAATCACGTCCCTCAGTAACGACGCGAGGAGGAGGAGATTAGCGTGATACTATTTTAATAATTCTTTTTGTCCATTTAATATTGTCTTTTGCATACTTTCTTGGAAATTAATGATTTACCCCGGTCACTCACATGCGTGCAAAGGTTCGTACAATGTACGAATTTGCACGCATGTGAGTGGCTGTCAGAAATTCATTCGCAAAGTTAGCAACTTCGCGAATAGGTTCGCATAGGAGTGTGCGAACCCATTTGCATACCTCCTACACTTGTTCACGAATGTTTATTTTTACTTGCGATTTTGTGAACAATGAACGGTGAAAATGATTTTAATAGAGCTGTTGGACTGTTTTATGTGTGCTCATATGCTTACTATTTTCAATATAGGCTAAGGCTAAAAATAAAATCTAAATAAAGGTATAGTAAATCTAAGTCAAAATAACTAACTAAATTTCTAGGTATCACACTAGATTCTCGACTGCAATGGGATCCACATATTGAAGCCTTGTCAAGTAGACTTAGTTCAGCGGCATTCGCTGTTAAGAAAATAAGGCTTTTAACTGATATTGAAACGGCAAGGTTAGTATACTTTAGTTATTTTCATAGTGTAATGTCTTATGGACTGCTATTGTGGGGCTCAGCTGCCAGTATTGAAAATATTTTTATACTCCAAAAAAGAGCTGTTCGCGCCATATACAATCTACGGCGGAGAGATACCTTGAGAGAATTGTTCAAAGAAATAAATATTTTAACTTTGGCAGGCCAATACATTTATGAAAATTTAGTTTATGTAAGGAAACACTATGATTCATTTGCTAAGAACAGCAATATTCACCAGTTAAATACAAGAAATAAAGATAAACTTGCCGTTCCAAGATTTAGGCTTGCAAAAACTAGAGGTTCATTTATGGGGAAAGGCATAGCCTTTATTAATAAAGTTCCGCAACAAGTGATTGATCTTCCTTTGCATGAATTTAAAAACCATGTTAAAAAAACGCTCATGAGTAAAGGTTATTATAAAGTAGACGATTATCTTAAAGATCAAAATGCGTGGAAATGATGTAACACATAACTTGCTACTATAAGTACTTTGTTGAAGTAATATAATAAGTCTATGTTGTTGCCAATAATCCTGTCACCCTGTTGTAATTATCTGGTAACGATATATTCAAGATTGTAAATATCGTTACTTATGGCTGTTACAGCTGATAAGTTTCTTGCGCCCGTTCTTCTTGTCAGCTAAAAAAGTCTTGAACGGGTGGTAGGAAAATATAGACGATTCAAAAGTACTTAATAATTAAGTTTATTTGAATAAAGCTTATTTTGACTTTGACTTTGACTTTGACAACAAAAATAAAAAAAGTGCCGTTCAGCGTAAAGATACAGTGAGTGTCGTGTGTCGAGAACAGATTCGAGTGAATAGTGAGTTTGCAGACAATGGTACCGGTACCGACCGTAATAAAAGAACTAGACGGAGGGTAGACCGATTCGTCTGCCAATAACATCTACCCGCACGTGACAACCGACAGTTCTTCCGTGATCATGGCGCATGCAACTGCGCCGAAATATCGGAGTCTCAAAAATAAAAAGGTACATGGTGAAAATCCCGATACAGTATATTTAAATAATTGAATGTGTTGTTTTATTGGCAGTTAATGCAATGTTGGTTAGAATGAATAATAGGGACTAATGTGTTATTTCATTAGTAATACTATGGTAGTGAATACAAAAGTTGTCCATCAGCCATTTCTGATGTCCCCGCTGCTGGGGCACAGGCCTTCCTTATAGGTGGATAAGGAGGAAGGGCCATAACCCACCACGCGGACCCAATGCGGATTGGTGGGTATTAACGACTGCAAATGCAGCCGGGACCAACGGCTTAACGTGCCTTCCGAAGAACGGAGGAGTTCGCGATAGTAAATTTTTGGTCACCCATCCCATGACCGATCCTTGTGAACGTTGCTTAACTTACGCAATCGCTGGGCCAGGCGCTAAACCACTACGCCACCGAGCTCCTCTTACAAAAGTTACGTTTAAGTAATTGTTTGTTCATGACGGTTAATGTATTATAATGAGTTTTTTATTGGCACTTAATGCAATATTGATTAGAATTCACTATTAATAAAATTAATAA
Source organism: Agriphila geniculea (assembly GCA_943789525.1). Lineage (NCBI taxonomy): Eukaryota > Metazoa > Arthropoda > Insecta > Lepidoptera > Crambidae > Agriphila > Agriphila geniculea. Next base: position 13,054,853 of record OX038893.1, read on the forward strand.
TAAAAAAAATATTTATTGCAACAATCACAATTTACAGATAAATATATCCTTGACTTCCAAAATAAGTCAATTTGTTGTACATATTTTTTTTTTTGATAATATGTGAAAAAAGAAAAACTTAAACAGCCAAATATAAATTAAAAAAAACCTGGTATTGACATTTATCATGACATGGTGTCTCGCTCACGTATGCATTTGTGTGTGTGTGTATGTGTATGAGTGAGTGTGTTATATGTGTATAGTGCAGTCTAATGTGTTGTTTTATTGTTATTATTAGTTACACAATTTAGAATGTTAGTGATTACAAAAAATACGTACAAATATAGTGATTAATAATATTAATTTGTTTTCTTGTTAAATCATGCTTAGTGTTGGTTAATCGAATATTATTGTGATTAATAATGTCAAAGACGTGGTTTCCTTGATAATACGCGTATTGCTTTTCGTTATTCAATTTGATTCGCAATTGTAATGTGGGATCGTGAGTGTATCAAGTTAAGTGCGTTAAGTACCTATGTAGAGAAAATTCATTTTTAACCGACTTCAAAAAAAGGAGGAGGTTCTCAGTTCGTCGGAATCTTTTTTTTTATGTATGTTACTCGATTACTCGAAGACGGCTGGACCAATTTGAAAAATTCTTTTTTCGTTTGCAAGTATATACTTTCAAGTTGGTCCCATTGTCATGAAATCAGGATCTGATGATGGGATCCTGGAGAAATCGAGGGAACTCTTCAAATATTATAGGCACATCTATAGCGATTTTAGTATTTTCTTAAGTAACTTGTGTATTTGCTTTCGAAAAGTACTATTTCGGTGAAGTGGAACTGATGATGAAGACCAGCATAGATGATCATCGGAAATATTCAATACTAAGTAGTTCACTGGTAAGATACGATTACTTTAATATGGTTGCTAGGATATTTATGCTCATCATAATTCATATGGTGAAGTGGAGCTGATAGTGAAGTACCAGGAGAACTCCTCAACAATAAACGCCCCTGCGTCGGGAAAAGCAGTACTATGTAAAGAGAGATTAGATAATATCATCACCAAATATACTTACCACAAAAAAGTTTAAAATAAAAAGTTTTTAATAAAAACAAAACCTCCTTCAAAAATCTTGAAAATAATCTAACAAAAAACAACTTCAAAAATAAATTAATGGCTCTAAAAAGCAAGAAATAAAATATTGAAATCTGCATAATAACTAACTCGAAAGTTTGTATGCATATCTTATATTAAACAACGCCTTTTGAAGTCGGGTGGGGTGGGGGGGGGGGGGGGGGGGGGTAACGAAGGATATATAAGACGTTGTTTAATATAAGATATGCATACAAACTTTCGAGTTAGTTATTATGCAGATTTCAATATTTTATTTCTTGCTTTTTAGAGCCATTAATTTATTTTTGAAGTTGTTTTTTGTTAGATTATTTTCAAGGTTTTTGAAGGAGGATTTGTTTTTATTAAAAACTTTTGTTTTTTAGTTTTTCAGTCATGTATGTAACAGTATCGGTCGCTGTCGCAAATAAATAATAAAAATTGTAACAGTATTTTATTTGATTTATATGAGGTGAGCCCTCCGGACCAGTAGTACCATTGAGTTGTACCATTAATGGTACAACTGGTATGGATTTATCCCACTAGTACCATTGATGGTAGAACTGGGATGGACTTATCCCACTAGTACCATTGATGGTACAACTGGTATGGACTTATCCCACTAGTACCATTATGAATAATATGCATAGAGATCCAGTGTCACAGGGGCAGTGTTTGGTGGTTTGGGTGGTAGGGTGAACTCACCTAAATTCGACAACATATGTTTTTTATTTAACCTTAATTATTTTATATTAAAAAGGAAATGCATCTGTGTAATTTTTTATTATTTTGATTTTTTATTTGCTTTATGATTTTTTATAATAATGGTAATAAAGTTATTTAATAATCCTTGAAATTTACACTATTTTCTAATTATGAATACCTTCTATCATCCTCCCAATTTTCCAAAATTGAATGAAACTAACTAATAGCACTATATTTAGGTAACTCGGTAAGTAATGCTTTAGAGTAATAATAATTACACACCATATTTATAATCCAATCATCATATAATTTCGTCAATAAAAATAGAATCTTATAAAAAATCTCTTTTTAGTTTCCTGTAAAGTTGCAATGTTTAAGATAGGAGTTATTGGTAAGTACTTCCTACTACTAACTAATATCGTACCTATTGCAACTAATTTAAAATTTTAAGTTAAAGAAATAGGTACTTAGTAAATCAGAATTTAAAATAAATATAGTAAATCGTTTTTAGTTAATGAAAAAAATATAATGTTATCATTATCATGTTGTATATAATTTTTAATAATATTTAATTCTGCCATTTGTTCCTTTTATAAGAGTATAAACCTATCTTTTGTCTGATATTAATAGACAATAGTAAAATTGGTCCAGAGCCTCCGGATTAGTTTTACCATTATGTAAGGGAAGACTGGATAAAGCATTTATATCTTCAGTAATGGTATAAACGGTACAAATCAGTGCCAGTTTTACCATCAATGGTAAAAAATAATGGTACTACTGGTCCGGAGCGGAGGTGAGTCCCCTGTCCCCACCACGGTAAGGAAATTTATACGTCATGCGCACACGAACCACATAAAGTTAAAAGTAGCTCTCAAAGATTGTGTCGGTTGGCCATTAAAGGTCCGTAAGCCCTCAAAGTGGTGCCCTCAACTTAGTTAACGCCTGTAGCACACCCCTGCCGCGAAACAGTACCAGCGAAACCGCGGTATTTCCGCCATAGTTCCGCCATGAATTGTCTTCTATCGAGGACGATAGATATATTTACGACAATCAACGAAATTACGCAAGATTCCACCCGATCGCGCGTGAAAAATCTATGCATTAGAACAGGCTGTTCGCACTTGTTTCGCTTGCCGAAGTCATGGCGAAACTTCTGCAGTGTTTTGCGGTGGAGCCGGAGGTGTGCTACAGGCGTAAATGTATTACTGGTTAAGTATTATGAATCGAAAATTCACATGTACAGATAAGCTAAGTTTATCTATATCTATACATATTATAAATATAGTCCCCCGTGACCACGGCAGCTGCAAAGGTGCCGAAACGTCGGGAAAACCAAAAATCAAACCAAATACCAACTAAATACCAAAGTACATTTCAATAAAACCGCGCTAGTATCCGTTAAAAAGTGTTTTATTTCATGTCTAGTGAGCGTGTAAGCTTGAGAAGTAAATACATATTATAAAGCTGTAGAAAAGTTGTGTCAAAGAGACAAAGGAAATATTTTGAAAAAAAAGTGGTCGAGGTGTTAAATAATAACCAGTAGAACCCATTTCTAACATTTTTGGAATATTTGTCTGTTTGTTTGACTATCTGTTTGTCTGTATGTTTGTGCGTTAATAACGTAAAAGGAGCTAATTTAATTATACATAATGAAATTTACATCTATCTTCTATCTAAATATATAAAAGATGACTCTGAGTGACTGACTGACTTACTGACTGACTGACATATCAACGCGCAGCTCAAACCGCTGGGTTTAGAGACTCCAAATTTGATACAAAGGTTCTTTATGAGATCTAGGGGTGCACTAAGAAAGAATTTTTCGAAACTCACCCCTTAAGGGGGTGAAACGGGGGTCCAAAGTTTGTATGAAAGTCCCTCAGTTTCGAAGCTAGGATCTTCAAATTTTGTGTTTAGGCTAACGATTAAAAACTAATGTATAGGTTTTCCAGCGTTTTTGAAAATTCTACCCCGAAGGAGTGAAAAGGGGGATTAAGTTGTGTATAGAAAATCCTTCATTTTCGAAGTAAAAATCGCTAAATTTCATATTAGGCTTATGGGTGGAAATCTAACGCAACGTATATTGCTATAGGTAGTATTTCAATCCCTATGGGGATGAAATGGGGGTGAAATGGGGTAAACAAATCTAAAAATAATCTCATCAAGACCTTTCATTTATTCGAAGATACCACTAGTCCAGAAGGAGTACCTGCTTTCCGGGATATTGCTGTTTTAAATTTGACAGCAAGCCGTCATTTGAAATGAAGATCTCACCAAGACCTTTCATTTTTCAAAGAGAGCATCAGTCTAGGACGAGTCAGTACTCGTCCTAATATTAAAGCAGGAATATCTCGGAAAGTAAGTACTTTCCGAGATAATCCTGCTTTAATTTTGACAGCTGTTACCTAAAATTAAGATCCAACTAAGACCTGAATTTGGTTATCGATTTTTTTTTCTTCAGCATTATTATGTTAAAATGGCAGCTGCCAAAACGAGCCTATTATATCTTGCAACTAATAATGCCAGCCGCGTGCGATGCGGTGGCGGTGGGCACCTAGGTAAACTACCTGCCAGCTGCAAAATTGCAGGAGTTGTGCAGTCTGCTTGCAGGCGGCGTGCAGCTAAAGACTGCATTTTGGCTGCAAGCAGTGTTGGAATTTGGAACCACTACCACAGAGTCAGATACATGTTGATAAATAAAAAACAGGTAAGTATTTACTCACTAAAGCGATCACCAATGCGATGAAGGAGAGAATCAGGGTGAATTTCATCTTGAATAGTTTTTGAGTTTCTGAAACAGAATACTGTATGCTGCACCAAAATATCTTTATATACCCAAACGGTACTTAATTATCATTATTTTCAGACTGTCTATTTTTATTCAGCCTTTACCTCTTTTATTTGGAGTTCTGAAAGAAAAATATGTCTGCAATAATTCTTTAAAAAAAGTGTGGCTTTTAAATTACTTTATTTTGGTTGTCTGTCTGTATGTCATATTTTAAATTGATTAATAAGATAAAGTGGGTGAATATCTCAAGCGTTATTTTAATGCGTCCGGGCTGAGAATCGTGTTGTTTTTAAAAGACAGAACTTTTTTTTATTCTTTTTTCTTAAAAATTAACGTTAGTATCTATACGAGGCCATGAATATAATTTGAATAAAATATTTAAGTAACTTGAAAAAAATATTTTACATCGTAATTCAAAGTCAGGTGGTTTCTCCGGAATCTGTTTTGTTGGATATTTCCGTCAGTCTAAAGAAAATTTTAGGAAATTATTCAAAGTAATTTATTTTATTTCTATTAGGATTAATTTTCCCATCCGCTGTTAGTGATATTTTCATATTTAGTGCCTTACCTAATTCTAGAGCATGCCAAGATGGTCTGTCCGCGCGAAATTATCAATTTTGGTGTAATTAATGAAAGAGACAACCTAGCCCGCAGGAACGAACACAAACAAATATCGTTCCCGTCCTGCACTCCAGTCAGTCAAGCGCTCACAAGCAGTGGTAACAATAGTGCACCATCCATTTGCGTTTTCCTGGCATAAATATAAGTATTCCGTTTTTTAACACTGCGACAAAAAATCCGCAATTTTGGTGTTCCTGTTTTAATTACCTTTTATTAATTAATTTGTTGTGACAATACGGTGTTTTATGAACTCATGGGGTGCTTTAAAAGTGATAGAAAGTTAGGTAGAATATTCCCAACAGTTTTTATTTTACGTATTTTTTTTTACATAATTTCAATTTTGGTGGCGCAATTTTGGTGATTTTGGTGGTATTTTAGTACCAAAATTTGAATTCTCAACAGTTGATTCGACAAGAGATCTCTTTCTCGATGTTGGACTTACCTAAACGGACTGCCTATCGTAGGTATACGTAATAGTCAACTACTTCGAGTGTAGTATTCCCAACATGAGCTGAAGTGGGTACATCACATCCAAGTTCATCCTAAGACCCACTCTTTGAGAAGCGCTACGAAGACTTTCGAGCTTTGTGTTCAGTTCTTCCAAGATGTCAGCCATAAGAACTATATCATCGGAAAAAGAAGGTGTGTTATAGGTACTGGCCATTAATATTGATGCCGAGTTCTTTCCAGTCCAAAGCTTAAAGATGTCCTCCAACGCAGGTGTGAACAGTTATGGAGAAATAATGTCGTCTCCCTGTCTCTAACCTTGCTGCAGTTGGATGAAATTTGTGCTCTGGTTCTGTAGTCAAACTGACATGATGCTTTGTAGAAGCAAGAGACCGCAGCACCGCCAAGATCTCTATCGAATCAAAGGCTTTCTCATAGTCAACGAACGCCAAGCAAAGTAGCAGATTATACTCCTTAGTCTTCTATATAACTTACCGCAGCCTATGGATGTGGTTTATGGTACTAATGCCTTTTCGGAGCCCAGCTTGTTCGGGAGGAAGTCGTCGAATCTGCGAGCGAGACAACTCGTAAGGACTCTCGAAAACAACATATAAACATGCCTCAAAAGCGAGATGGGTCTGTAGTTCTTCAATAGGGTCTTGTCACGTTGTCATCCTTGCTTTTAAACAACAGTATCACCTCGCATATGTTCCATGTCATCGGCGTTCTGCCCTATGACGGAATTGAAAAACTTCTGGAGGACTGTAAGTATCGGCTTACCGCCCGCTCTCAAAAGTTCTGTACTGATTCCATCATCACCCGCCGCTTTGTTGTTTTTCAGCTGTTTGAGAGCCAGATACTACACCTCTCAAACAAGACTTCTCAATGTCGTACAGGCTGGCGTCCGGGATATCTTCGGTATAGTGTCGGGTAAGTTTGGCACTGGGGTCTTTAGTCTTGATTTCAACAGGTGTCTGCGTGGAATATAACTGCCCATAGAAACTCTCGATGTTCCTTAAGATTACAGGCTTCGACGAAATGATGCAACCGTTGTCAGTTTTCAGCTTCGTCATCTTGCTTTGTCCGTCTATTGGGCATCTCTCGTGAACACTTTGGAGCCTTTATTCCGCTCGATAGCCCCTTTAATACGATTCGTATTAAATTGATGAAGGTCGTTCGTCAAAGATGCCTTATTTAGCTGCCGATAATGTTGAGCATCCGCTGAGTTCTGAAGCCTTATTTTCCGTCTCTGATCCATGAGTAGAAGTGTGTGGTTGGAGACTTTCTTTCATTTGGGACAGCGGCGGGTCTTAAATCTAGAGCTCGAGTTGAAAGCTCGGGGTTTTGAATGTGGGCCGGTAATGATCGAAGCGTAGACTATATACGTCGAGATCTTTCTAGCTTTACGTTGATACTAGCTTCCGCCCGCGACTTCGTCCGCATGGACATTCGGAAAATCCCTAGGGAACCTTTGACCGGGATAAAAAAGTATCCTATGTTTTAATCCAGTCTATAAACTATCTGTGTGTCAAATTTCAACCAAATCTGTGCAACCGTTTTTGCGTGATTGAGGAACAAACATCCAAACTCACAAATAAAATATTTATAATATTACTAGTGGCCGCCCGCGGTTTCACCCACGTGGTTCTCGTTCCCGTGAGAATATCGGGATAAAAAAGTATACTATGTTTTAATCTAGGCTATCTACTATCTGTGTGTCAAATTTCAAGCATATCCGTTCAGCAGTTTTTGTGTGATTGAGGAACAAACATCTAAACATCCAAACCCACAAACTTTCACATTTATAATATTAGTAGGATATATAATATATTAGTAGGAAATTATTAATATTACATTAATATTATTATAAATAGTAAGATAGTAGGATTCAATGTGCCACGTACTCATCGGTGATCGCTCCCCATCTTGACAGTGTTGATCTCAGTGATATCATTTTGCTTTTTCATCGACATGATAAAATCTATCTCATCATTGACTGTAACGTCTGGACTGATCCAGATCCACTTTTGGCTTTCTGGCTGCCTGAAGAAGAAGTTCATCATAAAAAGGTTCTCCCTTTCCATAAAGTTGGCCAGCATCTGGCCTCTAGCATTCCGATGTCCAACTCCAAATGGCGCCACTCTCAACTCACTACCGCAACGTTTCCCCAATTTTTATTAAAGTCCCCCATCACAACGGTGTATTGGGTTTTGTAGCGATACCTGGTTTTAGAGATCACCTTACACAGAGCCTCCACTTCGTGAATAGCCTCCACCTACGCCACTCTTGGTGCGTCGAAGTCGGAGCGTAGACCTGTACAACATTCAATGAATACAGTTTGGATATGGGTACGCTACCCTCGATCGACACACTTTCGATGGTGACCACGTTGTTAACAAGGGACTTGAGAACGATGAACCAGACATCATTTAGGAACTGTTGGTCGCCCTCACGGTAATATAAGTATAGCAAGTTACCGGAATTGAAGGTTATCGAGTCCTCTCCCTCTCTTCGGACTTCAGATAACCCAATGATGTCCTAATGAAACTTGCTAATAACTTCTTCTAAGTTGGTTAATTTCATGGCAGTTCTCAGTGTGTAGGTGTCATAATTTTCCATTGATATAAGGTAAAGCCTAAGTGCAGTTGGCGTCGTTGTTGGTAGCCGGCAATTCTTAGCACCCCCTGCCCTGCCGCCGCCGTTACCAAAGCTGCTACTGTTGCTAGAAATAGCGGGACTGCCGGGGACTGGGGGTCATTTTTTTGGTGTCTAATCATCTTCGAAGGTATGCCATAATCACCACGCTTGGCAGTCGGGTTGGCAGACAGACAGACAGACAGACGGACAGCGGAGGCTTAGTAATAGAGTCCCGTTTTTACCCTTTGGGTACGGAACCCTAAAAAATACGTTTTATTGCTTAATAGCAATCTCTTTCAGGCAAACTTGAGAAGAAGATAAATTAGGGGAAATAATGATCAATGCGAGAGTGGGTGTAAATTACGGAAGGACATTAGATATCTGAGATGTACATGAAATAGAGATATAGAAATAGAAATAAGTATAAATTATGAAAAAGGACAAGGGAATATAGGTAGTTAGATAGTATTAGAAGAAAAAAATAGTCTTCTAACTTGATTACTAAAAGGCCTTAAACTACGAGACTTGCGGACTCCAAGGAAGTGCGTTCCACAGACGGACTGCATGCACAGAAAAGGAATAGGATTAGAAATCGGTTAAATGACGAGGAATATCGAGAGACAGATTAGAGGAAGAACGCAGAGTACAAAGTGAAGATAAGGATCAAAAGCAGAAACGTTCTTTAAGATAAGGAGAAGTAGTAGGAAGGAAAAGGATGGAATAAAGAAGAGTACGCGTGTGTAAGTCCCTGCGCCGGCGAATAAGGAGCCAGTTAAGCTTATTGCGGAAGTGAGACATGTGTCTCACTTATAGATGAGCGTAAGCCTTTGACCACATAAAAAAAACATTAAAATACCGTGTACAAACTTTCGATAAAATTTAAAAATCATTATTAGTACGGCTCATTTCAACCTATTTGTACTAGGTTATGGTCCCATCCGGCAGAAAGCATGAAATTTGGTATGCATGTAGTTTTTACGTATATAATAAAATATAGAAGTAGCAGCAAGTCGTAAAGTGTTTCCCCCCCGTTTTGTGTCCCCAATTGCAATTTTTATTTTTTAAATAAAACACGGTGAAAGCTACAACAAAACTGTCAAAGAACAATATATTTGTCAATAAATTTTCTATTAATCATTTTTTGAATGAAGGTGATAGCTCTTATAGTTTTCAAATTATGTTTGAGTTTCTTCTGATGTTTTTTGAAAAAATCACCCTGTGGGAATCGTATAGGACGACACCGAATTTTTTTGTATTAAATAATAAGACTTGGCACACTTGTTTCTTATGTGGACTAGAGTGGAAAACGCCCGGGAGACAGCTGGAGACACCCTGCTGGGGGGGAGGGGGAGGGGGTGAAATTTTCTAACGCCACGCGTACTGTTGGGCATAATAACTGCTAATTTATAGCTACTATGGCAAATCGGGTATCATTTTCGGATAAATAAAGGATGGCCAATCATTTTCAGAAATAAAAAAACACATTCAGAAACAAAAAAATGAATTGCCGTAATTGAAATGCCGAACATCTAAAATTTTCCAAAAAAATATATAGGTATTCCAGTGACGATAAATTTCTAACGAATACCGATATCGGCTTGAAAAAAATATGATAAGAAAGCCATATTCATACAAATTTCATAAATATAAGTTTCATTGAAATAGTTTCATAAAAAATGTGTTAAAAATATTATACAGTGTCACTGGAAATATGACGTATTCCTGCTAAGGGGTTATAGATGAGGTCAAAACAAATATTTTTTGTCATATAACTTTTTCTCAAAAAATTAATAGTTTTTGAGTTAATTGAAATTAAGTATTTTTTTACCAAAAGTACGTTTCAGACACAAAAATTTAAAATAAAAGATAACTACTCATTCGATTCCGGTTTTTTCATTACTTTGGGATAGAAAACAATCTAAGTATTGATAATGAATAAAAAAATTTACAAAAAGTACAGGTGTTTATAAAAAAATCAATCCTTAAATGCATTTATTTTTTTATTTTTTTCAGATTTTTTAAAAATAGCATCAAATATCTTTGGAAAATCCTAGTAACTAAGAGTGCATAATATTTTAAAAACATCACCATCTATTCAGCTTTCAGTTGAGGTATAAAACTTAATGATAACTTAAATAAAAAATGAGAAATTAAGACTTAAAACTTAATAGCAGTCCCATTTCATGTAGCAAAAATTTCCTACTTCAAGCGCTTCGAAGGTGGCCGTATTATCCTACTTATTCCATAAATGTGAAAGTTTGCTTGTTTGTATGATTGTTAATCAATCACGCAAAACGGCTGAACGGATTTGGATGAAATTTGGCACACAGACATTTTATAAACAGGATTTAAACATAAGAGGATACTATTATCTTGGTTAAAGGTTCCCTAGGGATTTTCTCGAATGTAATTGCGGATAATGTCGCGGGCGGAAGCTAGTTTGCCATAAATGATCGTGCTTACTAAAAATACTTTCGTCCGAGTGAGTTTGAAACAGAATTATTTTCCGCCGATGAGTCAAAATTTTATACAGACCGCATCAAAAATAACCATGCATATCAGCCATTTTTAATGACCTGCTGCTGGGAAACAGGCCTTCTTTTCCTTTTGGGATAAAGCGGACGGGCCATAACCCACCACGTGGGCCCAATGCGGATTGGTCGGTGTTAACTCAATGTACCTTACATTGAGCCCTTGGTTCTGGCTGCATTTACAGTCGTTAACACTGACCAATCCACATTGGGTCCACATGGTGGGTATGGCTCGTCCACTTAATCCATCCACAAACCAAAAGGTAGGCCAGTTCCCCAGCAGCGGGGCATTAAAAATAGCTGATATGCATGGTTATTTGTGACACAGTTTGTATAAAATTTTGACTCATCGACGGAAAATAATCCTGTCTCAAACTCACTCAGACGAAAGTATTTTTAGTAAGTACGACCATTTATGGCAAACTAGTTTCCGCCCGCGACTGCATTCGCATTTACATTCGAGAAAATCCCTAAGGAACCCTTAACCAAGATAATAGTATCCTCATATGTTTTAATCCGGCTTATAAACTATCTGTGTGCCAAATTTCATCCAAATCCGTTCAGCCATTTTGCGTGATTGATTAACCATCATACAAACAAGCAAACTTTCACATTTATGGAATAAGTAGGATCATACGGCCACCTCCGAAGCGCTTGAAGTAGGAAATTTATGCTACATGAGATGGGACTGCTGTTTAGTTAAGTCTTAATTTCTCATTTTTTATTTAAGTTATTATTAAGTTTTATACCTCAACTAAAAGTTGAATAGCTGGTGATGTTTTTAAAATATTATGCACGCTTAGTTACTTGGATTTTTTTAAAGATATTTGATGCTATTTCTAAAAAATCTGAAAAAAATAAAAAATAAATGTATTTAAAGATTGATTTTTTGATAAACACCTGTACTTTTGCAATTTTTTTTATTCATTATCAACACTTAGATTGTTTTCTATCCCAAAATAATGAAAAAACCTTTATTTTAATCTTTTATTTTAAATTATTGTGTCTGAAAACGTACTTTTGGTAAAAAAATACTTAATTTCAATTAACTCAAAAACTATAATTTTTTTGAGAAAAAGTTATATGACAAAAAATATTTGTTTTGACCTCATCTATAACCCCTTAGCAGGAATACGTCATATTTCCAGTGACCCTGTATAATGTTATAGGGGGTACAACTTTAGGACACTTACTGCCCGCCTTAAAGACCATGAACTGCGACTTTTTGGCATTGTACAGCAAACCATGTGAGACAGCGAATTTCTCATAAGCACCGAGTAGAGCTCTCAGCGCATAGACCGAGGGTGTCAGCAGGACCATGTCGTCCGCGTAGCTGATGTTATTGACGCACACATTGCCGATGTGGCAACCGACATGCATGCTGCTGAGCTCCCTGATCAGTGCGTCCACGTACAGGTTGAAGAGCCTCGGGGAAGACAGCCTCCCTTGCCTCACCCCGCGCTCCATCCTGTACGGCTCGGAAAACTCGTTCGCCCATCTCACATAGTTGGGTCCCTGGTGGAACAAAGAACTCAAGAAATTAAGAAAAAGAACAAAAAAAGCACCCTAGAAAAGGACGACGATGAGAGCTGGAACAAGTATAGATTAAGAACGAAACAACTTCCAAGTACAAAAGCCGAAGAGAAAGCAGAAACGGATGGAGAGCCTTTTGTGAAGGCATCTCTGGACAACCTGAGTCGGCCAGGTTAAAAAAGTATTTCGATCTGCCGCTATGATGTAGAGCTATCTGTGGTAGAGCAGAGTCATCATATTTTTATTGGCAAGCATATAAATGGGTTCGCGAACTACACTTTGAGTAGACCTGGTTTACATTCTTCAATTAATATGATTTATGGCTCATATTCCTTATAATGAATGATGATTAATTATATTTTGATTATTTTTTATAACTGGTTTCTTATCATTAACCTAAACTGTTTTCTTTTTCAGATGAAGCTTTCACTACCAGCTAACTATATCTACCAATCAAATGAAATGTCACTGCTTAACAGTCAATCAAGGTTAACTATGTAATTACGTGAGTAAATTCTGTTGAGAACATTAAATAAATTAAACTGTGTTTAATTTTTCAATAACCCTTAACTTATAATTATGTAATTGTAAAAGCCCGAACCTACGTAAAGGCCTACTCAAACCTGACCGGTATCCACCATGGCAGTGGGTAACGGTAATCCCGACCGGTATTTTGTATAGAATTACTGCAGCTGTTGCGAAACCGGAACCGCTTACCGGATAGATACGCGGTACGTACCGCGCGTTCGACCGAAACCTTTCCTCCCCCCGCAGACGAACTCCATGCCGCCCGCCGGCAGTGCTCGCGTCGCGCGCCTACCGTTACTGCCTCCGGTAACGGTAACGTTCCGTTCTAGTTTGAACAGCGTGTTATCCTCATACCCATCGGGATATCGTTAACACCACCACTGATCGAAAGTGGCTCCCTCAAAGGTTTTTATTAAATAAGTTGTGAATAGAAAAGGATTTTCATATAACTTTTCGTGGAATTTTAGGGCTCATAGTCTACTACATTCCCTCGCAGTCATTCGTAAAAGTAGATAGCAAATGTGCCAAAAACGGCCCCTTTTAGCAGTTTTGCTATCTACTTCTAGCACTGACTAAGAGGGAATGTAATGATACCGTATAAAAATACTAGACAATAGGGCCTAAAATTCCACGAGAAGTTTTATAAAAATTGTGTATTAGAATAAAAATATTAAATAAAATTTCCCGCAGCACTTTCGGTCAGGAAAACAAACATAATCAAATGTTGAAATCATGGTTTTTGGTCATGACATGATTCTTCACTACATAGTATAAAACAAAGTCGCTTACCACTGTCCCTATGTATGCTTAAATTTTTAAAATTACGCAACGGATTTTAATGCAGTTTTTAAAAAGAGTGATTCAATAGGAAGGTTTATGTGTATAAAACATGGTGTCAGAGGATAAAGCCGATTTTCTTATACAAGCTAGGCCATAATGCGCTTTGATGAAATTACCGATATACTATAGTAATTTTCTTGTGATTGTGTGGGAAGAATATGATTAAAATATAATGCGGGAGAAAAGAGAAATCTCAATCTCAAGGAGCCGTTTTGAAGTTATAATTATTGTTTGTTTTCGTATTTTAAGACATTTTGTTATCTTCTTCTTCTTCTTATTTTTGTTTTTGCAATCTACTTTCCTCTTGGAAGTAATTTTTGCCAGTGTCAAGTGTTGAATAGTTCAGTGGTAGATTGTTTTAGTTTACATTAAATAGAATAGAATAGAATAGAATATTTCTTTATTTGCTTAAAAAGTGGTAAATATAAAAGATGTTACAATGTATATGAAGCCGCACACTTTTCTCCAGATACTGGCATGCAAATATAATTAATTACATATTATTATTTACTTTAATAGCAATATAAACATTACAAATCAGTGTGTCATTACCGTCGTCTGTTAAAAAAGTAATTAAATTCATCGATTGAATAAAAACAGTTCTCAACCAACCAACTCTTCAGTTTGTTTTTGAAAGCATTTAGAGGTAAAATCTTGAGATCATCAGGCAACCTATTGTATATGCTTATAGACATACAATACGCGTTTTTGCTGTAAAGAGCTGTTGTTTTTACAGGAAGAACTCTGTACCTTCAGTGAAAACTGATCTAACTCGAGTTGTATCGATTTTGAGTTTATTAGCCTATTCAAATCATTGAAAAATTAGCTTTTTTTGTGTCTATTCGGCGTATTAATACAACTTATATTAACAGAGATAAGTTTTGTGCATAGTGATATAAAAGCTTATTTTTCTACCTTTTTTTCGGAAAAAAATGTGCACCAAATATATCTCTATTTAAAACAAAGTGTACCGAGACTATTATTTAAAAAAAATTGTGTCAATAAATATAACTCGATTTAATACTTTATACACAATTCAATAACAACTGACTTGAATTGTGCGTAGTGATTTATCTAGAATTATTTCAATACACACATTTAATTTCACAGTATGCTAGTTTGTGCACATTGATTCAACTCGACTTATAGCACTGAAAATTAAGAAATAATTAATGATTAAACGAACTTACCTGTAAGTGAAGTTCTATCATAATTATGCGAAGGATTCTTCCGAAGATATTAGTATATTAACACATGTAGTATCGCTTGCATGTATCACCACTTAGCACGTTATTTTAGAGTAATAACCTAAAAAACCTAAAAAGAGAAGGTATTTGATTTAGAATTGACAGATATTTTGACATTTCCGGCTCGACTTCTCCCCGCCGTCTCCGGCGCCAACTATTTCATTTAGTTTAAAGTCCAAATCGTATGATATTTCCTTATTTTCTTCAGTGGGTGAACACTTATTGTAATTAACAATAAGCAGTAGGGAGGGTGGGACTCTATACTAATATCTTCGGAAGAATCCTTCGCATAATTATGATAGAACTTCACTTACAGGTAAGTTCGTTTAATCATTAATTATGCTTCAGGATTCTTCCTCAATATTAGTATATTAACACATGTAGATGTCTAAAGCATTATGTAAGAAAATGGAAATATCATCTCTTGTGTAATTAGTCTTTTAAATTTAAAATAGAAAATCAGTCACATTAAACATAATTCTTAATTTTTAAATTTGAGATTTTTGCATTTACAATGCTATTTTTAAACAATACTAAATAATATACTAGAAAAAATACGACTCGCACCAGATCAATACTCAGACGGGAATCGAACCCGCGACCTTTGGATATCCGGTCCAATGCTCTGACCGCTGAGCTACCGAGTCACTAGTGACATCGTCGAATTTTTCCTAGTATATCCTAAACTCTTACGCTGTAAGCCAGCGTTATTTCACCAATGTGAGGAATTACCTCGACATTCAATTGAAATATCTTTCCAGATATTTTAACAATTGATTAAGATGAAATAGCTATATAATTTTTAAATTTGAGATTTTTGCATTTACAATGCTATTTTTAAATGCAAAAATCTCAAATTTAAAAATTATATAGCTATTTCATCTTAATCAATTGTTAAAATATCTGGAAAGATATTTCAATTGAATGTCGAGGTAATTCCTCACATTGGTGAAATAACGCTGGCTTACAGCGTAAGAGTTTAGGATATACTAGGAAAAATTCGACGATGTCACTAGTGACTCGGTAGCTCAGCGGTCAGAGCATTGGACCGGATATCCAAAGGTCGCGGGTTCGATTCCCGTCTGAGTATTGATCTGGTGCGAGTCGTATTTTTTCTAGTATATTATTTAGTATTGTTTAAAAATAGCATTGTAAATGCGAAAATCTCAAATTTAAAAATTATATAGCTATTTCATCTTAATCAATTGTTAAAATATCTGGAAAGATATTTCAATTGAATGTCGAGGTAATTCCTCACATTGGTGAAATAACGGTGGCTTACAGCGTAAGAGTTTAGGATATACTAGGAAAAATTCGACGATGTCACTAGTGACTCGGTAGCTCAGCGGTCAGAGCATTGGACCGGATATCCAAAGGTCGCGGGTTCGATTCCCGTCTGAGTATTGATCTGGTGCGAGTCGTATTTTTTCTAGTATATTATTTAGTATAATTCTTAATGTTTTGGTAGCAAAGACGGTACCTACAGATGGTTGGTACCAAGAAAAAAATAAGCAAGATTCGTTAGGAAAATTCAGTTTAATTATGATTAATCGATGATATCTTGCAAAGATAGTGAAATCATCTACCATTCCACCGTGTTACGTGGAATTTCTATAATAAAAATAAATGTTATGGCTATATAGCCATAACATACCTATATAGGTATCGGCGTACGTCGAGTGCTAAAACTGGTTACTATGGACTTGAGTCTACTCTACTATCATTGAATTTTACATTTCAGCAATCCTTTATCTACTCTACATATAAGATTTTTTTTATTTTTTTTTTAATCTGTATTGCTATTTTTATTTTTTATTTATAAATAAAAAGAAGTGATTATGAAATGTTTATTATAATAATAGCATTCTCAAAAAAGAAGGTCATTATAGAATGGTTTGTGTCAAAGTAAGAAGAATTCATGTTTCATACTTGAACTAAACAAATAATTAATTGATTATTTATATTGTTTTCATTCTATGTGCAATAGGCAAGGTACCTCAATAAGAAACTTTTTTTTTTTAAGTTAGAAAAGAAACTAATTGGAAAATATTTAATAAATAGTAATAAGAAATCTAAGATATCCATTGTATTTCAGCAATGTAAGTCTACGCCAAGGCGTAGTTAAATTCAATACCAAACCTTGAGATTAGCTCATATTGTGCAATCAATAATGAATCCAATATTAAATAATACTAATAATTGTGTTACACACTTCTGTGTTTATTCTGTCTATATTGTTATTTGGTGAATAATCTAACCATTTTTATTACCAAGCTCTGTACTTTCTGATAGTATCAGCAAATATCCAAGCTTAAATAACATAGTAATATACCTGTAAAATAATATCACCTTGATAATGTTGTACAAACCAGTCTATTTGTGCGATGAATTTCCGTCCCTGGAATTGGAAGTTAAATGATGTTAGTACTTTAATAGACACTATATTACATGTAAACAATGGGTATCAAGGCTTAAAATTATGACGATCATGATGGCAGAATTGTAACAATAAGAAACTGTTACAAAAGAATAAAAATAATAGCTTGTCCGATTGACAGTGACAGAATTGTCTTTTTAAATAAAATAGGCACTAAACAAAAATAGCATTGTGAATGCGAAAATCTAAAATTAAAAAAATAATCGTCTTTGGGATCCAAATGCTAGGAATCAAGAAAAATATTTCTGCTATATTTTATTTCTACTACCTTATTCGAATTGCATTCGAATTTACTCAATTTCAATCCGAAAATACCAAAACTGGTAATAATTTTTTGAATAAGTGAATCGAGTTATAACGTCTAGAATACTTTACACCGAATACAATAATAAGAAAGGCAATGAAAATATAATAAGCTACATGTTCTAGCTAGATAATTTATATGCAATTCTTTTTCAATGTTTTGATTCCTGGCCACAAGTGTCCCCCAGTCTACCCCGTTGTTGAGAGGTACCAGAGAAAATAGTCCACAACTATGTCATCTTTAATTCGGTGTAACTATCGATGACATTCAACTATATAAAGTAAAATATAATATTATACCGGTATCTACAGGTTTAATCCATTCATAAAATAGTCATAATTTATTTTGCAGTTTTGTGAATGTTTTTCTTGTGAAAGACCTTGTGAAGGTAGCTAGAAAATTGTGAAGGTAGCTGTATAAAAAAATTGTATTTAAATTTATTGTGTATCTCAATTCTTTAAAAAATGTTCAGAGACACATTGTTAGAGTAAATATTATGTCCAATATAACAGGGAGATAATGTTGTCTAAGATGTCGTAGGCGGCGGCAGTAATTTTGTAAAAATATGGGCACTACAATACATAAAAGTTAAAAATTTAAATTCGTATATTTCTATTACTTTTCATATCAATATTAAAACCATAAAGTTGATGGGATTTCTAAAATGCAAAGACTTCTATGTTGTATTCTTAGAATAATTACTTGTTTTCTTACAAACAATAACCATTTTTTATTTTTAATGTAGGTTAACTTTTATACTGTTTATAATAATGCGACTTCTGGGATTTCTAGAATGTGTTTTGTTATAAACAATAAGCATTTTATAGGATAACGTTTTTACAGTTTATAATAATATGACTTCTGTTAGATTTTTACTAAACCTGATATGACAACCTGATAAAACATTTTTTCTCGAACAGAGATGTTGAACCTTCATCTTAATGTGTAGTTGACAAATTATTGTCTGTCACCAAAACACAAACGTATTATGTGGCTGTTATGCATTTCGCCCGAAATTTAGTCAAATTAATGTTAGAATTTAATATATATCTCTGGAGATGGCACAAGTGAGTACGAGTGAGTATAAAAGAAAATAATAATAATCTTGGTGCCCTCCTAGCGCAGTGAAAATAGTATTTTCACACATGTCGAATTTAGACCAAACAACTATGTGGACGCCTATGTGCCTACAGTTGGCGACCACTGCCTGCACTCGCCGAATACAGATAAATGCTGCACTAGATCCTTACGAGCATCCTTACCCCGCGTACGATGATCGAATGTGAATGTTGACGAATGTATCCTCGGCAACCGTTTCGATGGACCGTAACGGCCGCCTGCGGGTCTGCTGCTATCGACGAAAGAAATCGTTGATGGGGCCTCGTCGCCGCGTCTCGATATTCGTTTGCCGTCGGAACTAAGCATATGGTATACCTGGCTGCATGTTTCGTTTGTTGTTTTCAAGTTTAAATTGTTTTGAAACAAAATGTACCAGCAAATAAATATATAAATCAGCCCCAAAAGTTATGTTTTATTTAAGCACTGCGCCCGGTTTACTTACAGTTTTTTCGTTAATCAATATCGTTAACCTCAGGCCTGTAGCAATTGCATCATTCATTTTCGACTCAACTGTTGGTGGCCTTTTAAGTGAACAGCATCAATTACACTTGAGTTGACCATATACCTACTGTTTATAATAAAATGTATGTTGTGCACAACAAATAAATGTTGCAATGCCCCATTGTATAATGTAAAAAGTGCAAAACACCGTCTTAAATTACTGTCATAAAAAAGGTGTTCTATATTGGAAAGCTGCTCCTTAAGCTTCATTATTACTATAATACATCTACTTGGCTAACAACCTCTGCACATCAGAATCATTATCATTAAGATCAATCAATTTATGTTTTACACACACAAATTCAATTTGAAAATTAATAGACAGGTAATTTGTAGATATGTACATTTTACAAGGGCATAGCTTAGAAATAAAAATACTAATTAGTTAGTGATTAAACATAAATAATAAGCCTGAAACATAGGATCTCCTAGTTAAGGCAAATGTTTAAAGTTTTTACTTATTAAAACTGTGGTACACAGTAATAAACACTTTGCATTTATGGATAACAAAATGTAAGGATTCTATTATTCAATTTCTTATTGAAATTTCTATCAGCAGGCCCATGTTAGGCGTACCTATATTAATAGAAGCTATTTCACATAAAAATTGTGAAATATCAGGTATCACCTAGTTGCTGCATAACTTATTATCTGGTTCCATGAAGTAGATAAATTTTAGCATTTATTTATAGCTCTGCTTATGAACGTTATACTGGCAGTTTTTCGTTACAGTTGCAACAATGTGTATAATAAAATCATACATAATTATATTATATAAATTTTGCAAGCCAGAAATTTATCTCAGTACCGATGGCACTCTATTATTCCGTTGGGATCAACTCAACACCAGGGATATCTATGATATCGAAATTCATACCTGATGAACTAAGCTGTTGTCAGGGCTGCTGTTGCAGCTCCAGCAGAGCAGCCGCCTGGCTGGAAGGCGGATGGCGGCGAATTCGGCGGACGGCGGAGTCACCCGATTGGTGCTCGGCAACGGTTCCAACATGGTAACCTTTGAGGGCAGCTTGCTTTTTATCCTGTCGCGTCATCAGGGTCACTTTGAGTTGCTGCACTTGTTGCAGTTGCGTTGTCTGACCTATCTATGCGGTGAAATAGTCTAGTGTGACTATTTCGAGTGCAATAGATATTTGGTTCATGCCTTATTAGACACATGCCTTATGACAGAAAGTACCCAGTATGGTAAGTTCGTGTCAGACAAAATTAAATAAATAAATGGTAAAAGCCCAGGGTAGCAGTTACGCATTTTTAAATCTCAGCAAACAATGTTGTCTGGGAGGGAATGCTATTAGCATTAAGTCCGCTCTTTTTGTACTCATGTACATTAAAGTAAAATAAATAAATATGGTAAAAGCCCAGTATGGCAGTTACGCATTCATAAAGGGAAGCAAAAAAGCCAAGTAAACGGTAAAAGCCCAGTCTGGCAGTTACGCGTTCAAGCCAAGTAAACGGTAAAAGCCCAAAATGACAGTTACGCATTTAATAGTGTTTCTCCATCTTGTATTATTCTTCTTGTCCTCTTCCGTTTTGAAAACTTTTTTCCTTTCTGCACGAAGCATTTTAACTAAGTATAATTAAATTTTCACTGTATAAAATATAATTCTGAAGAATTCTCACTTTGAGATTGTATGCGTGCGTCCGTGGCGAAGCACGAAAAGCGAATGAAATAGTTGGCGCCGGAGACGGCGGGGAGAAGTCGAGCCGGAAATGTCAAAATATCTGTCAATTCTAAATCAAATACCTTCTCTTTTTAGGTTTTTTAGGTTATTACTCTAAAATAACGTGCTAAGTGGTGATACATGCAAGCGATACTACATGTGTTAATATACTAATATTGAGGAAGAATCCTGAAGCATAATGAATTATTATTTCGTGTTTATCGATATAATTGAAATTAAATCAATCTATATATATAAAAGGGAAAATCACTCACTGACTCATCACGAAATCTCAAAAACTACAAGTGCTAGGAGTCTCAAATTTTGCATAAGGTTTTCTTTTAGGGTGTAGGTGCTCACTAAGACGGGATTTTGCGAAATTCAATCCCTAAGGGGGTGAAACAGTGTGGCAAAGTTTGTATGGGAGAATGCGATTCCTTGGCCCGATTGACTTGAAATTTGGCATAGACATTTATCACAAAATTAATTGAACACGTGTTTCGCATTTTTTTGAAATGTATCCCCTAACAGGGTTGAAAAAGGGTAGAAAGCTATTTTTAGGGTGATTGATTTCGATATCGGAATCAAAACTTCTTAGTGCATTTGAATGATTAAGAAAAATAAACGTCAGTTGTCAGGTTGTCACCTCCCCTGAGACTGTAATTATGTCACGCACGAGCTGACATTTCATGTTGTATAAGATTTTATCCTGATTTTCACTATTTTACGAAATATTAGTCTTCTTATAAAATGTGGAAAAATCTGGCAAATATCAGATATCTAACGTGACAAGGAATGTGGTGTAAAGTGTTGAAATTGAGAGCCGGATGATAATGCACAACATTAGTTGCACCCGACACATAAAAAATTTTTTTAAATGTCAGTGACCCGACATAATTTGCAATGTCACGTTATTTTAGCCGGGAACCTTTTCAGTCATAAGCAGAAATTCAACAAATATTTATTATAAGAAGATTATAAGCGTACCAAAGTTTCATCATAATCGGATGTGAATGGTTTAGGAGTGCATAGGAAATAAAATAATAAACATACATAGATTTTTATTTAAAAAGAAGATACCTACCAAACTATTAAGTATGAGTATTAAATGTTACATAATATTATTATACTTATTTTGTTATATTACTGCTAAGAAATTTTATTAAGTACAAACCTACCTACCTAACCTAACCTACCTACCTAATACAAAATCGTGAACAGTACGGCGTCTCGGTTCTGTAACCAAACTCGAACCCCACTTCGAATCTCACTTCACTGCACGGGACGGGAACTTTAAATCATAAATAAGATAATGATAAGATTTTTTTTCCATCACAAAATATTTTAGATAGCTACCTTAAATTTTTGTAATCGGTAAAATTGCTCATAAGTTAGCTAATTTCTAATAACTAATTCACGCGAAGTGAAGTGAAGTGTAGTGAGATGCGCGTTTGGTTACAGAATCAACAGATTGCGCAGGTAAAACCGCGGGGTGCAGCCTTGGTGCAGCTATTACCTATATATCACAAAATTGTAAGAATGTGAAAGTTTTGATGTTTGGATGTTGTTCATTTTGTTACTCAATCGCGTCTGAACGGGTGAACGGATTTAGACGAAATTTGGCACAGGGATAGATTTTAGTCTGGAATACTTAACACAGGCTTCTTTTCATGCCGATCATTGGTTTCCAAGGGAAGACTTACAACGATTACCGACTCCCACGCGGGCGGAGCCACGGGCAAAAGCTAAACATAGTATAAAACAAAGTCGCTTCCCGCCGTCTGTACGCTTCTCTTAAACTATACATAAAAATCGCAATAAAATCAATCTTTAAGTTTGGGAGCTAGGTTGCCTCAGAGTCCTCAGACAGACACACACACACTTCAATTATATTTTAACACCCCTTGCGTACGTCGTATATATGTAGATATCCTGTAGTATAATCGAATAACTTCATACTGACACCACATTAGCACAGTTTTACATTAGTAACTACATTGCACTGCACCCGTGCGAAGCCGGGGCGGGCCGCTAGTAATAACATAAACTTGGAAAAGGTGTTAAATGATATAATTGACTTATATCAAAAAATACAAGTGTACAAGAAGTAAAACGTTTGATTATTACTTGTGTTAATTGATATAACTGTCTAAAAAGAGTCCGCGACACGACTAATATGAAGCGAAATGTAAGTTGTATCACTTTACACAAAGCAGAATGGATTGTGCCATTTAATTTATAATGATCTAAACTGTTATTTTTTGGACAATATCTGACCTATGTTGCTTATAATAAGAGTGAGATTGCTTCGATGCATAAAATGAATTGTATCAATATACACTAACTATTCACTCTGTTGCACGTTGTTTTTATACAAGAAATTAATTAGTATTCGATTTTAGTAGTTAGCATCTTCTTCATCGGCAGCGGGTGTCGTGCGGCTAATATCAATGGTACACGACTACATGATACCCACTGCTGGGTTTAGGCCTCCCCAAGGATCTCCACAACAATCGGTAATGCGCTGCACTGCCCGCACACAGCAGCTTCCTGCGACTTTTATCAAATCGTTGGTCGGAAATGAAGGAAGCGTCATCTCGGTGCGTGGTAACTATTCTAGAACCTTTTTACCTCAACGGCCATCGGTTCTTCTCGCTATGTTTCCCACCCTCTGCCACTACAGCTGAGCTATCCGTCGAGTGATGTTGATTTCCTTGGTTGCCTTAAGGATCTCGTCATTGCTGATTCGATCATGCAAGGAACCACGTTTTATTGCCATAAGTCATGACTCTCACTGACTACATACACTGACTGGTCAAAGACGTCGTTCGTCCTGAGACTGAGGTAGGTTCAACGCAAAGATGTTCCGAAACTTCCCGAATTCTGAAGTAAGATGAGATTTGTGCTTTGGTTCTGTAATCGGTCCGATATGGTGGCATTTTTGTATAAGTAGATACCTCAGCGCCTCGATATACATGTAGTCCATTTGGCACTTCTGGAGAGACTGCAGCACCGCCCAGGTGTCGATCGAATTAAAAGCTTTCTAATGAGAAAGCCTTTGATTGGACCAGGAAAACCAAGCGAAGTGGCAGTTTTTACTATTCGGTCTTCTATACAACCTGCCGCAGAGTGTGTATGTGTGTCTATAGTGCTCAATCCATTTCAGAAACCGGCTTGTTTTGACAACAAAAACTGAATTTTCCATCAGTACTCTGCGCCTTCATGACATAATGACGATGATTACATAATTTTACGAGGCTCTTTATGCACGAATGAGTAGCCATCGTCGTCAAGCTCTAATTTGAATCCATTGAATTATTATTTTTGGCCAACATTGTAGCTCAGGGCAATAGTATCAAAAGTATCTAGTTTGAACTGAACTGAATACTACCACAATGCTCGTAGATCTCGGTAGTGCTTCCCAAAGATTAGGTCTTAAAATGAACATGCATAAGACGAAAAATAAGTTGATTGCCCGTGTTGTACAAGCTTCAGTTTATGTTGGGAATACTACACTCGAAGTTGTTGTTCATGACGTATAACTAGGAAGAACAGACAGTCCAGTTAAGTAATAAGTAAGTGGAACTTCGAGACAGAGATCTCTCGTCGAATCTAACTTGGATATGCAGCATTCGGGAAGTTTTGAAAAAATCTTCCCGTCTAACTTACCTTAATATTTTCTCAAGACTAAAGTCTATGACCAGTGTGTGATGCCAGTGATGACTTACGGCAGTGAAACGTGAAACAGTGAAACTATGGATTTCTTAAGAGAACCATGCTCGGCCTTTCCCTACGTAATCGAACCAAAAATTGAGTACATTCGAAAGAGAACTAAAGTAACCGACATTGCTTGAAGGATTGCTCAGCTGAAATGGCAGTGGGCGGGACATATAGCTAGGAGAACCGATGGCCGTTGGGATTGAAAGGTTCTGGAATGGCGACCGCACACCAGACGACGCTCCGTGGGTATAGGTCCCCGACAAGGTGGACCAACGATCTGGTGAAGGTCGCGGGAAGCCGCTAGATGCAGGTAGCGCAGAACCGATTATTGTGGAGATCCTTTAGTGAGGCTTATACTCAGCAGTGTTAATATTTTATTTATTTTTCACGAATTATATCACTATTCACATAGTAAATGTAGTAGTTATATCGTTAATGATAAGAGTTGAAACAATTTCCACATCGATTTTTTTCAAAAAAATTGTGTAAAATGATATAATTCGATTTTTTTAAACGATCCGACAAGACAAAACTCTAATTACTCATATTTAGAGTTCGTTTAACAATGTTTCTTCGACAACTTGAAAAAAAAACCTAAAATTTAAAAAGTTTACATGAAAAGTTAAGGTAATGTATCATTTTACACGAAAGCAGATATGCCTGGTGTAAAGTGATAGACGTCTTAATATATCAATATACACAAAATAAATAAATGTGCCAAGTGATATAACTGAACATTTTAGTGAATACTGAAAAATCTATAAGACTATTCTCTTTAAATTATACAAGTAAAGAAAGCTAGCATAACTATCGACAGTCTACAAGCACTTATTTCATTTTATCATCCTCAGATGAAGAGTAAGAATTTTTTAAACTTTAAAGTCAATTTCCCAAAAATCATGTTTTTAGAGTTATACCTCTTTTCACTGAAGGTACAGAACTAATTTATTAGGGTATCTAGTATTGAAATTACAGTGTTCCTTTTTCCTTGTAAATAAGTGAGGATTCGTTTTGGCAAATACACATAGTTCGTAAATGTACATGCATGGTACTGTTAATAACTTAAGCTGTTTGAAGAATGGCCTACAGGATGTTAGGGTATCAATGTTGCAAATGGCTCGAATGCATTGTTTTTGTGCAATGAATGCCTGCTTTGAGTGACATGAGTTGCCCCAAAGGAGAATCTGATGATTTAACAAACTACCTACGTATCCGTGATATGCCTGAATAGCTATAAGTCTGCTACTGATCCTAGTCAATCTCCATAGGGCATATGCGAACGAATTTATTTTGTTGCATAGTTTATTTTAAATTGCGGGTGCATCGCATTCCAATGCTGCTTGGAGCATTTGGCACCAAGTTTAATCAAAACAGTTTACTCGGTAAGGTCAGCCGAGGTAGCCACCACTACAATAAAAGTCTCGGCTTCACACAACGAAGATCGCGCCTATGTCCATTATCCCACATATTGTTCAGTTGCGTAGACACTTGTACTTCAAAACTGCACCAATTTTAAGACACAATATCCACTATGAATCATTTTACGAATAATTAAAATAGTCACTGAACCGAACTCGACGAAATGGCGCCAAAAACTCAATTTTGTTATCTATTGATAACATTGACATCTCAGACCAAATAAAAAAGTAAAGACGGAGTCTTCCGACAAAGCGGTGAAGCCAGTAAAACTACGCCTTGGCTGTGTACATACACAGTTTACGTACACATATGTAACGAAACTACGCCTTGGCTTTCGTTCGTCATTGGGCGAACCCTGCCGCACGGCCCCCGCCCGCCCTCTAGTACGCACACATGTACCATCAAAAACCGGCTTCACTTAGTTGTTCCCAACCACTGCGCAACGCTCCATCTTCCTTTTTTATTTGATCTGAGATTGACATGACATGAGTTTGACACAGATTAATTAGTTAGTAGTTGGCAAATTAATAGTATCAGAGTTCATGATGTCAAAAAGCAAAGAGAGAGCAAACTAATTTAAAAAAAACAACAGCTTCTGACCAGTAAAATTGCTTCTGTCTGTCTGACCACAGCTCAGAAGAATAAGCAGAGATTAGGACACAGTGTCACAGAGCGAGATAGACAGAATATTGACAAAATATTGAATATTGAGAAACTATTTTCTTTATAATTTTCTAACGCCACATTTGTTTTAATAATTTCTTGTTTATTATGAAACCATTTTTTATTTCCTTTATTATGAGGTATGTATGGTTAAGACGCATCATGGCCCAAAATCCGGCATGATCCTTTCCTCACTATACCGAAGCGAAGCGAGGGCGGGTCGTTAGTTTCTAATAAAATGTACCGCGAAAGTTTTAAAGTGTATAATTATTATAATCTCTGAACTCCACCATTTTTTTTTTTGTTTTTTTTTTTGTTTATATGGAAAACTGCAACGTGACGCATATAATAAGGGCCTCCACACATAACCGCGTTGCGGCGACGCGACGCACCGCAACGCCAAAATCGGCGGCACCGTGCGGCGCCGCAGAAATGACGTCACACTTGTTGACCACAGTTTTAGTCCCACCTCGGACACTCCATACCATATTAGGTACTTTTTGTATATTCTGTGATACTATGAAACCACCGCGTTGTAATTAAACTACCTAATTACACAGATGGGGGCGCTGGATGTTGGCCTCCCCGCGGCGCGCCCTGGAAACGGACTAGCACACGGTAACGCAGTGTCTAGTACCGGCTAACAACATCCCTTGCGATCAACTGCCCCCATTGCGCAAGCAGCTACCAAGATGTCTGACTACGACGAAGAATTTGTAAACCAATTCATGCCTGGCGGGGCTTACTGCCCCGTTTCGGATTATGAAGATGATGATGGAGACCCCGTGGCCACTGGGCCATTTGCGAAAATCAAGACGAACGTAGAAGAAGTGATTGACTTAATCCAGGCAAGTCCGAAGGGCTTGACGAAGGCTCAGAAGGCTCGAGTTATCCAACTTTGTCAAATGACAATTACCACCTGCTTTGCTAGCTCCACGAAAACACCTACTACGGAGACCCAACCAACTAGCAAGAAGGAAACAAACACCACTTCTGTGACTTCGCCATCCGTCACTGTGGAAAACATCTCAGAAATTGTACGCACCTCAATTAAGGAAGAATTAAAGAATTACCCAATGTTGAATCAGAAACCTATTGATCCTAGACCCATGTCATATGCGGCAATCGCTTCCAAATCTAGTGACAAAAACGCAAGACCATCCGCGAAAACAAATCTCAGCTCGGCTTCTAAGCCAGCAATTATTGTGTCCCACACAAAAGAAACCGCCACTCGTGAAGAAACTATCCGAAGTTTTCGTTCTGCTGCGAACGTCAAATCACTCAACTTTTGCCCCTTCTAAGGTTCAGTCGCTTTCCAAGCAAAAGTTTCGCATTGAGTTCGACACTGAAGAACAGGAGTCCGAAACTCTAAAACGGCTGTCCAAGGACTCAAACCTTAGCGCAGTAACTGCACGAAAACTAAGACCCATGGTGGTTCTTAAGGGAATTGCCAAGGATACACCCAAAGATGAACTAACCTCCTTGATTCTCCAGCAAAATCCCAACGTGAAAGCTGCAATAAAAGAAGACGATGATATATCTTTTAAATTTGAACGCAAGAACCGGAATGATAAACTCTACAATGCCGTCTATATTGTGACTCCAGCAGTATTCCATGCGATGCTCCAACGACAAAAAATCAACGTGGACTACCAGAGGGTACACGTTGAGGAATTCAGTCCTTTCCTGCAATGTTTTAAGTGCCTGCAATTCGGGCACACGAAGAGCAAATGTTCTGTACAGGTCGAGACGTGTTCTCATTGTGCAGGATCGCATGATGTGGAGCAATGTCCGACCAAAGAAGACCCAAAAAAAACCGTGTGCACGAATTGCAAAACACACAACGAGAGATTTAAGGGTAAGGACAATACCCAACATCGAGCAACATCTACCAAATGTCCTCGCGTGAAGGCAATGCTAATTAAAGTTCAGCAGCGCATTGATTACGGCACCGAAAACATTTTGTAAACAATTTATTATCGCCTTCTGATATTTTCTGTAAAAAATAACACCCTTCATAAATAAATATTATTCATTTTGTCACCGATACCATTTTGTCAAACAACTAACATCAATATTATTGTAACAAAGCCTTTTTAATATAAATAACTCAATAATTATTATATAATTAAAATTCAATTTTGTAACCGAGGGTGGCAAAGTTGGAACGTTCGTATCAAATAGCGATGTCCGGCTTTGTCACCCACCAGGAATGAAAAAATTGAACTAGTGTTGATTTAAGTAAACCCATTATGTAAACAAAATAAAATTAATAAAAAAAAATTACACAGATGACGTGTCTTCATTTATAACAAAATATTATTGAAAAAATAATAAATCAAAACAAAAAAACACCGAAAATAAATATGGGTCTTTGCCTATGAAATGACCCATATTTTGTCACATACAGAGAAAATAATAACTTCTATGATTTTAAATATCCTTAGGTACAAATATTATAAATGCGAAAATCCGTTTCTATGTTTAGGGTAACTTTCATCCCGAAAAAAAGTACTGTTCAGTATCTTGATATTATATCGAATTATGTTATGACCATAGATAGTCAAATCAGTAAAAATAAAGTCCTTATTTTAACTTTCTTTACACTAAAAAAGATCTTGAGAGTGACTTTATAGGTTTCCGTAGCCTAATGGAAAAAAACGGAACCCTTATAGATACGCCATGTCTGTCTGTCTGTTTGTCTGTCTGTCCGTATGTCACACACAGCCACTTTATTCCGAAACTATTAGGATTACAAAGTTGAAACTAAGTAGGTAGATGTATTCTGTGAACCTTTTTACGATTGGAACTGGACTGAACTGAACATGGAACTGAACCGAAAACATTTTTTTTTTCATCAAACCTATACGTGTGGGGTATCTATGGATAGGTCTGTAAAAATGACATTGAGGTTTCTAAAACTATTTTTTCTTTAAGTCTACCGTAGTGAAAGATAGAAACTTCCAAAGTAGTAAAAGGTGTAAACCTTTAACTTTTAAAATAAGAGAGTGAAAAATCTAAAAGAAATATATGCACGGTAAAAACAGATTTCTTATAAAAAGACAAATTGCTTTGGCTTAAGACATATTCATTAAATCTAAGAAAATGATTCTCTATAGACGCTAGACAATAATTTCTTCGTAATAGTAAATAATATTCTTAAAAATATTTAGTTGTTACAAGAATAATACATTTATTTCCAGACACGTGTTGTTTCATTCAAGACACTGTTATTTTATACAGTCAAGTAAATGTATTCTTGATACGAAAAATCTTATATATCTCTTATAGACTAACCTTACTTAGAGTAAATTATAATTTTACTCATAATAAGTAAATATTTAGTTGGCCTAAGTAATTACAGATTTTTGACGAAAAAAATAAATGCAGATTTTGTGTATTGAACGAAGATGTATAATTTGTTTTTGTTGTATATTAAGTGGAGGTAATTGGAGAACATCGATGACTTCCTTTTCCTTGACTTCCTGACAAAAATCAAGGTAAAAGTGCTCGAAAGAGGAGTGGAGTCTGGAAAGCCGTTCCATTCCAAATAGGACGCGACACCCAGAGGCAACAAACCCGATTGAGATTGACATAACAAAATTAATTCCGACTACTTAAAGAACTAGATAAAAATCTTAACACCGCGGGTCAGACCATGATGTCAACAAACCCACTAACTTAACTCTAACTTAAGTCATCTTATGTTAAATACATTGCTTTCTTACATTATTACTTTTTTTTAAGAAGAAAAGAAAAAATACTCTCGACTTCAGGATAATAATCTTTGTTGAAGGATAAATTTCTCAAAGTAAAAATGTTATCGTGTTTATCGGAAACTAAGATAACGTTGTTTCAAAATTTTAGTATTTCTCTGTTTAAAACAAAATTTCCATAAGCCGAACAAAAACATTTCTCAGAACAAGAAATACAATTTTGTTTTTGTGAAATTAAATATATTAAATTCGTACTCCAACTTATTATTAAATTATTTTAGGCCAAAATTGCATGTCTAAAAGTTAGACCGAATGTTTTGATTGAAGTAAATCTTTACTTAATTGTATAATTTCTTATGCTAGACCTAAAACGAAAAAAAATTATAATGAGCACACATTTTATCTTAAATTAAATATTATATAATTCATAAACAATAAACTTTCTCTTAATCGAAGAAAATGATTTTTTGAAAAAGGTATATCTAAATCCAAGTAACTTGTAGTTGATTTAAGATGATTTTAATTTGATGCAAGAAGATGGACATTTCTTGATTTAAATTAAGTCAATTTAATTGATATAAGTTTAAATAAGCCTTGAAACAAAAATATTTCTCTTAATCATTAAGAAAAACATTGTCTGAGTGAAAGATGAGCACTACTTTTGTTTTCAAAATATTGTATTGGCCTAAGTAAATATATTTTTAGAATAAACAAATATTTCAAGAAATTGGTCTTTCTTATTTAAAGAAATCCTTTTTTACTGTGTGCCATTGATATTAATAAACACTTTCAACGAAAATTGGTTTGAACGAGATGTAGCATATCTCCCAAAACCGTAAGTATAACTTGGTCATTTATACAAACACTATGAAAAACAAAGTTATTTTTGCAGATGAAAAATGAGAGGTATATGAGAGGTATAAATAGGGTATGGTATATGGTAACTACGGAACCCTACTGCGCGTGGTCCGACACGCACTTGGCCGGTTTTTTTTTGTTAGCAAAAAAGGGTGACCGAACCGGGGGGACTGTAAGCATAGACTTATTATATTACTAGCGACTGTAAGTGACATAATAACCAAAACTTTTTTTTCGCTTAGGTTCCCGCTCACGCACTCTCTAAACTAAAGTATGAAAAAATCTTTATTTTTAATAGGTACTTCATAATACGTACTTCGTAATAAATAGATGTACCCAATATCTTCTCTTACCCAATATATTCATTTTGGCGTAATGTCTACATATTAACAAAAGCGTTATTCGCTTATTGCGATCCATCGCAGAGACACGTGTATTAATACTTACGAATCACAGAAAAATGGTCACCTCAAGCACCGCAACGCACCGCAAAATCTGCGTTGCGTTGCGGTGCGGCGCCGCAACGCCGTTATGTGTGTAGGCCCTAACGGTGTAAGTTATTATATGCGTCACTTTTCATGAAAAGTACAATTAAAATGTTTTTCTCGGTTTATTATAATATTCCGGGGTCGTATGCAGGGTACCTATATTCTGTTACCACATGTTGTACAGGGAACTTACGTTTCATTACATATTGCGTCAGACTTAGGTAAGATACTGATAGCTAGCCCAGGCGGACTTGAAATAAGCCCTACCATCAACCAAACCGAGTACAAATTGTACCCCCCCTGGGAATGGAACCTGGGAGCATATAATTAAAATCTAACTCGAGTTTTGATGGCGATCTCTGATTGGTCAAGAAACTCAGTAGTAAGATTTTGCTCGCAAACTCTAAGGCTGCGTTTAAACGATGACGCACGACTCGCCTTCAACCCGAACTCAACTCAAACTCACCTCAACCGCAGCCCACCTTGAAATACATCGCTTACAACTTTGAGTCTTATGACACATTAATAAGCTCTTGTGTAATGTTCAGGTGAGTTTGAGGTGAGTTCGGGTTGAGTTTGAGTTGAGTTCGGGTTGTGTTCGGGTTGAGTTTGAGTTGAGTTCGGGTTGAGGGCGAGGCGTGTGCAGTTGCATCGACAAAATATAACGGAGCTTATTTATGTGTTATAAAACTCAAAATTGTAAGCGCTGTATTTCAAGGAGTGGACTCCGGTTGAGTTGAGTTCGAGTTGGGTTTGCCTTCTCCTGATCTTCTTTTAAAACAAATGACTAATAAATAAGTTATCTTTTACAATTTTTAGAGGACAAAAGAATAGGTACGAAATCACGAAGATTTATTGTGAAGCAAAAAGCGTCGTATTTAACTACGGCCAATGTGACCTATTTTAACTTGATCATTATTTGTTCATCGGGCGATATCATTTGTAGCTGCAGAGACAGCTTGTTCACTGGGCGACAATTGGAGGCCTGCGATGAAAAATTCTACTGGTATTTTGTTCGTGAGTTCTCTTTCTGTGAGTGAGCGTGTGCTCTTATAAATCTACAAAACATCCTTATAAATATATCATAAATATATTGTTTTCTTTACTTTTAAAAATACTCATATGAATTGTACACTCCCTCACACCCTCTCAACATACACACATACATCTACACACTTACTCACCGAGAGGACTAACACTATACAATTTTTTTTTATTTTTTTTATATAATATTATAATTTTAGGTATTTCATACTTTCTCTGTAATTGTTGTAGATTATAATTCCCTGGGGTGAGACCTGGTGACCCGTACCACAGGTTTTTTCAAACTTTCTTCGGTGCGCCAGATCTCATACTAAACTTAAGATAAAAGCATTACGGACATTATGTAATTAGGTACCTCTTAGTATGAGATAAATAAAGCCTTTTTTATTTATTTTTATTTATTTATTTATTTACTACAGGTTACCAATAGTTGTGTATATAGAAGTTATTGACAAATATCTGTTTAGATATTAATGAAGTAATCAATGTTCAGACATTATTGGTACTGTGATGCTCGATTGCATCTATTACAAACTTTTTAGTCGTTGCGCAAGAAGTAAGTCAAATAGAGAACATTTGTTTCTTTCTTATCTTTGAAAGCTCATTCTGCTTTTGTTCCGGGAAAAACATGTCGGTTCAACGAAAAGTGTATTCGTGAAAAGATTGGAAAAATACAAATAATCACGCAAATCTGTGTTTAATTATAGTAGCTACGCCACCCTGCGTGACATGGTGGAGGCGCGACGGCCGTAAAGTTACGCGCGTGTGTGTGATTTCTATGTTTTAGGTGCTGTACAAGATGAAGAAGTTCAACGGCATTGATCAAGATATTAATGAGTTATTCGACGAATTTGAGATCACAGCGGCCGTGAACAAATACGACGATGATGCAAAGAAGATTATTTTGAGTGCTCACCTGGAGGGGGCAGCGCTCTACTTCTACAAGAAGATTGTCTCGAGCTGTAGTTCCTACAAGGAGTTGCGGGACAAGATAACGGAGGAATTCGCTCCGACTACGAATCCACTAGCAGCTTTCTTTGAACGCTGTCAGGGCCCACATGAGGACCCACTTGATTATTTTTATTCTTTAGATAGCTTAGCTTCAAAAACAGGGTCGGTCATAGACGACCAATGTTTTGTCCAACAATATTTAAGAAAAGCTAATTTTGTTACAAAGCAGAAGCTGGTTACACATATTTATTTCAGCAAGGATCACTTAAAACAAGTTTTGTGGCAGATGAAAAAACTATTGTCAGGAGAAAAGCCAGAAACTAAATTAATTCTGCCTGTCCAGTCGACTAGTGTAGGCGATACCGTGGCTGATACTGCACCAGCACCAGCTGTGCGCGCGTACTACGAGCCGACGCGATCCCAAATCCTGTGCTCTACCCCAAACCAATCCCAACAAACCCAAACTTTTTCCAAAGATTCCTCACACATTTTAAATTTCAGACAAAGAAAACCAATAAAAAACGATTTGGAAACGGACAATATTAAGGCAATCGATGAACATGTTCAATCGGCGGAAACATCCGAAGAAGAACAGCATAAACGTGAGTCAACTCCATGTATTCATGTAACTTGTCGTGATCACAAAATTATTTCTCTGATAGACACTGGTGCTTCGGTCTCTGTCATATCAAGTGATTTAGTACAAAGGATTTCTAAAGGAATTACGCCATGTGACTTATTACTGAAAGCTATCAACGGTAATCGTTTAAATATTTTAGGTAAAGTTAATTTAAAATTGTTGATCGACAATGTTTTGTTTATTAATGATTTCCTGGTTGTTGAGAATATTGGCCAAGAAATGATAATAGGTCAAGATTTTCTCTTTGCCAATAATGCTATGATAGATTTTTGCAATCAACAATTTATAGTAAAGAACGTTAGATGCAGGTTATTGTCCAAAAGTGAAATAACTAGCATTAAGAATAGAATTGACATAGGGCAATGTCAATATGTAGATTCTTATGAAGTCAATGCCAATAAACATACGAGTGAAGCGAATGAAATTAAGAATATAGGAAAAGAGAAGAAAAATGAATTCAAACATAGCACTACAAAAGTTAGTGATAGCATTAATCATAGTTTCATAAAGAAGTATTTATGTAAATGTGATCGTCCTTCGCGAGGTAACCTTTCAGATTATAATTTACCTCACTTACATCTTGTTAAAAGTAATCGCAGCTGTAATAATCATAATTTGAATTCTAATCGTGTAGATAGGCTAGGAAAATATGCATTCCAAAGTACCGAAGAATCATTTTACTTTCATAATCCAAAGAAAAAATATTTTTGACTAAACTATCCAAATGTAATGTAAACAATTGATGTAGGTCAAGTGGTAATAGTTTTGTTAAGATTGTGGTTGTTTTTATTTCATGTATAATTAGTATAGGTAAGTAGATTAAAAGTTATGATAGTTGAAAGATGTTTGAAAATAATGTTACTAATGCGTTTTATGATTGTTTCATATTCCGGACGACGCTGCTGAGCAACGGCGGCGCTGTCGTGGAAATGAGGGAGCCTGGAACCGACCAAGTTTATTCATCCGGCAAATTTAGTTTAAGGTTGGTGAAATCGATGCAGTTCTTCAATGGACGAGGGGGAGGGTCCCACATAGTTCCATAAGAACCAGGTGATATTTCGTTGGCTGCGAAATTCCTCCAATTTTCTCCAGAACTCCATCGATCTCACATGATGTGGCCGGATCCGTTATCATTATTCAAATCGTCATAGAGTTTGTCTAATGCCATCGGTTCCGTGTCATAGAATATGAATATAAGGTTCTTGGTTCCATGACTCATCAATGACAATATGCCAAGTGTCAGAATTTTCGTGTCTTTGGCATGTGCTATCCTTGGTATGTGCCACAGCCTAAATACATTTCGTAGGGCAGTCGACATGTACTTTTTCTGGTAAACTTATGTTGTTGAATTTTTACTCTGTAGTGTTTGTTGACCATTATTTTCTTATTGTCTTGGTCTATGACAAGTTGACAAATCAGTGATTATCTTTGGATAACTTGTCAATGTCTTTGAAAATAGTTTTGACTTTGAGGTTTATTTAAATTCTGACACTTATCTATTGTAAATAGAGTAGGGTTAGCTTTGAAGTTTTGGTTCGAGCAAGTGGTTAAAGTTAAGGCTAGGGATGTGCTGTGTGTTTGGCTTTTTGTGGGTTTTTGCCAACATAAAACCAACACACGGGTATGATGAAGGCTAGTGCCGACTAAAGGAATAGACAACGACCTGTGTGCAGGTTCGCCTGTAGTAAAGGCCAGCATAATTGTGAAATCCCACGCTAGGCAGGGCTGTCTCTTAGGTTTTAAGGATGAGCTTTGAGAAATTTATTTCTTTGCTTTACCGCAAATAAATAAATTTAAGAGGTACCGGCGGAGTGTGATGCTCGATTGCATCTATTACAAACTTTTTAGTCGTTGCGCAAGAAGTAAGTCAAATAGAGAACATTTGTTTCTTTCTTATCTTTGAAAGCTCATTCTGCTTTTGTTCCGGGAAAAACATGTCGGTTCAACGAAAAGTGTATTCGTGAAAAGATTGGAAAAATACAAATAATCACGCAAATCTGTGTTTAATTGAATATAGCTACGCCACCCATGCGTGACAGTACTTAACTTGCATTGTAGTTTATGGAACTTATTGACATTTTAAACTGTTTAAAAGTATTTGGTCACCTTGTCTGCTACAATATTATCTGATGGTGACTGTGCAAATTAAATAAATATTCATTCTGCTGCATAATCTCCATTCTGCTGTTACTTTTGTACATTTGTGAAGTCGAAGAGACTTTAATTTTTCCAAGATTTTTTACGCAACCGAAAATTCTGAAACTTTTTTCTATTACTTAGGGAGCTTATTAGAGCAAAGAAAATATGATTTGTGAGTTTATCCTTACTATACTTGGTATCGACTATAAGTTGTCATTCTTATGGCAACTTTGTTTCTTCCAAAAAAAATGTTATAGAACTTGTAAAAGATAGATACTTACTTAAACTTGCGTTAAGTTGGCAACCTTAGATATTTTTTGTCAAAGAGTGAACAAAGTTAAAGATGATCGCAACAAAATTGCTAAGAAATTTGAGGTAGAAACGATCTTCTTTGTAGGACGTTGTGGTACGAAAAGTCAATGTAACCTTACCACCTTAGCCTTGCCACAAGCTCTTATAGCAATAGACATTGCTATAAGAGCTTGACGTGGTAAGGCGTCTGTTACCTAATTAATAGAAAAAATTCACAGATCTCGTGCCTCTCACGACGTTCTGGCACATTGAAAATGAATTTATTGAATTTCATAAAAAATATTACTGTGTTTGAATTTAGTACTTACAATACTTGCAAAGCCATGAACATATTTTGGATTTACTTTACTGTGACTCCTGTATGTGAAATTCATATAAAAATATTTCATTACTTACAATACTTTGAAATCACAGCAAAGGCATGAACATATTTTGGATTACTTTTATGTGATTCGTGTGTATGAAATTCATATAAATATATTTCATTGTTATAAACATTACTGTTTTATTGAAAGGTAAGTATTATTATAACCTAAAACCCTTTCGACGCATAGTGTCAGAAACGCAAATTATCATACACGCTAATGACCATATTTCAAATTCGCAACTTACCAGACGTGCAAATGACCCGATACGCAAATGAATTGGCAATCGACCATGTACGCAAACGACCTGAAATTAATCCACAATTGACCAGCCTTTCTATTGTCTAGTTTCAAAATCTATCGCAATCGCTTTCAGTGTGTAAAACATTGATGCTTCTTTTTGGCATTAATAAAAACTTACCAAAGAAATGCAGAAATGTGTCCATCTGTCAAATGAAAGCGATTGCGATAGATTTTTAAATTAGACAATCAGTCCCCTGGTACGCAAACGACCTGAAATTGGTCTTAAAATACAATATTTTTTTGGTGTTTAGGATATTTTTTTGGTAAAAGAGCTTAGGGTATCAAAGTATTTTTTGGTAGTCAAAGACCAAGTCTCTAGCAGTTAGGACTCCCGTTGAGGGTTGTGGGGAATATGCTGTTCCCCACAGCCTGATCTCATAATGCTGATCTAGTGAACAGGTATGATAACCTCCTTCAGATGATGGCCTGGTACTTTTCAATAAACTGATTGCCATTGTTAGACCAAGTCTCCAGCAGTTAGGACTCCTGCGTTGAGAGCTGGTAGGGAAAATGCTGACTCCAATGAATCTGATGAACAGGTACTTTGATTAGCTACTTTACGTTAATTCTAGCCTGGTACTTTTCGTTTTAATCGTAGTTCAAGGTAATCAATGCCGGAATTGATTCTTTATTGTACTGAAGATAAAGTGAAACTGGTCATTTGCAGGAAAATTAACTGGTCGTTTTTATATTTGGTACTTTGCTGTTGAAAACATGGTTGTAAGCGTAAACGGTACATAAAAAAAAACTAAGATTTGTTTTGAAGCCCTAGGCACGTCAAACCTCAATGACTCAGCGATGCAACCGGAATCTAAGTAATGCGGTTTGCGATTTTCAAAAACAGTATTTGGATTTTTCGATATTTTTACGTGTCTTTCGAGGTTTCAACCATTCATAATAGCCCTAAAACTAACGACACCAAGGCGAAAATGGGGGCTACACTGAAGCGATCGTAAAATTATTTTCAATGTTAAAAGATTAAGCTATATACAGGGCAAACCCTTAACCCGATCATTTTTGTTTTAGACTCAAATTGTAGCTGACTAAATTGTCCAGAGGACTTTTGTTCCATTTTTTGATATCATTCTTCGTTTCCAAAATATTGAGCGTCAAAATCAAAAATTCGGAAAAAAATGAATTATTTTTTCACTATTTCGGCCAAAACTTTTTTCGTTTGTTATTTTCTCGAATAATTCTTTTTGCATCTTACATCTCTCGTAAATACGCGTCTTTTGGATCTTTTTAGGGTTCCGTAGCCTAAATGGCAAAAAACGGAACCTGTGGTGGATTGTAGCTTAATGTAAATAGTTTGTATAGGTTTTATATTTCTATTCTGTTCCTTCTCTTGTCTATTTTCTACCTTACTTTGTTTTTCCTTCTGTCAATTGAGAAAATTGTCTAAAAGAAATATATATCTCGGCCGAACAGTCGCGTTGTTTTAACTATTTGCCTTAATTACAGTCCCTTTCCTTTATATTTTGGTCCATCTCCCGTGATAATGAACACGCGATCAAAAACAATGCGGCTGCTGACACCGGCAAAATCGGTTCGCGTATCGCGCTCGGACTCTGGAGCACCCGCGGCGGGTGGGCTCGGTCGGTCCCCAAAATTGGACCCCATTGTGACCGTAGCCACTGATATTCCCGCAGCCGATATTCCTAAGAGTCCTGAGACGCCCGGCGGGTCCAGTGTCGAACACAGTAACGTTTCTCTAAGTTCCAGGTCGCACGCGTCGTCTTCGCGGTCGTCTGCCACGGTAAAGGCTCGTCGACTGTCCGCGGAGGCCCAATTGGCTCGTCGCAACATGGAGCGTAGAATGCAGTTGTACGAACGAGAACAAGAGCTGTCCAGCCAACGCCTGAACCACGAACGTAAGCTTTTAGAAGAAATGCAACGAGTGGAAGAACTCGAAGTTGAGGCCTCGCTCGCAGCAGAGGAAGCAGAGGAACGATCTACCCATACGGTCAGTCAAACTTTCTCACGCACCGCATCATGGGTTCATGATGGTAATCATAGCAGCTGCTCGGTCGCCAAAAAAATCGATCGCAAAGCTAAAAATCATGAAAACTGTGAAATTCAGGATAAGACTAGTACTAGTATTTACAAAAAACCTGTGAATTTTCATATTCCAATTGACAAAACTGATTTACTCCAAACGACAACGTCAAATAAGGCGCTGCCATCTACACGGCCGTCAACAGAACAAAGAAAAAATTGGCCGTCAGTCAACTCAAAGAAGGACGACTTCAATTCGCATTCGTTCAAATGTTCACATAAACTCGAGCTTACTCCTTTCAGCGGAAAGACGACAGAGTGGTTAATGTTCAAGCGTGTTTATCGTGATACCCAACATTTATTTTCATCTGCAGAGAATCTTGTGCGATTGAGCGGCGCGCTGCGCGGCCAAGCCCTTGAGAGCGTGTCGTCTTTGCTGTACACAGCCGAGCGACCTGAAGAAGTGCTCGACATGCTGGAGCAGACGTTCGCGCTTCCCGAGATGATCGTGCTGAACGAGATTGCTCTCGTGCGGAATCTCCCAAAGATAAGCTTTGATCAAAAAGAGTTGAATCAGTTTGCTTGTAGATTGCGCAATTGTATAGCAGTAATTAGAAATTTAGACCAAATTGAACATATATATTCTGTAGAATTATTTCATTCCGTATTGAGCAAACTGACACCGATATTGTACAGTCAGTGGAAAGATTATGCATACCGCGGCGATCGGTCTGTACCGAAAATAATACTTTTGTCTGAGTTTCTGGATATTGAAGCTGTCAAACACAATCGATTCGGTTTAATACCTGACTACACAAAGCGGCCTGGCACTTTAATGTCAGAGGTAGGTAGGCGGCCTGGTACCTTAATGTCAGATATAGGTAGGCGTACTGGCAGTCTCATGTCCGATATAGGTAGGCGGCCTGGTACAGTCAGCAACAACCTTTCACACAATTTTGCACGACGTGAAAATATTAATGCCACATCTGCACGTAACACAAATGCTGAACTGTGTCGTTATTGCAATAATAAACACAAACTGACTGATTGTAAGGTTTTTATATCCCTATCGATAGAGGATAAGTGGCTTTGGTTGCGTGACGCTAAAATATGCTACAAGTGTCTGAAATCTAAATCACACCGTTGGAGGACTTGCAAGATTGGTCGTTGTGGTGTGGACGGGTGCGTGCGTTTCCATCACCCGCTACTACATGTGGCGACGACGCCCCACGTGTCCCGCGCCGCCGATGAGCCTCCATCTACTTCCTACAATGTTGTGACTGAGCACCAAAACACTGATAAAACTGTAACCGTTACTAATGTTACTGAATCGCACACAAGCGACGAAATGTCTACACATATGTCACAAGTGTTTTTGAAAATAGTTCCTGTTCAAGTGAGCAGTCCACATGGAAAATATGACACTTTTGCACTGCTTGACTGCGGGTCCTCGGCAACTTTGATTGACTCGGAGGTGGCACGTCACATTGGTGTGTCTGGCCCCATGGAGTTCATCAAGGTTGACGGAGTCGCTGGCATGTCAACACAGAAACCAATCCAACATGTCAGCTTTTCTATTAAGGGTAGACATTGTCCTGATATATACACAGTGAGTAACGCTAAGGCCATGGATTCGCTGTCTTTGTTTACACAAACTATCAAACCATGTGACATCTCACAATACCCACATTTGACAGATTTGGTTGCTGATCTTACGCTAACCAATGCAACTCCTAAGATATTGCTTGGAGCTGAACATTGGTATTTAACTATAAGCCGGGAAGTTAGGGCAGGCTCCAAAAGTCAACCGGTTGCCACTCGCACACTTTTAGGTTGGGTATTACATGGCAGATCCAGCAGCTGGACTAAGCCTGTGCATTTTATAAACCACACAACGGTTAAGGACGATCAAAACTCTAACCTGGATGATCTCGTAAAAGAATATTTTCGCCTGGATGCCATAGGTATCACAAAACTTGAAAACACATGCTCTAGGGAGGACAAACACACTTTAGAGATTTTGGAGTCTACTGCCAAACGTTTACCGTCAAGCAGGTTCGAAGTTGGTCTATTGTGGCGTAAAGATAATCCAAATACACCTGACAGCTATCCTCAGGCGTATTCGAGGTTTCTTGGTTTAGAGAGGCGCATGGCTCGAGATGCAGAGTTAAAAAGAAACTATTGTGCCTTTATTGACAATATGATGACAAAAGGTTATGCAGAAGAGTGTCCGAAAAATACATACCATGATAGTGTCAAACTAAACGAAATACACACACAGTTGCGCTGGTATTTGCCACACTTTCCTGTTATACACCCTCAAAAACGTAAACTGAGAGTAGTCCATGATGCAGCAGCGAAGAC
This sequence comes from Agriphila geniculea, assembly GCA_943789525.1. Classification (NCBI taxonomy): domain Eukaryota; kingdom Metazoa; phylum Arthropoda; class Insecta; order Lepidoptera; family Crambidae; genus Agriphila; species Agriphila geniculea. The sequence goes on from OX038893.1 coordinate 13,096,845, forward strand.
CTCGGGAGTCAGTTTGAACTCACTTCTGCTCCCTGGGCCTGATCTTTTGCAATCATTGCTGCACATTTTGTTCCGTTTTCGCGAAGGTTACGTCGCGATGACTGCTGACGTTAAGGAAATGTTTCCGCAGATTAGGATAAGAGCGGAAGACCGTGATGCCTTGCGATATATTTGGAGGGAGGATCCTAGCTGTGAGTTGAAGGAGTACAGGATGACTTCTGTCATTTTCGGTGCGGCTTGCAGCCCGTGTATTGCTCTATACATTAAAAATCGTAACGCCCAAGAATTGCAGAAGTCATACCCCGCGGCAGCAAAAGCTATTATCTACGACCATTATATGGACGACTTTCTAGGTAGTCTGGACGATGTGCACGAAGCCTCTCAACTTGCAGCTGACATAGTCACGGTGCACAAGGCGGCCGGTATGGAGATGCGAGGTTGGGTTTCTAACATACCTGCCGCTCTTGCAGCTGTGCCTGAAGACTTACGAGCCTCTCCACCCGACAACGTTCACGTAGGCCCTGAAGCCTTTGTTAGGACTTTAGGACTTATCTGGCATCCCTTGAGTGACACTTTTGGGTTTAGGATTGGGTCCCCAATCCCTGAAAAAGAAAAACTAACTAAGCGCAAGGTATTGTCTTATCTTATGTGCGTATATGACCCTCTTGGGCTTTTGACTCCGCTGGTCATTCAAGGACGCATATTATTCCAGCAAACGTGGCGAACTGGTCTCGATTGGGACACCGAGCTGCAGCCAGATACAATTCAAAGATGGCTGTCTTGGTCTCGGCAACTGGCTACAATTGTAGACATCAAAATTCCTCGTTGGTATAGGTGTGGGTTCCAAAATGAGGTCATCATTGACAGACAGCTCCATGTGTTTGCCGACGCTAGTGAGGAAGCATACTCATGCGTCGCATATTGGCGTTTTACATTTGTGGATGGTTCGGTGAAGCTGTCTCTCATTGGTGGAAAGGCACGTCTTAGCCCTCTTAAACCTACATCCATACCACGACTCGAGCTCCAAGCCAGCCTGATTGCTACTCGTTTTGCGAATACCGTGTGTACCGGTCACGACGTTTGCCCAGATTCAATTTATCTTTGGTCTGACTCCACCACAGTTCTGAGCTGGATACGCAGCGATGCGCGGACTTTCAAACCATTTGTAGCAAATCGTGTGGGGGAAATCACCGAGATTACAAATGTCAATAGTTGGAAATTTGTTCCAGGTGGTTTGAATGTCGCAGATGATGCGACAAGACTTAGGGGTCGTGACATCGACCTATCACGGTGGTTCTCTGGACCTGATTTCTTATTATTGCCATCCAGTGAATGGCCCAAAGAACCATCGATACCCGAAGCTACATCCATCTTGGAAGAGCTAAAACCTTCTAAGGTGCATGTAGGATTAACCCATCTGGATAAACCTTCATCGGTTGTGCCAGATCCCTCACGTTTCAGTGAGTGGCTACGCCTGCTTCGTGCAACTGCACGTGTTTTTCAGTGCGTGAATAAATTTAGATCTCTTTTGGTACGTAACAACCCAAATTCTAGAACCACGAATACCAATTCTCCACTTAAGCTTCCACCACTATCTGCTATGGAGATACGGAAGGCTGAAATTGCCATTCTCCGAAAAGCCCAGTCAGAGTCATTCAGCGAAGAACTCCCCTTGCTCCGTGATAGCAAGCCTTTGCCGAAGTCCACCAAGTTGAAGACTCTCTGCCCGGTATTCGATGAAGATGGCCTACTCAGACTTGATAGTCGCATAAAGCATATGAAGAACGCCAATTACGCCAATACTTCTCCCATTATTCTGGATGGCCGACACCCTGCTGTCCGTCTGCTTGTGCGCCACTATCATGTGAAAGCTGCCCATGCCTTCCACGAATTGGTCATTAATGAGCTCAAACAGCGGTATTGGATTTTTCGGTGTCGCAGTGAAGTTCGCATGGCCGCAAGAAGATGCGCTTACTGTATCAGAAGAAAGGCAACACCGCAGATCCCACCAACCGGCGACCTGCCAGATGTGCGCCTGGAACACCACCAGCGCCCGTTTACGAACACTGGCCTAGATTATTTTGGTCCCGTCGAGGTCTCAGTTGGTCGACGCAGAGAAAAGCGATGGATAGCTCTTTTTACCTGCATGACGACACGAGCAGTCCACCTCGAGATTGTCACGAGCCTCTCAGCCGACTCCGCCATCATGAGTATACGTCGTTTTGCTGCACGTCGAGGACTTCCAAGTAAAATCCTCTCTGATAACGGCACGTCTTTTGTCGGAGCTAACAGACAACTCTGCGAGTTCTACAGCGATGCCGTGCAGGACTTTGCCGCTAGTAAATGCGTAGAATGGTGCTATATTCCTCCTGCGGCACCATTTATGGGAGGTTACTGGGAAAGACTTGTTAAAACCGTAAAGACTGCCCTTCTTGCAACACTAAAAGAACGATCTCCAAGAGAAGAGCTGCTGCACACCTTACTCCTAGAAGCAGAAGCTCTTGTGAACTCGCGTCCTTTGGTATACGTCACTGAAAATGGAGAGTGCGAAAGCTTGACTCCGTTTCATTTCTTGATCGGCACCTCCTCAAACCAGCAGACGCCAGCCCAGTTAGACGATGGAGCCTTCTCGATGAGAAAAGAATGGCAAAAGGTTCTTCGGTTGTCTGAGCATTTTTGGTCCAAGTGGCTCAAAGAATACTTACCTAGTCTGAGGCCAAAGACAAAGACCAGGAGCCAACACATAAATCTGAAAGTAGGTGACGTTGTATTGGTGGTTGATCCAGATTTGCCAAGAGGAGTATGGCCGATGGGACGCATATTGGAAGTATTCCCGGGCAGAGATGGAGTTGTCAGAGTGGCTGACGTAGCAACCAAGGGGGGCACAATGAGAAGGCCTGTCAGGAAGCTGGCTCGGTTGCAAGTTGTGTAGCTACGCTACACGGGGGGGATGATGTGGTGGATTGTAGCTTAATGTAAATAGTTTGTATAGGTTTTATATTTCTATTCTGTTCCTTCTCTTGTCTATTTTCTACCTTACTTTGTTTTTCCTTCTGTCAATTGAGAAAATTGTCTAAAAGAAATATATATCTCGGCCGAACAGTCGCGTTGTTTTAACTATTTACCTTAATTACAGTCCCTTTCCTTTATAGAACCCTTATAGATTCGTCATGTCTGTCTGTCTGTCTGTCTGTCCGTCCGTATGTCACAGCCACTTTATTCCGAAAGTATTAAGATTACATAGTTGAAACTTGGTAGGTAGATGTATTCTGTTAACCGCTTTACGAATTTAACACAATAATAAAAATAATATTTTTTTTAGGGGGGGCTCCCCATACATGGAACTGAAACTGAAATTTTTTTTTTTCTTGAAACCAATACGTGTGGGTTGTCTAAAGATAGGTCTTTAAAAATGACATTGAGGTTCTTAAGTCAATTTTTTCTCAAAGTCAACCGTTTGAAAGATATACACCGCCAAAGTGGTAAAATGTGTGTCCCCCCCCTTTAACTTTTGAAATAAGAGAGTGAAAAATCTAAAAAAAATATATGCTGTAGATCCTAATAAAAACTTTCAACGAAAATTGGTTTGAACGAGATATAGTAATAAGTTTTTGAGATATAGCACATTTTCCCAAACCGCAAATATAACTTTGTCATTCATACCAACACTGTGAAAAACAAAGTTATTTTTGCGTCTGTAAAATGATAGGTGGTATTAAATATGGTATGGTATAAGGTAACTACGGAACCCTATGGCGCGTGGCCCGACACGCACTTGGCCGATTTTTTAAATATCATATCTTCACAACTCTCTGAGATATAACGTGATCGCACTTTTTCGTGATATCGGAGCCTATACTGGAGCGAACGAAAAGACATTTTCAATGTCAAAATCCTAATAAGGGCGGAGTCTAATTGGCGGGCTATGTAAATTGACCAATCAGCTTGCCTGCTCGCTGGCTCGCGTGATCCGCGACCCGGCCGGCTGGCGCGCAGTCTATGAGATATACTTACCTCGCAGCACGGTAGTTACCGTGCTGCGAGGTGTACTTACCTAAGATAAAATGTATCTTTTTCTATTATTTTTTCAGTTACTCATGTATGTTTAAGTTCTTTACATTACAGTGCAATGTTTGATTTAATAAAGTACCTACTTATATTTTTAAACCTATGGTAGTTTTATTTAATTAATTGTGTATCATCAAAATTATTTTCCAGTGACTAAAAATTATTTTTAGGCATTGATATACATTTTTAGGTAACCATTTTTATATTGTTTGTTGATTCAGTTTTAGTGACACTTTTGTTATTTTTATAATTGATATAATTTCCAAGTAATTCTTAATCAATATTTAGGTAATAGTTCTAATATTATTTGGTGATTCAATTTAGGTGAAAGATGTACTATTTTAGGAACAAATATTATTTATTAGGTCACTGAAAATGCATTTATTAGGTAATTGATAAAATCATACCCAAGAAAAATTACGAGTACTTTAGTTAAAGTTGGGTGTTTTACTTGCCCCAGTGTTTCTCTTTCCTATCTTACCTGACATTATTTTTGACATTGACACAAATTAAACTGCCACTTACTATTGATTTGATGATTATTAGCCTCCTGAGAACCACAATTTTTTTCCAGGAATTTCAATTACAATTATCAGGATTGATTTATTAGGTTACTAACTGTTCTCGAAAAATGAGAAAAAAAAACTGTGTTGGAAAATCTAGATTTTCTCGATGTAGTATATACGACATCAGTTCTGTACACTTACTGTGTAAAGTGTAGTAAGTATATTCTAACATAAAAATATTCTTATGAAATTGAGGAGTAATTTCTTTACTTTTGCTGTAAAAAATGGTCAATAATAATATTGTATAGTAAAACATCACTTGAAGTTCAAGTAACAAGGCGTTTGTGATGTCTAGCATCTGTTCATGAATGTCATGCTCGAAAAAATCATCATCAGTCCAGAAATCCGTGCTGTAACATGTATTTTGACTAATAAATAGGTATCTCTAAAGGAGAGAAATTACCCAGTCCCGGTATTGTTAGCCATTGCCTGTGATAGTAAACATGCTGCAGTTTGTCCTCGACCACCTCTGATTCTTACACGGCTACTGGATCGACCACCATTGCCACGTGGTTCCCTTTGAATATTGCCCGCTGGGACCCACGAGACAAAATAATAAATTTAAGGTAAAAAAATAAAAAATGGTATGGGTTGAAACAGTCTATATTATTAATATATTGGTTTACACCTTACATGAGAAAAAATTCACAAATCTAGCTCAGCGACAGGGGTCGCTACATGGATTCTATTGGTTGGTGTGTGTCGGGTCGCAAAAAGGTAGTAAAAGTTAAAGTTTATATTAAAATATCATCCCTAATTGGAAAATACCACGGTTCACAATATTTAAAGGGTAAAAAAGCACCGACCTCGTGTGTCCTGTATTTACTAATGAGGGATTATTTAGACCTCTGAACTCCCTGGAGGATTATCATGTAGTTGTGGACAGCAACTCATCAGCACATGACGTGGCACGTGGTAGACCCAAAGACTATCAATGAAATTAATTTCCCATAGCAGGTCTTGCTAAAGCAGCAATCCTGATTAGCAGGATTTCAAACCGCCTGCTCCCTCCACCCGTTTGAAATTTTGCCTGGCTGACTCCTCAAGCCACGGCAAGTAACCTCGAAGATCCTGGCAAACCTTCAGGCCAGCGACCAGAAACAAATGATGGTCTGCAACTTGAGGTTTTACCTCAGTAGCGTTTTCTCTCTATAAATTATTCGACCGACTTCGGCCGCGTTAAATAAAATAATCAAAATTCTTTCTCCACAAAATCATCTTTTTTTCCTGAAAACTGAAGGCTCGCTTCGTGTTGCCCTAACCCGCTTCGATACTCCTTCCAAAACGTTCCGTTTTCCGAAATTCGAACACAATTGGAAATGAAATAAAATTACCAAATATAATAAACAAAATTTAACCTACAGAAATAAATATCTGTGCGTCTCCTGACTATAAAACTTTTGGACAAAACGCAAAGAACTGTCAATCGACGCTTCAGCTAGCAAAAAGGTGTTCGCGCATAACTTCAACAAAAGTGTCAGATGGAAGAGCGTGACACGAGATGGCAACACCGTAGCTCCGAAATCTGCCTTCCTATTGGGCGTTGTTGCTATTGGTCAGAATCATCACGCGCGGCACGCGCCATCTTCTATCGTCTAATTCCTTGCTAAACTGAAGCGAAATTTGAGAGACTTTGCTCTGATTCTCAATGTTTATTATTTTCAAAGCCTTATGCAAATAATAAAAAATTTTATAAGACATTTATTAAAGTTGCGACTGCTACAAAAAACAACCAATGACGTTAAAGGGGAGGTGCCAATTCCTGCAAAATACTGAAAACTACCATTTCGCTTGCGCGCCAAGATTTAAACTTGTGGATTGTCAGAACACAACGTTACAATACCCCCTCTCCTGAAAAAAAGGCGCTGCCCTCAGCGTCCTCAAACTACAAAACCTACTATCAACACAAAAAAATCTATTGAACGCAACGATGCAACAAACCATGTCGACCGTCAACCCAAAAAAACATGAAATACCCTGGACGTACTACCCATCACCGTGACATCACATTTGACGACACAGGACATCCACCTAACGAGACAAAACGAAACAAAACAACACCGCACAAACAAAACATTTACAACGCAAAACCGGTTGTAAACCGCAAAAGGAGTCGAAAACTACGCTCCAAAAAAATTTAACATTCACTAAAATATGCGAATGCAACAACAGTTGTTGTGACTGTACAACAACTAAATATTCAAAATAAAAAAAACAAGTTCGTGACATAAATTTCAGTCACCCAAATAGAAAAAAATCTTCAGTCAACCAAATAGAAAATTATCTTTTAGTAACAACTCATCGCAACATTGGAATATGAATTGAAAAGAAAATAAGTTTCACTACCTCCCTGACAAGAGCAAACAAAAAAAAAATATCAAGATTTACCCGAATCTACGCCATGGTAAAAAAAATAGATTCGACACTTGTAACAAGAGGTGAATTCTAACTCATCAGAGATTAGAACCACACAAAAAACTAAACCAGGCCTCCATCTACCTATAGCTTGGCTACCGGCAATTCCCTGCTCTTTCACACCCAAATTCCTCCGCATGCAATCGTCATACATTCATTCATCACCATTTGTCCATTCATACCTCACCGTGCAAACTAATAGTGTCACACTGAAAATAACTGTAAACACCACACACAGACACACGCTTCGTGTGCCAAATTTTGTGTATTTGACACACTACTAGAGAAGATGTAATAAGTGCCCTAAGCTTTTAAATCCTTAATATGCCAAGAACCTATAGATTGACCATCAGAAACTCTTTCCAAATCATACACCAAAGGCGATAAAACTTTCTTTACCCTACATTTCTCAAATTTAGGTGCCAATTTGGCCATTTTAAATTTCTGCGCATCACTCTGAGTAAATGTTCTCTTCCACACAACATCACCTACAGAAAATGTTTCCGCTCTTCTTCTTAAGTTATAGTGAGTGGTGTTTTCAGCATGGGCTTTTAATAAGTGCTCGCGTACCTTTTCGAAAATCGTCTTTAAGACGTGAAATTCACCGGCGTATTCGTCCCTAGGTACCCCAGGTTCGTATTCCTTATCTGTGTCTCTATAAAAGGTACCACTGATGACGGGTTCCCTAGCATGTGCGAGAAAAAATGGTGAAAATCCAGTGGACTCGTTCACGGCACTATTTATTGCTAACTGAATTTTCGGCAATTGTTCATCCCATGTACGATGATTATCTTTAACATAAGAAGAAACAGCTGTCATTATGGTTTTGTTGTATCTTTCAACCAAATTTACTTGAGGTGTGTAACGCGGGGTAAAATGGAGTTTCGGAACTTTATAACGTTCGAGCATTTGGCGGAACTCAGATCCTGTGAATTGCACTCCGTTATCAGCAATTACAGTTTCTGGGACGCCGTGTACTAATATTACGCGTTGTTCCAAGTTTTTCACCACTTCCGCACAAGTAGCACGTCTCATAGGAAAAATTAAACAATATTTAGAAAAGCAACAGGTAACTACCAAAAGATAAACAAACCCAGAACGAGACCTTGGCATTGGCCCAACGATGTCTACGGATAAAACCTGAAATGGTCTATGGCAGACTTTCGGTTTACCCATTAAGCCTGGTGTTGCCTTTTGTGATGGTTTGTATGCGGCGCAAGTGTCACAGTGTTTAATGAAATCAACAATGTCTTTGTACATTCCTGGCCAATAATACCGTAGACAAAGGCGTCTATGGGTTTTGAAAACCCCCAAATGAGCTGCTGTTGGTTCACAGTGGTTCTCCCTAATAATGGCCTCTCTCTGGTCTCTTCGTACTACCAGCTTCCAATCAAATTCACTCAATAAATTAAATTTACACTTTGAAAAACGATACAAATTACCATCCTTTACACAAAAATTAGGAAAATTAAGTGGATGCGACTTACAACCATTGAAAATTTTATCAAACCACTCGTCCTCCACAGAGTTGATCACGTTTAAGGTGTTAGCGTCCATAAGTCTGGATAACGCGTCTGGAACCACATTGTCCGTGCCTTTTCTGTGCTCAACCTGAAAATCGAATTGAGACAGTCGACAAAACCAACGTGCCAGTCTACCTGAAGGGTTCTCCAGCTTAGTAAACCATTTTAGAGATGAATGATCCGTGACAACTTTAAAAGGACGAGATCCCAAATAAGGTTCAAATTTCTCGACCGAAAACAAAACAGCTAAGGCTTCCCTTTCTGTAGCACTGTAATTTCTCTCTGCTTTATTTAAAGAACGACTTACAAATGCAATAGGGTGATCATGTCCGTCAATTTCCTGAGATAACATTCCTCCTAACCCATATGAAGATGCATCACAATGCACAGTAAAAGGTTTCTCAAAATCTGGTACAGCTAAAACTGGTGCTGTAACCAGGGCATTTTTTAAAGTATTAAAGGACTCTTCGGCTTCCTCCGACCAAGAAAAAGGTGGCGCATTCTTCCCACTACACGTCAACTTATTTAGTGGTGCGGCAATAGTCGAAAAGTTACGGATAAACCGTCTATACCAGGAACATGTTCCAAGGAACATTTTGACCTCACGACTTGAAGTTGGAGTAGGAAAGTTCAAAATTGCGGAAACCTTCTCCGGATCAGTTCTCAGACCGAATTCGTCTACAACGTAACCTAAATATTTAATAGAAATTCGGAAAAATTTAGATTTTGTAAAATTAATAGATAAATTGGCTTCCTTAAGCTTGTCAAACACCCGTTTTAAAAGTAGTAAATGCGTTTGGAAATCAGAACTACAGATAATAATGTCATCAACGTAACAGTAAACTGTTCCGTTGTCAATATCACTGCAGAACCCGTGACCCAACAACCTATCCATCAAACGTTGCTGTCTAGCCGGAGCTCCGCAGAGTCCAAACGGCATCACCTTAAATTTAAAGATACCTCTTCCGGGAACGGTAAAACTAGTCTTATCCTGCGACTCAGCTTGGAGTGGAATTTGCCAAAAACTGGAGCTTAAATCTATCGAGGATAAGTACCTAGCCTCCTTAAGGCTGTCAAGTATCTGAGGCATGTACGGAATAGCATATGCATCGCCCTTGGTAACGGCGTTAAGCTTCCTACAATCAAGACAGAATCTCCAATCGCCATTCGCTTTCTTGACTAATAGAACGGGATTATTCCACGGACTTTCACTAGGTGTTACAACGTCTAATTCCAGCATTCTATCCAATTCGTCGTTTAAGGCTTTTTTCTTTTCCGGAGACAACGGATACTGTCCTATCCTAATAGGTGTGGCTTCTCCCGTATCAATTACATGCTCAGTTAAAGAGGTCCTTCCTAACCCAATCCTTTCTGAAGAAATTGATTCAAAGTCTTTCACCATTGAATCAGCCAATTCTCTTTGACTAAAAGACAAACTATTATACGACTGAATACTATTTATTTGTTCCGAGTGAATTGAACTACAATTATTAAAAAATGGTTTAGGAGCGTTCCTATAATCTATCTGATCAAAAATGTTCTTCCCTAAATCGAAACATCTCCAAAAATCACAACCTAGTATCACCTCCGTGACTATACTAGGAATCACAAAAAATTTCACTACCCGGCTAATTTTACCAAAAGTAACCGGTACAAAAATAAACCCTAAAGATTCTAGTTGAACCCCATTTGCAACACTACACGACCTGTCTACACGCTCCTGTAGTTCAAACCCAAACTTTATAAATTGTTTGTGTGCATTGTTCCCTAAAATTGAGATACAAGCACCTGAATCTAATAAACCAATAATTTCAAAATCATTTACTTTAAATTTTAAGTAAGGCCTAACATCATTTTCACTAGGTGCGAAGAGAACCGAAGCGATGCTACGAAAAGATTTAAATTTACCCTCACTATCCAATAAATTTGTACCTCGGTTCTCACCAACTAGTTTTTTGTCTGTGGTAAACCTTTAAAACTTGTGCCCTTACTGCAATTCGGACACGAAGTGACAGTAAAACCTACTTTGCCACATTTGAAACATTTTATATTTTGGGGTGTCACTTTACATAACCTAAAATTGTGGTTACCCTTGCCACATTTATAACACACTCGTTGGTTTGCAGAAGGCATGGAATTAGAATTAAACTGTTGTGATGTTGTTGGCGGTCTACTAGTGTTGTGTGTTGCTACATAATTAACTTGTTTTGCTTTACCCTTGTAGCAAAACTCCTGACTCAGAAAATTCGACTTGGTCGGTTCCACAAAAAAATCTGAACGTTGGCGAGCAGATTCAAGCTTACGACATTTTGTCTTCAAATCGGAAATTATAGTAATTCGATACTTCGCGGCTCAAAGGGCGTAATCACCAAAACACGACTTTTCAGTAGAGCCAAAAAACTAAAATTTAAATTTTGTTTTTTCCATAACTTTTTTGTTATTGAACTTATAAATATGATTCTTACACCAAAAGTCGTTAATTTTTGTGGTGCATAATATTAAAACATAACGTTTTAAGAAATATTTATAATTTAAAAGTTAGCTGGTGAATACGCCTCACAAAATCAAACATGTATGTCTTTTGTGCCCCATAAAATGACTGCTGCGTTAGTAACGCTGTCTTTTATGCCCCCTAAAATGACTGCTGCTTTAGTAACGCAGGGTGTAACTACCAACTTTCAAAATTAAAACTTTAGTTTTTATCGTTCTGTTACCAGTTAATATTTTTTTTTGGGTTTATAATACAATACTTACAACTGTTTTTAGTAGAATAGGTCAATTTGGCAGCCGTTAGTCCATCAGAGGCTTGTATTCAATACTGATATTTATAACTAGGGAAGATTTTTATTTTTGGATTTTTGTGATGACAGTAAGTTAACTATTTTATAATTAGTTACTAGAAGAATGATAAGAGTAAAAGGCTACTAAACTTTTTCAAATGCAAAACACTCTTGATTGTTGGGATTGGGAAGTCCTGAAGAAGGTCATAAAAAATAAGACAAATTAATTGGAACTACAAATTATTTATTCATTAGTTGCTACACAGTAACTAACTTTAAGCTACAAAATACAAACAAAGGTTTAACTAACCATAATCTACAAAATTTGCAAAGGCACATTACAGCAATGATTGTGGCTTTAAAATTAACCCGATTTAGATTGCTCAAGTACAGTGTCGAGACAACTAAGTTTTAGAGGGCCTTAAATGGGTTATAACTAAACTTTTCAATATAAAATCTGTTAACACCACTCCATTAACACAATCATACTTAAACACTGTACTTGATAAATGCAAATCAGCCATAACAAAGCTCTTATAGTACAGTAGCCAGTAGAACATTTAAATCACCAAAAAGGTTACCGTTTGCCGTTGTGATATAGTTAATTATTACGAAATTATAGATACTTGAACCCAAGTTTTACAGATCGCAACCCGCCGTAACCTATATTTGTATAACTCCAAAATTGATATTTTTTATTTTTCGAGGTTTACCACATAGTTTAGCTATTGTCGTGTTCTACAGTTTCGTTTGATTGCCACAGATAAAAGTAAGACTATAAAAAAGTAGCCATACACAGGTTTAAGACCTGATGAAAATGGTTGGATTTTATCTGGTCTTAAATCTATGTATGATCACTTTCCATGTTTGAGGGGTTACGAATGTTGAACGTATAGAGAAAATCAAATTAAAGAGTAAATCAAATAATCATTTAACAACTGTCCTAATCGTCATTGTTAATTCAAAGAGGTCTGTGTTCTCTTCGCCATCTTCGTCATCTGTTTCTGGTAAAATGTCATGGACAGTTGCAGCAGAAGGAAGGTTACGATATTCGGTGTGGTAAGTTTTAGGTATAATGTTGTCACAAAGCCGTAAAAGATCCTTATATTTCGCAGCCGATATGGGTAATCTGGCTGAGTATAAAGGTTTTACTGTGAAATTAGGCATTTGAAAGTCATCAGGCTGACGAACATTATTTATGTCATTCTTTGCATTTTGATTTGCTTTTCCTTTGCCTTTACCTTTTCCTTTCTTTTTCTTCGTCTGCTGTTGCTGAAATAATTTGACATTGAGTTCTTCTGCGTCTTTTTTCATTGAATATTTTATCTGGACGGTACCTGTATTTTTCTTCTTGAATGTTGCAATCTTTAAATTCTTGATCTGAATATTGTTCAGTGTAGTTTTCGTGAATGTTTGATTAGCTATGTCTCCTAGATCAATAAAATCTGAATGATCAAGAACATGTACTTTGTAGGGTGCAGGTTTTTTTCGAGCTGACTCAAAGTAAGTTGCCCATTGTGAAGGGCTCCGTGCCGTGCGCACTTCGTACGGTGTTTGATTTGAAACTAATCGACTGACCAGTGACCATACGTGGGCGTAACCCCCGCGACCCGCACCGCCCCGCTGCTATCCCGCGCGTTATGTGTCCTGTCAAGTCCATTTCACTCTATGTGTTGTAGTTGCAAGATAACTATAATTGGGCGTAAAATCATAACTTAGTTTCAAATATTAAAGAATTATGGGAGTAAATACCGTTTTATTTGTATCAAATCAAACTGATTGGGGCGTAACATTCTATCAATTTCAAAACACAAAAACACCTTGGGTGTAAACACCAACGTTAACATAAAATTTAATAAATCTTGGGGCGTACATTCTATAAGACCTAAGTCATGCGGATATACGCCCTACAATTTTATTTGATAGTGTCGTTTACGTTCAATACTTTGATCATGCCTAATAATAATTGCTTTTACGTCCTAAAATAAAAAAAAATCAGTATTACAAGCATTGAAATTTGGGGTCGTATTTACCTTTGTTTTCAGAATTTGAGAACTTTAAAAATACAGTTCGATAGCGCAGAAAAAACTGAATAAGATGGCATTCAAAACTCATTTTGGCCAAATTGGTGGTTACGCCCTTTGAGCCGCGAAGTATCGATATCTAACAAAGCTAACTGTTGGGAAAAATATGGTCTGATGTTGTGCAAAAGGATTTCAAGCTGCTTCTCCTCCGGCAGTGGTGATTTCAGTCTGTTGAATAGGCATGCCATTACTGAAAAATAAATGTGTGTTGGCTCCTCCATTCCTTGTGTTCGTGAACGGATCTCACCCAGTAACCTGTAATCATAATCAACCGGGTCGAATTCTTCGAGCAACAAAGATTTTAATTCTGCCCAACTGTCAACCTGACTTTTAATGCCACGATACCATAGCAAACCCTGTTCTGAAAATAATTGAGCAGCCGAGTTGAACAACTTGCCGTCAGAAACACCATATGAAACTTGGAGCTCGTCGACACGTTCCAAAAATGAACGAGGGTCTGTGGTCCCGTTGAATCTCAAGTTCCACTTTGCCACATTCCTATCACCAGAACATTCCGCAACTGCTACTACTGGCACCGGTTCCACCTGTGTGTCGCACTGTTCAGGATGTTGTGCTCTTGTTGACAAGAAAAACTTTTCAGAAACTGACAATAAAAACTCGATTGCGCTAGACAACTCTGCCTTTTGTGACAAAACAGCAGGGTCATCCGACACAACTCGCAATAGCCTATGATGTAAGTGTCGTACCAAACCACGGCATCTGCTCAAACAATGTGCTGTAACAGATTTTTCACTAAGTTTTGCTTTTAATTCTTTAATTTTATCTGAAATAATTTTAAGTTCTGAACTACTTTCAAATTCTGTTTCCATGATTACCTCAGAGGGACACTCAATAAGAAGTTGTTTTAGTTGCTTTCTCAACAAAGGCACTGTAGATGTCGGTGTTTCAGACCTAATTGTCACTTCATAAGTAAGTTCATCTTTTAAGAGTGAATGTACTAAAATTTCTAAATCCATCGTTAAAAACTGGTGGTATTTCCTTCACAATCAATTTAAATAAAAGGTAATGTTAAATTATCCAACACTAAATCAGAGAAAACACAGTATTCAAGAAAATTATTTGTAATTGTATTGACCACAACGACACACCGCTTGTAACAATATTATAATATTCACCCAATTGTATAAAATGTAATTTTAACAAAATGTATCAAATTTATAAATCACTGTATGGACTTTAAATTTAACAAAATGTATTCTTTGTAAAAACAAAATAAATTTTTAAGTTGAAAACTGAAATCTTTCTTTGAAAGTATGAATGTGTACACAACACTAGATTGTTACCAAATGTAAAATCTGATATTTATGTCTGTTTAGTTACTTTTTATCATGAAAACAATATAACTTGAAGTTAACTTTAAAACATGAAACATGTAGGTACCTGAACATATAAATCTTATGATAACCCTAGTTTTATAAAAACATATAACACATAACATAAAACATGGAACAAAGCTTAACACTTAAAAATTTAAAGGAAATAAAACAACCACACTTGTGTTTTTTTTTCACTTTATAACATTCACAATAGCAGCACACCACAACATAAAATTACAAACTAGAACCTGTGGTATTCCAACCTAAAACAATTTCCATCTATGCCGCTACTGTTGCTTACCAAAAAGACAAATTCTAAGCAAAATGTTCCAAAGAAAAGTATTAAATTGAAAAAAAAAAATCTTTACTGTGGTTATGTTGTTCAAGCACAAAAAATGACTTTTAAATGTTGTTCACACAATAAAAATGAAGCTAAATATTCTTATTTGAAAAATATATGACTCTAAGTTACACAAAATACATAAATGACTCTAGTAAATACTTTCAAAATATGATTCTAAGTTAAGCAAAAATATATAATGACTCGACTGTAAACTTTTACCAAAACACAAAACACTCCCCTACTCTCTCCTACCCTCTCTCAATCAGTACTAAAATCATTCCATAAGTAAGCCAAAGGGGTGGGCCAGGACAGTTGTTACACACTCAATATACCCTGCGGTCCGGGCCCAGATATGAGAAAGTTGGGGATGTTGCTGACCAAAACACACCAAACAATAACTTTAAATAAATGTGGGCGCCATTTGCCACGTGGTTCCCTTTGAATATTGCCCGCTGGGACCCACGAGACAAAATAATAAATTTAAGGTAAAAAAATAAAAAATGGTATGGGTTGAAACAGTCTATATTATTAATATATTGGTTTACACCTTACATGAGAAAAAATTCACAAATCTAGCTCAGCGACAGGGGTCGCTACATGGATTCTATTGGTTGGTGTGTGTCGGGTCGCAAAAAGGTAGTAAAAGTTAAAGTTTATATTAAAATATCATCCCTAATTGGAAAATACCACGGTTCACAATATTTAAAGGGTAAAAAAGCACCGACCTCGTGTGTCCTGTATTTACTAATGAGGGATTATTTAGACCTCTGAACTCCCTGGAGGATTATCATGTAGTTGTGGACAGCAACTCATCAGCACATGACGTGGCACGTGGTAGACCCAAAGACTATCAATGAAATTAATTTCCCATAGCAGGTCTTGCTAAAGCAGCAATCCTGATTAGCAGGATTTCAAACCGCCTGCTCCCTCCACCCGTTTGAAATTTTGCCTGGCTGACTCCTCAAGCCACGGCAAGTAACCTCGAAGATCCTGGCAAACCTTCAGGCCAGCGACCAGAAACAAATGATGGTCTGCAACTTGAGGTTTTACCTCAGTAGCGTTTTCTCTCTATAAATTATTCGACCGACTTCGGCCGCGTTAAATAAAATAATCAAAATTCTTTCTCCACAAAATCATCTTTTTTTCCTGAAAACTGAAGGCTCGCTTCGTGTTGCCCTAACCCGCTTCGATACTCCTTCCAAAACGTTCCGTTTTCCGAAATTCGAACACAATTGGAAATGAAATAAAATTACCAAATATAATAAACAAAATTTAACCTACAGAAATAAATATCTGTGCGTCTCCTGACTATAAAACTTTTGGACAAAACGCAAAGAACTGTCAATCGACGCTTCAGCTAGCAAAAAGGTGTTCGCGCATAACTTCAACAAAAGTGTCAGATGGAAGAGCGTGACACGAGATGGCAACACCGTAGCTCCGAAATCTGCCTTCCTATTGGGCGTTGTTGCTATTGGTCAGAATCATCACGCGCGGCACGCGCCATCTTCTATCGTCTAATTCCTTGCTAAACTGAAGCGAAATTTGAGAGACTTTGCTCTGATTCTCAATGTTTATTATTTTCAAAGCCTTATGCAAATAATAAAAAATTTTATAAGACATTTATTAAAGTTGCGACTGCTACAAAAAACAACCAATGACGTTAAAGGGGAGGTGCCAATTCCTGCAAAATACTGAAAACTACCATTTCGCTTGCGCGCCAAGATTTAAACTTGTGGATTGTCAGAACACAACGTTACACCATGCGATCGGGGCCGACTTCTAGTTCTGGCCTACTACTGCGGGTAGCAGCAATAGAAGAGGACAAAAATAATTCAGATTCCGAATGGTTTCATTTTTCTGTTTCTGAAGAATTCAGAGCACCAGGGTCTGAATCACTGCTGTCATCATTCGCACTGAATGGATGAGTTCTGTTGGGCCCTCTTCAACAGACAAATCTATATCTGATTTGTCTTAGATTTCTCTATTTTGAGTATTACGCAAACATAACAAAATAATAATAAAAAGCGGCCAAGTGCGAGTCGGTCTCGCGCACGAAGGGTTCCATACCAAAAAACGGCATAAAAATCACGTTTGTTGTATGGGAGCTCCCTTATATATTTATTTTATTCTGTTTTTAGTATTTGTTGTTATAGCGGCAACAAAAATACATGATCTGTGATAATTTCAACTGTCTAGCTATAACGGTTCATGAGATACAGCCTGGTGACAGACAGACAGACAGACAGACGGACAGCGGAGCCTTAGTAATAGGGTCCCGTTTTTACCCTTTGGGTACGGAACCCTAAAAAGAAAAAAAACAAATGTAAATGTCTTATGTTGTATATTTACTACACTGGACATGCTTTGCACACAGACGTCGTTGTGAACCAATGTATTACTAGTACAACATTAAACTTTTATTGTTGATTTCCCAGCCCCCCTACTCAAATGGCCACTTTTCTATTCGTTTGAACGCTACGCTTACTTTTAAAGCTTAAATATAAGCAATAGACGATTAAATCACATGTCGCAAACTTACATAAATCACAGACTTTGATATGTTTTATGGAATTAACAAGCTTACGGCACGTAATTTTATAGTATACTGCTTATTTTAAAGCTTCAAAAGTAAGCGTAGCGTTCAAACGAATAGAAAAGTGGCCATTTGAGTAGGGGGGCAGGTTTTTATGAGTTGAAACACAAGAAAATTGGCCCCACTCACCATAATCTCACCACCGACGACACTTGGATCGACCACATATTAACGTTCTCTTCTGATCATGTGCTTAAGCATGGCCAAGTAGCCGCTCCTTGTTTTTCTAAACATGACCTACTATTCCTAGCTTATAAGGTAAAACCCCCAAAACCTATGCCATCTATAGTCAGTATGCGTAACCTTGCTAGGTTGGATGTAGAGAAATTAACTAGCGACGCCCGTGCTGTTGATTGGTCTCCTATTATGAACGCAACTTCTATAGACGATATGGTGATCCACTTTAATTCGGTGATTCTAAGGTTATACGATACACATGCGCCTGTGAAAAACGTCAAATTAAAACGGCCGCCAGCACCCTGGATAACCCCAGGTGTACGTATAGCCATGAGAAGACGGGATCGAGCCTTTCGTATTTACAAAAGAAGCCGAACTGACGACCACTGGGAGTCTTTCAGGGTGGCTAGAAATCGATGCAACCAGATGGTTAGAAGAGCTAAACGCCGCTATATTCATGAAAATGTTTTAGATTCTACGCCTGCTAACATCTGGAAGTTTCTTCGCACGCTTGGAGTTGCTAAGCCTAAACTTTCACACAAACCCTCTTTCACCTTGAATGAACTCAATAAGCACTTTTCTTCTGTCACCCCGCTTCCCAGCAGTGTTAGACTGGCTACTATCCTCGACGTTTCCTCTGCCACTCCTCCTCCTGCACCCGAACTCTCTTTCAATCTTCTATCCGAGGATGAAGTTCGCAAAGTTATCCGCTCGATTAAGTCGAACGCTGTGGGCTGTGACGATGTAAGTCGAGCAATGATAGTTTTATTACTTGAATGTTTTCTTCCTATTTTAACGTATATAATTAATTACTCCGTATCATCTGGTACCTTCCCTTCTTCATGGCGTAAAGCTCTGGCCATTCCCTTACCGAAAAACCCTAATCCTAGTTCCCTTAATCACTACAGACCAATATCCATCCTTCCCTTCCTCTCTAAAATCCTTGAAGCAGCTGTACACAAACAGTTCTCCTCTTTTGTCCTCTCCCACAACCTTCTTAACTCTTTTCAGTCTGGATTTCGTTCTGGACACAGTACCACCACTGCACTTACCAAAGTATTAGAGGATATCCGTGACGGTTTTGAGGCTTCCCGACTGACTGTGTTAGTACTAATTGACTTCTCTAACGCTTTCAACGCAGTTGATCACGAAATTCTCTTGGCCATGCTTTCTCGATTGAGCTTATCTTCTTCGGCACAGTCATGGTTCTCCTCTTATCTTCTTGGTCGCCAGCAAGCCGTCCGTGTCGATCGGTCTCTATCCGATTGGTGCGACTTGGAAGCTGGTGTGCCTCAAGGCGGTATACTCTCTCCCCTTCTTTTCTCTTTATTTATTGACTCTCTCACTTCTCATCTAGCCTCTTCTTTCCATCTGTACGCTGACGATCTGCAGCTTTATGCCCAGAAAGATGTTCATTCTTTAAATGAAGCTATCGCATTGCTCAACTCTGATCTTGAAAGGATTTCTAAGTGGTCATCTAACTTCGGTATTTCGGTTAACGCGGGAAAGTGCCAAGCAATAATTGTTGGTAGTTCTCGACAGTTGTCGCGCCTAAATCTGAATGATGTGACTGCATTAAAATATAACGGTGTTGTAATACCTTATTCACATCAAGTTAAGGATTTGGGTTTGACGATTGATTCGTGTCTCTCCTGGAAAGATCATATTGACCATTTATCTTCAAAAGTAACAAACGCGCTAAGGGCTCTTTATAAGTTTAAATTCTTTCTCCCATCCACCACCAAGATTGCGCTTATACAGGCTCTTGTATTACCAATCATCGATTACGCCGATGTTTGCACCACTGACCTTAATGAAAACCTTCTGAATAAGTTGGATCGGCTTCTTAATAATTGCATTCGTTTTATATATGGATTACGCAAATACGACCATATCTCCCAATACCGTCAGCAACTCAAATGGCTTCCTATACGTGAGCGTAGGAACCTAAGAGTTGTCTGTTTGCTCTTCAACATACTTTTCGATCCACTTACGCCAGAATACTTGAAATCAAGATTTCAGTTTCTGGGTGCCTCTCATCAACGTGACCTTCGCTCTAGTAGTAACCTTCTCTTACTAATACCTGCACATACTTCTGGCTTTGTCTCCTACTCTTTCACCCTTTCGGCTGTACGACTCTGGAACGCTTTACCTCTAAATATTCGAAATGCACCTAGCAAGTACGTATTTAAGAAATTGGTCCGTGAGCACTACTTGAGTTCTTTACGCTAGTCTCGTCGTATCTGACATTGCTACACTTTCTTGTATGTATGTATTAATGTAATATATGTATTAAAATATATTTGTATTAAAATATATGTATTAATTATGTAGGTATATATGTATTTAATTATGTATTTTGTTTCAGTTTTTTTTAAATTAGGGTTGTTTTTATTGCCGCCACGATTTCTCTCCTTAACACACTTACCGGTTGACTGGTAGAGAATGCCCTTGGGCATTAAGTCCGCCATTTGCTGTTTTAATTTAAGCAATAAAGATTAAATAAATAAAATAAATAAATAAAAAATTGGGTAATTAGGATAAATATCAAAACAAAAGAGAACTACCAAAATCTTTACAAATAGCATAGCATTTCATAGAGAAATTCAAATAAACTTGACACACAGTTCTGGTCCTGGCGCCATCTTCCATTTCAAATGACCAATTAAAAAAGTTTAAGCCACTTCCTCAGCCAATCACCACTCAGTATAGCGAACCAATACTTTGACTATCCAACTAAAATAAAAGTTCCGGCAAATTTTATTAGATGGCAGTGTAGGATTTTATATATTTTATAACATATTTGCTCGTAAAGGGTCTATTATTACACCAATTTCAATATCGTATTGTATCTCATTACGAACTTGTGCTATGTAAAGTAAAACGCACGGTTTCCTTGATAAACCGTGCGTTTTACTTTACATTACCGCACGGTTTATTAAAATGCTTCGTCTAAAACGAACGGTACTTTTTTTAAATCTTAGCAAAGAGTTTTTATTTCAGAAAAGAGGTCAACATTTTATGAATAAAATTAACTTTGGGAGATAAAATATAATAAATAAACATTTAACTATTTAATTTCATTTATTTTAACAATAAATTACAATTATTTATCTGTAACAAAAACACAAAAATATTAATTTACTTTATTAGTAATACTGGCTGTTTTTAATGCCTTTGCCTTAAAAAAAGCGCAAATGCGCCAGTACTTACAAATTAAAACTTTAAAAATTACAAAGTTTAATTTTAATATTAAAGGACTATTATGTGGTGATATTTTTTTTTAATTGGTAGTATTACTAAGTACCAATCAAATGAAAATGTTAAAACGGTTTATTTAAATAAAAAAATTATAGTATTACTACTAATCAAATGATATGACAACACCTGTTGGTTGGTTATTGAAGCTTCATCTGAAACAAAAAGTTAAGATTAATGTTTAGACATGAGTTATAAAATTAAAATAATCAATAAAAACTAAATTATAATCATTTTCGTCATATAATCTGTCATTTTAAAGGGTACAGGCCTTCCATAAGAATGGATAAGGAATATTATTATGGACCATATAATTAAATAACGAACAAACTATTTCTTTCTCATTGAATTCAAACAATTCACTTACAAGGCTTACAATTTACAAGACAGCGGTGCCGAAGGGTGGTTTGGTTATCCTATTGCCTCCTCCCCCTGAAATGTTTTAACATAGTTATTAATCTGATTTTGGTACCAACGACATCAAAAGGAAAATATAGATTATTGCAAAGGCTTCTATGTTGTATTCTACCTATACACTAGACAGGCTGGTCGGCAACGAAAAATTACTCATTGAGTTAGGCCGGCCACACACAGACGGAATCACGCAACGGAATTCCGTACGTACGTGATTCCGAACGCAGCAGCTGCATACAAAATCTATGGGCTGCCACACACAAGCGTGTTTTTTCCGTACGGAATCTTCATACATTGTCGAAATTACGTTCGGAATTCCGTTACGTGATTACGTCTGTGTGTGGCCGGCCTTACGGTGCATGATCAACAACTCATTTAGTCTATTGCGAGCCACCGAGAGGAATAGTTGATGTGCCGCGAAGGTTGTAGTCGACAAACTAACACTTAAATCAATTAATGTGAACAATAAAACATTGTCATTATTTACCTACAATTTTTTTCTCCGTCTTTTGATGTTATTTGAGGTAACCAACTCTATTATTTCTTAATTTCCGACAAAACAATATTTTATATGACACATTATGGCGCATCAACTGCCATCATCATAAATATTATAGAGCAAACAGTACTACCGAATCGCGGTCAGATTAAAAAAAAATATTCAAACAGACGTTAACATAAAAAGTGAAAAAAAATGGGTTTCCACTGTGATATACCATAATTTTCAGAAGAGCAAATTGTGCTTGATGTGAGTAATTAATGATTAATCTCTACGTGTTTTGTGTTTGTATTTTCTGTCTTCAGTTATAAAAAAGAAAATTTAGAAAATTTCGCCTAATCTGCAAATTAAGTATGTTTATGAAATATTATGTCTGTGAGGCAACAACTTAGGTATCCAAAAATAAATTTAACTCCCTTTTTACCTATTTTTAAATATTTAATTTTTTGGGGGAGCTCTAATTAAGTAATTAGCGATTAATTCGCGAATTATTGACAGATGACGGCCATTTGTTACAAGATCTCTTCATTTCTAATACCAAAAACAAATACCAATAGTATTTGTTTATTGTCGTAATACATTTTCTATAATGTTAGTTAATACCTTATTGTAATAGTACATTATGAGACAAGTTAGCTTAGGTTGCTCATTGCACACGAGTCGTACGACGTTTTTCAACACATTTGCGAGGAAAAAAACAAAGTAATTTACCACACAGCAACATATACGACAATCAGAAAATATGAAAATTATGGGACGACTTTTTTAATATACTTAACAATACCATACTAATTATATCTATTTTGACTTTTATTTGATATGTGACCATACACAATTAAAAACTATGTATTTTTTGAAATACTAATTTTTAATTTGTTTTTTAATAAGGCGTCCTCTCCTCCTTCAATTGCTATACCCTACTGGGTCAATAATGAATGTTCTCTTTCTGTAAAATTACCACCTATGTATTTAATTTATGGTATGCAATAAAATATTTAATTGAATTGAATTAAGTACATAATTATAAAATTTTCTTATTTTTTTTTATATCTAAGTACTCTCAGAGTCAAACAGGCAAAAGGCAATGAATATTTTACCGTCGCATCTGCCTGCGTCAACACTGAACTATTCTTTGCATATTTACCCTCTCGCGCCCCCCAATACCTCAGCCGGCGCACGTCCGTGTTGTGGCACAATTTGAATGATGACCAGCTTGTCTATGTAATTGGAGTCTTTGCATTATTGTTATTATTAATAACATAAATAAGGTACCTATAAAGTAAACACCTGACCCAAATTAAATAAATAAGATAGGTACCTAATAAATTCCCATTATCCAACCTGAGGTGGATAACAAGGTTGGAAGATGGGAATAAGTCTACTACTAGGGTACACTGTACCCTAATTAATGAATAATAGATATCATCAAATATTGTAAACAAACTGAAATATTATTAAATTCCAACAATTTAGGTACTTACATGGGTATTGAGCCACCAAAGGGTCCTGCTAGCTCTAAAGAAAAATAGCCATTATTATTATTTTGTTCTTTTCTAATATCTCAGTGGTTATTATTATAATTATTAGTAGTAATTTAATTAATATGTTTTTAAACTTTTAGATTTTATGCATTCACAATGCTATTTTTATATTAAGATTATTAAAATAATTGAAAAATATTAGAAAAAATCGACTCACCCGTAGCAGCTCAGACGGGACTCGAACCCGCACCCTCAGGATTCCGGCCCAATGCTTTTTTTCTAATATTTTTCAATTATATCAATAATCTTAATATAAAAATAGCATTATGAATGCATAAAATCTAAAAGTTTAAAAATTATATGGCTATTTCATCTTAATTGATTGTCTGGCATCTGTAAAGGTGCTGCTTTCGAATGTCGAAGTTAATTCACTTCACATTGATGAGATGGCGCTGGCCTACAGCGGAAACGTGAAAAGTATTAGAAAATTTCGCCAATCCTGCTAGCGACTCGGTAGGTAGGTAATATTGAAACTGTACACCCCATCGAGTTTGGGCTCGTTTGAATTGTCTTGACGAGTACTTTGTTGGGAAACAGTTTTCAGGGTCTGATGTTGGAGCTGGATAAAGGACATAGGAACTCGTTAATAAAACCACGTACCCCATCGAGTTTGGGCTCGTTTGAATCGTCTGGACGAGTACTTTGTTGGGAAACAGTGTCCAGGGTCTGCTTATGGAGCCGGAAAAAGGCCATTGGAACTCTGCAATAAAACCATACAACCCTATCGAGGTTGGGCTCATTTGAATCGTCTTGATGAGTACTCTTATGGGAAATAGTGTCCAAGGATCTGATGATAGAGCCGAAAGAAGGCCATAGGAACTTTATAATGTCACCCTTATGTAGTCGCCCGTTTTAAATATTTTTGTAATCCACCGCTTGTCGCCCGTTTAGTTATTTTGTCGCCCAAAAAATAAATAGCTGCCCGGTTTATTTCCAGTCAACCAATTAATTAATTCCCTTCAAAAAAGACCTGCCCCTGATTACGTAACTCTTTTGCTAACAATTCTCGATTGAAATCAACTGAAACCGCAGTTACATTGCTGCTTTGAGTAAGATAGTTGTCACATTGGTTCTTACTAAAGCAGCAATGTAACTGTTACTGTCAGATGGCAACAAAGTTACAAATTCAACCACTGAAGTTACCTAATTGTGAAACCAAATATGTAAATACTTATTATTTATCTTTATTTCTTTATAATAATTAAAAAAAATTAAGAATCAATAATATTATTTGTTTCAAACAGTACAAAGTTTTTATGAGAAAAATACAACATATCCCCGCAAATTGGTAATGGAATCTGGCGGCCATGTTTTTAACCTCAAAAACGTAAAATAATTGTAAAATTTTATATACCTATAGTTATACCCACTAGCTACCTAAACCATATCTTATTGAAAATAATGATTCAAAAATTAATATATTCAATTACCTATTAGAATTTTAGTGTTACATGCCGTTTTTAGTTGCGGATGACGTCAACATGGATGTTAATGTGACAAGATTCCATCGTATTATCAATTTGCGAAGATAGAATTATCGTAAACTTACGGGGAGCAGGATCAGGAGCTGGGCTGCACAAGGCAACAGACACCTGAAAAATAAACATCCTTCCTTACTAATATTATAAATGCGAAAGTCCGTTTGTTTGTTTGTTTGTTTGTTTGTTACGCCTTCACGTCTTAACTACTGAACCGATCATCATGAAATTTTGCATACACGTTGTCAGGGGTACAGAGACGGACATAGGGTACCATTCATCCCGAAAAAAAGTTATGTTCCCGAGCGATAGCAAAAAAACTTTCCACGCAGACGAAGTCGCGGGTGGCCGCTAGTAATTAATAAAATAACTTTTTTTTCAAGTACTCTCTAAACGTTCGTCTATAAGAACGAATAATGCAAGGGATCGCATTTGAAGAACCCAACCCGTAATACTGAAACAGATTGGTGAAAAATAATATGCAATGGTAGATGAAAATACCATGCAGTAGCCGTAATAAGCGGTTTTTAAAAGGCAGTTTAAGAAAAAAAAGTAGGTAGTACATAAAAAAGAACTAGATGTCGTTGAACAACTAAGTAGGTAGGTTTTTAAGAAAAAGGCAAAAGATGAAACGTAATTACTTTTTCACTCCTCTTGCTAAAAAAGTCCGTCATTGTAACGTACAAAAGCTATTAGCCCTAGGGGATATAGTTTTTCCTTTTTAATGTTTGTCTATTACCAATAAACCTACTAAAACGAAAAAGTCTTTATGAATCTTTATGAATTCAAAAAAGGTTGTATAAACACGTACTTTATTTTCGAAATTAAAAAAAAAACTCTTTAATTACAGTGCAGTTAACTGCATCATAAAAAATATTTTTACCATCGCCACTCGAAAAAGTGCGTTTAATTCAACGATAAGAGTGAATAAAACGCTGTTTTATTCACCGAGTGAATAAAAATATTTTGAATTTGGAACAAGCGCGCATCGTATTAATTATGTACAAAAAATAAAACGTTCTGAAAGTATGGAGCAAGGAGGTTCATATAGGGAGTGAGTACTATACAAAAATTTTCACTATTCGTTTAAAAGAAATTCAACTGTATTGCCTTTGTAATAGAGTTGAAATTCTATCGATGACATTTCATGTTTATGCGCCGATTTCGATGAAACTCGGTTTTTGGCACTATTTTGATAAGCAAATAACAACGCATTTTTTAAATATTAAATAATTCAAGATGGCGGCCAACTTTTTTGTTTATGGGCCGATTTCGATGAAACTCGGTTTTTGGCACTATTTTGATAAGAAAATAACAACGCATTTTTTAAATATTAAAAAATTCAAGATGGCGGCCAACTTTTTTGTTTATGGGCCGATTTCGATGAAACTCGGTTTTTGGCACTATTTTGATAAGAAAATAACAACGCATTTTTAAAATATTAAAAATTCAAGATGGCGGTCAACTTTTTTGTTTATGGTCCGATTTCGATGAAACTCGGTTTTTGGCACTATTTTGATAAGAAAATAACAACGCATTTTTAAAATAATAAAAAATTCAAGATGGCGGCCAACTTTTTTGTTTATGGGCCGATTTCGATGAAACTCGGTTTTTGGCACTATTTTGATAAGAAAATAACAACGCATTTTTTAAATATTAAAAAATTCAAGATGGCGGTCAACTTTTTTGTTTATGGTCCGATTTCGATGAAACTCGGTTTTTGGCACTATTTTGATAAGAAAATAACAACGCATTTTTAAAATAATAAAAAATTCAAGATGGCGGCCAACTTTTTTGTTTATGGGCCGATTTCGATGAAACTCGGTTTTTGGCACTATTTTGATAAGAAAATAACAACGCATTTTTTAAATATTAAAAAATTCAAGATGGCGGCCAACTTTTTTGTTTATGGGCCGATTTCGATGAAACTCGGTTTTTGGCACTATTTTGATACGAAAATAACAACGCATTTTTTAAATATTCAAAAATTCAAGATGGTGGCCAACTTTTTTGTTCTTGGGCCGATTTCAATGAAACTTGGTTTTTGGTACTATTTTGACAAGAGAATAACAATGCAATTTTATAAATACAAAAAACCCAAGATGGCGGCCAACTGTTTTGCTTGTGGCCTGATTTTGATGAAACTCGGGTTTTGGTACTATTTTCACAAGAAAACAGCAAATAGAGCGGCGGCAATCTTAAAAAAGACGCTTAGAAAACACTTTTCGTACAAGTCATCTCGGAAATATAAAAAGGTGGTACCGATGCATTCATTACGATCCCCTGATCACAAATATATAAGATGACAAGTGTGAAAGTGGTGGGGGTAGAAACTGTGACGTCATAAAGTTTTCAGTACGAAGAAATTATTTTTTCATACCATATATCAAATGAAAGGGCTTTGTGAGTAGATTGCGAATATATAATACACTATAACATTCTCACTACTTGGTCTAACAAATTATTAGCAAACGTCGAAAAATTTCGCAATTCAGAGTCGCCATTGAACAGGTCTAGATTGAAAACGACTGAATATATTTCTACAAAATACATAACAAATAACTCTGCTCATACTCTTTTCGAATGTCTAAAGGTAATTGACCAAAGATATTTAAAAATAAGAAATGTACATCAGTTTCACTATCAGCATAATTTTCTGCTTTTTCTAAATTCTCGGATTCCTTTAACAATTAATAAAAAAATTAATAAATAAACTTTCATATGTTTATCCTTACTTGTCCTATTTAGTAAACAGTATTTGACAGTTTCCATGCTTCTTTTAAATTTAAATCACTATTAAAAAATGTGTTAACAATTTCTTTGGTATTAAATGCGTGGAAAACCATTTGTTGAATTTTATACATGATTTTCAAAAAAGAATTGAGTAAAGTTTGTTTACCAAATAGGACAAGTAAGGATAACTAAAAGTAATGACAAATACACATGGAAACACACACAGTTGTTCGGAGACCGAAATAACCTGACGAAACTCAATAGGCAAAAGTTATTTACAATAAATCAAAACAGTACACAAAAATCACAGTCTTTCTAATGGGTGTAAAAGGGGCTTCGCGGGTGTAAATAATCATTCATAAAATACAACAAATGTTTTACCACGCATAGAATACCAAAAATATTGTAAATTGTTAATAATATTTGATTTAATAAGACAACATATTTTAAAATAGTGATTAAGTTTAAAAGAAGTATCTAGAGTGCCAAAATTTGGTTATTTAAACCTTCGTCTGTTTATCCTAACTTGTCCTAGTAAGGATAAACATACGAAAGTTTTTTTTTAATTTTTTTTTTAATTATTAAAGGAACCTGAGAATTTAGAAAAAGCAGAAAATTATGCTGATAGTGAAACTGATGTACTTTTCTTATTTTTAAATATATTTGGTCAATTACCTTTAGACATTCGAAAAGAGTATGTGCAGAGTTATTTGTTATATATTTTGTAAAAATCGATTCAGTCGTTTTCAATCTAGACCTGTTCAATGGCGACTCTGAATTGCGAAATTTTTCGACGTTTGCTAATAATTTGTTAGACCAAGTAGTGAGAATGTTATAATGTGTTATATATTTGCAATCTACTCACAAAGACCTTTCACTTGATATACCACATGGTATGAAAAAAAAAATTTCTTCGTACTGAAAACTTTATGACGTCACAGTTTCTACCCCCACAATTTTCGCGCTTGTCATCTTATATATTTGTGATCAGGGCATCGTACTAAATGCATCAATACCACATTTTCGTATTTCCGTGATGACTTGTGCGAAAACTAACCTCAAACCTTGTTTAACCGCCCTACTAAAAGGAATGTCATAAAAAAAATCTAAGATGGCAGCCAAATTATTTATTTGTTTTTTCAACCGAGTCACATCAAAATCAACCCAAAAACAAATTAGCAGCCATTTTGATCTTTTTTGGTTTTTCCATCAGTTTACATTGAGTTGTTATTTTCTTGTCTAATTACATAGTACCAAAAAGCGAGTTTCATCGAAATCGGCCCAAAAAACAAAAAAGTTGGCCACCATCTTAGATTTTTAGTATTTTAAAAATTGCGTTGTTATTTTCTTGTCAAAATATTGCCAAAAACCGAGTTTCATCGAAATCGGCCCAAAAACAAACAAGTTGGCTGCCATCTTGGATTTTTAATTTTTTCAATACATATTGTGTTATTATTTTCTTGTCAAATTAGTACTTAAAACCGAGTTTCATTCAAATCAGCCCACAAATAAAAGAGTTGGCTGCCATATTTTTTTATATTTTTAACATTTCTTTGTTATATTTTTATCAAAATAGTAACAAAATCGAGTTTCATAAAATCGGCCCACGAACAATATAGTTGGCCGACATTTTGTTTTTTTTTTATATTTTAAACATTGTATTAACTTCACAAGTAAAGAAATTGGTGCAAGTATTTTAGACCTTATTGACATCTTTACTAAAATAACAGTTTTTAATGAAACAGCAAAGTAAATGTACAAGTATAATTATGGGAAAAAGCAATCGAATTTCAAACGTCAATAAAGTCGAAAATCGTTTGCATCTTTTTTTAACTACAGATCACTAGACAATGTTTTCCTACTTTTACTTATTTTTCCAACATTTATTTATTTTTCCGAAGTTCACGCACATTGCATTTATATTAAAAATTGGAATAAACTTTAAAGTTGCGTAATTATTTACACTTGAAATTTAATTGAATTGAATAAACTAGATTTTAATTGGTTGAATTACCATATTTAAAAAATAAAAACAAAAAAGCAACTTAATAAAAACGTGATAAATAATTTGTTCTTAAAAATATTTTTTTTAAATAAATATTAATTTTCTTTTTTTTAGTTAACGAGCTAAACTAAAAATATACCACCGCCTATCAGAGTACTCGTCAAGACCATTCAAACGAGTCCAAACTCGATGGGGTTGAAAGGTTTTATTGCAGAGTTCTTGTGGCCTTCTTCCGGCTCCATCATCAGACTCTTGGATACTATTACCCAACAGAGCACTCGTCAAGACGATTCAAACGAGCCCAAACTCAATGGGGTTGCATGATTTCAATATTGAGTTCCTATGGCATGGAATCCAGACTTCATCATCCGACCCTGAACCTCGTCTCCCGTCAGAGTATTTGTCAAGACAATTCTAATAAGCCCAAACACGATGGGGTTGTATAGTTTCATTCATCATAGAGTTCCTGTGGCGTTCTTCCGGCTCCATCATCAGATCACCTCAATAACACTGTAATATTGCATTTCCTTCCATTTCTAACCTGTGTTCAAAGTTTCAAATCTCTAGCTCATCGGGAATTTAGTATAAAATCGTTTGCAAAATTTGTGCTCAAACAAACAAAATTGTTTAAAAAAACAAAAAACCGACTTCAAAAAACCTACCTCTAAAAAGCAAGAAATAATATTCGTAATAATAAAAACACGTCTATTGAAGTCGGGTGGGGCTGGGGTACAAATTCCTTGTTTTTTTATTCTAAAAGCCCCACCCGACTTCAATAGACGTGTTTTTATTATTACGAATATTATTTCTTGCTTTTTAGAGGTAGGTTTTTTGAAGTCGGTTTTTTGTTTTTTTAAACAATTTTTATTTTTTTAATTTTTAGTGTAGTTACCCTTTGTATTAGGTAGTGTACGTATATTATTTAGGTAGAAAAATCGGCTCAGCCAAACGTGAGTTAATCGCGGAGAAACATACATACATGCGGATCAAACTGAGAACCTCCTTTTTTTAAGTCGGTTAAAGAACTACACTTAAGATATCCCTTTTCCAACAAAAAAATAATTATCTTATTCAGTTGATAAACAAAGAAGTTTACGACTGATCATCGAGGTAGTTCACACAAATTCATACTTTTTTCGTGCTTTTTTTCAAGTTTACTTGAAAAGTACTGAACCGATTTCAAAATTTAAAAAAATGGGACCAACTTGGGAGTTTACCTAATGTAATAACGTTTGAATCATTTCAATCGGTTCAGCCGTCTTCGAGTAATCGGTGTACATACAAAAAACAAAAAAAAACAAAAAAAAAAAAAAAACGGGTCGAATTGAGTACCTCCCTCCTTTTGAAGTCGGTAAAAAGAGCAAGCAACCTAATAAAAACGCGGTAAAAAGTGTTAATTATAAATAAAGAACTACCTAGGTATTTAAGTTTATATTAAACAGTTTAAAGTATTATGTATGTCTCCGGCCAACCATACGGTTTGGTCACCCTAATGAAGAAAAGGACACATACATCTACTTGACCTCTCTGTCGGCTCGTTTTGGGGCGAAGCGCTCATTCCGGTTTATAGTACTATTTCCATGGTATGGAGCTATTCCATAGATAAAGCCTCCCGCAAATTTTATTTAGATTCTTTTTAGTGTCTTATCTTTGGGTTATTTTCTATAAAATATCCCGCCAAATTAATTAGGTTCTTTTTCGTGTCTTACCTTTGGGTTCTTTTCTATAGTAATAATATATGGAGATTAGATGTTCAGTCATTCCATCAGTCTGGTACGATCTTCAGACTGTAAAAATTCAAAGTCTAAACTGATGAAATGGACTGATTCTAGACCGATCATGTAATTTCCCTCTTAGCGTGGTTGTTTAATATCATCCGAAAACTTCTAGTTTCACTATTTTCTAATGTTTAAATATTTCTGACTGTAAAAATTCAAAGTCTAAACTGATGAAATGGACTGATTCCAGACCGATCATGTAATTTCCCTCTTAGCGTGGTTGTTTTATATCATCCGAAAACTTCTAGTTTCACTATTTTCTAATGTTTAAATATTTCTGATTGCCTATCTAAATAATAAAAATGTAATAACTATAAATACTATAGGTATTGGCTCCGTGCACGCTTTTAGCGCCACCTAGCGTGTTGCAACTTTGTTGGCTCTGACCTCTGAGCGTTTTGACGTTTTGATATGTAATGGCGGCATTATGACAAAATATTAAAAAATACTATACATATTGTATTATTAATGTAAATTTCAAAATTACTGTGATTTGGGAGGACAAAGTGTTGTGAAATCATTTTTGGTCCTTTAAATTAAATATGGCAAGTAAGATCTATTCAAAAAGAGTGTTTTATTTTGGTCATATTAGGGTTTGTTTACTTCTTTTTTAGTTGTAGATTTTGGAAAACAAGAGGATAAAGCTACTTTAATAATTTTACTAAGTGATAATAAACATATTTAATTATTCCTGTATCGCTAGTAATAAATTAAATATCGTTTTCATGCAGATTACAGAGCCTTCTTTATTTCTACTTTTTGCCACCATGAGCGCTGCGATCGATTATTATACCTTCGCACCCTCCCAATAAGTACTGCTATTTGTTTTCTCGCAGTCAATGGTAAAAAGTAGAGTACACAACTCGTGAAAAAAAATTTCATCTCGGTCCTTTGTATCCCTCGCTTCGCTCAGGATTCTACTTTTGAATCCCTCGCTACGCTCAGGATTAAACTTTAGAATCCTTCGCTGCTCTCGGGATCCAACTTAGTCCCTCGAACTAAATTCCCTCTTTTTAGGGTTCCGTACCCAAAGGGTAAAAACGGGACCCTATTACTAAGACTCCGCTGTCCGTCTGTCTGTCTGTCTGTCTGTCTGTCTGTCACCAGGCTGTATCTCATGAACCGTGATAGCTAGAAAGTTGAAATTTTCACAGATGATGTATTTATGTTGCCGCTATAACAACAAATACTAAAAACAGAATAAAACTATTATTTAAGGGGGGCTCCCATACAACAAAAATGATTTTTTTTGCCGTTTTTTGCTCGATATTAATAACGACAACAGGTAGACAGTTGAAATTTTCACAGATGATGTATTTTTGTTGCCGCTATAATAGCAAATACTAAAAACAGAATAAAAATAATATTGATGGGGGGCTCCCATACAACAAACATATTTTTTGCAATTTTTTGGTACGGAACCCTTCGTGCGCGAGTCCGACTCGCACTTGGCCGGTTTTTTCACTTGTTGTGTAATCTACTATTATTGTTCCGTACCCAAAGGGTAAAAACGGGACGATATTACTAAGACTCCGCTGTCTGTCTGTCACCAGGCTGTATCTCATGAACCGTGATAGCTAGACAGTTGAAATTTTCACTGATGATGTATTTCTGTTGCCGCTACAACAACAGATACTAAAAATATAATAAAATAAATATTTAAGGGGGCTCTCATACAATAAACGTGTTTTTTTTGCCGTTTTTTGCTGCATATTAATAACGACAACAGTTAGACAGTTGAAATTTTCACAGATACTGTATTTCTGTTGCCGCTGTAACAAAAAATACTAAAAACAGAATAAAATTTATATAAAAGGGGGACTCTCATACAACAAAAATTTTTTTTGCCATTTTTTGGTACGGAACCCTTCGTGCGCGAGTCCGACTCGCACTTGGCCGGTTTTTTTTATTTATTGGCGCGTATGGGCTTATTGTAATATATATGGTCTGTAATAGATGTCATAGTATATAAGAGTAAAAAACTTAAAGCACTTGGTCATCTAAAATGCAGATCTCATCAAGAGCTTTCATTTCTTCAAAGATGTCACCAGTCTAGGATGAGTAATTACTTTCCTAGATATTGCTGTTTAGAGTTTGACAGCAGGCTGTCATTTGAAATAATGATCTCTTCTTCTTCTTCTTCTTATTTTTGTTATGGCAATCTACTTTCCTCTTGGAAGTAATTTTTGCCAGTGTCATGTTTTGAATAGTTCGGTATTTCTAGATTTTCTAGTAGATTGTTTCAGTTTACATTAAAATGCGGGTGCATCACATTCCAATGCTGCTTGGAGCATTTGGCAGCAAGTATATCAAGACAGTTTACTCGGTAAGTTTTGCCGAGGTAGCAACCACTACAATAAAAGTCTCAGCTTCACCTTAACCAAGATCGCGCCTATTTCCATTATCCCACATATTGTTCAGTTGCGTAGACACTTGTACCACAAAACTGCACCAATTTTAAGACACAATATTTACTATAATTCAATTTGCGAATAATTAAAATAGTCACCGAACTGAACTCGACAAAATCCCGCCAAAAACTCAATGAAGATTGAGATCATCGTCTTGGTGAGCCAAGACCTTTAATTTTTCAAAGACACCATCAGTCTAGGACGTCTACTACTTGAGATATGGCTGTTTTAAATTTTACAGCTGTCACCTAAAATGAAGATCTGACTAAGACCTGAATTTGGTTATCGATTTCTTTGGTCAGTATCCCTAATAACATTATAATGTCAGCTGCCAAAGCGGGCCTATTATATCTTGGCTAATCATAATCGCCCGCCGCGTGCGATGCGGTGGCGGGCACCTAGATAAAACTACCTGTCAGACGTAAAATTGCAGGAGTTGTGCAGTCTGCTTGCAGTTGGCGTGCAGCTAACGACTGCACTTTGACTGCAAGCAGTCTGGGCAGCCCCACTTTTGTTGGAATTTCGAACCACTACCACAGAGTCGGATAAATGTTGATAAATCAAAATAGGCAAATACTCACCAGAGCTGCGATGAAGGAGAGAATCAGGGCGAATTTCATCTTGAATAGTTTTTGAGTTCCTGGAACAGAATACTGTATGCTGCAATGAAATATCTTTATATACCCATACGGTATTTACTTAGCATTATTTGCAGTCTGTCTATGTTTATTTAGTCTGTACCTATTTTATTTAGTTCTGGTAGAACAGTATGTCTACGGTAACAATAATAAATAATTTCATTAAAATTCTTATTGTTCCAACGTACGTCAGTGCGCTTGTGGCGTGAAAATCTGCATAATTTTGATTTTCTGTCTGTATGTCATATTTTTAATTGATTAAGACGATAATATATGATAAAATATGGACGTCAGAAGCATTTTCTGGGATGTGCCAAAAGTCAAGTATTCAGGAGAGAAAATTTCGGAATTTCTTGGTTTGATTTCTCAAAATTTTGTTGGTAGTTTTGTTACTTTCTTTAATAATTTGAATAAACCAACAAGGTATTTTAACCATGAAAAAAATAGCTTTATATTGTTTTAAACTTCCATGGTTTCCATATACATGCGCCATGATTACGGAAGAGATTCTGTCATCATGGTACACGCAATTGCGCCGAAATATCGGAGTCTCAAAAATAAACAGCGTGCACGGTGCAAATTCCGTCATAGTCTTCAAAAATCAGCTTGTCTACTATCTTACGAAGGAAAAAAATGTGTTTTTTTAAACAAACACAAGAACCGACATTATGCAAAATATTATACAGTGTGTCCCTGGATAAGGGGGAGAAACTAAACTATCGGCCGAATACTCAAACGCTGCTTAAATAGTTGAGAGCTCCTCAGACAGTTGAGACCGCCTTAACTCATACTCAATTCAAATTTTGAGAGACTCTCAATTTCTAAGACGGCCTTAAGTTAAGGACCGCTTATTTGCCAAAACTATCGAAAATGGAATACTCAAATGTTCATTAAGATTTGACAGGTGTTTGAGGCCGCCTTAAGTTGATTAAGGTCGCTCTTAATTTAAGGAAGCTCGCACGTCTCTGTGTCACACGTCAAGGTATTTGTTTTGCGTCGAATTTTGGAAAATTATTTTAAAATGTCCTTTTCTTCGTTATCATCACTTTCCTATGGAGAAGATGCGGCCCCAAGTGTTTCAAGGTCAAACCCCCCTAAACTGGACGCTTTCAATAAATAGGATGATGTGGAATTTAGAGTAAGATTTCGCCTTAGTAAGGAAACGGTGATCTTTTTATCGGGATTGATAGAAAATAAAATAAAACCTGTGACCAGAAGAAACAGCGGGCATTACAGGCGACAGACAAAGTGCTAATAACACTACGTTACTTTGCCACTGGATCTTTTCAAAAAGTTGTGGGTGACCTTTTCCATGTACAACAGCCCACTATACACAGAATTGTACACAAAGTGGCGGCAGCAAATGTCTCTTTGGGGCATTTATCATTTAGAAATCATCTGTTCAAATATACACCTACCATATTTTGAATTTACTGGTTATCTTTTCTGCTAGTTTTTTTATTGTAGAAAGAGACATCAGATGATGGACTGCATGACGCATTATCAAATCACTCTGATTTTCAGGACACGAACAAATGTTTCAATGTTAGTAGCTGGAAATTGTTATAAGCCCATGGGCAAATTTGATCAAAACTGAGCTGGGTGAAAATCACAAATGAACCTTAAGGCACAGAATAAGTAATAGTACAAGTACAGAAGATGCACTCCGCTGAACCGTTTAAATAAATAGCAACTCTAATTTCAACATAATAAAGTGGAATTCAGCTTGTTGTAATGTTATTTTCCTCTTGCCCTCTGTTTTCAGATAAATAATAATGAATTATGCTATGTACTTACCTTATAAAAACAGCGGGGTAAATAAAGGAACAACAACATAATATATATAGTAAATAGAAAAGTATAATTTTATTTTGGTTTCGTTGATTTTATACAATGCCAAATTATTTTCTTTGAAATTGGGGACGGTTAACCGCTGAAATTCACTAGGATACAAAATAAGACATCAGAAATATCTCTTGCTGTTTCCCGGTGTTGATATTAGGAAAGGTTAAATCTTAAAACTACCTAACTCAAAGAAACTGGGTGATTTAAGGATTGCCTGCCCGTCAGATATCAGGATAAAATGAATTTGATATAAAACTAGCTTGGGAGTGGTGGGCATCCTGGGGGATGCCAAGGTAATAAATGCTGTAGCCTATTCGTTGCCAATGATCACTTCCGCTTCGGTTAGTTAATTAGATTTTAAAGTTAAATAGTACCTAATTGAATAATTTTTCAGCGATTCGGCGACAGCAGGTCATCGCATAATCAATGGGTCGGTTTAGAGAACGCTTCGACGGCTGCTTGCTATTATTCATTCCTAGGAGCCGTTAGTGGGCGTTTAAGTCCGGGGATTTCGACTTCTTCCTCGCCGACTTGGGGCTAAATGGGCGAACGGAGCAGTGAGCTGGTATCGTGGCCCCGTATAAGATTCTTCACCTGTGTGGCGGGAACATTAAAAATGGTTAACAACAGCGACCTCATATCAACCGAACGCTTTTACTAATGACTCGGGACCTTTTCCAGCCAGGGTGGAATGACGGAGGGAATATACTGTAACGGGCGCCAGAACTAATCCAATAAGGGAGAACAATTGCAAGAAGACAGCGATGCCCGACATCTAGCGGCCACGGAATTTGACCAAGTGTTATTCTCACTCACGGGTACTAGGTTTTTAAATGTTAATTCAGACAATAAATATTACTAATCACTGGACTTTCTGTTTATCCATTCTACTGCAGCCAACTACTATATAAAGCGACCCAGAATTGAGATGCAAGGACATACAGTACTTTGCAAGTGCCCGAGTCTTTATCAAGTAAGTTTTCCAATTTGCAATGTTTCTTTTCACATGAAAAGAACTGAAATTGCGAGTACTAGGTAATGGATTTATTTATTTATTTATTTATATATGTTTATGTATACCTAGGACAGGCAGTCCAGTTAGGTAAGTCCAACTTTTAGAAAGAGATCTCTCGTCGAATCCAACTCGGGTGGGCAGCATTCGGTAGGCTTCGAAAAATCTTCGCGTCCAATTTACCTCAGTGTCTTAAGACGAAAGTCTATGAACAGTGTAGTTGCCAGTGATGACTTACGGCAGTGAAACGTGGTCGCTAACTATGGGTCTCATAAGGAGGCTCAAGGTCAGCCAGCGTGCAATGGAGAGAGCCATGCTCGGCGTTTCCCTGCGTGATCGAATCAGAAACGAGGAGATCCGCAGGAGAACTAAAGTAACCGACATCGCTCGAAGGATTGCTCAGCTGAAGTGGCAATGGGCAGGACACATAGCGAGAAGAACTGATGACCTTTGGGGCGGAAAGGTTCTGGAATGGCGACCGCGCACCGGACGACGCTCCGTGGGTAGGCCCCCGACAAGGTGGACCGACGATCTGGTGAAGGTCGCGGGAAGCCACTAGATGCGGGCAGCGCAGGACCGATAGTCGTGGAGATCCTTAGGGGAGGCCTATACCCAGCAGTGGGTGTCGTGCGGCTGATATGATGATGTTCACACCAAATGTACACGCACTACATACGAAATAAAACCCTTTGCTTGAATATGTTGACAGAACTGACTTTATTGACATTTTTACTTCTTAAAATAAGGCTATCTATTACACGCATTGAACATTGCCGCCAGCCAAGGACGAACTAGTCCTTCGAAGCAGATTCGACTGGTAATAAACATAATTTTGTTATCGACCTCTTAAAAGTACTGTTCGCGCATTTCACTGTAAAAACACGAACTATACCATAATTGCCTGGATGAGTGTCTATGACTCTACTTAGTAACCATTTAGAAGGCGGAAGACATTCATTTTTAACGATCACTGAATCATTAATCTTAACAGGATTTTTGAGAGAATGCCATTTATATCTATGCTGCAACGTGACTAAATATTCTTACATTCACCTTTTCCAAAAGGACTGCAATATGTGCTCAACATGTTACCAACGGTTAAGCCTATTGATTGGCACGTCAATCATAGTCTCGTGAGGGACTACACAAGCAGTATAGTCATCTACCGAATCGCTCAGAGCAGAAATAGGACGGGAATTAAGGACTGGAATAATGCACTGGTAGTAAAATAAATATCTTCAAAAGCGATACAAAATAAAAATAATTTCAACGAAAATTATCGATGATTTACACAGCTGTTGTTTGAATGATCGTCACCTCGTATGTGCCTTACTCCTTCTGGATTGTGAGCTATAAAAACCTTCAGTGACGGATAAACAATTTCTTATTTTGGTATTCAGAACAAACGTGACGCAAGGGTTTATGAAAGATTGACGTCTGAACATGGCACAGACGAGATGACGCTGAAGGTTATGTATGCTGGAAATAACAAAAACTAGCAAACGAAAGTTAAATTTTACTTCCTAGATGCTCAGTGACGCAAAAATAAATAAGATTTAACACTCGAACATCATACAAAACAGAACAAATCTCATAAAATTGTTGTTTAAACAAGGCACATACAGAACCGTCTGTACCAGTTTTCATTTGTCAAAATATTGACAACTAAACCGTTTGGAGCCAAATGAAGCAGTCTAGCAGCGTCACGTTTGATAAGTGACAGTATATAACACTTCAAATCCGTTCGCGTAACGACACATCAATAGAAAAAGCGAAATAGTACATTATGAAACAAGTTAGCTTAGGTTGGTCATTGCACACAAGGCTGTGGGTTGCAGCCCGAGCCGCAGGCGAGGGCGTAACTCAGCCGAGTGTGCAATGAGCAAAAGCTTACGAGTTTCATACGACGTTTTTCAACACATTTGCGTTGCGAGGAAAATACAAAATAATTTACCACACAGCAACAAATACGACAAAAACAAAATATGACAATTATGAGAAAAGCCGCGTAGGTTTTTTTTTGTTTTTTTCACACGCCCAATGCAAGAATATTATGCAAACAAAGGCATGGGCGTAATTTCAGGTTTTTAACTGGGGGGGCAAGACCTACCAAAAAAACTTTTACTGCATTTTATTGTATACTAGCGGCCGCACGCGCTTTTAGTCAGTTTCATTCACTAATCTTGTACCTTTGCTTTACTAATGTAAAATAACGGCCGCGCAGCGCAATTTTTTGTCAGTTTCATTCACAAATCTTCTAATCTTGCCGTTTTCGCCTGTCTAATAGCAAAAACCTTAATCTGTATATAGCAAAAACAAACGGCCGCGCAGCGCGATTTTTACTCAGTTTCATCCACTAATCTTGTACTCTTGCCTGTCTATCGTAGTAAACGGCCGCGCAGCGCGATTTTTAGTCAGTTTCATCCAATAATCTTGTACCTACTCTTGCATGTCTACAGTAAAAAAACGGCGGTGCAGCGCGATTTTTAGTCAGTTTCATCAACTAATCTTGTAATCTTGCCTGTCTAATCTGTCAGCAAAAACAAACGGCCGCGCAGCGCGATTTTTAGTCAGTTTCATCCACTAATCTTGTACTCTTACCTGTCTATCGTAGTAAACGGCCGCGCAGCGCGATTTTTAGTCAGTTTCATCAAGTAGTCTTGTACCTACTCTTGCATGTCTACAGTAAAAAAACGGCGGTGCAGCGCGATTTTTAGTCAGTTTCATCAACTAATCTTGTAATCTTGCCTGTCTAATCTGTCAGTAAAAACAAACGGCCGCGCAACGCGATTTTTAGTCAGTTTCATTCACTAATATTGTACTTTTACCTATCCAATCCATACTATAGTAAAAACAAACAGCCGCGAAGTGCGATTTTGAGTCAGTTGAGGCCTGAGTTACGGGATTCGTCCAAGGTTACGGGTGTATTAATATAATACTAGAAATATTTTTGTGGTTAAAGAGTTTAAAAGGGATGATGCTATTACCACACGAAGGAATGATAAGCAATTAATGTGAGAGAGAACCCCTGGATAAAATCACATCACTAAACCCATAATTTATATAATAATCAATAAAATGTTTTAGACAGGGTGACTTTAATAATAAAACTAGTGGCTCCGTGAGCTGTAGACCTCGCGATAAAATAAAATAAAATGTCGCCATGAAGTTTTCAAAACACACAGTAGAAACGTGAGTATTCGCAGCTAGATGGTGCTCCTAATTTTGGTGATTTTTCAAAATGGGTGAATATTTTTTTTATGAATTTGGAAAAATAGGCTAGATTAAACAGTTATATATAATTATCGAACCTACTCATAAAATTTCACCAGAATGGGTTGAGAAATGCGACCTGTAAAGGAGATCAAACAGCCGGAAAGCTGGACTGAAATATGTTTTTGTACATATCGTCGTCATTTTATTAAATTTAGAAAAATTGCCTCGACAAAAAAAATCTATATATTTATCGAATCTGCTCACAAAATTTCACCGGGATCGGTTGAGAAATGCGACCTGTAGAGGAGAACAGACAGCGCCGGAAATCCGGACTGAAATACGATTTCTTTACATTATCTCCGCCATTTAAAGAAAAAATTAAAAACTGGCTGGATAAAAAAAATCTATACAATTTTCAAACCTGCTTACAAAATTTCACGACAATCTGTGGAGAAATGCGACCTGTAGAAGAAAACAGACAGAACTGGAAAGCCCGACTGAAATATGTATTATTAACATTTCTCCGTCATTTTTAAAAATTTCAAAAAACTGGCGTGACAAAAATTCTATATAATTTTTGAACCTGCTCACAAAATTTCACGAGAATTGGTTAAGAAATGCGACCTGTAGAGGAGAACAGACAGCGCCGGAAATCCGGACTGAAATACGATTTTTTTACATTTTCTCCGCCATTTAAAAAAAAACTGGCTTGACAAAAAAAATCCATACAATTTTCAAACCTGCTTACAAAATTTCACGAGAATCGGTGGAGAAATGCGTCCTGTAGAAGAAAACAGACAGAACTGGAAAGCCCGACTGAAATATGTATTATTAACATTTCTCCGTCATTTTGAAAAATTTCAAAAAACTGGCGTGACAAAAAAAACTGTATTATTTTCAAACCTGCTCACAAAATTTCACGAGAATCGGTCGTGAAATGCGACCTGTAGAGGAGAACAGACAGCGCCGGAAATCCGGACTGAAATACGATTTTTTTAAATTATCTCCGCCATTTAAAAAAAAAACAAAAAAATGGCGTGACAAAAAAATTCTATATTATTTTTGAACCTGCTCACAAAATTTCACGAGAATTGGTTGAGAAATGCGACCTGTAGAGGAGAACAGACAGCGCCGGAAATCCGGACTGAAATACGATTTTTTTACATTATCTCCGCCATTTAAAAAAAAAACTGGCTTGATAAAAAAAATCCATACAATTTTCAAACCTGCTCACAAAATTTCACGAGAATCGGTGGAGAAATGCGACCTGTAGAAGAAAACAGACAGAACTGGAAAGCCCGACT
Organism: Agriphila geniculea; assembly: GCA_943789525.1. NCBI lineage: Eukaryota > Metazoa > Arthropoda > Insecta > Lepidoptera > Crambidae > Agriphila > Agriphila geniculea. The sequence continues at coordinate 13,138,863 of OX038893.1, forward strand.
GAAATATGTATTATTAACATTTCTCCGTCATTTTGAAAAATTTCAAAAAACTGGCTTGACATAAAATATCTATGCAATTTTCAAACCTGCTTACCACGAGAATCGGTTGAGAAATGCGACCTGTAGAAGAAAACAGACAGAACTGGAAAGCCGGACTGAAATATGTATTTTTAACATTTCTCCGTCATTTTAAAAAAATTCAAAAAACTGGCGTGACAAAAAAATTCTATATTATATTCGAACCTGCTCACAAAATTTCACGACAATCGGTTGAGAAATGCGACCTGTAGAGGAGAACATACAGCGCTGGAAAACCGGACTCTGAAATAGGTTTTTTTAACATATCTCCGCTATTTTGAAAAATTTCAAAAAACTGGTTTGACAAAAAATTTCTACGTCATTTTTAAACCTGCTTACAAAATTTTACTAGAATCGGTTGAAAAATGCGACCTGTAGAGGAAAACAGGCAGAGCTGGAAAACGGACTGAAATTCGTTTTTTTAACATATCTCCGCCATTTTGAAAAATTTCAAAAAACTGGCTTGACAAAAAAAATCTATATAATTTTCGAACCTGCTCACAAAATTTCACAAGAATCGGTTGAGAAATGCGACCTGTAGGCTGGAACAGACAGCCGGATATACGAAAGAATTTTTGCCCAAGCTGAAGCAGAGACGCTTCGCTCGCACTTCGTGCTCGCTCGGTCAAAAAAGTGTTTAAAAATTACGTTCGGAGCTAAAAAACTGACTTTACCGACCATTTTTTTGAAAAACTGACTTACTGACCGAAGTAAAAAAAACGACTTTTACTGACTGTACTGACCATTTTCGACCCCTGCTTTGTCATACTGCTCTACAGATTCAAAGGGAACCTTACACCCTCCCCCAATTTTGGAGGGAATTTTTCCCCTTCTTGGTAACTCTGCTGCTCTAAATAGTAAGAATTAGGGCTTATTAATAATAAATGTAGGAAATGCCACGTTTTTGAGTCACTTATATTCTGGGGGGGCAAAATAGAGGGTTGGACAATTCTGGGGGGGCAACTGCCACCCCTTGCCCCCCCCAAATTACGCCCATGAACAAAGGGGTGAGTGATCATACAGCCTACTTCAAAATTATAATTTGAAGTGATAAAATGCAAATATATTAATATATTGTAATAAAATATTGTGAATTACGAATAATTTAATAATAATAAATATTTGTTTGACTTAGTTAAGGACTTACACATTTGTTTATTTCAAAAATGAATATGAATTTTCAGCGGCATAAAACCTCTTTGTTGTTACTAAAAAAATAACTGTATTACCCGGTTAAATTAGGAATGCTCTATTTACTCGCATAGAACTTGCAGTAAGGTACTAATTTAACTTTGTAGGGATAATGCTATAACAACCTAGTGTTTTATATATTATTGCACGCGTTTGTTATAGCTCGGTTTATGGCCCTAAAAGCGATGTATTAGGGCTCACTTTACGAGCAAGTGTGTTGAAAACAATATTTCGACCCGTCACACTGTCTGGCCCATACTTAAAACTGTCACGTTACGTGAATTTTGCCTCACGCATGTTGTAAAGCAATTAATATTAAAAAGAATTTCCGTCACTGAGGATCTAGCTTTATCTGAAACCAATCACTGCAGTATTTACGATACAATTCGAGGTTAAAATTTGTATGTAAATCAACTAGGGTGACCATGAAGTATTATTTTTGCGGACATCGTATTGAAGTTTACTGAGATTGTTTGTAGCGTATCGTAGCACATTACTTTTAGGTTTTTACACGACTGCTCAAAAAAGGAGTGTATATGTGTTCAGGGTTCATGTATGTTTGTAGGTATGTGAGTTTCTTTATTCCACCATAACTTCTAAATGGCTTAATGGATTTAGATGTATGGGGTATCGTTAGAATCCTTACATCATTCTGAGTGACACTGGCTATATTTTTTTAAAGTCAATATGGCGACTGTACGACGTCACTTTTAAATGAGAAAAAAAAATTTTTTTCTTCATTTATTACAATATGGGCATCAAATGAAAGGCGCACATTCCAAAACTATATCATTCGTCCCTAAAATGTGTAAAATAAATTAAATAAATTTAAAAAATATTAAAAATACGACTGCCCTGCCAAAAACGAACTAAAAAGTTAACGAAATAACAAGTGTCATTGCAGTCGGGGGACCTCTTTGATTAAAAATTGTTTCACAAAATGGTCCCCTGATTGCAATGACACTTGTTTTTTTAATTAACTTTTTATTTCGTTTTTGGCAGGGCAATAATGTTTTTAATATTTTTAATTTTTTTTTATCAAATAAAACTTCAGGAAATCAATTCAACAAGTTGTGATTTATTAACGCTTAAGGTGTGACACTAAAAAGTTATTTTGATAACAATAATAATATCAAATATCACAGTTCAATCACATTAATGTGCATATTAATGACTAGTACCATAGATAATAATATAATACTATACTAATATAAGTAATTCTACTTACTAGGTATTCTAAAATGTTATAGTGTTAAACATCACAGGTTAATCCTTTTATCCATACATATAAGTAATAAAACTGTAAAAAAAACCGGTCAAGAGCGAGTCGGACTCGCGCACCGAGGGTTCCGTACTATCATAATAAATACACAGCAGAGTAGAATAATAAAATTATTATTGCAGTTTTAGGTCAGCGCCATCTCTTGACCTATAGTGGAACTAATGTTAACTTTTTAGAAATTTGATAATTTCAAAAAAGTATACTATATTGAGAAATCGTTTTATTTTTCCTGTAATCTTTATATAAACTGCTATTACATAGAATTATTTCATATTTTTCTCTTTGCAAACTTTGGAGATAAGGGGGGGGAACGGTCATTTTTTGTTTGCAAAGAGAAAAATATGAAATAATTCTATGTAATAGCAGTCGAAAACTATGCGGCCTAAAAAAAAGAAAAAATCATTAAAAACGTGCAAACGGCGCTCTTTCATATGATACCCCACATGCCCTAGTCACCTCACTTCAAATTTTTGAGACCCCTTTTCAGTCCCCGTTGTAAAAAAGATATTTATTTTTATTTCTTTCTTATTTGCAAAAGAGTTGGGCAAATGTCATTTTAAACTGTTCCAAATTTGTAGTGATATCATTAGTAGTTCTCGAGATAGCCAGCTGTGACAGACAGACAGACTGAGTCACACCATAAGGGTTCCTTTTTTACCATTTTGGTACGGAACCCTAAAAAGTGTCTGCACTAATATATTTGAAAAAAAATTTTTTGGGGCGATGGAGACATAGTAATAGAGTAAAAATTAAGAAAAGTGTATCTGTTTGTTTGTCAGTTTGAACACGCTATCTCTGGAAATACTGAACGGATTCGAATGAAACTTTTTTTGTTATATAGCTGTTAAGCCTGGGCATAGTTTAGGGCAGCGGTCCCGAATATTGTTCAGTGGAACCATGGGGATCCATAAGAGGCTCTCAGGGGTTCCGAAAAATTCAAGAGTTAAGTAAATTTATATCTTTTTGTTCTAATCATGTTCAGACGTCAATTATTCATAAACCCTTGCGTCGCGTTTTTTCTGAATACCAAAATAAGAAATTGTTTATCCGTCACTGAAGGTTTTTATAGCTCACAAGCCAGAAGGAGTAAGGCACATACGAGGTGACGATCATTTGTTTGAAACCAAAGATAAACCAACTGTCAAGATTCGATGCGTTCCGACTAGTGATGGGCAGTGGATAAATATCCTGAAGGTAAAAAACTCGGATATTTATCAAAAATAGATAAATATCCGTTTTTATCCATTTTTAGCGGATTTTTATCCAAAAATGCCGGATAAATATATTCAGGCCTGAATGTACACAATAGATTTGCTTCTTGTTAACTACATTTTTGACGAAAACAGTATTTTGTGCTCGAAACAATGTTTTCTTAATTTTATTATCTGTATAGCGTTGTACGTAGTGATGGGCAGTGGATAAAAACTCAAAAGGTAAAAAACTTGGATATTTACCATAAATGGCGGATAAATATATTTAGACCTGTTTCTATACACTAGTTTTGGTCCCACGTGAGGCCCCGCCCCCGCTACTAACCCAACCACGATGACAACTGTACCTGGCAACATATAACAAGCGCACATTGAGGACTGGTCCCTAGGCTAAATGGTGTCGTTTCATCGCCCACAAGTCCCTTGTCAACGACGTGATTACCATCGCAATTGTGTTGACCAGGGTATGCTGGCCGACTTATGGAGAGGGAGAACCTATTTACGATGAACTGTTTTTTCAGGAAGAGATAATACCAACGCATAATCCAAGATAGCGGCCAGCTTTTTTGTTTTTGGGCCGATTTCGATGAAACTTTGTTTAGGGCACAATTTTTAAAAGAAAACAGCAGAGCAATATTGAAAATGTGAAAATTCAAGATGGCGGTCATCTTTTTTGTTTATGGGCCCACTTCGATGAAACTCTGTTTTTTGTACTATTTTCACAAGAAAACAGCGCAACGCAATGTTAAAAATGATAAAAATGCAAGATGGCGGCAAACTTTTTTGTTTGTGGGCTGATTTCGATGATACTCGGTTTATGTACTATTTTGACAAGAAAACAGCAACGCAATGTTAAAAATATGAAAAATCAAAGATGGCAGCCAACTTTCTTGTTTTTGGGCCGATTTCGATGAAACTCGGTTTTTTGTACTATTTTGACAAGAAAACAGCAAAGTTATATTAAAAATGACAAAAATCTAAGATGGCGGCCAAACTTTTTGTTTGTGAGCCGATTTCGATGAAACTCGGTTTTTGGTATTATTTAGACAAGAAAACAGCTACGCAATGTTATGATTATGAAAAATCAACGATGGCGGCCAACTTTTTTTTGGGCCGATTACGATGAAACTTTGTTTGGGGCACTATTTTTAAAAGAAAACAGCAACGCAATATTAAAAATCTCAAAATCTAACATGGCGATTGGCGGCCAACCTTTTTGTTTGTGAGCGGATTTCGATGAAACTCGGTTTTAGGTACTGTTTTGACAAGAAAACAGCATCGCAATGTTAAAAATATCAAAATCCAAGATAGCGGCCAACTTTTTTGTTTTTGGGCCATTTCGATGAAACTCGGTTCTTTTGTACTATTTTGACAAGAAAACAGCAACGCTATTTTAAAAATGTTCAAAAATCAAAGATGGCGGCCAACCTTTTTGTTTGTGAGCCGATTTCGATGAAACTCGGTTTTCTGTACTTTTTGACAAGAAAACAGCAACGCAATGTTAAAAATATGAAAAATCAAAGATGGCGGCCATCTTTTTTGTTTGTGGGTTCATTTCGATGAAACTCAGTTTTTTGTACTATTTTGACAAGAAAACAGCGCAACGCAATGTTAAAAATGATAAAAATGCAAGATAGCGGCAGGCTTTTTTGTTTGTGGGCTGATTTCGATTAAACTCGGTTTTATGTACTATTATGACAATAAAACAGCAACGCAACGTTAAAAATATGAAAAATCAAAGATGGCGGCCAACTTTCTTGTTTTTGGGCCGATTTCGATGAAACTCAATTTTTTGTACTATTTTGACAAGAAAACAGCAACGCAATATTAAAAATGACAAAAATTTGGGAGGGCGGCCAACCTTTTTGTTTGTGAGCCGATTTCGATGAACTCGTTTTTTTGTACTATTTTGACAAGAAAACAGCAACGCAATGGTTAAAATTAGAAAAAGCCAACATGGCACCCAATTTTTTATTTGTATGTCGATTTAGATGAAACACAGTTTTGGTACTATTTTAACAATAAAACAGCAACGCAATGTTAAAAATATAAAAAAATCCACGACGGCGGCTAACTTTTTGTTTGTGAGCCGATTTCGATGAAACTCGGTTTTTGGTACTATTTTCACAAAAAAACGGCAACGCAATGTTAAAAACATAAAAATGTGAAATGGCGGCCAACTTTTTGGTTTGTAAGCCGTTTTCGATGAATCATCGAAATCAGCCTACATACAACAAAGTTGGCCACTATCTTGGTTGGATTTTAACATTATTAACATTGCGTTGTTGTTTTCTTGTCAAAATAGTATCAAAAACCAAGTTTCATCAAAATCGGCCCACAAACAAAAAAGTTAGCCGCAATCTCAGATTTTTGATATTTTTAATATTGCATTGCTGTTTCCTTTTGAAAATAGTGTCCCAACCGATTTTCATCGAAATCAGCTCGAAAACAAAGAATTTGGCCGCCATCTTGGATTTTTCATATTTTTAACATTGCGTTGCTGTTTTCTTGTCAAAATAGTACAAAAATCGAGTTTCGTCGAAATCAGCCCACAAACAAAAAAGTTTGCCGCCATCATGGATTTTTAACATTTTTAATATTGCGTTGCTGTTTTCTTTTAAAAATAGTGCCCCAAACAAAGTTTCATCGAAATCGGCCCAAAAAAAAGTTGGCCGCCATCGTTGATTTTTCATATTTTTAACATTACGTTGCTGTTTTCTTGTCAAAATAGTACAAAAATTGAGTTTCATCGAAATCAGCCCACAAACAAAACAGTTTGCCGCCATCTTGCATTTTTAACATTGCGTTGCTGTTTTCTTGTCAAAATAGTGCCAAAAACCGAGTTTTATGGAAATGAGCCCAAAAACAAAAAAGATGATCGCCATCTTGGATTTTTGACATTTTTAACATTGCGTTGCTGTTTTCTTTTAAAAATAGTGCCCCAAACAAAGTTTCATCAAAGTCGGCCCACAAACTAAAAAGTTGGCCGCCATCTTAGATTTTTGATATTTTTAATATTGCATTGCTGTTTTCTTTTAAAAATGGTGTCCCAAACCAATTTTCATCTAAATCGGCCCAAAAACAAAAAAGCTGGCCGCCATCTTGGATTTTTCATATTTATAACATTGCGTTGCTGTTTTCTTGTCAAAATAGTACAAAAAACCGACTTTCATCGAAATCGGCCCAAATACAAAAAAATTGGCCGCTATCTTGGATTTTTCATATTTTTAACATTGCGTTGCTGTTTTCTTGTCAAAATAGTACAAAAAACCGACTTTCATCGAAATCGGCCCAAATACAAAAAAATTGGCCGCTATCTTGGATTTTTCATATTTTTAACATTGCGTTGCTGTTTTCTTGTCAAAATAGTACAAAAAAAACGAGTTTCATCGAAATCGGCCCACAAACAAAAAAGTTAGCAGCTATCTTGGACTTTTGACACACTAAACATTGCGTTGCTGTTTTCTTGTCAAAATAGTACCAAAAACCAAGTTTCATCGAAATCGGCCCATAAACAAAAAAGTTGGCCGCCATCGTACATTTTTGACATTTTTAATATTGCTTTACTGTTTTTTTTAAATAGTGCCCAAACCGAGTTTCATCGAATTCGGCCCAATAACAAAATAGTTGGCTGCCATCATGGTATTTTTTTACAATATTAACTGGTTTCCGAACCCTGCGTGTCAAGTAAATTTTGTGACAACCCTTCCGTTTTTGCGTAAAACTACGTGCTACGTACGTTGGGGGCTGGGGGTGCTAGAGTCATCGAACGAATTCATTCATAATTCTGAAGTAGTTTGAGAATTCTCAGGATGTTGTTTTCATTCTTCTATTGCATTTTTTGGATTTCTTAATTATAATGCACTTCAATAGCACTTATTTTGTTTAAAATTATTAACCACCTTTATTTTAATTTCAAAATTTACGTGACATATCAAGAAAAGGGTTTTAAAATAAATATTTTATTAGGACGGATAAATATCCGTCCTTTTGGATAAAAACTCGGCTAAAAACGGATCTTTATTGAGTTTTTATCCATTTTGAGTTTTTATCCGGTCAAAAACCCATCACTAGTTCCGACGCATCCCGCCAGCTAAGCGCTGACTCAGCGATGCATGTATCGCATCGAAACCGTCCGTCCAACTTGAACATACCGAGAGTGTCAATCCGCAGCCAAACGGTCCCGCTGCACGGCCCGCCGAAGCGGTGTCAGCGAACACAACGAAATCACGGTCAAAGAACCTACGACATCAAGGACACTAATTCAAACAGTATGAAAAAACCACTTTTCAGATCTTTAGAATAACACTATAGAATTACAGCTCAGATCTCAAGGTCAACATTTGTTTGGACAACAGACGCCCTATGGGGGAAGAAGGTGGAATATAATATCCAGTAACGATATTAATCTCTTTTTTTTAGTCGATGACGCGAAATTTTAAATTGGATTTTTTACGGAAACAAGGAAAAGGACATGGGGCATACCGCCACAAAAATAAAATTTTATCATTAATGGGAACAAATATCTTTATACTGCAATAAAAACTTTCCTTTTAAGGGAAATCGACCAAAACAAAGAAAAAACAACGCTACAATAGTCCCCCGCCACGCAAAAGTGCAAACCACACTGCTCCATCGCTCCAAAAATCTACTTTGCAGAAAGCAATCTATAATAAGCCAATGTAAATGTTTGTCACCCCTGACATTAATTGTAAAATTGAAAGTACAAAACTTATACTGACTCGACTGTTGTGTTATACAAAAGCCAATTCAAACGAAAAATTTATATAAAATATATAATAATTGACTCTACAGTTACCTACTAAAAACAAATTAAAAAAAAACATATTTAAGTAGAAAATTTATGTGATCGGTGTTGAGGTTGCCCATATGCTATACTATTTTCTGTACTACTTTTTTTCTGTACAACCGCATGTCAGTCATTCACAATGCAACGGCTTGTCAGTCCTATTTTTATGGTCCAGAAATAATGCTTGATGAGCCCATGATTTTAGCGAGTGCTGTTGGACAAACCCATGTTCTTATCGTGTGATACTTGACAAGCCATGACTGACGAGAAACGATCAACTTTCCCTGTACTACTTTAAAATGGTTCTAAAAAAATTTAGACTGTCAAACGATGGAATAGACGTCTTAATTTATCTATGCCAACATTATTATTCATGACTATAGTAAAATGGCCAAAAAATATCAACAACCCGACTACAAAATGAGTCGGCAGACTCAGATACATAATAAGCGAATGTATGGAATAGCGAATGTGATGAAAGGCTGTTGTGTGTAATTAATATTGAGTAGAATTGCTAATAGGAAGAAACGCGTTTGTGTAAAATTGAATATTGTGGGGAAAAGAGAATGTGATCAATGGTAGTTGTGCGGAATCTATATTGTGTAGAATCGCGCATAGGAAGAAACACGTTTGCGTAAAACTAAAGATTGTGTGGAATAGAGAATGTGATCAATGGCAGTTGTGCGGAATCCATATTGTATAGAATCTCGAATAGGTAGAAAAGAGATTGTCAAGAACGTCGATTAATTCGCCGTTGTCTATCCAGGCATAAATTTATAAGTTCAAAAATTCAGTCAGAATACTGAACATTACAATTATATAACAACTAGATTTTGCCCGCAACTTCGTCTGCCACGGATATTCGGGAAATCGATATGGAATCTTTAACCGAAATAAAAAGTATCCGTGTTTTACTACAGGCTATAACTGAATTGATCGACGTTCTTGACAATCTCTTTTCTACCTATTCGAGAATATCCGTGGCAGACCAAGTTGCGGGCAAAATCTAGTTGTTATATAATTGTAATGTTCAGTATTCTGACTGAATTTTTGAACTTATAATTTTATGCCTGGATAGACAACGGCAAATCATATAAGTACATTGCCTTAAGAAGCAGAAAACGCTAAGAAACGGGCTTACAGTGTTATGCCTCTTAGGTCCAGATATTTAACTAAAAATCTTCTTTAAATTATCCAAGATTGGTATCCTAGGCTCCCTAGGCATAGTTTTCAACAATTTTATCAAAACTAAAGCGAGTATTTTTGTGTAAACGAAACGAAGCTGAAACGGTAACAATACAGTTTGGGTAACAATACGGTAACAATACATTTATCAGTTTTGATTAATTTCATGTGCTGCCAACTGTATACATTTCTTTCTGCTTAACCTTAACACGACTTTGAATTTAGGGAAAAGTACCTTGAATAACAAAATTCTTAAGTTATTGTGCGATTGATTTTGGTTCAGCTGAATCAATATGAATTGCCTCGAAAATATTCTAAATTGCGTCGCTTATGAAATTATAGGTACGGGTTGCACGTGGATTTACTTAAGTTTATATCCTACTAGCGGCCGCCCGCGACTTCGTCTGCGTAGAAAGGTTTTTTGCTATCCCTCGGGAACATTACTTTTTTTCATGATAAAAGGTACCCTATGTCCTTCTCTGTACCCCTAACAACGTGTATGCAAAATTTCATGATGATCGGTTCAGTAGTTGAGACGTGAAGGCGTAACAAACAAACAAACAAAAAAACAAACAAACAAACGGACTTGCGCATTTATAATATTAGTAAGGAATTTCCTTTTATATTCGATCCGTTTCCCAAAATATATCCCTGTTTTGGGATCATAGTTTCCTTAAACATCAGTTTCCTAAAATATTAAATTCTTAAAACATCAGTTTCCTAAAACATTTAGTTTTTTAAAACATTACTTAAATATCCTATCCTAAATTATACTTACTAGATGAGATTATAAATAGCTGTAAATGATTTAATGCTAAACTTTTTGACGTTAATCTATGTCCATCAGCCATTTTAATGTCCCCACTGCTGGGGCACAGGCCTTCCTTATGGGTGGATAAGAAGGACGGGCCATAACCCACCACGCGTGCCCAATGCGGATTGGTGGGTGTTAACGACTGCAAATGCAGCCGGGACCAACGGCTTAACGTGCCTTCCGAAGCATGGAGGGGCTCGAGATAATAAATTTTTGTTCACCCATCCCATGACCGACCCTTGCGAAAGTTGCTTAACCTCCGCAATCGCAGGGCCAGGCTCTAAACCACTGCGCCACCGAGCTCCTCTATAAGTACTCATAATAAAACTGTAACACACACCACAATATCTCGAAAAGTACTTATCCTAGACTAATTGGTATTTTTAAAGAAATGATAGGTCTTAATGAGATCTACATTTCAGATGGCAGCTGTCAATTTAAAACAGCAATATCTCGAAAAGTACTCATCTTAGACTGATGGTGGCTTTGAAGAACTGTAAGGTCTTGGTGAGATCTTCATTTCAGATGACAGCTGTCAAACTTAAAACAGCAATACCTCAGAAATTACTAATCCTAGACTGATGGTGTCTGTGAAGAAATTAAAGGCCTTGATGAGATCTTTATTTATTTATCTGTTTACTGGTTGTTTCTTGATTTGTATCGAAAATAAATAGCTGTATAAATACATATATATAAAAGTGTACTCTTCTAGGAACCCAAATATGTGTAGTACCTATAATTTTTTTTTATTTTATCTTAAATTCTTAGTGTAGGAAATGAAGCGATCTTTTGTATGAAGACCCCAACATAAAATACTCAGTCGATGAAACTTTGCAGTGATGTAATATAGTATGAACTAAAACCTACGTGCAAATATCTAAAAACAAAATAAATTGATTTGGATAATTAAAAAAATATGTTTTATTTAGCATACTGTAAAGTATCGTCTACTGAGGATTTTCTGTGAGGGTCCACTACCTTTCTTTTCTACACTATCTGTTCGGAATATAAATCATCATATCAGCCGCACGACACCCAGTGCTGGGTATAGGCCTCCCCTAAGGATCTCCACCAGAGGATCACCAAGGATCTCTCCAGTGGCTTCCCGCGACCTTCACCAGATCATCGATCCACCTTGTCGGGGTCCTACCCACGGAGCGTCGTCTGGTGCGCGGTCGCCATTCCAGAACCTTTCCGCCCCAACGGCCATCAGTTCTTCTCGCTACATAGCGAGAAGAACTGAAGCATACTCAGCTGAAGTGGCAATGGGCAGGACACATGTCCTGCCCATTGCCACTTCAGCTGAGCAATCCTTCGAGCGATGTCGGTTACTTTAGTTCTCCTGCGGATCTCCTCGTTTCTGATTCGATCACGCAGGGAAACGCCGAGCATGTCTCTCTCGTCGTTACACTGAGGTAAATCGAACACGAAGATTTTTCGAAGCTTCCCGAATGCTGCCCATCCGAGTTGGATTCGACGAGAGATCTATTTCTCGAAGTTGGACTTACCTAACTGGACTGCCTACTGTCCTAGGTATTGTAACGTTGTGTTTTTTCGTTATAGAAAAAACAACGTTTCATTCTCATATTTATTAATATTCCATCATATTTATTTATTTACAAGTCTAAAACACAATATAATTCATTAATTTTCCTTAATCTGTATTTATTTCATACATGCGACCTCATTTCGTCCATACTCCAAATTCAAATTATCAACCTCTTTGTATAAAACTCCTTGGTATCTATGTATTTTATTTTTTATAACTTTTTAATTCATGTTCGACAACATTTAAAAATATTGAAGTATTCTACTATCCTTTACTTACACATACATTTTATATCATTCATCCTTTTCACTCTATTACTTTTTTCTTGTGTTGAAGGTTTTCGTTGCGTTTCCCGCGCTTTCTTGGGAAAATTTTCACTTTTCATGGCGCGAAGCCTATTTTTGCTCCGAGCTGATATTATTTTTAAAATAAATGTTAAAAATTTGTTGATTTCTTGCAAGAGTCACATAAATTATTGTTGGGTAAGTGTTTTTAAAGACAATAAATGTTAATTTTAATAAATTTTGCACACAATTGATGAAATCGTTTGTTTTTTAGGCTTTTCATACTACTGTTCGCTTTTGGAAAGTTTTGTTGGCTCATCAAAGACGCTGTATTATACCATTTCCATGAAAATTGGATTAATAAAGGGTACGTATTTATATTATTTCAAATTATTCTTTGTATTTCTTTATCTTTATTTATTTTTTTCCTATTACTAACTCCTTTTTTTTCCTTCGTTTCCAGGAGGGAAGAGGAGGGATTTAAAAAGATATTAAAGATTCAGCGATATAGATAGATATTAAAGATTCATCGATATAGATAGATATTATTAAGATTCACTAATTCACTAATGCGCTAATTCCCTAATTGCCTGATTATTTACATTCAGTCACTGTTTTTATAAATTTGATCTACGATTTGATCTGCGACTGTCATCAATCTGCGAAGTTCTGCAGCTTCAGTCCTGATCCCCTGAAGATTTTTCGTCTGCATCAAGTAAGGGCGTTCTAATTTTTATGACTTTTATTTGGCAAGAAATACTGCAACTTCGGTGCGACGACGACGGTATTAAATCGAACCTTTATGACCACGATTTTCTAGTAAATAACTTTAATTACTCCAACTAAATAATCTTCCATAGTATTTATTATTTTAAGAGAGCAAAAGATTAGGTACCCACCCCATTCATTTGTTTTACATGGATAAGTAATAAACATTTTATCCATTTGTTTATGAAGTAACTTTAATTAATAATTTGATGCCTAATGGTTTTAATTTGTTTCGAAGTTAATAAGATAAACTATAGTTTCCTACCTATTAACGACTTATAGCTGTTAAGATCTGTTTATTGTTAAATACTTAATTTTGATCCTTAAATACATGTACATGGTTAGTTTTATACCTACTTATACATCTAAAAACTCATTCTTTTATTTATAAATATTAAATCTGCTCACTCTATTCCCTGCCTTTAGCCGGGCCAGGGAAAGAGGTTGACAGTATACGTAATGGTCAACAACTTCAAGTGTAGTGTTCCCAACATGAACTGGAGCGGGCACAACATTGGTATTCGACATGATTTTCGTCTTATCCATGTTCATCTTAAGACCCACTCTTTGGGAAGCACTACGGAGATCATCGAACATTGTGTTCAGGTTGTCCTAGGTCTCAGCCTTATGAACTATATCATCGGCAAAACGAATATGTGTTAGGTACTGGCCATTAATGTTGATGCCGAGTCCTTTCCAGTCTAGGAGTTTAGAGATATCCTCCAACGCAGCTGTGAACAGTTTCGGAGAAATAACATCTCCCTATCTCACACCTCGCTGCAGTTGGATAGGATTTGTGCTCTGGTTCTGTACTCGGACCGACATGGTGGTACTTTGGTATAAATATCTCAACACCTCGATACACCTATAGTCTACTTGGCACCTCTGGAGAGACTGCAGCATCACCCAGGTTTCAATCGAATCAAAGGCTTCTCATAGTCCACGAACGCCAAGCAAAGTGGCAGATTATACTCTTCGGTCTTCTGTATAACTTGCAGCAGCGTATAGATGTGGTCTATGGTGCTAAAGCCTTTTCGGAACCGAGCTTGTTCGGGAGGTTGGAAGTCGTCAAACTTGCGAGCGAGACGATTCGTAAGGACTCTTGAAAACAACTTATAGATATGGCTCAGAAGTGAGATGGGTCTGTTGTTTTTTAAGAGGGACTTGTCACCCTTTTTAAAGAACAAAATCACCTCACTTATGTTCCATGCCTTCGACGTTCTGCCCTCGACGATGACGAAATTGAAAAGCTTCTGGAGGACTTTAAGTATCGGCTTACTGCCCGCTCTCAGAAGTTCTGTAGTGATTCCGTCGTCACCCGCCACCTTGTTGTTTTTCAGCTGTTTGAGAGCCATACTAATCTCGTACAGGCTGACGTCCGGGATATCTTGGGTATAGGTGTCGGGTAAGCTTGGCTCTGGGGTCTTTAGCTTACCGTTTGGACAAGGGACTTGTGGACGATAAACCCGACACCACCTATGGACTATTGGTCACCCTCCCGGTAGTATAGCAAGTTACCGGAATTGAGGATTATCGAGTCCTCTCCCTCTCTTCGGACTTCAGATAACCCAATGATGTCCCAGTGTAGCTTGCTAATAACTTCTTAGCTTGCTAATAACTTCTTCCAACTCGGTAAACTTCGTTTCGGTCCTCAGTGTGCGCGGGGGACTGGGGGCCGAGTTTTTTGTATATCCATTCATGTAAGGGGTTTTGCCATTATCGCCTCGCTTGGCAGGCGGGTTGGCGATCCCAGTAGGCCAAGGTTTTTTTGGAGACGCTGCCCGTCTCCTGATGGCTGTGTTTAGTCGCATTTTACGACACCCACGGGATGAGAGGGGGTAGTGATATTCTAAGCCGGCACATACACGGCCTTTATCGGTAACATGAATTAAACAGATAGGTAAGTTATTAATTTCGTTTTTGGTAAGCTTCGTTTTTTTCAATGATCTGATAATGCATTTCACAATAATACACATATTTTTAAAACACAACTTACAGACAGACAATCGATTTAAAGAGACCTATTCAAATTATCAGAAAAACATATTTTTTTATATTAGGAATGAATGTTTGACGTCAGAACTATAAATAACAGTGGTAAAGGCTGAATAAACATCAATATAATTCAAATGGTGTTAAGTAAATACAGGGTGGGTATATAAAGATATTTGGCTGTAACTTACAGCATTCTGTTACGGGAACTCAAAATCATTCAAGATGAAATTCACTCTGATTCTTTTCTTCATCGCAGCTCTGGTGAGTATACTTTTGATTTATCAACATTTATTTGCCTCTGAAATAGTGGTTACATCATCCAAAAAATGTGTTATGGCGCGTCCAGTAGGCTACATACATATGGGCAACATTAGAACTGCCAGCCAGTGTCAAAATTGTAGTTTGAATGTAGTTTTGTGCGGTTAACATAATTGCATCAAAACCGCAAGCTAACTGCGCAGTCCACTGGCATTGGCGTGGATTTCTAGCCGTTTTAATACCGTGCAGTTAGCCTGCAGCCAGAGTGCAGCAGTCGTTATAACTGCACGCCGTCTGCATACGGGCTGTGCTACCGCTCAAAAACTGGACAGCCCGTCTGGTATGAAGACGTAGACGACTACAGGCGCACACGATTGTGTTGGAACTGTTGGAAACATATGAATTATCGCCTCATCACCGACAAACGATGATTACCGGCGAGCGTCCTTGTGCAATGATCGTTGCAGCTAGCTCTATCAGGGTGACATTGGCACAATAATCGCGTTTATTGGGAGGGCCCTTTAGATCCAAAAGGCCTTGTTTGTATAAAATACTAATAAGAAAAAAAACGTTTTGCACCAGATCAATTAGTTTATTAGTATTGTATATAAATAGCTTGTGAATACTAAAATCTGAAATTTAAAAACTATATGTTGTTTTGTTAAAAACCAGATCACTTAGTTTATTAGTATTGTATATAAATAGCTTGTGAATACTAAAATCTTTTTTTTTAAATTAATAATAATTTAACCGCCTCTGTGGTCTAGTGGTTCGCCCACCCGTGTAAGACGCAGAGGTCCCGGGTTCGATTCCCAGGGGGGGTACAATTTGTACTCGGTTTGGTTGGTGGTAGGGCTTATTTCAAGTCCGCCTGGCTAGCTACCACCATCTTACCTAAGTCTGACGCCATAACAACAATTTAAAAATTGTTGTGTTCCGGCAGTTAGAGGTAAGATAGCCAGTATTCCGGGTGTAGTGCGCTTCCACCCTCGGCCTTATCGTCATTTAACATCAGGTGAGATGAAGGCCAAGCACTATCCCGTTGTGTATAAAAAAAAAACTGAAATTTAAAAATTATAATATGTTGTTTCGTCATAGCAATAATTCTCAAAATATCTGGAAAACATATTTCAATTGAATGTCGAGTTAATTCCTCACAATGATGAAATAACGCTGGTTCGCAGCGTAAGATATAGTATAATATATTCAACAATGCCACTAGTAATCTCTGTAGCTCAGTGGTCAAAGCATTGACAGTGCATGAGTAAATATTTACTCTCATCAGACTCGCACTCGAGTCATAATTTTTAGGGTTCCGTACCAAAATGGTAAAAAAGGAACCCTTATGGTGTGACTCAGTCTGTCTGTCTGTCACAGCTGGATATCTCGAGAACTACTAATGGTATCAACTTCAAGTTTGGAATAGTTTAAGATGACATTTGCTCAATTATTTTGCAAATAAAAAATAAATAAAAAAATAAATATCTTTTTTACAACAGGGACTTAAAAGGGGTCTTAAAAATTTGAGTGGGGCTGTGGGGGCATGTGGGGTATCATATGAAAGAGCGCCGTTGGAACATTTTCAATATTTTTTTCTTTTTGTTTTAGGCCGCATAGTTTTTGACTTATGATGAAAAATGTAAAAGAAATACCGTCCCTGGGGAGGAACGATTTTTTTTTTACATTTTTCATCATTTCAGATTTTTCTCTTTGCAAACTTCGGAGATAAGGCCCCTCTTATCTCCGAAGTTTGCAAAGAGAAAAATCTGAAATAATTCTATATGATAGCAGTTTATATAAAGATTACAGGAAAAATAAAACGATGTCTCAATATAGCCCACTTTTTTAGAAATTACCAAATTTCTAAAAAGTAACTAATGTTAATTAGTTCCACTATCGGTCAAGAGATGGCGCTGACCTAAAACTGCAATACTAATTTTATTATTCTACTCTGCATTGTGATTTGATGGTACGGAACCCTCGGTGCGCGAGTCCGACTCGCTCTTGACCGGTTTTATTTTACTTAGTCGTAACTTTAGTCGTAACTTTAAGGACAGTGCATGACTTCCTCTTTTCGCTAACTATTGCAACTTCAGTCATGGGATATCCATCAGCCCTTTTAATGTCCCCACTGCTGGGGCACAGGCCTTCCTCATGGGTGGATAAGGAGGACGGCTCATAACCCACCATGCGGGCCCAATGCGGATCGGTGGGTGTTAACGACTACAAATGCACCCGGGCTTAACGTGCCTTCCGAAGCACGGAGGAGCTCGAGATAATAAAATTTTGGTCACCCATCCCATGAGCGACCCTTGCAAAAGTTTCTTAACCTCCGCAATCGCTGGGCCAGACGCTAAACCACTGCTCCACCGAGCTCCTTAATGACTGTCATGGTATGGATGAGCAAAACTAATATCTTAGACTTCTGCACTTCAGAAGCCACGTTAAGCCGTTTGGTCCTAGCTGCATTAAAAGACGTTTGTGGTGTATTTACATGGTATGACTTTGCAGGTGACTTTAGTCAATTAGCGCTTTTTATCGTCAATCAGTTGTAAAATCTAATCGCAAACCTATTTTTTATGAGGTGGCGTTTCGATTTTACAAGCTATCTTAAAATCGAGCTGGCTAGCTACCACCATCTTATCTAAGCCTGACGCTATAACAACAATTAAAAATTGTTGTGTTTAGGCAGTTAGAGGTAAGATAGCTAGTTCCTCAGTGATTCCGGGTCTAGGGAGGAGCTTCTATGTTACTTCTAACTGCCGGAACGCAACAGTTTCTTATTTCTAAATTGTAGTTATGGCGTCAGACTTAGGTAAAATGGTGGTAGCTAGCCAGGCGAACTTAAAATAAGCCCTACCACCAATGAAACCGAGTACAAATTGTACCTCCCTGGGAGTTAAACCCGATACCCCTGCTTCTTACACGGGTGGGCACACCACTTAACCACAGAGGCGGCTAATTATTAATGTTTTATTTTCCAGCTGTCATTAGCCTGGTGCAGTCCAATAGCCAACCCTGAACCAATAGCTAACCCTGAACCAATAGCTAACCCTGAACCAATAGCTTATCCTGAACCAATAGCTGGTAAGTTACAATGTTACAATGGAATTATTAATAAAGTTACAATAGAATTATTATCCCCGTCAATTGGTAATGCGCTGGAACCTTGTCTTTTCTAAGTAATATAATTGCCATAGTAATTACTTGTATTTCAATCAATAGTACGTAAATCTTTCGTTCGTCACTGCGGCGCATTCGCGACCGCTTGTAAACCGAGTGCAGACCGAACTCGAGGTGCATAGGTGTGGCTCGCATTTTGACCGTTTGTACTAAGTTAGAATACTGATACATTTCTTTACCGTGGTTTAGGGTATATAAAAAATTTACAATTGTTTTTCGTTATTGAGGTTAAAATCATGGCCGCCAAGCACATTCATTAAAATCTCAAACGAAGTGAATCTAATTTTAGACTGCTGAGGCACGGTAAAAGGAAACTACCAGTATTCTAACTTAGTATGAACGCTCGAAATGCGAGCCATACCTATGCGCCTCTTGGTCTGCACTCGGTCTGCAATGGTCGCGAATGCGCCGCAGTGACGAACGAACGGTGGTTTAGTATTTGTGATCAGCGAGCGTGATAGCTGTAATTACAATGGAAAATTGCAACTATAGACTATTAATGTGCTGCTTATAGTTGCCTCAATTCAACAAAAACGCACCCAAGAATAACATATTTTAAATTACCTACCCGAAGAGCCCGAAAGGTAAGACTGTAAAATATTTTTTAAACCTACTAGTACCTACGTGATTCGTTTCTTCTTTGAATAGGTACACATTTAGCTTTTCCACCTAGTAAAATACTTGGATTAATAATTATTCATTTCGAATTAGATATGAAAAGGGCATGAATTACTGCTTTTTCATCAAGATTGTATAAAAAGATTTTAAAGTTGGTTAAATTTGCAACAATTTGACGGTACTACGGTTTTGATACGCGATAGTTTTGGAGACACAAGGATACCATATTTAATACTCATTTTATTTTTCGTTTGCAAAAATAACTTTCTTTTTAATAGTGTTTGTAGAAATAACAAAGTTATATCTGCAGTTTTGGAGAATGTGTTATATTTCTAAAACTGCTTACTATATCTCGTTCAAACTAATTTTCGTTAAAACGTTCATTAAAATTGACAGCATAATATATTTTTTTTGACTTTTCACTCTCTTATTTAAAAAATAGACGTGGGAGGACACACAAGGGTAATTTTGGTAAAAATCGTTTAACTTAAAAAAATGTCCAAGTTTCGAAGTATCTCCGAAACTATCGCTTGTATCAAAACCGTTTTACCCTCAAATTCAACCAACTTTAAAACTTTTTTACACAATCTCAATGAAAAACCAGTTCCTCTCGCTATCGCTTGTATCAAAACCGTTATACCCTCAAATTTAACCAACTTTAAAAACCTTTTAACACAGTCTTAATGAAAAACCAGATCCTCCGGGTCAAATTCGAGAAAAACTGAAAAAAGGTCAACATTTTTGAGATTTTTAACCGACTTCAAAAAAATAAGGAGGAGGTAATACACAGTTAGTTTGTTTTGTAGATGGGATCAAAAGGGAGGCCGACATAACCTCTCTGAGTTTTATTCCGCCGGTTTTTTGTCGAAGAGGCCTCCCAATTTGTGAACTGGTGATAGATTCGGTAGCTAGATCGTGTTTTCTAATTAACTTTTATCAATTTACCTTAATAGTAATAATTAAAATTAGAACGCAGCTATAAAATAATTTGATAAACTTGAGTCCATTTGCAGATAATTTCATAAAAATATGAGCAGCCTTTTGCTTTAGTCGTCTCGTGACCACGGCCCCTAGAAAGGTGTCGAAACGTCGGGATTTCTAAATAATCAACAAATCAAAACTAAATAATTCTAAAATAACACCTGAATATAACGAATATTCGTGGTTTAATCCGTAAAAAGTGTTAAATTTCTTATTTTGTTTAATATATTTTTTTCAAAAAATTCACAAGTGATTAAAATTACAGATACTTTCTTCTATTTGGTAATAACAAAATATCAAACCATATTATAAATTGCATAATATGTCAAAAATATAATTTAAAAGCGATATAATCACCTATTTTGAATTATTAGGCAATCTAACACGGTATCACCATTAGTTTAATTTCTAAAACATAATATAAGTACAATCACAAAATTAGAAACAAGCTTAAGTAGGTAGCAAGCAAACCTATACTTCATCTACCTACTTGAGTTTGTTTCAAGTTTCGTAAATACAGATGCGCGCAGCCCTATCGTATGTTGACGTACCGCACGGTTCTAGGTACGTATTTCAAGGACAGAGTTGAGTTAGAATACTGGTAGACTCCCTTTACCGTGGCTGAGGTTTTGTGTTGCGTGTCGGGCGCTCGCACCAAAGAAAATTTCGTACAGACTAGAGTTTCCCGGGGGCAGGGCCGACTTTGCGAGGCCGCGCCGCTTGAGGGCGCGCTAAATGCTATTTAATCTTAAACATTGACACTGATATCAATTTAAAACTGAATGTATACAAATGTGATTCCAGGTGGTTGGCAAGGCGTGCACGCATTCATACACTAAGTAAGTACTATATTTTGTCTATAAGAAACTTATCAGCTTTAATAGCAATAAGTAACGATACTTACAAACTTATATATATCGTTACCAGATAATTACAACAGGGTGACAGGATTATTGGCAACAAACATAGACTTATTATATTACTATCATTGGCAACAAAGGACTTATAGTAGTTATGTGTTACATCATTTCCACGCATTTTGATCTTTAAGATAATCGTCTACTTTATAATAACCTTTACCCATGAGCGTTTTTTTAACATGGTTTTTAAATTCATGCAAAGGAAGATCAATAACTTGTTGTGGAACTTTATTAATAAAGGCTATGCCTTTCCCCATAAATGAACCTCTAGTTTTTGCAAGCCTAAATCTTGGAACGGCAAGTTTATCTTTATTTCTTGTATTAAACTGGTGATTATTGCTGTTCTTAGCAAATGAATCATAGTGTTTTCTTACATAAACTAAATTTTCATATTTCATTGGCCTGCCAAAGTTAAAATATTTATTTCTTTAAACAGTTCTCTCAAGGTATCTCTCCGCCGAAGATTGTACATGCCGCGAACAGCTCTTTTTTGGAGTACAAAAATATTTTCAATACTGGCAGCTGAGCCCCACAATAGCAGTCCATAAGACATTACACTATGAAAATAACTAAAATATACTAACCTTGCCGTTTCAATATCAGTTAAAAGCCTTATTTTCTTAACAGCGAATGCCGCTGAACTAAGGCCTGGTTTACATTAGTCAAGTAGACGACCGAGTCGAGTAGCGAGTAGAAATACATTGCTTGTCATGTTCGTCAATTTTAAAAGAACGTCAAACACACCACGTAATGAACTTCTACTCTCCTAAAGCACTCTACTAAAGACTAAGATAATGTAAACCAGCCTTAAGTCTACTTGACAAGGCTTCGATATGTGGATCCTATTGCAGTCGAGAATCTAGTGTAATACCTAGAAATGTTGTACTTTCAATAATTTCGACTTCATCGTCATTGAAATTAATATTTAATTCTGTCTGCTCAACATTCGGCAATAAAAATTTTACACATTTAGTTTTTTTGGGGTTAAGTGCTAAATTATTACTATTAAACCAGTATGAAACTTTAGAGAGGGCACTATTTACTTCGTCCGAACAGTTATTACCTCCGTTTACTTTGAAAATCAAAGAAGTATCATCCGCAAATAGTACTGTCTCACATAAATTATTCGCGTAGTTGGGAAGGTCATTAAGTCTGATAAGTTTCTTGCGCCCGTTCTTCTTGTCAGTTAAAAAAGTCTTGAACGGGTGGTAGGAAAATATAGACGATTCAAAAGTACTTAATAATTAAGCTTATTTGAATAAAGCTATTTTTGACTTTGACTTTGACTATAATAAAATAACGTTTAAAGCACACAAAAAAAAATGCGGTTAAAGTGAAATTGACAATTTTGTCACTGAAAATGACTTTTAGATCGCTGGGTACCTACTAGGTTACTTTCGGAGACACAGCTTTTCAAAATTTAGTCAATTTTTAAAATTAAGTACTATTTTTTTACCAAAGTTTCATGTTTTTCAGAAGTATTTATGTTTCTGAAGCTTTATTTCTAACTAACCTCCGCCCGCGACTCCGTCCGCGTGGGTAGTAGAAAAATCCCCAGTAGGTAGGTATCCCTTTTTCCCGCGATTTTATAAGACGGTCTGTTTAAATGATCTCCTTAGTGTATGAAAGCTAGAACTACAGAGAGTTCAAGCTGGTTCCCAGGTTCTACCCACATGAATAAGATAAAACATAGCTAAGATTTTAAGTTGGACCCCAAGCTACCAAATTGTGAAAATAACATCAAAATCCATTTAGCGGTTTTTGCGTAATTTGCGCACAAACATTTAGAATTTACAGTTTTACTATATGTACAGAGATATACATATTTAGATTTGAAAACTTATTATTAGAATATGAAACTAATAACGTAGCTTAAAGTACTACTTATCTCATAAACTTAGATTGAATAAATAGATAGCTTTGATATAAACAAAACAAATTCTTATTCGTTACAGCAATATATTGTCCTTTTTCTTTAACTTTATCTATTAAGACTAGTTACTCTAGTGAGTGTCATCAATTTGCTACGAGTTGGCGCTCCCGCGCCGCGGTTGTCATGCTTACCGGGTCCGGTGACCGGGCCCGGTGGGTATCTAACCACTCTCCATAGGGTCATTCGGGCGATCGCCCGGGGCGGCCCGACCTGCTGCCGGACCGCCTAACTCTCTCGCTTTGACTCTGGCTTTGGTTTATGACGTCAGTGCACTGTCCGTCCTTGTCATCGTGTTATGATATGACAAGGATGGATATAGTCTAGCTATCGCTCTGGCTAAAGCTTTGAGTTAGGCGGTAGGGCCCCTGGAGGGCGGCCCAATGGTCTCTACCAGAAATATTAATAGGTACTTAATAGTCTTCCACCCGTGACTTCGTCCACGTGGAATTTAGTTACCGCGCGTAAAGCTAAAACATGCATTTTAGAATTTTGCGTAAAAATCCACAGATTACCATTTTGTGACTGAAACCGACAAAAAAATCGCGCAGCGCGGCCGTTTTTTACAATAAACTAGCAAAGTTACAAGATTTGTGGATTAAACTGACTAAAAATCGCGCTGCGCGGCCGTTTTTTTACAATAGACAGGCAAGGTTACAAGATTTGTGGATGAAACTGACTAAAAATCGCCCTGCGCGTCGGTTTTCTTACAAGTGACAGATGAGATTACAAGATTTATGGATGATAAAACTGACTATAAATCGCGCTGCGCGGCCGTGTTTACTAGGCAGGCATTTTCTTGCCTCCCCTTAATACAAAATTACTCATACATAGCTACCCCTCCCCTTTGGTGTCCAGATATGGCAGCTTAGTGGCTAGAAAAGTTGGCAACCCTGTTTAGGGGCGGCCCAATCGTATCCGTCCAGGGCGCAGAAATCCGAAATACGTCCCTGGGCACCAGGCCCGCCTGGCCCGGCAAATCTCTAATACCTACTAAGTACTAATTAAAAACGTAATGAACAAATAAAGTGCTCTACAATATCGCACGAATCAAACCAGACACGTAAACTTGCGGAATCACAGAACGCGTGTGACTACTTATGTTCGGCGCAGGGTGCGACCACTGGCAGGTTTATTAGGTAGTGATTAGTGCGTAGTCAATACACACTAGTCATCAGCCCAAAATCCTCACGTACTTGAATTCGGGTGACTGAATGCCGTACAATGGCGCAATCACGTAACTAATGTGATCGCGCCATTTTAGATGTCGTAGGCAGCGAACTAAAATTTACGGAACAAGCATTCCGCTCAAAAAATGGCACCACAGGAAATGACGACTAAGTGGGAGGAGCTCAATATGCTGGCATTTGATAGTGCAGCACAAAGCATCTGAACACTAGTTACATAATAGCGACCAATTGTATATTCATAGACATTTTTTATAATTAAATTAATAAATATGATGCATTATTTCAGCATCGTTTTACTGCTTTCTTTGCGTCTCTTACACCATTTATCCTACAGGACGTCATTTCTAATAAAACTCTATTTTCCTTACAATACAAACTGCAATTTTATATTATTGTAAAAAACACTAGCGTCCGTCACTGGGCGTGTGGTCAGCCCGACTAAATGTTGTGCGAGTTTTTTGAGCGAGTTGTGCGAGGTGATTTTTTAAGCCCCGTGGTGCCATTTTTTGTTGGCAATTACACTTCCATGGATATTAGTTCAATAGTTGTAGGTAAATCAAATTAATAAGGAATGTTTAAAATTTTCAGTCTAGTAAGGGAACCGCCGCCCTCAAAGCAGCACCCTTCGGCGTCGACATCTGCATTTTGTAAGTAAATTGTTAGATTCGATTTTAATAATTCTTAACTTTAGGGCATCTTCAATTTTTAGCTTCACAAAGGCACAAGAATGCAAAATGTATCAGTTAAAGTGAACATAAGGAAAAATACATTTCAGTACTGGGTATACACAAATAATGTCTTTAGATCTGCCGCAATGATGCATGCCCTATAACAGAGATGGCCAAGAGGTCGACCGTGGTCTACCAGACCGCGAATTAGGTAGCCCGCGAGAGTTGAATAACTGAAAAAATATATATGAAAATAATATTTAATATCAAACTACTTAATAACATCTTAACTCTACCTTGCAGAAACATTTTTGAATATTTCTGCAAGGTATAGTTAAATATTATATAGTGTATAGTGTGTATATAGTTTTAAATATATTGACGGCTAGAAATATTTTTAAACACAAGGTCACCTCCCAAGTCATTAAGTTTGGCCACCCCTGCCTTATAATTTAATTGGCAAACCCTTATAACTATGGGTTTGCAAACTACACTTTAAGTAGCCCTGGTTTACATTATTTAATTATATGATTTATGACCCATATTTCTTATGCTAATGATTATTTATATTTTGGTTATTAAAATTTATAGCTCGTCTCTAATCATTAACTATTTGTTTCAGATGAATCTTCCACTAACAGTCAACTATTTCTACCATTAAAATAAATTGTCACCGCTTAACAGTCAATCAATGTTCTATGTAATTATTTGAGTAAATTCCGTTGTGTAAATTTCAATAAATTAATATGGATATCTTTTGAAAATACACTGTGTTTCATTACTTCAATAATCCTTAACTAATATTAGGTATGTTACTGTAAAGCCGTGAGCACTTTGGACACGAATTTGCATCGTACGTAAACGTATGATCCTGGCCCCTATTTCACCAAATTGACATTTGTCAGTGACATATGTCGGCAATTTTTACAGTACTTTCCTTATTTTAATAGGGGACAATTTATGTTGTGAAACAGGGGATACTTTTTACAAGTCCACAATTGTCACAATTGTCACGCAAACTTGACTCAGCTCCAATCTCATATCAAGAATTACTGACAAATCTACAAATATGTCGACTTGTAAAAAATATCGCTGTTTCACAACATACTTGTCCCTAATTAAAGTAATGACAATTGTAAAATTAACCGACATATGTCACTGACAAATGTCGACTTGGTGAAATAGGGCCCTGGTCGTACGAATTGAGTGCGCACACTGAATACGTTTTTCTCCGTCAAATAGGGACAGATTTATCTCATTCGTGAAGTCATATTTGCATGCAGCGCGGTGAATAATCTAAATGAATAGTGTATCTTCAAGATAGAATTAGCTGTTATAACTCGGAGACTGCGGTAACGTCGTCGATTTTGTAGGACTGAATGACTGCGTAAAAATATAATATTATTTAAAAAGACATGATTTCGGTGAATTTAATCATACTATGACAGAATAGAATAATTATAGTAACTTCAATTCCTCTGATCCCATTCAAACATATAAGTTTGTAAATTACGTTAGTAAACTTTTCAACAACTATTTTTAATTTAATCGCACGAACGTGTTTTAAAATCCCAACAAGTTCGGATTGTATTCGGACGTCGGAAGTAAACGTACGTATATGTACGACTGACTCACACCTAGTGTGAGCGCTCCCATACCGCTCCCATATACTTGGAAAGTCGGGATCGTTCGTGCGCGTTCGTACGTATTCGCACGAGTAAAATTCGTACGAAAACGCGTCCAAAGTGCTCACGGCTTTAAAGCCCGAACCTACGTAAATCCTATCCGTTTTATTCACAAAGAGTAGTAGTAGTTTGTCGCTTTATTGCAAAAACTAATTAAGTGACCAGAATCAAATGTTGAGTAATCCATTAATGAAAAATGTAAGTACTATATTTTGTCTATATTAAAATAACGTTTAAAGCACAGAGTAAAAAAATGCGGTTAAGGTGACTTTGACAATTTTTTTTCTCACTCATGGAGACTTCAATAGATATCTAGTTTTTTTTTTTTTGGGGCTCTCCACCTTAGGGGCTTTGAGCCACCCTCCCCCGCGGGGGGGAAGGAGGCGGGAAATCCTCATTGGATACCACCTAGCTGGTTGCTACCGGACTAATCTGGTTATGTCAGACTCGTACTGACTAAAAACCGCCTTAATCTGGTTACGTGACCGGACAGTCAACGAACCTTCAACCGGAAGCGACTGCCCTCCCTCAGGGGAGAGGACAGCGCAGACGTCACATTTCACCTAGGTGATTGTGCGTCGAGAGACGAGTAACAATTAAGCTGACTCCCTGAGGGGGATCGATCAGCCAGAGCGGGCGGGGGGTGACCTGAAGGGTCGGGCTTGATGGGTTTAATCGTCCTCCATCGCCTCCAGGAGGAGGTTCAGGTCAGACGAAAGCTTGTTGGGAGGGTCCGTTAGGACCGATTTAGGTCGGCGGGAAAACGGGGCGGAGGAGGTAGGCGGGTCATAGACCGCTGCGGAACGGATAAGGGGGGATATCTTGGATTCTTAAGTGATGTTAAGATGCTTCAGTTGCTTGTTATTGTTTTGAATAATGTCAAGAACCGGTCAAGAGCGAGTCGGACTCGCGTACCGAAGCGTTTCTGTCCCATCATAATAAATACACTGCTGAGTAGAATAAAAAATCTTTTTTTTTTTTAATTTTTCATCATAAGTCGAACCCTACATACAGGGTGAATTTTTGAGACGGTACATTAAGGGCAGGTACCTTAACCGTTATAGTTACAGGAAAACGTTCCTAAGAGACCATCCCTAACTTTTTAAGATATTCTGAACTGCATGATCACAGATTTAGGAAAAAAATCCCGTTAGCAAAAAAAAAAACTAAAATACCAAAAAAATATTTTTTTATGCCAATCGTTCCTATTTTGTGTGGGGATCAAAAGACTTTAAGGGACTATTTAACGTATGAGTACTAGAAACGACACAAATTGCCAAAAAAATTTCCCATACCTAAATTTTGTACTGAAAAACGATAAATCAACTCGAAATATTTTTTATTGCCATAATTATGATCCTATTTCTTACAGTGAACAAAATGCTCTTGAAGGCCAACTGTAATTTGAGTACAGTTTAGTATTAGTCATTACTAAACACAGTTTATTATAAAGCAAATAAACTGTGTTTTAATTATAAGTAGTCATTAGTACTTATATTTAGAACACAGTTTGAAGGTTTTTGTATATTTTTAGCATAAAGGATTTATTTTGATTTGCATGGTCTGTATGGTGTATGGTTTACATGGTAGTTTTGACCCACGCAAATCAATTTTTGACCATGCAAATGAAATAACTTTGACAAGTTTTGTACTAGTTTATGGACATTATTTATTTAAACAAATTTGCATTTAACTAATAAATACAAATTCATTTAAATCAAACTTAAATTATCACATTCAATAGGTTTGACTTTGTGAGTGATAATAAATATTTTTGGACTGAATCTGATAAAAAAGTTAGCTGCATTAATAATCTACCATATTTTTACTTTATAATAACACAATACCTTTTTTTATATGAAGTAACATTAAAAATCTCATTTGAGAAAGTTAAATTACAAATTTTAATTTTTGTTTGCGTATTTTGTGATTTGCATGGCCTCCATTTTTCGGACCTTGGTTATCTCTGTAAGTAAGTATTAAAAGTATAGGTATATCACTCTCTGAGCCTCTTGTCTAAAAAATATTAGTTTTACGTATATTTTAAGTCTAATATCAAATTTAAAAAAAAGAATTAGATTTGAATTGAAAATTGACACGAAAATCACCAAGGAATGTCTTACTCGAAGAAGCACGACTCATTTTCTGTTAGCAAAAATGATCACTTAATTTGTTGTAACTAAACCAAAATTAAAGCTTTTTTTCCATTAATCACATGTAGCATTAGTTAGCGTAGATATTGTAAAAAGTTTCAAAAACGTTAGAGTAAATTGTTGGTAAAAATTGCAAACTCTTGAAAGTGTAGGTATTATATCGTTAAATATAGAGCTTATTAAGTAATGAGGAATGTCTGAAAAAAAAATGGCTCAATATAATATATTTTTACACGACTGCCCAAAGCAAAAAGAGTGTATATGTGTTCAGGGTTCATGTATGTTTGTGGTTATGTGAGTTTCTTTATTACACCATAACTTCTAAATGACTAAACTGATTTGGATAAATGGGGTATCGTTAGAATCCTTACAGCATTTCGAGTGACACTGGCTATATTTTTTTAGAAAAAATCAATATGGCGACTGTACGACACCATTTTCAAACGTGAAAAATTTTTTTTTCCTTTATTATTACAAAATGGGCATCAAATGAAAGGCATTCATGGGCACATTCCAAAACTATATAATATGTCACTAAAATGTGTGAAATAAAAATAAATAAATTAAAAAAGAATATTAAAAACACGACTGCCCTGCCAAAAACGAACTAAAAATTTAAACAACAAGTGTCGTTGCAGTCGGGGGACCTCTTTGATCAAAAATTGTTCCATAAAAAGGTCCCCCGACTGCAATGACATTTGTTGTTTAAATTTTTAGTTCCTTTTTGGCAGGGCAGTCGGGTTTTTAATATTTTTTTAATTAATTAATTTTTTTGTAGGTAGGAATGATGTATTTTTTTAAAAAACCAAAGGCATGACAAGCCGCCAAAGTCAGCTTTTTCCCAACATTTTGTTCCGGAATATTTTTTATTTATTTTTATTTCGCCAACAAATACCAATATAATTGATAAATCTTAATTATTCGTTTCCCTATTTTCCTACAACAAACCAACTTAATTTTGCAGTCAAACGTGTAGCACAGAATCAGATAAGGCCCACCCCTATTTGGTATGGAATCCTAAATGTACGAAGTCTGACACGCATTTGTCCGGTTTTTTTTTACCCTGTATAGTGACTAGTGATTTACCTTCCAGCAGTCACTCGCGGTCTCTGAGACCGCACTGAACTTGTTTCGAACAATTTTACTTAAACTATGAGAATAAGATGGTTAAGCTTCCGTGATATCCTCGGGAGAGTGACGTACAACCCCTCAATCGTCTTACGGTATTCGTCGCAAACGCACGTGCCTCTTTATTTGTGTTTGCGGTCTCAGATTCCACGTGCGACCGCTCGTATACTGGAGAAATTCTGTTAAATTTTATACGTGTAGGAAATTAAGCAATCTTTCATATGAATATCCCAACATTAAATCCTCAGTTTTTGAAACTTTGCAGAGATGTAATATAGTATAAACCAAAACCAATGTACAAATATACTAATAAAAATGATTTGGATAATTTAAAAAATATGTTTCATTTATGATACTTTATCGTACTCTAAAGTTTTGTCTTTTGAGGATTTACTGTGAGGGTTCACTAACTTCCTTTCCTAAAATTATTAATGAATACAATATCAAAATAATCAACTATGATGGTGGTCATTAATTAATGAATTTACAAGAAAAACATATTTTTGATTTGTTATTATGTCGACTTAAAATGTTTTGTGTGAAATTAGTAAAACTTTGAGTTTTTATTAGACCTTTTTACTATTAGTTACTAATTAAAAACGTAATGGACAAATAAAGTTTTTCATTACTATAAATAATTTTCTTCTTTCATTAAGTGCTCCACAATGATAGGAATCACACCAGACACGTAAAGTTGCGGAATCACAGACCGCGCGTGACTAATGCTTATGTTCGGCGCAAGGGTGCGACTGCTGGAAGGTTTATTAGATAGTGATTAGTGCGTAGTGACGAACGAACGGTGGTTTCGTATTTTGTGATCACGATGGCGAATTGCAACTATAGAGCATGAGTATATTGTGCTGTTTATGGTTGCCTCAGTTCTACAAAAACGCACCCAGGGATAACATATTTTAAATTACCTGGAGAGTCTGAAAGGTGAATATAATTGATGATTAAACGAACTTACCCGTAAGTGAAGTTCAATCATAATTATACGAAGGATTCGTCCGAAGATATTATATATTGACAACTTGTAGTAGCGCTTGTGTACTATCACCACTTAGCTCGTTATTTTAGAGTAATACCCTAAAAAACCTTAAAAGAGAGGGTTTGTACTTCAAATTGACAGATTTGATACTTCCGGTTCGAGTTCTCCCCGTCACTACTAGGCGCCAACACTTCATTTAGTTCAGAGTCCAATCGTATGATATTTCCTCAAAGGGTGAATATTGTAATTTACAATCTATCAGTAGGGAGGGTGGGGCACTATACTAATATCTTCTGACGAATCCTTCGTATAATTATGATTGAACTTCACTTACAGGTAAGTTCGTTTAATCATCAATTATACTTCAGATTCATCCTCGATATTTAGTATTTTGACTAAGTAGTCAATATACTAAATATCTACAAGTGTAGATGTTGAGAGTATAATACTTGTATAAGAAAAAAAGGAAATATCATCTCTTGTGTCTTTTAAATTTAAAAGAATACCATTCACATTTAATATAATTCTGAATGTGTTGCAATGTACATGTATCAAAGATGGTACCTACAGATGGTTGGTATAAACCAAAGTAAGCAAGGTTGGTTTGGTTGGAAAACTCAGTACCTATAATTATCATTAATCGATAATAATGTCTTTGTTTAAGTATATTGGAGAGATAGTGGAGACATCGAGAATCTCGTATTACTTGAAATGTCAATAATAACATTTATGTTATTGGCTCCGTGCACGCTTTTAACGCCACCTAGCGTGTTGCAACTTTGTTGGCTCTGACCTGACCGTTTTGACGTTTTGATATGTAATGGCGGCATTGTGACAAAATGTTAAAAAATACTATACATATTGTGTTATTAATGTAAATTCCAAAATGACTATGATTTGGGTGGACAAAGTGTTGTGAAATCATTTTTGGTCATTTAAATTAAATATGGCAAGTAAGATCTATTCAAAAAAAGTGTTTTATTTTGGTAATATCAGGGTTTGTTTACTTCTTTTTTAGTTGTAGATTTTGTAAAACAAGAGGATAAAGCTACTTTTTTACTAAGTGATAATAGACATATATAATTATTCCTGTATCGCTAGTAATAAATTAAATATCGTTTTCAATCAGATTACAGAGCCTTCTTTATTTCTACTTTTTGCCACCATGAGCGCTGCGATCGATTATTATTCCTTCGCACCCTCCCAATAGTGAAATGTCTATAACAACATTTATGGTAATGAGAATCGGCGCACGTTGATTGCTACAATTTGGTGATGTGACAATGGACACGAGTCTTTTACCACTATCATAGTAAAATACCACTATCAATAAATGTATCTGCAGCAATTTAATAATATTAGATATTAGAAATTAGTGTTTATTTTATTTTATATATAATTTTTTTCATAATTATGAAGTGGTTATGAAATGTTTATATTATACGCTGTGCATAAAAACGGTTCTTCTTCATCTTTATTAACTATACTATTATTAATGTACGGAGTCTTTCCTTCGGGAGCCAATATGAAAAAATCTGAAGCGTTACTAACCCTGGAAAAATTCCCATAAAGTTGGCCATGCGAAAAACAACCAGGAGTGCTTAGTGCGAGTTTCTTAGATTCATGCGAATTACTTTACTATTGCGTTAATCGAGTAAACGCCAAACACGGTGTAAATCGAAAACGAGCGAGTGTGAGATGAAGTTACATGTTACCGCTCGATCCACGTTTACTCACCGTGAATAGCGTTTAATTATCTTCTTATGTTGGTAGTACGTTTACGTCGTGATATAATCCAACCGATTCTAAAAGTGATATATTTCTATGTAGCCAAAGGAAAACTGCTACTTTTGAATTTGGTAGGGTTATAGGAATGTGTTTGTTTACTTTTTTTCAGTCAAACTTCATCCAAATTAGCTGGCGCCAGGCTGGTCCTAAATCTTTCTAAACAATTGTAAATAAAATTATGCTTATCGCCTAAAATGTTGAGATGGGCGAAATAGGACACTTGAAGAGTAAAATGAACTAATCGACGACGGTGATTTGGTTTTGTATTGTACACTTCACCAAAGAACCGAAGAACGTACCTCAAAAGTATTGTGAAAAAAAGGTGTTTTGAAGTGTTTTAAGATTAAAGTGATTCTGAATTATTGTGGGAACAAAATGTTCATATTTAATGTTGATTTGGTCATTTCGTCATATGTGAACGTACGAAACTACGAAAAAATGAAAACGAGCACGTCTCAATTCGAAATTATGGTTACATTTATGGAACAGTGAGTAACAAACATTATTTTAAAAATACTTAGCAATTCTTTGCTTTATTATAATTTGTGTTATTTACGATGTCATTGTTTTATAGACATGGAGATATCAGCAAACCCTCATCAAATGTAAGAGGCAGGGTTTTACATCTAAGGTTGTGGGAAGAACTCGCAGAACTATTAAATAGTGATGGAAGTGGTGACACTAAAACTGCTGAGAAATGGAAAAAAGTAAGTAAACTACATATCTAATAAATTATAGTTACTTACCTACTTAGTATTTAAGTAGTTTGATACTGCAACCAATTATCTGCCTAAAGGAAAAAAAAATCATTTAGTTCCTCTAAGAGTGTCTATGTAGATCTATTTAAAACTTAAGAAAAAGTCTTTTAACGTTTTTATAGTTCTTTTAAAATTTTGTATGAGGTCTAGACGGAGTCACTTTGCTTCACTGAACCAATCAGTATCTCCAATACCTATTGTTATAGAACTAACAGAAGGTAATACATATTTTCTTTATAAGAAATAAAAATCATAAAAAATAATAGGTAGTTAAAATTTAGCAAAAAAAAACAATACCTTTTTTTTTTTTTTTTTCATTTATTATCAATAAAGTATTACAATTTTTTGTTTACATTTAAAGCACATTAGAAACCACTGAGATTTTAGATTAATGTGCTAGAATCCGCTATTTTATATGTATTAGGTATTAAAATCTATGATTATACTAATATTTTTACATAATTGTTAATTGTTACGATTTTACATTATCTTGCTTACTTATAATAAAACCCAGTTCGATCGCTGTTGTCCAACTCATCAGCGAGCAAAATCTTTAGTTTGTTTCTAATATTTTTTATATTTAGTGATTCCCGAAACTCAGGGTCAAGTTTATTTATTAGACGTGGTAGCAAATAGTCAGCAGTGCGGCTGCCATATGTGTTACCTGCGGCTATCGTAACCAGCCTGCCGCTTGTGATAAAATAAAATGAGTTAAGTCAAACACCAAGTTATTAGGTTAGGTTATCAGCTGTGTACCAAATGTTGAGGAGGGAGACGTACATACCATTAATTCAAAATTAATGCTCTTTAGTAATGCCTTTAATTGGTTTTTGTCTTCCAATTCTTTGCAAAGAATCTTAAACCACCTTTTGATAAGCTAATAACCTCTAAATTCGTCATCCCGTATTATTGTTTGTTTAATGAAACTCGAGATCTTGCACGACTGGCATAGATGAAATTCCGATTATATTGAGCCTCTGCGGCAACCAGCATCTTCCAACAACTAAAAAAGCACATTTCCATGTTCTCACTACAAAATATTATGCTTTTCACTGAACAAAAGTAGGTGACAAAGTTACGGTATCTTCTCACTCAATTTCACGTTTTTTTCACTGAAGTTAACCATGCGAAATGTCAAAAATGCGACTCGCACTCGCGAAATATAACAAACAACCAATCACAAGCAAGAACGTTCTCACTTGGTCACGTGGTCTTCTCACTTTTCGATTGTCGTTGCTCGGTATCGACCGCGTAAAAAACTCACACTCACAATTTCTAGTACAGCCTTTCGTCACAAGATGGCGTTGTTCCGATTCCATACTAAATCGCGTTTACTTTAACGCGATCGAATAAGTAAGAAAACTCGCACTAAGCACTCAGTCCTTAGATCGACACCAGCGGCTTTAAGCGTCTGACCCGTATTAAGGTAAGTCAATATTAAAAATTAGGCCCAAACTGTTACCGCCTTCACCACGTGGAGGTACTCCCAGCTTAAGTTATTATATTATACTCAACAACTTTAACCTGATCTCTTAGATTTCCACATCAGATGATCTTCGTTTTTTTTGGAAACAAATAAATTAAACTTGGTTCTGCATCAGGTATTCCAGATCGTCGATTTTTATACCTCAACTAAAAATACTCATCAGGCTGAACAACTTTTGCCAAGGTGTCATTTTTAGGGTTCCGTACCTCAAAAGGAAAAAACGGGACCCTTATAGGATTACTTTGTTGTCCGTCTGTCTGTCCGTCCGTCCGTCCGTCTGTCTGTCTGTCAAGACCCTTTATCTCGGGAACGCGTGGAGGTATTGAGTTGAAATTTAAACCATATACTAAGGTCTACGGTCCCTTGAAGCTGTAAAAAAAATCAAACTTCTAAGTTAGCGTAAAAAAAGATACTGCCGTTTAGGGCGCAAAAAACGCATTTTCGATACTCTCAAAGGAATTAAAATTCATAGGGTACTTCCCATTGACCTAGGACTATGAAATTTGGCAGGTAATAGCGTCTTATACTACACTTACAGGAATAAATCTGAAAACTGTATATTTGTAATTAAATCATAAAAAATATGGTCATTAAAATACGTAATTATTAATAACTACGATTATGGTACTGAAGTTGAGAAAAACATAAAAACACCGCAAAACAAAAATGAGAAGCGGGTGGATTTGAATACTAATGAATCACGATCGCAGCAACGGTTGGCAGCGGAGGCGCCGCCGCCGTCGACGGGCAGCCGTGGAGTCGAGTCGCATCGTGCGTCAGCTGACGGCAAAACCGGTTCGTTACCAGCCTCAGCGCATAGGCGCTCGCCCCAACAAATAGCAAGTAATGAGATCGTTTCAGAAATGCACAACGACGCTGCCGCCGTAATTAAGCGGCAAATTGTATTGGGCGAAGATAAACCGGTGCCGGTGCTTAGTAAAAATTACGACAGCCGTCATGGAGAGTGGCGGGAAGTGACATACCGTAATAAACGTCCTAAAAATCGTTTTTCGGGCAAGTTAGGTGTGGCGAAAGACATAACGTGCAACTTTAAAGCGGCGGAGAAAAAAGTGCCTGTTTTTATTACGAATATTCATAAGGACACCACCGATGACGACATAACCAGTTATATCACAAATAAAACTAATGAAAGAGTATATTTGGAGAAAATTAATATGAAACAGGAGAAAAATCACAAAGCCTTTAAATTCTTTGTTTCGGAATCTAAGCTGTCATTGTACCTAGATGAAAACCTGTGGCCTCATGGTATAGTATTTAGGCGTTTTATGAACTACAAACGCAGAATGTCGGACAGACTTTTATCTGTTGACGGCCCGACTGCAAACAGTAATGGATAAAAACTGTTATAGTTTTGCGAGCTTCAACTGTAAAAGTGTTAAACGCTCAATTGATAGTGTTCGAGAGCTGTGTCATTCCTGTGACTTGATAGCTTTGCAAGAAACCTGGTTGCTGCCGGATGAAATACCGTATCTAAGTACTATTGATAGTGGCTTCGGGTACACGGGGACATCTGCTGTGGACACATCCTTAGGCGTTCTTCGTGGGAGACCGTATGGCGGTGTCGCGCTGCTCTGGAGGTGCAGTGTATTTCAAGAAGTGTCAGTTTTGCGTTGTGAAAGTGCTCGAATCTGTGCTATTAAAATTATCACAAATGATCGTCCATTGATAGTGATGAGTGTATATATGCCTACAAACTCTGCGGAAAATCTGCCAGACTTTACTGACTGTTTCAGTACGGTAAGCGCTATTGTTGATGAATACGGCATCGAGTCTGTTTTCATGTTGGGTGATTACAATGCTGATGTTAATGAGTTGTTTTTTAACGAACTTTGTAATTTTTGTAATGAACAGAACTGGTCTTGTTATGATGTTGAGTTATTAGGAGTTGATTCCGGCACATACACATTTATTAGTGAGGTGCATGGTTCATGTAGCTGGTTAGACCACTGCTTAGTGACTGAAGCTGCGAAACAAGCTGTTACAGATATTTATGTTAGTTATGATACTCTTTGGTCTGACCACTTTCCGTTGATAATTAAGTGTGACCTAAATCTATTAACACAAACAATACCCTCAAACACTAATAGTGATAGTAAACACGTCTTATGGGGAGTGAGGAATAAAGAGCAGGTGGCTAAATATTCTGAAGAGTGTCATAAAAGACTTAGATTAATAGACTTTCCAAATGAATTTATGAATTGTGCAAAATGTTTCTGTAATGATCAGAGTCACAGATGTGTTCTTGATAAACTTTACTCCGACATCGTGACTGCCCTTAGTCATGCGTCTTCTACGAGTCGAGGGGACATCAAAACTGTAAGTGGTGGTTCACGTGTGACTGGCTGGAACAAACATGTCGCCGGTGCTCACAGGGCGGCTCGAGTAGGGTTTACTGAATGGATATTGTGTGGTAGACCGCGTTCCGGATCCGTGTATAGCGAAATGTGTGAAAGCAGAAGGGTATTTAAATCGCGATTAAAATGGTGCCAAAATCATCAAGACCAGATAAAGATGGATATCCTTGCCGAAAAACATGCTAAAGGTGATTTTCGAAGTTTCTGGAAAACTCTTAAGAAAGATAATTTAAAACCTAGCCGCCCTGTAAGTGTCGACGGTGTGTGTGATCACAAGCAAATTGCGGAAATTTTCAGGAGCCATTTCACTGTACAGTCTCCATTAGGTGAGCAGGCTCAGGTGCTCGATGCTGATAGGTTATGCGGCTCATTAGGGTCAACGATCTCAGCTCGAGAAGTAACTAAAGTTATTAAGAGCATGACAAGGGGCAAGTCTCCGGGTCACGACGGCCTCAGCATCGAGCACCTGGAGCACGCGGGCCCTCATTTATCTAGGGTTCTCTCTATGTTTTATTCGTTGTGTGTGAGCCACTCTTACTTGCCGCTGGATCTCATGAGAACGGTAGTGGTGCCTATAGTGAAAAATAAAACGGGCGATCTTGCCGATAAGTGTAATTATAGGCCCATTTCCCTGGCAACGATCGTCGCCAAAGTATTTGACGGTGTGCTTAATACACAGTTAGAAAAACACATACACCTGCATGACAATCAATTTGGTTTTAGACCCAAACTGTCCACTGAAAGTGCAATACTGTGTCTTAAGCATACCGTTAGGTATTACATTGATCGTAGAACTCCGGTTTACGCATGTTTCCTCGACTTGTCTAAGGCCTTCGACTTGGTGACTCCTGTGGAAAAAACTGAGCACCACTGGGCTACCACGGGAACTTATTAACATCTTTAAGTATTGGTATGCGCACCAGACAAATAACGTACGATGGGCTGGAGCGGTGTCGGAGTCGTATAGAATGCAATGTGGTGTGAGACAAGGTGGTCTGACATCGCCCACCTTGTTTAACATATACATCAACTCGTTGATCGCTGAGCTCAGCAGTCGCCATGTAGGCTGTCATGTTGATGACGTATGTGTCAATAATATTAGTTATGCCGACGACATGGCTCTGCTGAGTGCGTCCGTCTGTGGTCTTAGACAGCTGTTACAGATCTGTGAGCGATATGCTGATGAACATGGCTTAAAGTACAATGCCATCAAAAGTCAATTCATGGTCTTTGAGGCCGGCGGTGCTAAATGTCCAAATAAAGTACCACCAGTACATCTCAACGGTGTACCTCTAGATAGAGTGTACCAATTCAAATATTTAGGACACATAGTTACCGCGGACCTCAGAGACGATGTTGACATTGAACGCGAGCGGAGGGCGCTGTCGAGGAGAGCAAATATGTTGGCTCGCAGGTTTGCGCGGTGTTCGGTTGAGGTAAAGGTCACGCTGTTTCGTGCATACTGCACTTCTCTGTACACCTGCGCCCTGTGGGCTAACTGTTTGCAAAGAACGTACAACGCTCTCCGAGTACAATTTAATAATGCTTTTAGGGCGATATTGGGGTTGCCCCGTTTTTGCAGCGCCTCTGGTATGTTTGCAGCAGCACGCACTGACTGTTTTTATGCGACTATGCGCAAGAGATGCACTTCATTGGTGCGCAGAGTGCGGGCCAGCCCCAATGCCGTCCTCTCCATGATAGCCGAGAGGCTCGATTGCCCTTATATCAGTCACTGCTGTAATAAGCATGTTTCTACAATTAGGACGGTGGGCAATCGACATTTATAAATAATTATATAATTTGTTGTGTTTTTATAGTAGGATTGAAATATAAATTAAATTATGTTATATGTAATTATTTTTTTTTTTTTTTAATTCAATTTCAATTTTATTTTAATTTGAATACAATTACAGAATGAAATTTAATTTTAGCTCATTTTAGAATTTGAAAACTGATTTTAATGTAAGTACTGATATGACAAAATGATTTTTATTTTTTAAATTTTACTTATTTAATGAATTAATTTTAAATGCCTTCTACTTAATTTTTCGTGCTTGTGACTAAATTTATTTATTGTTATTAATGTGTCTATTTTAAATTGATCTATGGGTGTGAAGCCTGAAATAAATGATTTTTATTTTTATTTAT
This sequence comes from Agriphila geniculea, assembly GCA_943789525.1. Classification (NCBI taxonomy): domain Eukaryota; kingdom Metazoa; phylum Arthropoda; class Insecta; order Lepidoptera; family Crambidae; genus Agriphila; species Agriphila geniculea. Next base: position 13,178,287 of record OX038893.1, read on the forward strand.
TTATTTTATTAATCATCTTGGTGAAACAACGGTATGCGCGGTCATAGTTTAACTTCTAATTACTTTTGTGATAATCGCGCCACTAATTATTTTTAAAATATCAATATTTATTATTCAGATCCTTTCAAATATTGTTATAGTTAATTACTTTTAAAAATAAGATTAAAAAGTAATAAATTTGGCTCTAAATATTTTCGCAACATGGCGGTATGGCACGCTGCATGACAGGGGGTCAAAGAGTAAAACAATCAACGGAGTGCATTCCAGCAGACCAATAGCTATAACCACAGAGTAGGTATATAACAATCAGCGCGTTTTTCACACCGATATGACGTGACTCGAACGGGATGGAAACAGACTTTCGGAGCAAGGGTCTTGTTGGAATACACCCATTTTCTCTAATAACATTGCGATAGATAACACCATTTCACAGAACATTATACAGTGTACTATTGATATACAGCGCCATCTGTTGACAATTAGCAGTACTTGTATTTTATACAGGTGCGGTGGGTTTGTAATTATTTTATTTTTTCTCAAACATGCTTGGAAATTCGAACATTATTTTGACAAACTTTTTCGTACTAAATCGGAGTTTACGGACAGACCTAAACCGCGCCGTCAATATTTGTATGAGAATCCATTACTAACATGTAATAATGGATTTTCATACAAAAATTGTCGGCGTATGTCCGGCAATGTTTCTATTAAAACTCATTACACACGTGTAATTCAGATATGGAGCGAACTTTTCAATGAAACACAAATACTTATAGGTATCAAATGTCGCCTTGATGAGCGAGCACATTCCAAAAACATTTTTTTTTTAATATTCGGTATACTGGTATCACGTGAAAGGCCTTGATGAGCACATTCCAAAAAACTGAAAAAAAAATGTTTTGGTGCAATATGGGTATGAAATGAAAGGCCTTGATGAGCGCATTCCAAAAAGATGAAAAAAAAATTAAAAACAAAAAAAAAAATTTTTCAAAATGGGTATCATATGAAAGGCCTTGATGAGCATATTCCAAAAAACTGAAGAAAAAAAAAAAGAAAGAAAAAAATTTTTTTTTGCAGTATGGGTATCAAATAAAAGGCCTTGATGAGCACTTTCCAAAAAACTGAAAAAAAAAATTGAAAAAAAAATTAAATGAAAAAAAGCCAGAAAATATTTTTTTTTCAATATGGGTATCAAATGAAAGGCTTTTATGTGCACATTCCAAAAAGATTAAAAAAATCTTTCCATTTTCTTTTTTCAATTACTGTAATTTAAAATAAAAATAAAAAGCTTAAAACTTTTAAAACTAAAAAGTTAAAAGTTTATAAGCTACTTACTTGGTTTGAATTTCCGTGCATTATTTGAGAAAAGTATACTATACAAGCCTTGGCCGCAACTAGGCATTGATGGACTCACGTATGTTCTTCAATGCCTGTCTTGAGTGCCGCTGCAGTAATGTACTATTCCATTTCAAACCTTGCCCGTGGTCAATTCTTTGTCGTAATCCCTGGAAGGGTTATTTTCTACGTGGCGACAAAAGATTTCAAATGGTTATCTATATGTCGTAGATTAGATTTTAGCGTTGTAAACTAATGAGTGCGCGCGGCTAGCCAATAGTAGCGCGTGCTTATCCCAAACCAATGGGAATCAATTACGAGGAATGCGCGTCGCTTGCGCATCGCTGGCGTGGCGTGGGGGTTGCGACCCCGGGCACGGGCAGTATTGTCAAGGCACGCGCACAATCAAAGCGTTTCTCATAAATTAGTTGCGCTTTGTGTAGAATATTAATATCATCATTTATGTGTATCAAACTGTTTTCATAAATAAGTATCGTGTACCTAACCTTTTGTGTGGATAAAACTTTGTGTGATAAACTATCGTGTTATTTATTTCACTAAGAAGCCCGAGAACCCGTTAGAATGAATGACGAGAACGCCCATGAAACGATATCAGAAGGAGGGTTAAATCGGGCTCCAGAAGCTGCATTAAATCAAGATACTTGGCGGTTAATTCTGGATCTACAAAACCAGAATTTAAAACAGTTGATCGAAGCGATTAAGAGCCCTAATGCTGTTCCTGTATTGTCTCTACCAGAATTCAACCCTGACATACCGGAAGCTGATCCACGTGCGTGGTGCTCTACGGTCGATTTATGTATTTGCGAACGACCGATAGAAGGAGGGACGCTGATAATTGCCCTAAGCAAATCACTAAAAGGAAGTGCGTCGGCATGGCTTTCGCAAGTGACGTTTGCGGGTATGACATGGCCGCAATTCAAAGTTATTTTTCTTTCGCGCTACGACTCCACCGAAACTAGTGCAGCGACAATAATAAATTTAAATAATAATCGGCCAAAAGACGGAGAAAGTCTTGCTGCATATTCAAGCCGCCTAATGACGTCACTAATGGCAAGATGGCAAGACTTAACAACAGAAGAAATAGCTGTGTCCGTTGTGCTTGCTCATACTGCTCAATTTGACAGACGCGTACACCACTTAGCCTACACTACTGACATCACAACCCGAGTTAAACTTCAACAAGAACTCAAGGCCCTTTCATCCCTTAAACGAAAGTATCAACTCTCCGAACGGGAAGAAGTTTCAAACTTTAAACGATATTGGCCAGTTAGCACTACTTACATCAAATGCAATTATTGTGGAAAGCCGGGGCATAGAGCTAACGAGTGTCGTGCGAGAACAACAGCTGCCAGTTTTTTTAAAACTGACCCGAAGAAAACTACCTGCTATCGATGTGGCGAAAGTGGTCATGTGGCTACAAACTGTGCGACGCCTAAGGCCGGCGCGTCAACGGCAACGTCACCGCGAGCTGGCAACGGTGCAAGCGGCGGGGGTGCACATGTTCCTGTACAGCGCCGCATCGATATCTGTGAGATAAGGCCTGTGATGGGCCGGCTAATCGAATCTGGTGAGTCTTATTCATTCTGCTACGATTCTGGTGCCGAATGCTCTCTCATTACTGAAACAATGTCTAATAAGTTTTCTGGTACGCGCTATTATACACCAGTGACCATTGTAGGTATAGGTGATTCTATAGTACAAAGTACGTACCAAGTGTTAAGTAAAATCTTAGTAGATGGTTTTGATTTCGACGTATTATTTCATGTAGTGCCTGATCATCAACTGAAATACGACATTATGCTAGGCCGCGAAATTTTAAAATTGGGATTTTCTATCACTATTACCGAGGAAAGTTTCTCCTTGTCCAAACATAAAAAGATAAATTATTGTAAAGTAGTGAATAACATTAAATTAGAAGAAATAGATACAGACATTCCTTCAGAACATAAACAAGATCTAACCACTTTGCTAAATGAATATTCTGACAGTTTTACTTGTGGCTTACCACGCACTCAAGTTACTACTGGTGAACTACAAATACGTCTAATTGATCCTTCTAAAACCGTTCAACGACGACCGTATCGTCTCTCTCCAAATGAAAGAGAAGTAGTTCGAGACAAAATTAACGAGATGTTAGAAGCAGGTATTATCCGACCCAGTAGCTCACCTTTTGCTAGTCCCATACTATTAGTAAAGAAACGAGATGGGTCAGACCGGATGTGTGTAGATTATCGCGAACTGAATAGTAACACCGTACCAGATCGATTCCCGTTACCATTGATAGCGGATCAAATCGCTCGCTTATGTGACGCAAATTATTACACCTGTCTTGATTGTGCAAGTGGATTTAATTTAATTCCTGTTCATCCCGATAGCATAGAACGTACGGCTTTTGTTACACCCGACGGCCAGTACGAATACCTAAAAATGCCGTTCGGATTACGCAATGCACCCAGTGTCTTCCAACGCGCAGTCATGAGAGCCCTTGGTGATTTAGTACACTCATTTGTAATTGTCTACGTAGACGATATTTTAATACCTTCTAGAACAATAGAGGAAGGTTTAGAACGACTTCGTATTGTTTTAGAAATCCTAACAAAAACTGGATTTTCTTTAAATATATCTAAATGTTCATTTTTGAAACGTCGAGTTGAATATCTCGGCTACGAAGTTACATCCGGAGAGATTAGACCAAATCCCAGAAAAATCGAGGCATTAACAAAATTACCACCCCCCGAGACTGTTCACCAGCTGAGGCAATTCATAGGCCTTGCTTCTTATTTTCGAAAATTTATACACAATTTTTCTAACATAATGGCTCCTTTGTTTAATTTGACTAATGGTTCAAGTAAATTTGAATTGAATCCTGAGCACGAACAAATTAGAAAAAAAAATAACTATTCTAACCGGAAAACCAGTTTTGATGATCTTTAACCCCGACTGTCCTATTGAACTCCATACGGATGCAAGTGCTGAAGGTTATGGTGCCATTTTATTTCAAAAAGTCGATGATAGACTTTTAGTAGTGGAATATTTTAGCAAACGTACTACCGGGCCCGAGTCCAGGTATCACTCATACGAATTAGAAACACTGGCCGTAGTAAATGCCGTTAAACATTTTCGTCATTATTTACAAGGTCGTAAATTCACCGTTGTAACTGATTGCAATTCTTTAAAGGCGTCCCGCAATAAAATTGATCTGACACCCCGAGTACACATATGGTGGGCATTTTTACAGGCATTTGATTTTGAAATCACGTATAGAGATGGGAAGCGTATGAATCACGTAGATTTTTTTTCACGAAATCACATTCCTGAACTTTCTCCTACTATTACCGCTGAAAGGAGTCAAGAAGTACGTGTTGATATTACTACTTTATCGGACAACTGGCTTCTCGCCGAACAACAACGAGACACAGAGATACAATCTACTTTATCCAAACTGAACGGTGACGAACTGCCTAGTGATATCGCCCAAACATATGAAATTTGTTCAGGCATTTTATTCCGCAAAGTTCAAAGAAACCAACGAACCCGTTGCCTACCGATCGTACCGCGTGCTTTTAAGTGGTCCGTAATTAACCATGTTCACGAATCCATAATGCATCTAGGATGGGAAAAAACGTTAGATAAAGTGTACGAACATTACTGGTTCGAACACATGTCTAAATATGTACGCAAGTTTGTTGAAAATTGCATTACATGTAAAGTTTCCAAGTCTCATTCCGGAAAGGTGCAAGCCGAACTTCACCCGATTCCGAAAGTAAGCGTACCATGGCATACAGTGCATATTGACATTACCGGAAAACTCAGTGGGAAAAATGACCTAAAAGAGTATGTTATAGTATTGATAGACGCTTTTACAAAATTTGTATTATTACATCACACTCTCCGTATCGATAGTAAAAGTGCCATAAAAGCCCTAAGGGGTAGTGTAGATCTTTTCGGAGCTCCGATTCGAGTCATAGCGGACCAAGGTCGCTGTTTTGCAGGTAAAGAATTTAGGGAGTTCTGTAACAACCACAACATCTATCTGCATTTAATATCTACAGGTTCTAGTCGTGCCAACGGACAGGTAGAAAGGGTAATGAGTACACTCAAGGGCATGCTTACCTCTGTCGAATCAAGTGAACGATCTTGGCAGGATGCTTTAGGTGACATTCAATTAGCATTAAACTGTACAGTTCATCGCGTTACTAAAGCAAGCCCGTTAGAGCTTATGATAGGCCGTGTTGCAAGGCCTATACATTTGCTAACTTTCGATGATACTGAAGTAGACGTCGATATAAGCCAGGTGAGAGAGCAGGCGACACAGAACATTAAAAAAAATGCATCATACGATAAAAATAAATTCGATAGTACTAAGAGCAAGTTAAAAAAGTTTGAAGTAGGAGACTATGTATTGATCCAAAATAAAGAACGAAATCAAACTAAATTGGACGCGAAATATAAAGGCCCATTTAAAATAATAGAACTTCTTGATGGTGACCGCTATCTTCTGAAATCATTATCCAACAAGCGAACATATAAGTATGCTCATGATCGTCTTCGAAAAATGCCAGAATGTCAAGTTTCCATAGAATTTAACGACAGTTTTAATATAGAGAATAACAAAGACTAGTAAGACAAACGCTGTTTTATAACCACCACAGTGAAAGTTAAAAAAAGGGGTGATAACAACAACATTAAGCAATTTATAAATTTTGGGATGCATACAATTATCTCGTCGTAGTCGTAGCTGCCCCGATGGGGTTCAGTGTGCGATGCGCGGCTGACGATATATTGTTCTTTAGACAAAATATTTGAGGAGGAATATCACGCAGCATCACATTTATCTAGTCGTAGTCGTAGCTGCTCCAAAGGGGTACAGTGTGCGATGCGCGGCTAATGATGTGTTGTCTTTTTTTTACTAAATACCACGATCACGCTTTTAGGTCGTAGTCTCAACTGCCATTAATGGTTCAGGGCGCGATGTGCGACCAATGATTTAGTGTAGTGGTGTAATAGACCTTTTTTTACCCCTCTTCTCTCATGAGTTACATTTTTTTTATTTAGTTATTGCGTACTTTCATTAAACTATGGAAACTAGGCATTTAACTACAAAATGGAAGGCACTTAGGTTAGATAACAATATTCTAAAACAAAAAGTTATTTTTGTCAGGTAGGCCGAGCCTGCCTTTATTGTATAAAGTACAGACCTACTATTATTTCGCTGTTGCAGGTAAACACGAGGACGTTTAATTTGTCACTCCGGCCGTGTTGCAGTGTCAGATAGGTTTGTAAGATTAGATTTATCTGATCCATTGTTCTGTGTAAAGTTTATTTTATTCCTTTTGATTGATTTAGATTAATTAGTTCATTTTGATTTATGATGATGAGATAGGTTATTAACTGTATTGTTTTGTTTGATTAGATTTATTTCATTGATTGTTCTACGTAAACTTTGTATCATTTGTTTTGATTGTTCTAGGTTAAATTAATTTTTCAATGTCATAGTAACATTTAGGTAATTGATTGAATTGTTTTGCTAGATTAGATTTATTTTATTGATTTTTCTGTGTAAAGTTTATATCGTCTCCTTTGATTGTTCTAGATTAAGTTCATTTGAATTTTACAATTTTAGATTAATGATTTTGTAATAATGATATTTTCATAGATTTTTGTAAATAACATTTTTGTTTACTGTCCTAGGCTAAGTTTATTTTAATGTTAGAATCATTTCAACGTACTCTTAACACAGTATTTGTTATAATATGGTCTGTGATTCTCACTTACCCTTTTATAATTAGACTGGGAATGTCGCCGATATTTCAAGGTAATTAATTATACACACGAGGACGTCTGTAATGTCAGTCCGGCCGTGTCGTAGATTAGATTTTAGCGTTGTAAACTAATGAGTGCGCGCGGCTAGCCAATAGTAGCGCGTGCTTATCCCAAACCAATGGGAATCAATTACGAGGAATGCGCGTCGCTTGCGCATCGCTGGCGTGGCGTGGGGGTTGCGACCCCGGGCACGGGCAGTATTGTCAAGGCACGCTAGCGATGGGCCGAGTCGCTATTTTTTCGACTCGAGTCACCCGAGTTGAAATTAATGCTGACCCGGGCTTCAACTCGGGTCAACTCGGTTCAGCGATATGGGCCGCCGAGCGCCGACGAGTCGCAATTTTTTTTCAACTCGAGTTATCCGAGTTGAAATCTATGCGGAGTGCGGACCCGGGCTTCAACTCGTTTTGTTTGTATTTGATAAATATTTAACCGAACCAACTCCGTTGCCTTTGCAAGTTGCAAAGTAAAAGAGTCAAAGAGATCAGGATTTGAATCATAGTAATAGCAAATAGTAAAGTTATAACAGATCAACTGTTAGTCATTAACAAATGCGCATTAGTTAGGTACAGAGATGAATACCTTAAAGAAGTTTTTTTATATAACGCGGGTGGGAGGAGAGCGGCGGGCCGCGAGGCGAGTGCGAGCGAGCGGTAATACAATGCCACACACCGAATCGAGTTGGCCCGCCGGGTTGATTTTGTGCTAGCCCGGGTTGACTCGATTGGTAAGACACGTACGCACCACGTGGGCGGCCCGCTTGGCGCGTCAACCGAGTTGACCCGGGCTAGGAAAAAACCAACCCGAGTTGACGGGTTGGAGAAGTAACTCGAGTTAACCGAGTTATTTGACCCGAGTCGCCCACCACTAAGGCACGCGCACAATCAAAGCGTTTCTCATAAATTAGTTGCGCTTTGTGTAGAATATTAATATCATCATCAAATCTAAGACTGTATGGCAAATAATTAATGAAACGCGTTTTGACAAACCCAAGGAACATATTACAAAAATAAAAATAAATGATAACTATATTAGCAATCCCTTAGACATCGCAAATGCATTTAATGATTATTTTGTAGATAAAATTCAACCGATCCCTGAAAGTGGTCGGAACATAACTGCTCACATAGATAGAAAACAGCAGTCTATGTTTATGCCCCCTTGCCTACCCCAAGATATAAAAGTAATCATAACGAAATTAAAAAATACCAGTAGTGTTGGACATGACGGAATATCAACAAAAATAATAAAATCTGTTAGCGATCAAATATGTCGACATTTATGCCACATTACTAATCTTAGCATAGAAACAGGGATCTTTCCTAAGGATCTTAAGTTGAGTATTATAAAACCATTGTTAAAAAAAAGTAATAAAGAATTAATGGAATTCTATAGACCTATTGCTTTAATTTCTATATTTTCAAAAATATTAGAAAAGTATTACTATAAAGAATTATATGCTTATCTCGAAAAATTTGACATATTGTGTGAGGAACAAAAAGGCTTTAGACAAAACAAGTCCATAAACATCGCGATTTTTGAGTTTTTAAAAGTTGTTATGTCAAATGTTGATAAAACCTTGCCAGTGTGTACAATATTCTGTGACATGACACAAGCTTTCGATTACGTAGATCATAATATATTAATAAAAAAATTGGAGGCCTGTGGAATACGAGGTAACGTTTTAGACTTAATTAGGTCTTATCTAAGTGATCGCCAACAAATAACAGAAATATCGAGATTTAATAACAAAACGAGAACCGAGAAACTTTTCAGATCGCACACTCGTAATGTAACGTACGGTGTTCCTCAAGGAAGTGTCCTTGGCCCTCTTCTATTTCTCATATATATAAATGACCTGCCTAATGCAACTGATCAACCAATGACACTATTTGCTGATGACAGTACGGTTTCCGTTAAATTTTCTGACATTAACACCTATGAACTTGACGTTAATAAAACCTTGACATTGATAATTGACTGGCTTAAAAATAATAATTTGAAAATAAACATTGACAAGACAAATATTATGCATTTTTCTCAAAGGACTCAGTTTGCTCATGACATTAAAGTGGAATATAGTGGTAACAGCATAAACAAAGCTGAAACTGCGCGTTTTCTTGGGCTACAGATTGACGGAAAACTTAATTGGAAAAATCATATAGCTGTAATTAGTAAAAGAATAAGTAGTTTAGCTTATGCTTTGTACCGACTTTCATTTTCGACTAATACTGACACCCTTCTCACGGCATACCATGGCATGGTTGAGTCTGTACTTAGATATGGCATCATATTTTGGGGAAATTCTACGGATAAAGACATTATCTTTAAAATGCAGAAAAGGTGTCTACGGGCAATGTTTGGTCTTCAAACCACAGATAGTTGTAAGCCGTATTTTGCAAAATATAAAATACTGACACTTCCGTCTTTGTATATATTAGAAATGGCTCTCTTTGTTAAAACTTATCCACATCTGTTTCCACGTCAATCTTCTATTGTTGCACGTAACAGGCGTCATGGTGATAAGCTTTGTATACATGCTGCTAAGACAACACTTTTACGAAACAGTGTAATATGTATGGCTCCGAAGATTTACAATAAAATTCCAGAAAACTACAAAAATCTAAGTAAAAATTTGTTTAGAGCTAAACTAAAAAGCTTACTACTTGAAAAATGTTATTACCGAGTACAAGACTTTTTGAGTGATAAAACTTTTTGACACAATCATTAATAAGCTTGACTGTTTCTTTATCTTCTTTACATAGATTGTTTAGCTAATTTTATTCTGACATTTATTTTATTTTGACATATTTTGACATCTAATGGATTTAAATTTAAACTTAAAATATTTTTTTCTATATGATTAATGAAATTTTATTTGAGGTTATTGTTATTTATATAAATGCATTGTAATTTTGAATTAACTAATAATTATTATTTACCTGTTGAATTTTTTTGCATGCTAACTGGCAAAACATGCTAGATCTAGTTTTTACTTTTTCTTATGTCACCTATTTTAGTACTCATGTTTTTTGCAAATAAATATATCTTTTATCTTTATCTTATCTTTATCATTTATGTGTATCAAACTGTTTTCATAAATAAGTATCGTGTACCTAACCTTTTGTGTGGATAAAACTTTGTGTGATAAACTATCGTGTTATTTATTTCACTAAGAAGCCCGAGAACCCGTTAGAATGAATGACGAGAACGCCCATGAAACGATATATATATAGCAGTCAATTTTAAATGTTTTTGCGCGAATCACTTAAAAACTGCTGAACGGATTTTGATGGTATTTTTTTACAGTTTGGTAGCTTGGAGACCTTGGAGTCCAACTTATAATTTAAGCAATTTTTCACGAAGGAGAGTTTTATCGGCAGGAACACCAGGAGAGCTGTTTCAATCAAACGAACTTTTTGGGACTTAATGTGACAGACCTGAGACACGGCACTAGCAAGACGCGTGAATGGCGTTATTTAGAAAGTATCTAGCTATTGCGAGAAACGAAGTGTTCCATTTATAGCAACTGAGTGAACAGCAGTTGAGGAAATAACAACTAAAGTATTCCACTTAAAGCAACTATCAATATATTTGTAAGTCATTTTGTTAAATATCGAAAGTTGCTCTAAGTGGAATACTTCAGTTGCTATTCGCCCAGTTGCTATTCGCTCGATTGCTCTACTCGTAAGTGGAATACTTCCGAGAAACTTGCTCGTTTTAATTTTTTGTAACAATTTCTTATTATTCGAAAAATCCGAATTTGATTTTCAAATCCGGATTTGGAAGTCTAGTAAAATGAGTGGATATCCGGATATTTCGGATAACGGATTATCCGGATTGCATTCCCTAGGCCTATCTCTAACGTTCTTTTCTTTAAGTAAGTACTTTACAATATTCCTTTCCTTTATTTTTAATAATTGGGGTTAAAGTATGAAATTGCCGCACACAGAGGCTCTCATATCTTATATGATTATAATGATGCTTCGGTTACTTGTTATTATTTCGAATTATGATCATTACGGCCCACTATCATTAACCCTTAATTTGGCAATGTAAGTCCTGGCATACATTGAACTTCTCAAAAATACTTGTCAAATAAATAACAATTATCTGTGTTATAACTAATTTTAATTTATGGAAACACTTATTATTGTTGTACAAAAAAATAAAACACACCTCTGGCAACACCAATTTTTGTCATTATTTCAATAAAATGGATACTCGGTGGAATACAGTTCTACTGTCCAAGGTATTTTTATTATTTTCACTAATATTACATGTCTTATGATGGGTGTTATGAATATATTTTATGCATTATAGTGTAATAAAATGAGTTAGAAGGTAATTATGAATTTTGACTTAGTAATCCAGATTTATTTTGGTCAATAACCTGATGTACCTATGCGGTGGCATACATTGCCAGTTTGCGGTAGCTTTTTACTTTGTGTTTGAGCTTGATTTTTTCTTTATCGCCAGCAAAAGCTTTAAACTCGTGGTGGTAGAATTTTAGCTCTTGTACCTTCTCAGAATGCAGCCTCTGGCGATAGTGAATTTTCGAATGTGGAAGAGGAATTTCGTGTACGCACCCCACTTTCTGTGTCAACTTCCCCAGCACCTCCTATTGATTCTTCTTTAGAAAGGCTTTATTTTTATTTATTTTTTATTTTAACATTTTAAGCGATGAGGAAGACTCCAGTAGCTAAACTTTGGATTACTATGACCACTGAAGGTCGAAGTAGGCTGTGCTAAAAGCTAAAGAGTGTGTTATGCATGAAATTTTCATTTCTGTTTCAGTTTTGTAACTGGCAAAAGTGCTAGAAATTGTCAACTAGATTATCACGTGCGAGCTTAGTTGAGCAGTTACTCCCAGGTCTTTTAATAATTATTGTTGGTTTTAAATAATATTTTATAACTGAGATGAATACTCTGTACTTTAATTGGCAGTGTATGCCCCCACATACATCCTTATTTTTCCGTCCACTTGGCAATGTATGCATACATGGTTTTTCAGGAGAACTGAAGTACCATTTTTTTTTCTCCATTTTTCTGTAATGTCTAATAATGTGTAAATCTAATTTTAATAAAACATTTTGTTTTATAGTGCATTTTTTTATTTGCCAAATTAAGGGTTAATAATAGTACATTATTGCAAAGGCAGCGAAATAGGCAATTGCAGGTCGAGTATGAGTTTGAAGTCCGAGCCGCAGGCGAGGACTTCAACGATACGAGACGGGCAATTGGCTTCGGTTAAAAAATAAAAGGTATTTTTTTATATTTTTTTACTACAGATTAGGCCAATTTAAGAAACTAATTTGAATATTTTAACATTTGGTCCCGTATTTATTTTTTTATAAATATATTTGTCGAGCGGATATGGTCAACCGGAATGACGTCATTAGTGGCATGAAAGTTTAAGAAGAAAACCTTTGCCATCTACTTATAGAAAAAGAAAGGCCAAGTGTCATTAACTGTCATAATGACTTTATGGTTGTTTGTAAACCAAGAACCTTATATTCATATTCTATGACACTGGACATTCTACTACTGAAGGATGGTTGGGGATGAGGTCATTCACCTTTGCAGATATCTTTTATCCCTCTCACACTGTGACTGGAATTGCCATGCTAAGTACAAAATATCCCAATCCATAGTCAATTTACCCAGGTCATGTACAAAAATTAATTAGATTTTCTAAATAAATGTAAATATCGGCACACTTTAAATTAGTTACATGATGTAAAAATTTATTAGTACATGCAAAATTTAGAGGACAGATGAGTCCATTTTGTTATTACAATATTTTACGTTTAACAGTAATTTCTCCATATTTCATAAGTTACCAAATAAAAATAAGGTGGCATCACTGATGGAATTGTCTTTGATTTGACATGTCACTAATGTCAATGATTTTCCACCGCATCTCACGTTTATGTACAAAAATATAAAATTATTTAAATAAAATTCGCGTTACAAAGCATGTGTTGCATTGTGCAAAATTGCAAAAGTGTTTCAAAACCAAATTCTAACATTATATTTCACAAGTAAGTGTTTTTTTAAGTATTTTCAGCATTCAATTTTTCCTTCTCAGAAATCTGAATTTTAGCAGATTTCAAAGATTGTTTCCGATCTAATTCGGAAATATTATAGAAGTTAATTATAATTCCACCTTAATTACGTATTTTTTATTTCAATATAATAAATATAATATGTACAAATCTGTATTCATTTTCGACACATAAGAAGCTTTAGAAATATTATCTGCATATCGCAGGGTGACCATAATCACAGCAGAACTTTTGAATAAGAAAGAAAGATTTGGATGAAAAATTTACGTTTATCCTACCTAACATTACATTTTATGTTTTTATGCCACATTTAACTTTGAGAGCGGAATTTTTTTGTATTCTTAACAGAGAGAAAAAATGTAATGTAAACTAAAATATTATCTTACGGAGTTGAGTTAAACAATTTAGATCAGTTTCAGCTAAGAATCGGACCTACCTAACTTACTACCTTCCCAAGTAACAAAATTTGGTACTATAAAAGTCCTGAGAACGCTTTAGGACGTGCTAATTAGTTTCATGATAAGCACTATAATGGTATTGTAAACCTTTACAGAACCCCCAATAGGCCCTAGTTTTATCACTGATTAATTCTATAAACATTACATAAAGCCTCTCACGGTAATAAGTCAGCTCTATACTTGAAAACCAAAACATGTTTATAATGCTATTTTGATCTTTTTATCACATATTGTTCGCCATTTTGTTCGTGCTGTGCTCAAGTGTTCCCCAAGAAAACAAAATGTCATTCGCTATTACAATTTGTAATACAAAGGACATTCTACAAAACATTACCTTTGATCGACCATTGACCGTAACTCCACTGTAACTTGCACTTGCGAAAATAATTGTATCGATAAAATCACTATGCTGATTTCAAATTTGACAATGCGCCCTCAGAATTTTCGTGAATTTCGTGATTTTAATTAAATTTAAATTAATAAAATAAGGACTCGTCCCGACTATGGCTGCTATAGTACACATTGGCTCCAGCCGTGCTACTAATGTGCTATCATGGCATAAACAGCAGCCATTTTTCATCGAAAACGGATCATAGTCCATTAATTATTCATTTTAGTGCTTTTATCTCACGCTTTAGTCAGGTAGCAGTAACAGAAAAAGTTTAAGTTATTTAGCAACTGCACCAGAAGTCGCTATGATACTATTTAGTACCATAAAAGAGTTTTCATGACTTTTACAGAACTAGCCCCATAGCGATGTTGAGGGAGCATTTAAGAAGCTAAACCGTGACATAATGGTTGTGCAAGATACTTTTATAGTGCAGATTGATTCTGTAATAATGTTTTCGATACTGCTACAATACTAGTACTGTAAAAGTTATTTTGACGCAATATTAGTGCAAAATAGATACATAAAAGTGACAGTAAAGTCGTCTTTAGTACTAAATAGTACTATAATCGCTTTGTTCATATCTATTAAAGTGCAACACTTTAAAGATTCTTTTGTATGTCCTGTAAGTGTTCTAAGAGCTGCACCATAGAACTTAAATGCTCTTTAATATTATAGAACCAAAACGCTCTGTGGAAAACCTTTAGAGCACAAGCAGTCACAACGGTTACCACTAAAGGCCTACTATATCACTGTTTGGTGATAAAACTCCTTGGTTATAGAAACTTTTGTTACTTGGGTTACTACTATACTAGTTATTATGGTCTTTGACACCCATTGTTTATTCGTAGTAACAAAATAAAAATTAATCTTATTTTATTTTTCAGATTCCGAAACGATGAGGAAAAGAAACAATTATAGTATATCCCAATTACCATTAGAGAGAAATTATTTTCAAGGGCCAAAATAATGCAGTTTTGACATTTTATATTGCAACTTTTTTTAATACAATGACTAATAATGAGACTTAATTTTCTTTTTCACACAACCGAAAATTCTAAAACTTTTTTCTATTACTAAGGGCGCTTATTCCTGCCTATAAAAATATTCAGCCAATTTGTTTTTTTGGACATTCCTCATTGTACAAAATAAAAATACACGTGACTTTAGGGTGGAAGGGCAGGTGTGTATACTGCCCGGCATATATATTGGCAAGAGAAAGAAAGGGACAAAAGATGCGCAGTAGCCATAAACACTAAGTTTATGGCTACTGCGCATCTTTTGTCTCTTTCATTTTCTTGCCAATATATATGCCGGCATCTGTACCTAAGTCTTAAACCTCACCGTACGTATCTCCATGTTTTGACTTTTAACCAGCCGGACCGTACAGGACCAAGGGGTCAAGTTTGCTATTATCGTGACTAACGCCGTAATCGTGTTTCAATGGTGTTTGGATGGTAATGCTTTTTGACACAATTCTTGTTTTTGTAAACCCAAAATTGAAACACATTATTTTCCTAAAAATCCAAACCCGTTAGACACTGTGTCTCAGTTTTGGGTTTAAGAATCAAGAACTGTGTTAAAAAGCATTACCGTTCAAACACCATTGAAACACGATTATATGATGTTAACAATAGCAGACTTGACCCCCAGTGTGACCACCATTCCAAAACAGTATCGTCCATCCGGAGAGGAGCCAACCGAAAATAATCATTAAGTAAATATTTTGTGTTGCGCGCCGCCGCTGGCCAAAAGGGGGGTTTGAATGAATATATAGAAAGGTTATAATATGGTTGGTCAAGAGTAGTAATAATCCTATAAATGCAGTAATATTCTAAATGCGAATGTTTGTACGTTTAGAGATACCCAAACATACAAACTTTGGCACTAACTAACATCTAAACTATTCTAAACATTCAAATGTTTAGAATCTAAACACTTTTGAATGTTTGGATTGGTCGTCCAAAAAACTTACGCCGTAGGCATAAGTTGATAGTCTGTAGTAAGTACCTATTTGTAGTGACTGTCCTACGAATGGACAACATTGTTGTCACCCTAATGAAAGAGATGGAAAATATCGTTGACGTCATTCAAGGTTATTTTTTCGTTCTTCAAGCCCCAAAAGGTGACGCAATGTCCAGAGTCATATATAAGGTTCTTGTTGTAAACAAATAAGTTATAGTTAATATTTCTTCTATTTTATTCATTTAATCCAGTTGTGACGGTTCTAGCCTACCTTCTTAATTTGCCGCAATAATTTTTGAGGTGGTAAAATTATAATAAAAATGCTTACCAGTGGAAACTAGGGCATGGAACCGATTTTAACCGATTCCAAAATAACCGGGAAAAACCGATTCTTTTTTGTCCTGTGAGAATCGATTCTTAAATTAGTAAGAATCGATTTTCGATTCTTTTCGATTCTCGTTAAAAAAAATCAAATACCCAATCTTACTACTTAGATGGCTTTAGTTGTGATGGCGCGCACAAATAATCGAATAAACAATCATAATAACATCTGATTAGACCGTATGGTATAAGATTTCTTTGCCTGCTCACTATTGGACGATCGAAAAAAAATCCTTTTTTATTGTTCCTAATCGTTAATTCCTGTGCAATTTATTGTCTTGTCACTTTATTTAGATGTGTTTCTGCTTCTGCTTGGGCAAAAATTATTTCGTATGTATATCTGTTTTCTGCTACAGGTCGCATTTCTCAACCTATTCTCGTGAAATTTTGTGAGCAGGGGCCGTACCGGCTAACGAATCGAGCTTCGGAAAATTTGCCGAGTTTCAAATTAAAAAAGATAAATTGAAGTAAGGAATTTCGTATTGTACTATTTGTTGAAGTTATTTGGAAGATATGGATGTTTGTGTGACCTCATGAAATAGGGTTCGCCATTTTGGCCCAATTGGAGCTCGATTTATCTGTTTTAATTTGAAACCCGGCAGACTTTTTACCGACTTCAAAAGGACGGAGGTACTCAATTCGACCCGTTTTTTTTTTTTTTTTTTTTTTTGTTTTTTGTATGTACACCGATTACTCGAAGACGGCTGAACCGATTGAAATGATTCAAACGTTATTAGATTAGGTAAACTTTCAAGTTGGTCCCATTTTTTAAAATTTTGAAATCGGTTCAGTACTTTTCAAGTAATCTTGAAAAAAGCACGAAAATGGAATGATTTCTGTGTGAACTACCTCGATGATCAGTCGTATAACTTCTTTGTTTATGAACTGAATAAGATAATTATTTTTTTGTTTGAAAAGGGATATCTTAAGTGTAGTTCTTTAACCGACTTAAAAAAGGAGATTCGTAGTTTGACCCGCATGTATGTATGTTTCTCCGCGTTTAACTCACGTTTGGCTGAGCCGATTTTTCTACCTAAATAATATACCTACACTACCTAATAGAAAAGGTACTTACACTAAAACTTAAAAAATAAAAAATTGTTTAAAAAAACAAAAAACCGACTTCAAAAAACCTACCTCTAAAAAGCAAGAAATAATATTCGTAATAATAAAAACACGTCTATTGAAGTCGGGTGGGGCTTTTAGAATAAAAAAAAAAGGAATTTGTACTCCAGCCCCACCCGACTTCAATAGACGTGTTTTTATTATTACGAATATTATTTCTTGCTTTTTAGAGGTAGGTTTTTTGAAGTCGGTTTTTTGTTTTTTTAAACAATTTTTTTCGAAGCTCGATTCGTTAGCCGGTACGGCCCCAGGTTCGAAAATTATATAGAATTTATTTGTCGAGCCAGTTTTTTAATTTTTTTCAAAATGGCGGAGATATGTTATAAAAATCATGTTTCAGTCCGGCTTTCCAGCGCTGTCTGCTCTCCTCTACAGGTCGCATTTCTCAACCGATTCTCGTGAAATTTTGCAAACGGGTTCATAAATGATGTAGTTATGTTGTTCACGCTAGTTTTTTGAAATTTTTCATATTGGTGGAGATATGTTAAAAAAAAATATTTCAGTCCGGTTTTCCAGCGCTGTCTGTTCTCATCTACAAGTCGTATTTCTCAACCGATTCTCGTGAAATTTTGTGAGCATATTTGAAAATGATATAGATTTTTTTTTCACGCCACTTTTTTTAAAATTTTCAAAATGGCGGAGATACAGAGATATAGAAAAACTTATTTTAGTCCTAGTCCGGCTTTCCAGCGCTGTCTGTTCTTCTTTACAGGTCGCATTTCTTAGCCAATCCCGGTGAAATTTTGTGTGGAGGTTTGATAAATATCTAGATTTTTTGTCGAGAGTCGAGACAGTTTTTAAAATTTATTAAAATGACAGAGATAAATAAAATAAAAAAAAATTCATTCGGGCTTTCCGGCAGTTTGTTCTCCTCTACAGGTCGCATTTCTCAACCGATTCTAGTGAAATTTTGTAAGCAGGTTCAATAATTATCTAAAAATGTTTAGTCAAGCCAGTTTTTCCAAATTTATCTAAAAAAATATTCACCCATTTCGAAAAATTATCTAAATTAGAAGCACCATCTAGCTGCGAATACTCCAAATAACATACCTAACAGCACGTAATGTGTTCTTTGGAAACCTCATGGCAACATTTTATTTTTGAACAATTTGAGCCACTTTTTACAGCTCACGGAGTTTATTGTAAGAGAAGACTAGAAGAAATGAAACAGTACTACTAATACACGGTAGGAGTCCTACTCCTTCCTATCCTACTATAGATCTAGTGATAATTAATTTGCTTTTTCTTTATGTTTTCGTGTTTTATATTAAGTAAATAATTTGATTTTGATAAAAAAATAATAAAATAAATGCGTTTTTTCTTTACTTAACATGAAGCAAAATTGTAAACAAAAAAAACAAAAAAGAATCGAAAAGAATCGAAAAAAACCGGGTACCCGATTCTGACCAAGGAATCGGAATCGAAATTTTCGATTCTTCAAAGAGGTCCGATTCTGCATGCCCTAGTGGAAACTCTGCTGAAAAACTTTGTAAAAACTGACACGCCCAATCTACCCAAATTGCGAAATGTATTGTATGTATTGTGTCTATTTTGGATGTAGGCTACATGGATGAAATTGTAACGATTGCTTGTGGACTGATAAATTTGCAGGATAACATAATAAACATTGTGAAAATATGTGCATACTTTATTTCTATTTACAAACATTTAATAGTAGGGATGTGGAAAAAATTACGAGATAAGTTCATCGATATTTTTCGGGCGATATTAAATACTCTGATATATCGTTAGATGTTTTTACAATAATTTTTCCAAAACATTTTTTTGATAATTACGTATGGATTCTAATAGTCGACACTATTTTGTCACTGGAGCATTTTGATTTTTTCCAACTTTGAGTCTTAAAAATCATCGTAAAATACGTCAAATCGAGCCAAAATTTCGCGTAGGGGTTTATTTTGCTATTTTTTATGTTTTACAATACCTTAAAATTAGAATCCATTACTTAGTCATCGTCCCATTTCATCCCATTTTTTCTGAGAAATATTACCTATATCGATAGTTTTTCACTTCCACCTTCCACCATCCCTAATGCCAAGTTCATTGTCAAAATTGTCTTTGCACTTTTTTCTTTTTTTTATTATGGCTGGGAGATCTGTATGTGATGACGTCATATGAAGGTCATTTGAAGGTTAAAGCTTTTTATTGAATATTATAAATATCTTTAAAAATATAGACTTATTTTTAAATTTAATTAGTAGACACTGTACCGAAAGCTTATTCCTCGAAATGGTTTTGAGATTTCCAGTCATGTTCAAAAAGTTATCAAAGCCAATTGCCATTTCGGCCGAGGCATATATAGTGCTTTTCTTAAAAAAATGCAAGGAAATAAAAAAACCGGCCAAGTGCATGTCGGGCCACGCGCCATAGGGTTCCGTAGTTACCTTATACCATACCATATTTAATACCACCTATCATTTTTCGTCTGCAAAAATAACTTTGTTTTTCATAGTGTTGGTATGAATGACAAAGTTATATTTGCGGTTTTGGAAAATGTGCTATATCTCGAAAACTAATTACTACATCTCGTTCAAACCAATTTTGGTTGAAAGTGTTTATTAAGATCTACATAATATATATTTTTTTTAGATTTTTCACTCTCTTATTTCAAAAGTTAAAGGAGGGGGGACACACATTTTACCACTTTGGCGGTGAATATCTTTCAAACGGTTGACTTTGAGAAAAAGTTGTCTTAGGAACCTTAATGTCATTTTAAAAGACCTATCTATAAACACCCAACACGTGTTGGTTTGAAGAAAAAAATTTTTTTCAGTTTCAGTTCCATGTATGGAGAGCCCCCCCTTAATCTTTTATTTTTCTTATTTTTGTATTAAATTCGTTAAGCGGTTAACAGAATACATCTACCTACCAAGTTTCAACTGTGTAGTCTTAATACTTTCGGAATAAAGTGGCTGTGACATACGGACAGACAGACAGACAGACAGACAGACAGACAGACATGACGAATCTATAAGGGTTCCGTTTTTTGCCATTTAGGCTACGGAACCCTAAAAAAGGGCCTTTTACATAATAAATTTAATTAATATTAAAAGTTATATTGCTCATGTTAGGACAATTATTGAACGAAAATGTTATCGATTTTCGCTTCGCCTTTGTCGCTAAATATATATCATCTGGGGCTTCGAGTAGAAACTGCTTAATGTTTCCAGTCAAAATCTTCGATTTTTTGTTCCTAAACCCAGACGATTGTCGTTTTAGAAAAGTTGATAAATTTCCATAGTTCTTCAAGTCAATGCCGTTTTTAATATGAACTGTACATTTCAGCATAGAATAAATCGCCCATAATGTAGACGGCTTTTTAGTTTTAGCAATTTCATTGAAATACGCTAAAAACACTGTTTCGGAGAACAATTTTGTATTTTTCTCATTTTTCCAGAACATGAAATTTTCATATCCTTTCATATATTTTACTCTTGATTTCGCTGGAAGCAGGTTTTCCATCGCTAATTTAGCTTTCGATCTTCAATCTGGTGGAGTGCAGTCAATGTTCATTTCATTTTCACTTTCAGAATCATCGGAACTCATTTTAATTATTTTTATTAACAAAATAGCAACGAACTCCGCTTTACCGCCAATTTTTATTTTATTTTACAGTTTGTGCCGAAAGGTAAACGCATCTGTGGCTATACAGCCACGAGAACGCAATGTGTACGATAGATGAAAGAGTTCTAAATTCAAACAGCACACCGTTTCATACAACATTGCCGGCGCGCTCTTCGTTCCAAATTCAAAGAACGCGCCGGGAAGTGATTTGTTTTTTCAGTCTACGTAAATATGATACTTCGCGTGTTCTTTGTTCAAAAGTAATGACAATATTTCCGCGCATGTTTAAGAAAAAATATTTATGTTTTTTCTTGAACGTAAAAAAGTATTTATCTCAAAAGTGACTCCTTTTTCTTTAACAGAAATGACCACTTAATTCGTTTTAACTTAGCCGATATAATAAACTAGCTTCTGCCCGCGACTTCGTTCGCGTGGATGTTAGAGAAAATCCTTAGAGAACCTTCAACCAGGATCTGACCAGTCATTTTTACGTTTCCGGTTCTGGTTCCCGTTCCCCTTCTGTTCCCGTCCGTTCCCGTCCCTTTCCTGTACTGTTCTCGTACCCCTTCCGTTGCCATTCCCGTTCCCGTCCCGTTACCGTCCGGTTCTCGTTCTCGTTCCCGTACCGTTCTCGTCCCGTTCCGTTCCCGTTTCATTCCCATTTCATTCCCGTTCCGTTCCCGTTCCCATCCCGTTCCCGTTCCGTTCCCATTCCGTCCCGTTCCGTTCTTGTTCCCGTTCCGTACCCATCCCGTACCCCTTCCGGTTCCCGTTCCCGTCCCGTCCCGTCCTGTCTCGTCCCGTTCCCGTTCCCGTTACCGTCCGGTTCCCGTTCCCGTTCCCGCCCCGTCTAATTCCTGTTTCCGTTCCCATCCCGTTCTCGTCCCGTTCCCATTCCGTTCCGTTCCCGATTCTTTCCCCTCCGTTCCCGTGCCGTTCCTTTACCGTTCCCGTCCCGTTTTCGTTCCCGTTCCGTTCCTGTATCGTTCCCGTTTCGTTACGGTTTTGTTCCCGTTTCGTTCCCGTTCCATTCCGTTAGCGTCCCTTTCCGTTCCCGTTTCGTTCCCGTTCGCGTCCCGTTCCCGTCCCATACTCCTTCCGTTCCTTTTCCCGGTACCGTTCCCATCCTGTTCCTGTCCCTTTCTCTTTTCCGTTCCGTTCCCGTTTCGTTCCCGTTCCCTTTCAGTTCCCGTTTCATTCCCGTTCCGTTTCCGTTCCGGCCCGTTCCGTTCCCGTCCCGTTCTCGTCCTGTTCCCGTTCCCGTTCTTGTTCCCGTGCCCGTGCCCGTGCCTGTTCGCGTTCCCGTTACCTGGATGTGCATGTCCAGTTACAGGTCCATGATGTGTCATGTCCACCGTGTTGGATTTCAAAATAAATGTCATTTTCGAAATCACCATTCCATGAAACCTCAAGAACGACATCCACATCGATTTTCATGTTTACTTACCCCATTTACACCCTAAGGGATGATTTTCAAAATAACAAAATATGTGTTTGCCTATTTATTTTTAGACATGCTCCTACGAATTTTAAAGTTGTAATGTCTATTTTGAGAGGAGCTCGGTGGCGCAGTGGTTTAGCGCCTGGCCCAGCGATTGCGTAAGTTAAGCAACGTTCGCAAGGGTCGGTCATGGGATGGGTGACCAAAAAATTGTAATATCGCGAACTCCTCCGTGCTTCAGAAGGCACGTTAAGCCGTTGGTCCCGGCTGCATTTGCAGTCGTTAATACCCACCAATCCGCATTGGGCCCGCGTGGTGGGTTATGGCCCGTCCTCCTTATCCACCCATAAGGAAGGCCTGTGCCCCAGCAGTGGGGACATCAGAAATGGCTGATGGACAATGTCTATTTTATATTCTTTTTCCATACATTTGAACCTCATTTTCACCCCTTTAGGGGTTAAATCATGTCCACCGTGTTGGTCTTCAAAATAAATCTCATTTTCGTAATCACCATTCCATAAAACCTCAAGAACGACCTCCACATCGATTTTTATGTTTACTCACTCCATTTACCCCCTAAGGGGTTGATTTTCAAAATCACAAAATATATGTTTGCTTATTTATTTTTAGACGTGCTCCTACGAAGTTTAAAGTTATAATGGCCATTTAATATTTTTTTCCATACAAAATTTTCACCCCATTTTCACCCCTTGAGGGTTAAATCATGTCCACCGTGATGGACTTCAAAATAAATGTCATTTTTACAATCGTCATCCCAGAAAACCCCAATAACGACATCCGTATCTAATTTTAGGTTTACTCACCCCATTTACCCCCTAAGGGGTTTATTTTCAAAATCACAAAATATGTTTGCTTATTTATTTTTAGACGTGCTCCTACGAAGTTTAAAGTTGTAATATCCATTTAATATTATTTTTCCATACAAAATTTGAACCCTATTTTCACCCCTTTAGGGGTCAAATCATGTCCACCGTGTTGGACTTCAAAATAAATGTCATTTTTGCAATCGTCATCCCAGAAAACCCCAATAACGACATCCATATCTATGTTTATGTTTACTTACCCCATTTACCCTCTAAGGGGTTGATTTTCAAAATTACCAAATATATGTTTGCCAATTTATTTTTAGACGCGCTCCTACGAAATTTAAAGTTGTAATGTCTATTTTATATTCTTTTTCCATACAAAATTTGAAACCCATTTTCACCCCTTTAGGGGGTTAAATCATGTCCACCGTGTTGGACTTCAAAATAAATGTCATTTTCGCAATAGTCATACCAGAAAACCTCGATAACGACATCCATCTCTATTTTTAGGTTTATTTAGACATTTCACCCCTATTTCATCGCCATAGGGGTTGAAGTACTAACAATATCAATATACGTTGCGTTAGATTTTCTTCCATAAGCCTTTACTATAAATTAAGTGATTTTTACTTCGAAAATGAAGGTTTTTTTCTATACACAACTTCATACCCCTTTTCACCCCTTCGGGGGTAGAATTTTGAAAGACGCTGAGACCCGTATTTATTAATTTTCAATCTTCAGCCTAAACACAAAATTTGAAAATCCTAGCTTCAAAACTGAGGGACTTTCATACAAACTTTCATCCCTTATTTCACCCCCTTAGGGATGGAATTTTCAAAAATCCTCCTTAGTGGATGCCTACACTGTATGAGGTATCTGTGTGCAAAATTTCAAGTCTCTAGGTCCAGCGGTTTGGGCTGTGCGTTGATAGATCAGTCAGTCAGTCAGTCAGTCAGTCAGTCAGTCATTCAGTTTACGATTTTATATATTAAGATAACAGGTAACTTGCTAAATTTCGGCAAAATTTAAAAAAATAATGCGACTGGCACTTTGTCGTGAAACTTTAAGATAATAGTATAGTGCTTTATACGAAACGGGCCTAAGTTTAAAATTTTGAAGTTCTTTTAATAAATTAAACAATAGAAATTAATGGTTTGTGGAAAATTGCAGTAGAAATTTATTTCTAATCTAATTTTAAATATTAAGTCATTTAAAATTAGATATATTGTTTGCCACAAAATAAAAGCTAAAGGTTATCTTGCGTAGGGCAGTTTTTGCAGCTTTGAGGTTATCGCTAGGAGTAGTTCAAGACTTGCAAGTCGCGAAAACAATTGCTGAACACAATGGGGATGTCCGGAAAATCAAATTGGCTGAATATTTTTTTATAGGTAAGAATAAAATAAGCTCCCTTAGTAATTGAAAAACGTTTAAGAATTTTCGGTTGCGTGAAATAATTGAAGCCTCTTCGACTTCACAAATTTACGAAAGTAACAGCAGAATGGAGATAATATTTTTGCCAAAACCACAAGTATCCAAGAAAATACATTTGGGTTGAATTTTTTTAATACCAAGTTGTGGTTGTGGCAGTTGGTGTCAAAATTCAAAAATTCAAATTCAAAATTCAAAAATAATTTATTCAGTCTAGGCTGTTACAAGCACTTGTGAATGTCATAGAAGCTACGCCATCGGTTCGCAAACCCTAAGCGGGAGACCTTGTAACGAGAAGAACCGGCAAGAAACTCGTCAAGGGCTGCTTTTTTCTCCCTGTAAATTTCATACAGAGTCGTCAACATTGAAAAATGAGCTCCACATTTAAAGTAAGGTCATTTTCCACAATAATTATCAAAAGTTCACAAACAATGGGTAGGTAGGTTAAAATTAAATATCTACTACATTCAGATAGGTAATTGTGAGAGTTATTAACTTTCAACAAGTTGAGAAATCACTCTGTGTGCTACTCGAACCAAAAAACACCTGCTACAAGACATAAAAAATAAAAACGCAATTCTTACAATTCAATATGCGTTAAGATAGGTACTCAGAAGCAGACCCATTCCCACTGGCAGCACCCGTTCACGAGCATGACGCATGGACCAGCCATCGCTTCGCTCAACCATATTTGAGGGAACATAACGACCCGCCCCACACGACACCACCCCAGAAATGATTAAAGAGAGCATGACATACTAAAGCTACCCGCATTAAGGCGTCGTCGAGTCAAAAAGCTTACAATACATTTTAAGTAGGTAGGACAATTCTCTCGATTTTCACATAGAATAGAAAGCTTTACGACCAAGCTGTTTTATCAATTAAGCAATCTTTAACGGTATAGTATCCTTTTTCGAGAAGACAATTTTTTACACGAGTCTTAAAGTTTTCAAATGGTAAATCCAAAATATTACTTGGAATTTTATTATAAAACTTTATACCAAGACCTATGAAAGAACCACGGACTTTTCTAATCTATACTGAGGCATTACAATTTTGTCTTTATTTCTGGTGTTCTAATTGTGTCAATCACTATGTTTTGTATATAAATTATTATTGCGACGCACGAAAAGTATGCAGTTTAATATAAATTGAGATGCTGCTGTCAATATACCGATCTCTTTGAATCTATCCCTAAGAGATGATCTAGAACTTAGTTGATAAATAGCTCTTATTGCTCGTTTTTGTAAAACAAAAATAGTATTTATATCGGCAGCTTTCCCCCACAAAAGAATACAGTATGACATAATGCTATGAAAATAGCTGAAATACACTAATCTGGAAGTTTCTACATCTGTTAACTGTCTAACTTTTCTAATAGCATAGGCAGCAGAGCTGAGCTTGCCAGCCAGAGCTGCGATATGTATATTCCATTGAAGTTTACCGACAAGAGTAACACCCAAGGAAACTGTTAAATCGAGCAAATCTAATTTCTCATTTTTCATTACAATTTCAGTGGGATTCGCCTGTACATTAGGTAAAGTTAGTTTAACACATTTGGTTTTCTTAGCATTAACTGGAGATTATTTACATCAAACCAAGTAAGAACCTGCGAGAGTGCTTTGTTCACATCGTCAAAATCAGTTTTATTCCTGACAACTTTGAATATTAAAGAAGTATCATCGAACAAAACAATATCACAGAACCTCTCTGCAAAAAAGGGTAGATCATTTATATATATTAAAAATAAGAAAGGGCCCAAAATGGAGCCTTGCGGAACGCCCATTTTTACATGAGAACTTGTCCTTGAGAGTCCTTGATACGACAGTATTAATTTTTGGGCATTATTTTTTACACCGTAATGATTTAGCTTCAACAGCAGCGTCCAGTGGTCCACGCAATCAAAAGCCTTGGACAGGTCGCAGAAAATGCCAAGGGCATTCTGAGACCCCTCCCAAGCCTCAAAGACATGCTTCAAAAGCGCAACCCCAGCATCAGTTGTGGAACTAGTAAAGCCAAATTGTTTGTTGTGCAGAAGTTTATTTACATTAAAATGACCTAATAATTACTCAAGTATTATTTTTCAAAAATCTTGCTTATGGCAGGTAATATCGATATTGGTCTGTAATTGCTAGGGTCTTCTTTATCTCCTGATTTAAACAATGGTATTACCTTGCCAAACTTCATAAGATCAGGAAATATTCCTTAATCAATACACCGATTACAAATGCCAGCAAGATAAGAGGCAATAGTATGCACAATATTATTAATAACCTTAATTGATATGCCCATAAATCAGTGGAGCTCTTCATTTTTAGAGAATTGAAAGCTTTAATTATATCTAAAGCATCTATACATTTAAAATTAAACAATGAATCACTTTCAGCCACATGTCCCTTTAGCATAGATACAGCAGCCGCTGGTGAGGAATCCAAATTTGATGTAGTTTCTACTGGTATGTTTACAAAGAACTTATCAAAAATATTAGCAATTTCTTTATCTGATTTTTTTAATTCATTATTAATATTAAGCGTTAGGTTATTTTCCCGTGCTTTAGTTTTATCAGTTTCACGATTAATGATATCCCAGGTTGTTTTAGTTTTGTTACTCGAGTTTTTAATTTGCTTTTTAATGCAGTGAAACTTTGCAACTGCTCATAGTATTTTGAAAGTCTTCGAGTATTTTTTAACATGTTCTAAGAAACCTGGGCTTTGGTAAGTTTCTCTAAGCTTATAAAGTTCATAAAATCTGTTTCTACTTTTATAAAAACCTGTCGTAGCCCAATCGCAGAACCGTAACTTCTGAGTACATTTAATAGTTTTGATTTTAAATGATTTATCAAACTCATTAGTTACCAAATGAAAGAGGTTCCCGGTTCACAAAGGTATAAGTAATCTCCATTCTGCTGTTATTTTTTTATTTTAACACTACCTAAAATTCTAAATCTTTTATATTATTATTGAGGGAGTTTATGGTTTATTCCTACCTATAAAAAATATCTAGCCAATTTGATTTTTTCGGATATTCTCCATTAGTTGCTTTTATATTCCGGTTGTAGGAGGACGTGCATTCTACCCTGTGTCGGTTTATCTTGCGTACCTAGGTATGAGATTAGAGGCAGAAAAAACTCAATGTTGGAAAAAACCCGGAAAAAATTACGGAAAAATATTTGGTTTTAGGTGAAAATGGTTTGCAACAACTCATGGTAGAACGAGACACTGATGTTAAGTGTCGAATAGGCAAGGGCACTGCAACCGGTTACCTTAATCGATGAGAAAATGGCACTTAACCTTTTAACTGCCAGAACACAACAATTTTAAATGACGTCAGACTTAGGTAAAATTATAATAGCTAGCCAGGCGAAATTGTAATAACCCTTACCACCAACCAAACCGAGAACAATTGTACCTCCTTCCTAAGAATGGAACCCAGGAAACCTGCGTCTAAACGGGTGGGTGAACAGCTGGACGACAGAAGTGCCAACTTTAACTCTGATGTCGGCTCCTCATGTTGGTCCAAACCTTGGCCAATGTATCGTTCATTGATGCTTTTGATTGATGCATTTGTTCATAGATGCTTATCTGTTTCAAGCATTTCTTACCAATCCGGCAACGTACGATTAATTTGCCAACATTGTGGCAAACTTGTGGAGTCGTCATACACTGCCTCTGAGCTCTGGGTCCCGTTGTGTAAATAAAACAAAATCAAAACTTGTAATCAATTATATAATTTCACAATAATAATTTAACTATGTAAAAGCAGATAATTAGATAACAATATTCGAACTGTTGTTATAGCGCAAGGTTAACTGGATATGGAAACATCTGAAACAAAGCAGTTGTTAATTTGATTACATTAATTATAGTGACTGTTGGGGCACAGAATATACTTATACTGTATTGGAGCTTGCGGCCTTGGAATACCATGATTGCGCCACCAGGTTTCAGACAAAGTTCGGGGGAGCGGAGTGAGCCCCTCGACGAGACTACGCGTTTGCCCGTTTATATGAACACTACATATTTTGCTCTTGGGGGCTCTAGGGTTACTCCGGGGGGCGCTAGTGCTACTCCAGGGGGTGCTAGAGCTACTCCAGGGGGTGCTAGGATTACTCCGGGGGGTGCTAGGGCTACTCCGGGGAAACACACAAAATCAAATCACTCGTTGAAAATTAGGAAATCTGACGATATGAAGTATTATTCAATATTCTGTTCGGTTATTGTGTTTGTTTCTTTTTTTCAGTCTACATTTATTTTTGTGATGCAAAATTCTACGTCAGTATATCACATCAAAATTTTCATAAGATCGTGAACTCGCCTCGCCTTAAAAATTAACCGTGAATGTGTGAAATCAGCATCTTTTAGCCTATTACACAGCTCTAAAACAGTTCGTTTTTTCTACGTACACTCGCGTACCCATTCCCCCCCCCCCCCTCCAGCGGGAATGTTACTGATATAATAACTTAGTTAAGGCTTTCGTGGGTAACGGTAATCCCGACCGGTATTTTGTATGGCATCGCCGCCCACCGCCTCTAGTAGCGGTAAAGTTCCGCTATGGTTTGAGCAGCGCGTTATCCGCATATTCATCGGGATATCGTTACCGCCACCGGTACAGGATACCGGTCAGATTTGAGTAGGCCTTTACTAATAAATGGTCTCGGTAAACGTTCAAACTGTTCGTCAAATATTTAACAATGTTTCCATCAGGTATTTTCCCCTAAATTTAGAGATTTATGCAAATTTATAGGATTATTAGGGGAAAAATGTGTTTTATTCCGAATTAGAATTAATGTGTGTGGGAAAATCTTTCACAGTTCACAAAACCCTTCAACTATGTCATTGTGTCAACTTAAATTAGATTTTTTTTTTGTTTTTTTCTTAATTCTGTAATGATCAATATTTTATTACTACATTCTTCTTTTTATCAGTGGTCGCTCAAATATGCAACTAAGTGAATGTAAAATGATTACCTACAGGACAGCAGACTACGCCTAGTGTAGGGATCATTGCAAATATTATTTGAAATGACCTCATTCAATGTTAATGTAACTTTATTAATCGTAAGCTTATCAACTGACTCTTTTTGTTAACCGATTTAAACAACTCATAAAATTATACAGAGATTCGGCTAGTAATTTTTTCTATCATCCTTTAAACATATCAATTATTTAGCTTGCCATCGCACGAGTTTTTACGAATTTTCAGGCATTGCTTCTTTGTTTATAAACCTATTTAGATGATTCCTTTTTGTTTGAAAGGTATATCTCAAGAGTGGTTACATTTAAATTTCATAGGTATTGGTCCTTAAACTTCGAAGTTACACAAGGGAACTCCTCAAAGACAAAAAGGATATGTAAAGTGATTTAGATATGAGTAGGTTTATGATAATCCAAAACAAAGCAAACCATGGTCTGCGACGTGACGTTTTGGACTAGACTTGGACTACGAAGGTACAACGGAACTCCTTAAAAACAAACAGCGTGAGTTTAGAAGTTGAGTTGTATGCATTTTACCATTGAAAATATTACATAAATTTAAAAAATATTCACATGCTTACATCATCATCATCATATCAGCCGCACGACACCCACTGCTGGGTATAGGCCTCCCCTAAGGATCTCCACGACGATCGGTCCTGCGCTGCCCGCATCCAGTGGCTTCCCGCGACCTTCACCAGATCGTCGGTCCACCTTGTCGGGGGCCTACCCACGGAGCGTCGTCTGGTGCGCGGTCGCCAATCCAGAACCTTTCCGCCCCAACGGCCATCAGTTCTTCTCGCTATGTGTCCTGCCCATTGCCACTTCAGCTGAGCAATCCTTCGAGCGATGTCGGTTACTTTCGTTCTCCTGCGGATCTCCTCGTTTCTGATTCGATCACGCAGGGAAACGCCGAGCATGGCTCTCTCCATTGCACGCTGGCTGACCTTGCTTACATACTTACCAGTTAAAAGTTGAAAATAAAAAAGGCTTTCAAAAAAAGAATACCTCCTTCAAAAAACCTGAAAATAAAAACAAAAACGGCCTCAAAATTATCTCTAAAAAGAAGGAAATAATATTCAAATCATTAGTTACGCATATCAATATTAATAAAAAGTCTGTTGAAGCCGGGTGGGGCTAGAGAACAACTTCTTTTTAGGGTTCCGTAGCCTAAATGGCAAAAACGAAACCCTTATAGAATCGTCATGTCTGTCTGTCTGTCCGTCCGTATGTCACAGCCACTTTATTCCGAAAGCATTAGAATGACACAGTTGAAACTTGGTAGGTGGATGTATTCACACAAAAATAAAAAAATAAAGATTAAAGGAGGGCTCCCTACCCCATACATTGTCCAGAAAATTTATTTTTTCTTCAAACCAATACGTGCGGGGTGTCTATAGATAGGTCTTCAAAAATGACATTGAGGTTCTTAAGACAATTTTTATCTCATAGTCAACCATTTGAAAGATATACACCGCCAAACTGGTAAAACGTGTGTCCCCCGCCCCCCCTTTAACTTTTGAGATAAGAGAGTGAAAAATCTAAAAAAATATATATGCTGTAGATCTTAATAAACACTTTCAAAGAAAATTGGTTTGAAAGAGATATAGTAATTAGTTTTTGAGATATAGCACATTTTCCAAAACCGCAAATATAACTTTGTCATTCATACCAACACTGTGAAAAACAAAGTTATTTTTGCAGACGAGAAATGATAATTGTATTAAGTATGGTATAGTATAAGGTAACTACGGAACCCTACGGCGCGTGGCCGGTTTTTTTTTTATTTCTAAATATCCCCAGCCAAAAGTTTTTGTTTTTAGGTTTTTTGAAGGAGGCTTTTGTAAATACTATTCGTACTTTTTTGTTTGTCGTCGCAGTCCTGTCAAAATGGCGCGTTTGTTTGACAAACATGCCCGCAGAATACCGCAAAGGATTAAATTGTTTTACAAACACGTAAAATAAGACAAATAGTTTGAACGTTTACAGGGTTGATTTATATTATTATTTCATAATCATAATCATTTAAGAACTTACTTATACTGTTTTGGCAAGTCCTGTAACTACTGCCAAGATAGCCACTAGTAAATCTCCTATGAAACCAAGAGTTCCTGGAAAGCATAACAAAAAATAAGTTAGCATATGGTCTGCGACGATCTTGTGTGCTTATCTATGTTACAGTAAAAACCCGTTTTTAGTTAAAACACGTTTTCTCTAGTTAAAACTAGTTTGAACTCGTTTCAGCTTGGCCAAAAATGCATTTGTATATCTGTGGCCCTACCATGAGTTGTTGCAAACTGTTTACGTTACAGTAAACTATCGTTTCCTCTCTTTTACTCTTATTGACTGTGAGCAGTATATCCGACAGTTTACTGTAACGTAAACAGTTTGCATCAACTCATGGTAGGGTCACTGTCCCGCTATCCGGCTGTCCGTCTGCTCTTCTCTACAGGTCGCATTTCTCAACCGATTCTTGTAAAATTTTGTCAGCAGGTCCTATAATTATATTCATTTTCTCGGTTAGGTCAGTTTTTCAAAAATTTTCAAAATGGTGGAGTCACAGACATATATATATATCAAAAAATATTCAAAAATGTTACAACGCGAAGTCTGCAGCTCTACAGAGCCACTTGGTCACACGTTTATGTCGTTTATTAATTGAAAAAAAAACCTACTTGATGAGGTAATCTACCTACTTACTTGTAACATAGAAGCATACGTTGTAGCCCAGCCACAAGAAGTGTGCTTTAACTCATGAAATACCGCGGTACACGTTTTTTAGGGTTCCGTACCCAAAGGATAAAAACGGGACCTTATTACTAAGACTCCCCTGTCTGTCTGTCTGTCTGTCACCAGGCTGTATCTCGGCTATATAGACTATATAGCTAGACAGTTGAAATTTTCACAGATGATGTATTTATGTTGCCGCTATAACAACATATACTAAAACAAAATAAAATAAATATTTAAGGGGGGCTCCCATACAACAAACGTGATTTTTTTGCCCTTTCTTGCTCGATATTAATAACGACAACAGGTAGACAGTTGAAATTTTTTACAGATTATGTATTTCTGTTGCCACTGTAACAACAAAATACAAAAAACATAATGAAATAAATATTTAAGGGGGTGCCCATACAACAAACGTGTTTTTTTGCCATTTTTTGGTACGGAACCCTTCGTGCGCGAGTCCGACTCGCACTTGGTCGATTTTTTCTTTTTGGTTGCCATAAATTACGTACCCGTACAATCTACTGTACTGATATAACTACATTTTTAACTACAGGTGGCACCCCTGAGCCAAGTCAGTATTCAGTATTTTATTGCATACCATAAAGTAACTACATAGGTGGTAATTTTATAGAAAGAGAACATTGGACCCAGTAGAGTATAGCAATTGAAGGAGGAGAGGACACCTTATTAAAAAACAAATTACAATTATTAGTATTTCAAAAATACATAGGTTTGAATTGTGTATGGTCACATAAAAGTCACAATAGATATAAGTAGTATGGTATCGTTAAGTATATTAGTATAATATTATTCTATTATTTAAGTTTATATTGAGTAAGTATGTATATCTTTAGGCATTTATTTTATCATTCAACTTGACTTGGCTCAGGGGTGCCACCTGTAGTTAAAACTGTAGTTATATCAGTACAGTAGATTGTACGGGTACGTAATTTATGGTAACCAAAAAGAAAAATCGACCAAGTGCGAGTCGGACTCGCGCACGAAGGGTTCCGTACCAAAAAAACGGCAAAAAAAACACGTTTGTTGTATGGGCACCCCCTTAAATATTTATTTCATTATGTTTTTTGTATTTTGTTGTTATAGCGGCAATAAAAATACATCATCTGTGAAAATTTCAACTGTTCACCTGTTGTCGTTATTAATATCGAGCAAAAAACGGCAAAAAAATCACGTTTGTTGTATGGGAGCCCCCTTAAATAATAATTTTATTCTGTTTTTAGTATTTGTTGTTATAGCGACAATAGAAATACATCATCTGTGAAAATTTCAACTTCCTAGCTATCACGGTTCATGTGATACAGCCTGGTGACAGACAGACAGACAGACGGACAGCTGAGTCTTAGTAATAGGGTCCCGTTTTTACCCTTTGGGTACGGAACCCTTAAAATCGACGGGTTTTTACTGTAACATTTACATCAAAATATAATGTGTGGTTTTCTGACAGTTTAAATAAAAAAAATTGTTCAAAAAACGATACATGGCGTTTTATAAAAGCCGAGCCGAAAAGTGAAACTATAGAAAACCCATTTACACTAAGCAATTTATCGAATGCAATTTTTTGAAAACTTTGATCGAAAATGCTTTATGTACCAATTGCGAGGGCTGAAATTGTAGCGAAGGTAAGCCGTTATACGAAAATCTTATGATCTACAAAGTGGATCGGTGGTGTGGGATGTCTAAAAGGCAAGCCGATGGAAATCGGCTTGTATGGACCCTTCGCTATAAGAATAAATAAAACTGACTGGAACGAACACTCCCGCTCCGAACGGGCTCAAAGTCATGATATTAGCATTAGCCCCATCTTTCACGGCGCGACTGAAAATAAACTGGTTGAAAACTCTAAATCACCAATGAGTTGCTAAACAGTCACAGCACTAGTATTTGCGGTTCGTACACGACGCTACCAATTGCCAACTGGTTTGCAACGCGTCGGCAATGCGTTTGCAACTAATCACTCGCAACTCGCAACCGGCGGGCTGATTATCTAATTAGAAACCACCTAGCGACCGGTTGCAGTTCATAGATGATTGTGATCCATTGCTACTTCTTTTTGGATTAAAAAAAAACATACCCAAGAAAAGTAGCAATGTATGTGGAATGAAACCGGTCGCTAAATAGTTTCTTTTTAGATAATCAGGGTGCCGTCATGCTGGTCGCGCGCAACTAATTGCCAACTGCAACTGGAAACTAAGGTCTATTCATAAAAGAGAATAACGATAGTCGGACGATCTTTTGATCGATTTACTTGATTTTGAACCTTATACATGAGATAATAATGCCAAGGAGTTGGACTGAACATTGTACGTTTATCGCGATACTTTATCGTAATAGGCGCTTTGTGTAGGTTTTTCAACTAAATTTGGTAGCGCCGTGTACGAATCTTTGTCACTAACTAGTTTGCAACTATAGTTTCAAACTGGTTTCGTCAGTTTTGAGTCACGTCGTGTAAGAAAGGGCTTAGCCTATCCGTTAAACAGAACACTCAGTCGGGCTGTCACGCGGCCGGAGTCGCCGCACGCACGTTTGCCTGTTTTTGCGTTCCGTAATATTTCTTTCTCTGAGCGTAAGATCTTATACTCCGACACATAATTCGGTGCAATGATTTGACAGCTCGAACTGTCAGTTAGTAAAATTATGTTGCCACCTCATGTCTACTAGTGCGGAAGAAAGATAATGTTTGATTGGACGATGATGTCGCTCAACATTGCCTCTCTTCTACGTTACCATCAGTCCAAATGGTAACGTGGCGATAGGTTCTGGGGGAAAGCGCAAGTCGTGAAGATCCTCAGGACAAGTCTGATTGTTAACCTGCCCGTGGTGCCGCCTGCTTTTGATCTGGTTCCCTATGAAACAGATGTAACAAATCAACAATCAGGCGCATCCCGTCTTTGCGAATCCTGTCCCTCTCCCACCTACCCCAACCCATCCCAGCACATCCCATCTTACCCCAAACCATCCCATCCTATCCCTTCCTTACCCAATCCAAGGTGTTAAACGTACCGTGCCGAGGGATGCGTGGCCAAGGGGGTGCTTGGTCACAAACGGTGTCTCTTCAGTGAGATGGCAATCCTGAAGTAGTAATTTGGCCTTACCCGAGCAAGCGGGGCTCTGTTCGGGTGGACTTGTTATTTCCCTTGCTACTCGTGGGAACCGCATGGAACCAAAAAAAGTAAAAAAAAATGAAATGTCTCCGGACGAATTTAGACGTCCGGAACCATCTAGCAGTCCAACTGCTTCTATTCCCGATTTGTCGGAATTACTTCTAGAATCCGGGTCGGATTCAGAAGCTGCCTGTCACGGGCCGGCTCCTAAGGACGATGGCGTGAGGCCGATTAAAGCGGACTCATTAACGTCATCGAACTCAGGAGAGACGAACCGGAAGGGGCAACAGCTCTCTGGAGCTGTCTCTCCCGGGACGACTCCTGACGAGGATGACGCGAGGCCGATTAAAACGAACTCAAAAAAGCCATCGACCGTAGAAGCAACGAACCGTAAGGGGCAACAATCCTCTGGAGATGCCTCTCCCGGGACGACTCCTGATGGCGACGACACGGGGCCGAATAACGCGGACTCTAAAACGCCGTCGACATCAGAGAATACGAACCGGAAGAGTAAAAATCTCTCTGGGAGTGCGCGGAAAACCCTTAAGCGGCTCAAGGAAGGAGGTATGGACCCTAGCGAGGCCTACAAGCTCGTCCTTGAGCGGGTTAAGGTAAACGCGGCTTTAAGTGGTGCTATTGCTGCTTCATCTTCGGACCGCAAGGCGTGCAAACGCTTTCGGTCCGAGGATGAATCACCAAAGGACCGTGTCAAAAAGACTTCGCGGGTGGACGCGGACTCGAAATCAAGGACGACTCAACCGTCCTTTGTCGAGCCCTCCGTTGCTCCGATGTCAGTGGACGAACCGTCGACCTCCACATCGGAACCCGTAAAGTCCTTCAAAGACGCCCTTACGAACGTCCGCGTGGGAATCTGTAACAGGGAACCCATGTCGGACGAGCAAGCAGGTCTAGTGAGGCGTGCCATCATCCAAGCTGTCATCAACAAAGGCAGGGATGAGACATGCCCAGGCCTCGTAGGGTGCTCATACAAATCCGGCTGGCTGCAGATCATCCTCAAGGATGAAAGCAGCCGAGCGTGGCTGGAAAAGAAAATGAGCGGCATCAAACCCTGGCCAGAGGCAGAACTCTCACTCATGAGTGAGAGCGAACTCCCCAAAGCTAGGACTGGTGTCGTCTTTATTCCGAAGTCGGAAGTTGAGTCTCCTAAGGACGCAATGGCGCTTCTTGAGACACAAAACGGCCTGAGAACGGACTTGTGGAGGATTCTGCACGTCAATCCAGGAAAGGACGGATTCACACTCGCCCTTTCGATTGACGGTGCATCCATTGAATCCTTGCGCAAGCTGAATTTCAGGCCACAATTTGGGTTTAAAAGCGTTCACATCCGCATCAAAGGGGAAAATACCCCCGCGGGTGCGGATGAGAAGGCTAAAGCAGGGCCTACTCCCTCTGGAGGAAAGAACTTGACTAAGGCAGGATCTGGCTCCACTGAAGCGAACGAACTGCCTAAGGCAGGGCCTGTCTCCAATGGAGCAAAGAACCTGCCGCCCAAATCGGCCCCTAAGGCGGGACCGAAAGCAGTGAACACCCGTGCCTTAGCGAAGCAAAAGCCCGGGAACGCTACTACGAGGAACCGCCCTCAAGGGATCACACCGCCTTAAGGAGCCCATGGCCCCCAACGGTCGGTAGGTGGAAGGCGCCCCAGTGCTGAAGTGGCCAAATCTAATGCCCCTAAGCCTGGGACAAAAGCCACCTAAAACCATATCATCCACCACACATACACATACACATTCGCGCACACAAACACACACACAACGACACAAACACAAAAAAAACACACACAACACACAAGTGGTCCAGATCAATCTGCACCACGCTAGAGCTGCCACGGCAGTTCTAGAAAAACTCTTCAAAGAAGAAAACCTTCACATCGCTCTAATCCAGGAGCCGTGGCTGGGCAACAACAACACGGTATCTGGACTCGGCCCTGCAGGCAAGTTAGTTTGCCATACCGATGGGATCAAACCGAGAGCATGTATCTTATTCAATAAAAATGTTGATTTTCTATGTATTCCAGGACTTTGTACCGATGACCTGGTTGCAGCATTTGTTAATGTCAAGAGCGGAAGTGGACGCCTCATAGTGTGCTCTGCATACCTTGATGGCGATAGGAACGACCCGTCTAAGGAGCTGGCAAAAGTGGTCGAATATGCTAACGAACACAATGCCGAGCTACTGATCGGGTGTGACGCCAACACCCATCACACCAACTGGGGCAGCACTGACATTAACGACAGGGGTGAGTTATTACATGAATTTATCCTCGCAAACTGCTTGCAGATAGTTAATAAAGGGTGCAAACCGACATTTGTAACTAAATCCAGGCAGGAGGTCCTTGATGTAACTTTTTCCACTAACAACCTAGCCAAAAAGGTTAGTGGCTGGCACGTTAGTGACGAACCATCTATGTCAGATCATAGACTTATTAGATTCGCACTAAACACAACCAATATGTGTGAAACAGTCACTTTTAGGGATGCAAAAGCCGCAGACTGGAGTTTGTACAGACAAAAACTACAGGAAAGGCTTCAGGACCTTCCTAAAAGTATACGTTCCCTTGAGATACTGGAATATGCTGTTGACCAAGTCACTGAAGCCATTACAACCTCTTACGAGGAGAGCTGTCCTCTTAAGACCTTGAGGAACAGCCGCATACCATGGTGGAACAAACAGCTCAGTGGACTAAGGGAAGATGCACGTAGGCTGTTCAACAAGGCTAAATCGACCGGTAATTGGGATCGGTATGCAAAAGCCTTGACAGACTACAACAGGGAAATACGAAAGGCGAGGCGACTCTCGTGGAGAAAGTTCTGTGAGGGCATCATTGGTGCACCCCAAGGAGCCAGAATCCATAAAGTTTTGGCCAAATCGCCTTCGAAACAACTGGGACTATTAAAGAAACCAGATGGGACTTTCACTGAAACAGCGAAAGAAACCATAGAACTCTTGGCGTCAACGCACTTTCCTGGGTCAGTGCCAGACGCCGATGGGATGAATGTTCCTCAAAACCGCCTCGCCAGGCCTAACAATGAGGACTGGAGAAGAGCAGCAAGGAACTTCAGACCAAACAAAGTCGAATGGGCCATTGACTCGTTCAAGCCATTCAAATCAGCTGGGGAGGATGATATTTTTCCAGCTCTCTTACAGCAGGGAAAGAAAATCCTCATCCCCATCTTAGTAAAAATCTTCAGGGCAAGTTATGCCTGGGGATATATACCAAGCAAATGGACTTCAGTAAAAGTCCGCTTTATTCCAAAGGCTGGAAAGAAGGACTTTTCACAGCCAAAATCCTTCAGACCCATAAGCCTCACCTCGTTCCTACTCAAGAGTATGGAAAAGGTCATTGACGTGTATTTAAGGGACGAGCCACTGCGTGAACGCCCCCTACATACAAAGCAACACGCTTATAGTAAAGGAAAGTCCACAGAAACTGCTCTGCTAGAACTAACAGACAGGATCGAAAGGGCCCTAGAAGATAAACAGATAGCCTTATGCGCTTTTCTCGATATTGAAGGAGCCTTCGATAACGTCACTATCGAAACCCTTTCTAGGGGAATGAGTGACAAGAACATTGACAGCACAACCATCCGCTGGATCGAAAGCATGCTCCTTCATAGAACTGTAAACGTTAGTTTACACGGAACTACTAGAGGCTTCAAGATAACTAGGGGATGCCCACAGGGAGGCGTATTATCGCCCCTTTTGTGGTCACTTGTTGTCGATCAATTACTGATTGAAGCCTCTAAAAAGGACCTGGACATACAGGGCTATGCTGACGATGTGGTAGCCTGTGTAATAGGCCCCTGTCAGAGCACTGTATCATCCATACTCCAAAGGTCTCTCAATGTCATCAATAAGTGGTGCACTGAGAACAGTTTGTCGGTAAACCCGAACAAAACAACAATAGTACCTTTTACTAGGAAGCGTAAGTTGGACAAACTTAAAGCGCCTACTATAAAGGGGACTCCCATTCCATTTTCTACGGAAGCCAAATACTTGGGCGTTACAATCGACCAAAAGCTGACGTGGAATACACACATAGATAATGTGATCCAAAAGGCCAAAATTGCCTTAGGAACCTGCTGTCGTTTAGCGGGTGCAAAGTGGAGCCTTAACCCCAAAATTGCCCTGTGGATGTATACTGCCATAGTCAGGCCGATGATAACGTATGGTGGAAAAAAACAACTCAAACGACAGTCATAAACATAACTAGCTTGCAAAGATTAGCGTGCCTTATGGCAACGGGGGCCATGTCTACAACACCAGGAGCAGCACTAAATGCTCTGCTTAACCTACCGCCACTTCACCTGTTTATTGTGAAGGAGGCGAAAGCAGGGATCTATAGAGTGGGCAACACCGGTAAAGTAGGTTGGCACTCTCAAGCAGTGAGATCTTTACATGAATCAGTGCTTGAACTCAAACCACTTGCAATGACATCTGATGTCATGCTTCCACTCTGTAATTTCACTAGAAATTACTCTGTGGAACTACCTAGCAGAGAGATGTGGTCTGATGACCAAAGCTCCTGTAAGGCTGGAAGCTTAGTCTGGTTCACGGACGGCTCCAAAATGGGTCTTGATGTAGGATGTGGTATACATGGCGTGAGACCAAGAGTCAACCTCAGTGTTAACCTTGGTAAGTACGCCACAATTTTCCAGGCAGAAGTCTATGCCATCATAGAATGTGCAGAAATTAACCGCCAACGAAACTACACAAATCAGACCATCTATATCTTTTCAGATAGCCAAGCAGCACTTAAAGCCATAAACTCGAACGTAATACGATCGAAACTGGTAAAAGACTGCGTAGACAAACTGAATGAACTGGGACAAAAGAATAAAATTATTCTGAAATGGGTACCAGGGCATTCAGGCATAATCGGCAATGAAAAAGCCGACGAGCTTGCTAAAACTGGGGCGCGAGACCAACAGATCGGCCCAGAACCTTTCTGTGGTATTTCAAAAAACCAGGCTATGCAACTTCTTAAAGATAACCTTTTGGACGAGTCAAATAAATTCTGGCTAAAACAGCCAGGATTTAGACATGCCAAATCTTTGGTGGAAGGCTACTCGCAAAGACGGACGAATGAACTTATACAGTTCAGTAGATCGAACGCCAGCGCGACTGTTAGAGCTTTAACCGGACACTGCAAACTAAACAGACACCTATTTCATATGAAATTGAGTGATACTGAGGTCTGCAGATATTGTAATGAGGAGCAGGAAACGCCCAAGCACCTCTTATGTGACTGTGGACCCCTAATCCACAAGCGTAGTATCCATCTGGGGCGACACGTAATCGACCCGGAGGAAATAAAAACTCTGAAAACCAGGAAGATACTAGACTTCTTGGAAGCCGCTGGGCTTAAAGAGTTACTATAAATAGGTGGCGAGTTACAATAGATCTTTTAGGTCGCAGTGACTACAGCTTTATCTGAGCTGCATAGCCCCTAACAATCAAATAATAATAATAATACTAAATAATATACTAGAAAAAATACGACTCGCACCAGATCAATACTCAGACGGGAATCGAACCCGCGACCTTTGGATATCCGGTCCAATGCTCTGACCGCTGAGCTACCGAGTCACTAGTGACATCGTCGAATTTTTCCTAGTATATCCTAAACTCTTACGCTGTAAGCCAGCGTTATTTCACCAATGTGAGGAATTACCTCGACATTCAATTGAAATATCTTTCCAGATATTTTAACAATTGATTAAGATGAAATAGCTATATAATTTTTAAATTTGAGATTTTTGCATTTACAATGCTATTTTTAAACAATACTAAATAATATACTAGAAAAAATACGACTCGCACCAGATCAATACTCAGACGGGAATCGAACCCGCGACCTTTGGATATCCGGTCCAATGCTCTGACCGCTGAGCTACCGAGTCACTAGTGACATCGTCGAATTTTTCCTAGTATATCCTAAACTCTTACGCTGTAAGCATTGGACCGGATATCCAAAGGTCGCGGGTTCGATTCCCGTCTGAGTATTGATCTGGTGCGAGTCGTATTTTTTCTAGTATATTATTTAGTATTGTTTAAAAATAGCATTGTAAATGCAAAAATCTCAAATTTAAAAATTATATAGCTATTTCATCTTAATCAATTGTTAAAATATCTGGAAAGATATTTCAATTGAATGTCGAGGTAATTCCTCACATTGGTGAAATAACGCTGGCTTACAGCGTAAGAGTTTAGGATATACTAGGAAAAATTCGACGATGTCACTAGTGACTCGGTAGCTCAGCGGTCAGAGCATTGGACCGGATATCCAAAGGTCGCGGGTTCGATTCCCGTCTGAGTATTGATCTGGTGCGAGTCGTATTTTTTCTAGTATATTATTTAGTATTGTTTAAAAATAGCATTGTAAATGCAAAAATCTCAAATTTAAAAATAATAATAATGTCTACTAGTGACGTGAACAAAAACCAATTGAATCGTGTTCAATTGGATCGTTGTGGAAATTTTTTTTGACCGTTAGGTTAAATTATTAGTACTAGTAGTTTAGTTAGTTTAATTATTAGAGTAAAAAAAAAGGCAACATTTATTAGCTTTATTTAAATAATTGCCAAATATTTTTTATCCACTTCATCCACGGCAGGCACAAGTTCTCATAATACTTAAATAGCTCACTTAAAAAAACCATTGATTTAAATTCAGTTATGTTTCATTAATATTTAAATAAAACATATGCACGTAGCATCATTACAGAATTCAAAATATTTGGCGGTTTTATAAACCTGCTAGGTGATTGCGTAAAGTCAATCGTATTCATTTGACAGTTCATATTGTATCATAATATTTATGTCATCTTACACAAATTTCAGGCGATGGAATACAATATGAACTGTCAAATGAATACGATTAACTTACGCAATCGCACCCCTGGTTTAAGCATGAAACCTATAACAGAACACTTTTCATTTTCATTTCATTACAATATTTATATTCTAAATGGTTTACTTAATATTTACCGATTTTTAGCTGAATGTTAATTGAATGAACGATTATTTTGTCACGTCACTACTTTTATTTTGTCCTAAAGTGGTCACACTGAAGCTGTCAAATTACTGCATCGAATTACGTGTCGGAATTATAGAAACAAATTTTATTACATTGGCGCCAAGTTATTGTGCTGTGTTTGGTTGTGCAAACAATTCGAAAACAATGCCACAATTAAGTTTTTTAGTTTGCCCAAAGATGATATTATGAGGTAAGTACCTAATATTTTCTAAATAATTATTTCGTTTTCGTACCTAATTAATAAAAAGGACCTATATAATACCTAAGTATTTATCAAAAAAGATGTATATTTGTGGAAAAAACACCGTCCCAAAAGTTCTGTGCCAAAATATAAAATAAAAGAAATGAAGAAAATACTTACCTAAATAAAATTCATAATTGGGTTTTGAGACATCAAAGATGAATACATTACTTTGGAGTAGGTTCTAGGTAAGTACTAAGATCTTTATACTTAATGATCTGCTCCTGCAGTTCCTCGAAAGACGTGCACCCCTCGCAAATCTTTCGGTAGTACCAATAGGCTGCGCCCTCCAAGAAAGCGCCTAAAATTAAAATTTTCGCCTCCTCGTCATAGCCTCCTTTCGCCATGACGCTGTTGAACCCGTCGAACCACTCCTCCGGGTTCGTTTCTCCGTCGAACTTCCTTATTTGCATTTTCGTCGATTTCACCTAAAAGCTGAAACAAACAGAATCCTAACAACGATCGCGCGAATTACTCGGTATACCCGGCGCCTTTACCATAAGATTGCTGGCGCGACTACGCAACTGAAACGATTGTATTTTTCTTTCATACGTTTATTATCGCGAATACACTATAGCTGTTACCAGCTCCGCGGCACATTCTCGAAACATGCCCCGAAACAACACAAAAGCGGTGATCGGCTGTTCGAATATTCAAAAACGAAATATTTTTCGTCTGTACCTTTTTAACCACACGGTCAATGCAAGAAGTTTTCATG
Source organism: Agriphila geniculea (assembly GCA_943789525.1). Taxonomy (NCBI): domain Eukaryota; kingdom Metazoa; phylum Arthropoda; class Insecta; order Lepidoptera; family Crambidae; genus Agriphila; species Agriphila geniculea. The sequence continues at coordinate 13,221,977 of OX038893.1, forward strand.
CGACGCCAGCCAGGGCGTCACAGTACTTACCCAGAAAAAGTGAATTTTTTATTTTTGTATCTACTAACTAGAATAAAATAATGATTTCAAACTGAAGAAAAACTCATATTTAAGCGATATTATCTTTAAACGTAAGCAATATTTAACAGTAAGCGACCGTGGCAACACGCCTGGAAGACAGCGGAGCGTAACGACGTGAAGGGGGGAGTAGTTATATAAATGGCGGCATTTGGGACTTGGACAAAGAAGAGTCCGTTTCCGTTCTAGTCAGTTTTATTTATTCTTATGCCTTCTCAACTGGTAGGTACTAGGAACCGTTCCCTAGGCCAGGGAGTTAACGGTGATATACATAAGCAACTTTACGACGACTCGGCTTTCATAACACGCCATCTATCAAAATTTTTTGAACTAATTTATTTTTTGTTGGTCTCGGAAAATTGCCCATAGCGTGTTTTCTAATCTCACTTGTCTCACAATTACTAAAAGAATTATAACTTAAACTTGATCAGTGCCTGTAGTATGAGTTTGCACAGTTAAGTTTACAATGGGGAATGTCCAAAAAAAATCAAATTAGTTGAATATTTTTTATAGGTATAAATAAGCTCCCTTAGTGATAAAAAAAAGTTTCAGAATTTTCGGTTCCGTAAAAAAATTTAAAAAATGAAAGTCTCTTCGACTTCACAAATGTACAAAAGTAACAGCAGAATGGAGATTATACCTTTGCCACCACCTGCCACAACAACAACAAGATTAAGAAAAAAAACGTTTTGACATTTCTTTTTTTTAATACCGTGTTGTGGTCAAGTTGTGGTTGTGGCAGGTGGTGGCAAAGGTATAAATTCCATTCTGCTGTTACTTTCGTACATTTGTAAAGTCGAAGAGACTTTCATTTTTTAAATTTTTTTACGGAACCGAAAATTCTGAAACTTTTTTCTATTATCGGACATTCCCCATTCTCGATAGCGACTGTAGTAAGCAATTTTGTTTGCAATTTAGCACAGCGCCTCAGGCGGTAACTACACTAAACTAATAGTAAGCCTACAGTAATACACGCCCACAGTAATAATGATCAATAAATTGTCTATTACCTTCAAGTGTTTCGCCTGAAACAAATAATATTGTTAGTATTAAACAGAATCTTAATATACCTTTTCACAATTAATGTGTGTGTGTACAGTGTCGCAGTAATTGAGTTTTGATAAAACAAGTGCCTCACATAGTGTAATTCTGAGTTTCACAGATAAGTACTGTCTTTAACCTGTAGCGGCATCTTCCGTACCGCCGCACATAGCAACACGGATACAACAAGATTCAACCACCATGTTACTAGATGGCGCTAGTGTCGAATGAACACACAGATTAGTAAGGAATAACACCTCGTAGTATGAAGAATATATGGAGAAACCTACATCTCGCTATCGGAGTTTTCTCAGCCACCAAACTTCCAACCATCATCGGTTGGACCGCAGTCCCCGGGCAAATACCACCCAGCCCGGAGGAAGATCTTCCACTTTGGCCTTCCTACTAGTGGCTACCCTTCTCTCCATACTACCCTACTACATTTCCTACACTGGTCACCCCGACGCTCCTACACTGGTCACCCCGACGCTCCTACACTGGTGACCCCCGACGGAGCACATCAAGCCCCTTCAGCAACGCAAGCGCAGCCATCACTCCTCATACCTTATCCGGCATCCGCAGCAGTCACACCGCAAGCAGAAGCACAGCATCCAGCAGCCCTCAAGGTTCCATCGCAGCATCACTGACGACGCTTCCTGGACCTTTGGCAACTCTCGACGGCATCATCCCGACCTGGTCTTCGCAGCCCACGTCTGGAGCATCACTGGGCCCTTACTCCGGTGTGGCAGTTCTGCGCACCTCACCAGCAGCTCGGACCTACCGTCACCTTCCACTGTCCCGACTCACCGTGGACAGGTCCCGACTCACTGTGGACACGGATCTACTTGCAGCACTGGCGGACGCGCCTTCCTACCCCACAACGTCTCGACTCACCGTAGACTGTCTCGACTCACCGCAGACTGGGGCATCTCCTAATAATCTCCTAAGTAGGTCTTACACATCTGAATATAATTTTGATTGTTTCACTTTTTGTAGTTGTTTAATCACAATCAACGGAATTTGGATAGAAATGATGCATCCTGATAAATGTTGGTACTTACCAACAACCTTGACAGTGCCTCCGGCAAACTGCCCCAGTTCATCTGAAATAAAATAATAATTAATAAAACCCGATAAGCGTATAGGCAGCGACGCAGATGACGCGCAGGGCAGAGCAGATTTGTACAGCGCAGACATAACGTCCCGCGCATGACTAACTGTCGTAACTGACATTTTTGTCAAAGCTGACTTGGGCACATAAGTCATAAATAATATAAATAAATAATGAATAAATTAGACTTTTTTTCACACAAAAAAAAGAATTACAGAAAGGACAGTTACAGAAAAAAGCATACAAGAAGCGGGCCTTACTACTATGCAGCAATCCTCTTCCATTCATCCGTTAGGTGAAAAAAAAATATAGATAGGGTTAAAAGGGGAGTGGGGTGCAATTATTAAAGGAATTGTGCAAATTTAAAAATAGATACTATACAAATTAAACTATACTAACTAAACTAAAGGAGAATTATATAAATAGCCAGTCAGAATAAGAGGAAAGCAAATAACTTCTAACTCTATATCGGAAGTAACTAAGAGTCTGAGCTTTCCTGACACCCTGGTAGAGAGTTCCATAAGCGGACAACATGGACAGTAAAGGAATAAAAAAAGAAATCGGTGGTGGAGTAATCGTATTTGAAGAAAATCGTAGAAACAGCTTTAAATTAAGGTGGTGACATGAACTTAAATAACTTATTAGAAATAAAACACTTTTTACGGATTACAGCGCGTATATTGGTTAAGGGCCCCTTATTCCAAATTGAGGATTCTAGATTAAGTAATTTTAATAGTAAACACCATTTAAAAATTCTGAAAAAAATATATGGTATAGATACATCTTAGTTCTAGTGGATTTTTAAGTAAAAAATTCAATACTTCAATTTCGCTCGATAGAATATTTTTTTGAAGCAACATCGATTTTGAAAGCATTTTCATTTTTATGAGACTTGGGAGAACGTAATTTTGCTGAGAATTAAACATTTAAATTTCTAATCTTATTTGCCAGTGATATTATTGGATAGATGTGTCAATATTTAAATTATGATTTTTTTTTATAAAATAAATACGAATATTTTTACTCACGCGCGCGTTTCGCTTCGCAGTTCGCGTTAGTGTCCCGTCGGACGTCATCGAGGCAGGACCTGTGCTACTTTTTGCGGACCCGCTTTGAAGCTACGTCGTCATTTATTATATTGTATTAAAATTATAATCACTAGTGGAAACTTAGTGTAATTCTGTTAAATAGTGTTCATAGGATTTGGTATTTAAGTTTGTACATAATAGTAGTGTAAAATCTTAATTTAACAAAATAACAAAAGTACTTCGAGTGTCACAGACTAAGTCAGTCAGTAATCAGTATACTAAGTGTTACAAAATAACCCCTAATGCCGAATATGGTAGATAGGAACCATCCCAAGTAACACAGATAGCTGTATAACTACTCACTTTTAGACTTATTTAAAACTCTGTGCTTATTAAGACTCTTCTAAGAGTACACTGGTGACCCTACAGCTGCATAATAGCAGTCAGTGATATTTAAACAGCTTAGGCTAATTAAGAGCTGTATTAAGGTTTATTAAGACCGACAAAACCACCATTAATACGCTAAGAGTGCTATAAAGGTATATTTTCTCGACTCTATTCAGCTTCTAACATATTCTAAAGCCTAAACCCTAGTAAGGACTGTTTAGTGGATAAAATTTCGCTAAATACTGTATAAGGAGGTATTTGTGAACTCCTATTACACTAACTTATTAAAGAGGCACGTGTGAACTATTATGAAGTGAATAGCTGTATAATGGATGATATGTGGCGCATATTTCAACTTATAGCTGAATATGTCTACCGCTAATCAGCCTTTATACTGCCATTGATAGTATCTGCATAGCGGCTGTTTATAAATTCACTAGATGCCTCGCAGCTGCTTAGAGACTCATTAGTGTATCAAATTAACGGCTTCTACTTTATAATGGTTCACATAAGTACCTTAAAACAGATGTTATCTGAATAAAAGAACATATGTGGTACTGTAATCAGTCAATGTAATTAGTAACATAATCCACCATTTTTTGTATAACCTATAAAAATTCTGATTGATTTTTCAACCTTTACGATGTTTTGTGCAAGAAATAGGAATGTAATGTATCAGTTTCAACTTCGAAATATCTTAATAATAACTTTTTATCTTATAATTCTTTTCAAAGCACTACATTTTTTTTTGTCAAGATTACATCACAGCATATTTATAACTAACAACTAATTCAAAACAGAATATTTTCGTGGCGCACTAAAATTTTGTTAGATAATATATATGTATAATGTCAGTAAAATTACGTTCCCAGTCATTTTCCTTTTATAATACGTCAAACAGAGTATGAATATGAGTATTATCCACCAATGTAATTCATTCACGTAACATGAAGTGTTCAATTGTTAGCTTTATATATGCTTAAACTCGTTTACACTTCAAATATTAGTTCACTTAATTTTACACAGGCCGCAAGCAGCCTTGCGCTGTTCAAAATATGTATTAAAGCGTACATGTGACATATTTTCTGAATAAAGAGTAACTTGTGATCTCTTAGTCAGTCGAATTTCAGCGCATAGTACTGTCGTTACCCTTTATAACACTCTTAAATTTCTGCTACACAGCCTGTTACCCTTTATTACACTGTTAACTTGCTGCTACACAGCTCTTAAGCAGCTATGTGAACTTAAGGCTGAATAATTTGTGCCCATTTAAGATCTATAAGAGCTGTATAAGGTCGTATACAGCCATTATGCAGGTTCCTTATTCAGCTTTAAGCGTGATGGAAATCCGTTATTCGGCTGTTAAGCAGCCTTCGTGTGTTACTTGGGATCAAACTGAACAACTTTTAGTATGAGATCAACTCTGAAATCGCAAAAAAACATCAGTTGTTTTATACATTTTTATATTTTCGTTATTAATATATGTATGATACAGCAGACTTATTTTCGCGATTTCAGAGTTGGTCTCATCTCATAGTACCTAAAAGTTGTTCAGTTTGATAGTCTATATTCGGCAGGGGTTATTTTGGTACAGGTTGTATAGGGTTTGATTATCGATCATGATAAGTTTCAATAAAATAATTATAGTACATCCTAATAAAATCAGTATAACCACAGTATAATATTTTTCTTATAGTACGCCAACAAGACGTCTAGAGTCAAGGCAATCCGAGCACGTCTGAGTTAGAGCTGGTTAATATAGCGTCTAGCGCCATATTATATTATAACGCGCTATCTGTACATAGCGCTAGAGTTGTTCATAACGCCTACAAAGCAACAGCACGCTACAGACTATATGCTATTGATTTCTAGCGCGCTATTAAATACGCTATGTTATAACGCGCTATTTATCAGGTAGCACGCGCGCGGCGGCTGGCTGGCGCGTTAGATGTAGCACGTTAGATTTCGTAACACGTTACTTCACACGTCGTGCGTTAGATAGATCGCGCGCTTTACAAAAACGTTATTTATTAATACGTTACATTTTAGTCTTAAATAAAATAAAGCAGTAATGTAAACTAATGAACTTTATCTTATACTTTTCGGGCTTAGAACTGTCTAAAGTTTAAAAATAAGTTTCGTAATAAGGTCGAAAATAGCTTGCACTCATTTTTATAACTTGTGATTACTAGACAATGTTTTCTAGTTAAAAAAAAATGGTGCAAGCGATTTTCGACCTTATTGACGTTTGCTATTCGGTTGTTTTTTGCCGTATTCTCGTTTACTAATTCTGATGTTTCATTAAAAACCGTGATTTTGGTAAATGCCAATAAGGTCGAAAATCGCTTGCATTCACTTTTTTAACTAGTGACCACTAGATAATGTTTTCTAGTTAAAAAAACAGGTGCAAGCGATTTTCAACCTTATTGACCTTTGAAATTCGGTTGTTTTTACCATATTTCTCGTTCAACTAACTTTGTTTAGCTAAATAGCTTTTACATAATATTGACTAATTGACTAGTTGCGTCATAAAAGTCCTAATCGAACTAACACAATATAAGGTCGCGCGCGATATTATACTCATACCTAGCGTGTTGCGAGAAAAACGCGCGTAACGTGTCCAGTAGCAAAAGCGCGCACGCGATGTTTTTTAACTATAACGAATGCCCGCGCCCCCGTCCGGCCAACGACGACGCTACTTGTTGCCACGCGCGATATCCATAGCGCCATAGCGTCTACTTACATAGCGTGCTATGTGCGCTAGTTTGATTGGGCGTGCGTTGATATTACTTCAACGCACGCCCAACCAAACTAGCGATGTATGTTAAAGATACGGTATCTGATACGCCAAAATGGACTAGTTTGGCCAAAGCTTTACGCGCGTTTCACTCATAGCCTGCTAGGTATAATATCGCGCGCGACCTTATGTGTTAGTTTGATTAGGACTTTTATGACACAACTAAGTCAATTAGTTAGTACCTATTATGTAAAAGCTATTTAGCTAAGCAAAGTTAGTGAACGAGAGGTATGAGGAAAAAACAACCGAATTTGAAACGTCAATAAGGTCGAAAATCACTAGCACCATTTATTTTTTAATAAAGAAAAAATTGTCTAGTGATCACTAGTTAAAAAATGAGTGCAATCGATTTTCGACCTTATTGACATTCATCAAAATCACGGTTTTTAACATATAACCACAGAATACATAATAGTACAAAGTACAGAAAATAGAAAAAAAATTCCTACCTGTAGGTATAATGTCGGAAAAAAGTGTACTTTTTTCCGACATCAATTTGTTTTTCCGAAATCAAAACAAAAAAGAAAGAAGAATCCCACAAAAAAAAAAAGAAAGAAAGAAAGAAAATACATTTATTTGAGAATCACATACAGTATACAAAAAAAACTAACCACGCTCTGTCGCAAAACGGTCCCAAACTCAGCATAATGCATGGTCTGCGACCAGCGCTCGTCTTCCGTAAAACCGGTCCGGTTTGTTGAAAAGTTGGCCACTATCTTGGATTTTGTAATATTTTTAACATTACGTTGTTGTTTTCTAGACAAAATAGTACCAAAAACCGAGATTCATCGAAATCGGCCTACAAACAAAAAAGTTGACCGCCATCTTGGATTTTGTAATATTTTTAACATTGCGTTGTTTACTTACTTTCACTGCCTAAAACTAACTTATCAAATTTAAATAAATAAAATAATCTAATCCAACCGAAAATTTAACTAAGTACTGCTTTAATTATACTGTGGCACTTGTGTGTGCCCGCGCGCTGCCAGAGGTCACTGGAGTTCACCCATACGACAGCTCCCGCGCAAGTGACGGGCGAGCCGACTAGATGCAATAAATACCTAAAGTTCCCGAAAAAGGCGCCCTTAATTCAGATGTTATTTTAAAATTATTTACTTTTGATTTGTTGGTTTTTAGGGTTCCGTACCCAAAGGGTAAAAACGGCACCCTATTACTAAGACTCCGCTGTCCGTATGTCTGTCTATCTGTTGTGATGTGCCAACCCCTTACATAATTATAGCTACTTACTAACTATACTTATGAGTATCAATAGATTTAAGGTTGATTACTTTGTATTAGTTTGTCACTCAATATACGGGATTCATCCAGTTCAGTTGTTTAATTTGCGACCTCCTTAGACTATCACCAGGCTGTATCTCATGAACTGTTATAGCTAGACAGTTGAAATTTTCACAGATGAAGGGTTCCGTACCAAAAAACGGTAAAAAAAAACACGTTTGTTGTATGGGAGCCCACCTTAAATATTTATTTTATTCTGGTTTTAGTATTTGTTGTTATAGCGGCAATAGAAATACATCATCTTCTAAAATTTCAACTGCTTACATGTGGTCGTTATTAATATCGAGCCAAAAACGGCAAAAAAATCACGTTTGTTGTATGGGAGCGCCCCTTATATGGTTATATAAAAAGCCCCAAATATTTGTTATATCCTATTTTTAGTATTTGCTGTTATAGCGACAAGAAAAAACTGTCTAGCTATCACGGTTCATGAGATACAGCCTGGTGACAGACAGACAGACAAACAGACAGACGGAGTCTTAGTAATAGGGTCCCGTTTTTACCCTTTGGGTACGGAACCCAAAAAACCAACAAATCAAAACTAAATAATTCTAAAATAACATCTGAATTAACCAATATACACGCTGTAATCCGTAAAAAGTGTTTTATTTCTAATGAACTTTACGCGCGGATGCATTAAAAGTGTTTACATAACTTATTTTAAATATATAACTTATTATTTTTAAAACGTATTTCACTAATCGTCGTATCTGAGTTTTAGTCATTGTCTACGACTGCGATAGATAGAGATACGACGATTGGTGGAATACGTTTGAAAATCAATTTTAAAAAAGTTCATGTATTCAAGTCAGCTATGAGAAAAATTACAGTTACGACAGTTAGTCATGCGAGGAACGATAATAGGGAATATTTGAAAAAAATAAATTGGCTGAATATTTATTATAGGTAAAAATAGGCTCCCTTATTATTAGAAAGAAGTTTCGCATTTATTAGTTGCGAGAAAAAGTAAAAAAAAAAAAAATCTTTTCGTCTTCACAGATTTAAGTACTAAAGTAGTAGCAGAATAGAGTTCATTCCCTAATCACCATATATTTAAACAAGTGCGAGTCGGACTCGCGCACGAAGGGTTCTGTACCAAAAACGGCAAAAAACACGTTTGTTATATGGGAGCCTCACTCAAATATTTATTTTATTCTGTTTTTAGTATTTGTTTTTATAGCGGCATCAGAAATACATCATCTGTGAAAATTTCAACTGTCTAGCTATCACGGTTCATGAGATACAACCTAGAGTGACAGACAGACTGACAGACAGACTAACAGAAGTCTTAGTAATAAGATCCCGGGTACGGAACCCTAAAAAAGCAACTGACGAGCAGTTGCCAACCAAAGCTTTAAAGTTTATAATAATAATAATAAATAAATGCTTGGACAATTTCACACAGCGCAGCGCCATCTAGCCCTAAACTAAGCAAAGCTTGTAATATGGGTGCTAGACAACTGATATACTACTTACATACTTTTTAAATATATACTTATTATACATAGTAACACTCAGACCCGTCATAGAAATTGAAATTCATCATCAAAGATATATTGTATGTATGAAAAACGACTGATGTCCTTCCTTAATTATGTGGCCACTGGATAGGTAGTATATTAGGAGGTCATAACAAATTTGGTAACGATCGCGTAAGTGGCTGACTCTGGGTTCACAGGATAGAAAGGCACTCTCTGATGCTAAATATGTCAGTCTGTTTGCGTGAAGTGGTTGCGTTCTTTTTATATGCAGGGTGAAAAAGCGATTAACTTTTTGTTTGTTTGTAATGTATAAACTCAAAAAGTACTGATCCAATTTTGAAATTTTTTTTTACCTATAGAAAGCTACATTATCACCGAGTAACATGGGCTATAATTTATTTTCAAAAAAATGTTAGCCCTTTTTCAGCCTGCATATAAAAAGAACGCAACCACTTCACGCAAACAGACTGACTTATTTAGCATCAGAAAGTACCTCTCCATCCTGTAAACTAGACATGCGAGCCGCGCCGGCGCCGCCGCGCCGCGCCGCGTTTTTCCCGCGCCGCCGCCGCCGCCCGTGGCGTTCGGGTCGGCGCGGCGCGCCGAATGAAGCGCAAGCGCAAGGGAAGGCAAGAGAGCGCGAGGAAAAGCAAGCGAGCGAGAGGGACAGGAAAAGTGCAGAAGCAGCGCACAGCTGCTCACTCGTTCTATTTTTAATTTTTCTTTCTAAATTCAACCACGTCAACTAATTTTAAAATTCAATCTAAAATATTTGTATTAAAATGGAACTGCAGCTGTGCAATTTACAATTTACTTGCGATTGATATATGTTTGTTATTTATAATAATAGTACATGGACATGAAAAACAAGAAAACAATAATAATAAAATTATAAACAATGAAATTTTGACGGCTTAAATTCGGACGCTTTTGCCCTAAATTCAACCATTATTTTCCCTAAATTCGGCAAAGGTGAAATAAAGGATGACCAGTGTCAGAAACCTTTAATGTTTTTATTCTCGTAAGACTGATCAGTTGAAGTGGCAGTGGGCTGGACACATGGCGAGAAGAACCGATGGGGGAGGCCTATACCCAGCAGTTGCGGCTGATATTATTTACATATTAAATTGCAAAAATAACAAATTTCATTTTCCATACTAGCATTTTCATAATTTATTCAACGACCGTGAACGCTAATTGTAACAAAACTTTTATGTACTTTGATTGAACATTAGGCTAACTTAGGCAACATAACTTAAGCGAAAAAAATAAGTTAAGGCGAGGTGGTAGTGAAAGTGGCGGCGCCACTACATTTATTTTTATTACTCGTAAATCAAGTCAATATTTAAAAAAAGCACAATTAACAATCCTTTAAATTATCTCTTATATTTTTTGAATAACTCTACAATAGTTATCATTCATTCTGTAAGTTTTAAAATCCATAATTGCCAAAAGTGGCCACTTTGAGCTAAAATTGATTTTAGTTTCAGATCAATTCCCATTTTGGGAAATGGGAATTGATTATTACCCGATTAAATACTACTAAACTACTACTAAAGACAAAACTAGTTTTGCCGGTAGCTGTAGGTCAGAACTAGGTTTGCCGGTAGTTGATGGACAAAACTAGTTTTGACGGCAGCGGTTGGACAAAACTAGAATTGCCTGTAGCTATTGCACAAAACTAGTTTTGCCGGTACCTGTAGGACAGAATTAGGTTTGCCCGTAGCTGACGGACAAAACTAGTTTTGACGGCAGCGGTTGGAAAAAACCAGTTTCACTGTAGCTATTGCACAAAACTAGTTTTGCCGGTAGCTGTCGGTCAGAACTAGGTTTGCCCGTAGCTGACGGACAAAACTAGTTTTGACGGCAGCGGTTGGACAAAACTAGTTTTGCCGGTAGCTGTTGGACAAAACTAGTTTTGTCAAAAGCTGTTGGACAAAACTAGGTGTAGCCGGTAGCTGTTGGACAAAACTAGTTTTGCCCGTAGCTTTAGGTTAAACTAAGTTTGCCGGAAGCTGATTGACAAAACTAGTTTTGCCTACTAGTAGGTCAGAACTAGGTTTGCCCGTAGCTGACGGACAAAACTAGTTTTGACGGCAGCGGTTGTCAAAACTAGTTTTGCCTGTAGCTATTGCACAAAACTAATTTTGCCGGTAGCTGCCGTCAAAACTAGTTTTGTCCATCAGCTACCGGCAAAACTAGTTTTGACGGCAGCGGTTGGACAAAACTAGTTTTGCCTGTAGCTATTGCACAAAACTAGTTTTGCCGGTAGCTGTTGGACAAAACTAGTTTTGACGGCAGCGGTTGGTCAAAACTAGTTTTGCCGGTAGCTGTTGGAAAAAACTAGTTTTGTCGAAAGCTGTTGGACAAAACTAGGTGTAGCCGGTAGCTGTTGGACAAAACTAGTTTTGCCGGTAGCTTTAGGTTAAACTAAGTTTGCCGAAAGCTGATTGGCAAAACTAGTTTTGCCTACTAGTAGGTCAGAACTAGGTTTGCCCGTAGCTGACGGACAAAACTAGTTTTGACGGCAGCGGTTGGATAAAACTAGTTTTGCCTGTAGCTATTGCACAAAACTAGTTTTGCCGGTAGCTGTTGGACAAAACTAGTTTTGCCGTTAGCAGTTGGACAAAACTAGTTTTGCCGGTAGCTGATGGACAAAACTAGTTTTGACGGCAGCGGTTGGCCAAAACTAGTTTTGCCTATAGCTATAGCACAAAACTAGTTTTGCCGGTAGCTGTTGGACAAAACTAGATTTGACGGCAGCGGTTGGACAAAACTAGTTTTGCCGGTAGCTGTTGGACAAAACTAGTTTTGCCGGTAGCTGTTGGACAAAACTAGTTTTGCCGGTAGATGTTGGACAAAACTAGTTTTGCCGGTAGCTGTAAGTCAGAACTAGGTTTGCCGGTAGCTGATGGACAAAACTAGTTTTGACGGCAGCGGTTGGACAAAACTAGTTTTGCCTATAGCTATTGCACAAAACTAGTTTTTCCGGTAGCTGTTGGACAAAACTAGATTTTACGGCAGCGGTTGGACAAAACTAGTTTTGCCGTTAGCTGTTGGAAAAAACTAGATTTGACGGCAGCGGTTGGACAAAACTAGTTTTGCCGGTAGCTGTTGGACAAAACTAGTTTTTCCGGTAGCTATTGGACAAAACTAGTTTTGCCGGTAGATGTTGGACAAAACTAGATTTGACGGCAGCGGTTGGACAAAACTAGTTTTGCCGGTAGCTGTTGGACAAAACTAGTTTTGCCGGTAGCTGTTGGACAAAACTAGTTTTGCCGGTAGATGTTGGACAAAACTAGTTTTGCCGGTAGCTGTAAGTCAGAACTAGGTTTGCCGGTAGCTGATGGACAAAACTAGTTTTGACGGCAGCGGTTGGACAAAACTAGTTTTGCCTATAGCTATTGCACAAAACTAGTTTTTCCGGTAGCTGTTGGACAAAACTAGATTTTACGGCAGCGGTTGGACAAAACTAGTTTTGCCGTTAGCTGTTGGAAAAAACTAGATTTGACGGCAGCGGTTGGACAAAACTAGTTTTGCCGGTAGCTGTTGGACAAAACTAGTTTTTCCGGTAGCTATTGGACAAAACTAGTTTTGCCGGTAGATGTTGGACAAAACTAGTTTTGCCGGTAGCTGTAGGTCAGAACTAGGTTTGCCGGTAGCTGATGGACAAAACTAGTTTTGACGGCAGCGGTTGGACAAAACTAGTTTTGCCTGTAGCTATTGCACAAAACTAGTTTTGCCGGTAGCTGTTGGGCAAAACTAGTTTTGCCGTTAGCAGTTGGACAAAACTAGTTTTGCCGGTAGCTGACGGACAAAACTAGTTTTGACGGCAGCGGTTGGACAAAACTAGTTTTGCCTATAGCTATTGCACAAAACTAGTTTTGCCGGTAGCTGTTGGACAAAACTAGGTTTGCCGGGAGCGGTTGCACAAAACTAGTTTTGACGGCAGCGGTTGGACAAAACTAGTTTTGCCTGTAGCTATTGCACAAAACTAGTTTTGCTGGTAGATGTTGGACAAAACTAGTTTTGCCGGTAGCTGTAGGTCAGAACTAGTTTAGCCGGTAGCTGTAGGTCAGAACTAGGTTTGCCGGTAGCTGATGGACTAAACTAGGTTTGCCGGAAGCGGTTGCACAAAACTAGTTTTGACGGCAGCGGTTGGACAAAACTAGTTTTGCCTGTAGCTATTGCACAAAACTAGTTTTGCCGGTAGATGTTGGACAAAACTAGTTTTGCTGGTAGCTGTAGGTCAGAACTAGTTTAGCCGGTAGCTGTAGGTCAGAACTAGGTTTGCCGGTAGCTGATGGACTAAACTAGTTTTGACGGCAGCGGTTGGACAAAACTAGTTTTGTGCAATAGCTACCTATTGCACAAAACTAGTTTTGCCGGTAGCTATTGGACAAAACTACTTTAACCAGTAGCTGTAGGTCAGAACTAGGTTTGCCGGTAGCTGATGGACAAAACTAGTTTTGCCGGTAGACGTGAGTCAAAACTAAGTTTGCCGATTTTGGCCAAAACTAGGCTTGGCGGAAACTGCTAGTCAAAACAGTGTGCAATAGTGCACTTGGTCAAAACCAGTTTTGCCGGTAGCTATTGCACAAAACTAGTTTTGCCGGTAGATGTTGGACAAAACTAGTTTTGCCGGTAGCTGTAGGTCAGAACTAGTTTAGCCGGTAGCTGTAGGTCAGAACTAGGTTTGCCGGTAGCTGATGGACTAAACTAGTTTTGACGGCAGCGGTTGGACAAAACTAGTTTTGTGCAATAGCTACCTATTGCACAAAACTAGTTTTGCCGGTAGCTATTGGACAAAACTGCTTTAACCGGTAGCTGTAGGTCAGAACTAGGTTTGCCGGTAGCTGATGGACAAAACTAGTTTTGCCGGTAGACGTGAGTCAAAACTAAGTTTGCCGATTTTGGCCAAAACTAGGCTTGGCGGAATCTGCTAGTCAAAACAGTGTGCAATAGTGCACTTGGTCAAAACCAGTTTTGCCGGTAGCTGTTTGTCAAAACTAGGTTTGTCGATAGCAGTTGGAAAATACTAGTTTTGCCCGTATCTATTAGACAAAACTTGTTTTGCCGGTAGACGTCAGTCAAAATTATGTTTGCCGTTTTGGTTCAAAACTAGTTTTGGCGGAATCTGCTAGTCAAAACTAGGTTTGACTATACTTGGTCAAAACTAGTTTTGCCGGTATATATTGAACAAAACTAGTTTTGCCGGTAGCTGTAGGTCAGAACTAGGTTTTCCGGTAACTGATGGACAAAACTAGTTTTGCCGGTAGCTGTTGAACAAAACCCTAGTGTTCGCAGATAGCTGTAGGACTAAACTAGGTTTGCCGATAGCAGTTGGAAAAAACTAGTTTTGCCGGTAGACCTGATTCTAATTTAGTTTTGCCGGTAGCTTTAGGTCAAAACTGGGTTTGCCGGTAGCTGATGGACAAAACTAGTTTCGCTGGTAGACCTTGGACAAAACTAGTTTTGCCTGTAGCTATTGCACAAAACTAGTTTTGCCGGTAGCTGTTGGACAAAACTAGATTTGACGGCAGCGGTTGGACAAAACTAGTTTTGCCGGTAGCTGTTGGACAAAACTAGTTTTGCCGGTAGCTGTTGGACAAAACTAGTTTTGCCGGTAGATGTTGGACAAAACTAGTTTTGCCGGTAGCTGTAAGTCAGAACTAGGTTTGCCGGTAGCTGATGGACAAAACTAGTTTTGACGGCAGCGGTTGGACAAAACTTGTTTTGCCTATAGCTATTGCACAAAACTAGTTTTTCCGGTAGCTGTTGGACAAAACTAGATTTGACGGCAGCGGTTGGACAAAACTAGTTTTGCCGTTAGCTGTTGGAAAAAACTAGATTTGACGGCAGCGGTTGGACAAAACTAGTTTTGCCGGTAGCTGTTGGACAAAACTAGTTTTTCCGGTAGCTGTTGGACAAAACTAGTTTTGCCGGTAGATGTTGGACAAAACTAGTTTTGCCGGTAGCTGTAGGTCAGAACTAGGTTTGCCGGTAGCTGATGGACAAAACTAGTTTTGACGGCAGCGGTTGGACAAAACTAGTTTTGCCTGTAGCTATTGCACAAAACTAGTTTTGCCGGTAGCTGTTGGACAAAACTAGTTTTGCCGTTAGCAGTTGGACAAAACTAGTTTTGCCGGTAGCTGACGGACAAAACTAGTTTTGACGGCAGCGGTTGGACAAAACTAGTTTTGCCTATAGCTATTTCACAAAACTAGTTTTGCCGGTAGCTGTTGGACAAAACTAGGTTTGCCGGAAGCGGTTGCACAAAACTAGTTTTGACGGCAGCGGTTGGACAAAACTAGTTTTGCCTGTAGCTATTGCACAAAACTAGTTTTGCCGGTAGATGTTGGACAAAACTAGTTTTGCCGGTAGCTGTAGGTCAGAACTAGTTTAGCCGGTAGCTGTAGGTCAGAACTAGGTTTGCCGGTAGCTGATGGACTAAACTAGTTTTGACGGCAGCGGTTGGACAAAACTACTTTAACCAGTAGCTGTAGGTCAGAACTAGGTTTGCCGGTAGCTGATGGACAAAACTAGTTTTGCCGGTAGACGTGAGTCAAAACTAAGTTTGCCGATTTTGGCCAAAACTAGGCTTGGCGGAATCTGCTAGTCAAAACAGTGTGCAATAGTGCACTTGGTCAAAACCAGTTTTGCCGGTAGCTGTTTGTCAAAACTAGGTTTGTCGATAGCAGTTGGAAAATACTAGTTTTGCCCGTATCAATAGATACGGGCAAAACTAGTATTTTCCACGTCTACCGGCAAAACTAGTTTTGTCTAATAAGACAAAACTAGTTTTGCCGGTAGACGTCAGTCAAAATTATGTTTGCCGTTTTGGTTCAAAACTAGTTTTGGCGGAATCTGCTAGTCAAAACTAGGTTTGACTATACTTGGTCAAAACTAGTTTTGCCGGTATATATTGAACAAAACTAGTATTGCCGGTAGCTGTAGGTCAGAACTAGGTTTTCCGGTAACTGATGGACAAAACTAGTTTTGCCGGTAGCTGTTGAACAAAACCCTAGTGTTCGCAGATAGCTGTAGGACTAAACTAGGTTTGCCGATAGCAGTTGGAAAAAACTAGTTTTGCCGGTAGACCTGATTCTAATTTAGTTTTGCCGGTAGCTTTAGGTCAAAACTGGGTTTGCCGGTAGCTGATGGACAAAACTAGTTTCGCTGGTAGACCTTGGACAAAACTAGTTTTGCCTGTAGCTATTGCACAAAACTAGTTTTGCCGGTAGCTGTTGGACAAAACTAGATTTGACGGCAGCGGTTGGACAAAACTAGTTTTGCCGGTAGCTGTTGGACAAAACTAGTTTTGCCGGTAGCTGTTGGACAAAACTAGTTTTGCCGGTAGATGTTGGACAAAACTAGTTTTGCCGGTAGCTGTAAGTCAGAACTAGGTTTGCCGGTAGCTGATGGACAAAACTAGTTTTGACGGCAGCGGTTGGACAAAACTAGTTTTGCCTATAGCTATTGCACAAAACTAGTTTTTCCGGTAGCTGTTGGACAAAACTAGATTTGACGGCAGCGGTTGGACAAAACTAGTTTTGCCGTTAGCTGTTGGAAAAAACTAGATTTGACGGCAGCGGTTGGACAAAACTAGTTTTGCCGGTAGCTGTTGGACAAAACTAGTTTTTCCGGTAGCTGTTGGACAAAACTAGTTTTGCCGGTAGATGTTGGACAAAACTAGTTTTGCCGGTAGCTGTAGGTCAGAACTAGGTTTGCCGGTAGCTGATGGACAAAACTAGTTTTGACGGCAGCGGTTGGACAAAACTAGTTTTGCCTGTAGCTATTGCACAAAACTAGTTTTGCCGGTAGCTGTTGGACAAAACTAGTTTTGCCGTTAGCAGTTGGACAAAACTAGTTTTGCCGATAGCTGACGGACAAAACTAGTTTTGACGGCAGCGGTTGGACAAAACTAGTTTTGCCTATAGCTATTGCACAAAACTAGTTTTGCCGGTAGCTGTTGGACAAAACTAGGTTTGCCGGAAGCGGTTGCACAAAACTAGTTTTGACGGCAGCGGTTGGACAAAACTAGTTTTGCCTGTAGCTATTGCACAAAACTAGTTTTGCCGGTAGATGTTGGACAAAACTAGTTTTGCCGGTAGCTGTAGGTCAGAACTAGTTTAGCCGGTAGCTGTAGGTCAGAACTAGGTTTGCCGGTAGCTGATGGACTAAACTAGGTTTGCCGGAAGCGGTTGCACAAAACTAGTTTTGACGGCAGCGGTTGGACAAAACTAGTTGTGCCTGTAGCTATTGCACAAAACTAGTTTTGCCGGTAGATGTTGGACAAAACTAGTTTTGCCGGTAGCTGTAGGTCAGAACTAGTTTAGCCGGTAGCTGTAGGTCAGAACTAGGTTTGCCGGTAGCTGATGGACTAAACTAGTTTTGACGGCAGCGGTTGGACAAAACTACTTTAACCAGTAGCTGTAGGTCAGAACTAGGTTTGCCGGTAGCTGATGGACAAAACTAGTTTTGCCGGTAGACGTGAGTCAAAACTAAGTTTGCCGATTTTGGCCAAAACTAGGCTTGGCGGAATCTGCTAGTCAAAACAGTGTGCAATAGTGCACTTGGTCAAAACCAGTTTTGCCGGTAGCTATTGCACAAAACTAGTTTTGCCGGTAGATGTTGGACAAAACTAGTTTTGCCGGTAGCTGTAGGTCAGAACTAGTTTAGCCGGTAGCTGTAGGTCAGAACTAGGTTTGCCGGTAGCTGATGGACAAAACTAGTTTTGCCGGTAGACGTGAGTCAAAACTAAGTTTGCCGATTTTGGCCAAAACTAGGCTTGGCGGAATCTGCTAGTCAAAACAGTGTGCAATAGTGCACTTGGTCAAAAGCAGTTTTGCCGGTAGCTGTTTGTCAAAACTAGGTTTGTCGATAGCAGTTGGAAAATACTAGTTTTGCCCGTATCTATTAGACAAAACTAGTTTTGCCGGTAGACGTCAGTCAAAATTATGTTTGCCGTTTTGGTTCAAAACTAGTTTTGGCGGAATCTGCTAGTCAAAACTAGGTTTGACTATACTTGGTCAAAACTAGTTTTGCCGGTATATATTGAACAAAACTAGTTTTGCCGGTAGCTGTAGGTCAGAACTAGGTTTTCCGGTAACTGATGGACAAAACTAGTTTTGCCGGTAGCTGTTGGACAAAACCCTAGTATTCGCAGATAGCTGTAGGACTAAACTAGGTTTGCCGATAGCAGTTGGAAAAAACTAGTTTTGCCGGTAGACCTGATTCTAATTTAGTTTTGCCGGTAGCTTTAGGTCAAAACTGGGTTTGCCGGTAGCTGATGGACAAAACTAGTTTCGCTGGTAGACCTTGGACAAAACTAGTTTTGCCTGTAGATTTTATTCTAAACTAAGCTTGCCGATTTTGGTTAAAACTAGTTTTGGAGGATTGTGCTAGTAAAAACTAGGTTTGCCAATTGCACTTGGACAAAACTAGTTTTGCAGATAGCTGTAGGACAAAACTAGGTTTGCCGGTAGCAGTTGGACAAAACTAGCCTTGCAGATAGCTGTAGGACAATACTGGGTTTGCCGATAGCAGTTGGACGAAACTAGTTTTACCGGTAACTGTTGGACAAAACTAGTTTTGCCGGTAGCAGTTGGGCAAAACTAGTTTTGCTGGTAGACCTTGGACAAAACTAGTTTTGCCTGTAGATTTTATTCTGAACTAGTCTTGACGATTTTGGTCAAAACTAGTTTTGGAGGATTCTGCTAGTAAAAACTAGGTTTGCCTATTGCACTTGGTCAAAACTAGTTTTGCCGGTAGCTGTAGGTCAAAACTAGTTTTGCCGGTAGCTGTAGATCTAAACTAGTTTTGCCGGCAAGTGTATGCCATAACTAGGTTAGCCTATAGGCTTTTTTGACCAAGTGCAATATATTGCACTTGGTCAAAACTTGGTTTGCCGGTAGCTGATGGATAAAACTAGGTTTGCCGGCAGCAGACATTCAAAACTGGTTTTGCCGATAACAGTAGTTACACTATTGTTACTAAGAGCGCGTTTTTTTTGTCTGTTTGGGTGGGTACCCACTTAGGTTCGCGAACCTCCGCGCTCCGCGAACCTGCACCAAAAAAATTGTTTATGCTGTGCTGCAACAGTGCGCCATAGTGTGTACGTGTGCGAACATGTATGTGAACCTGGTTCACACACGTACACACTATAACCAAAGTGAAAATAAAATGTTTGCTAGGGCGCACTGTTGCAGGTTCGCGGAGCGCGGAGGTTCGCGAACCTAAGTGGGGACACACCATTTCATTGCAAACGAAGCACGATTAATGCTCGGGGAAACCCCGCACTTTTCCACCGTAACTTCCAAATGTCTGAACAGATTTGAATCATCTTACATCATTTCGATACATTCCAAAACTTGATGAACAAATTTTCACTAATATGTATAAAATAAAAATAAATAACTCAAAATAATAATAGAAAACAAAAGGCTGAGTTGCACCATCTTACTTTAACAATAACAAGCTTGTTATAGTACCGGTTAAGCATAAGTTAGCCAAAAAAAACCGGTCAAGAGCGAGTCGGACTCGCGCACCGAGGGTTCCGTACAATCATAAATATATTTGGATATGTTACTTTAGTACAGTCTTTAAAAAAGTAGGATAAACGGCAGACAGGTGGAAGGGCGAACAGGCGGACAGTTAATTTACAAATCTTAACCACAGCTGCTTATGGTGACTGAAAAACGTTTCAGCCACTCCACATTGCAAACTGTTTATATTACTAAGTAGGAACTTATTCTTCGTTTATTCGTACGGCAAATAGTAGGTAATTATTTTAGAACCAGCCACCAATTTATTATTGCAGTGTTAGGTTGCGCCATCTCTTGACAGATAGTGGAACTATATTTTTCCTTAGGTTAGCATGCTTAGGACAGCGCCATCTGTTGACTGGTAGTAAAACTAAAAAAAAAATTGTTTTTTGAATTTCTTAAAAAGTGTGGTATATTGAGACATCGTTTTATTTTTCCTGTAATCTTTACATAAACTACTATCACATAGAATTATTTCAGATTTTTCTCTCTGCAAACTTCGGAGATAAGGGGGGGGGACGGTATTTTTTTTTACAATTTTCACCATAAGTCGAAAACTATGCGGCCTAAAAAAAAGAAAAAAATTTTTAAAAACGTGCAAACGACGCTCTTTCATATGATACCTCACATGCCCTAGTTGCCCACTTCAAATTTTTAAGACCCCTTTTCAGTCTCTGTTGTAAAAAATATATTTATTTTTTTATTTATTTCTTATTCGCGAAATAGTTGGACAAATGTCATCTTAAACTATTCCAAATTTCAAGTTGATACCATTAGTAGTTCTCGAGATATCCAGCTGTGACAGACAGACAGACAGACAGACAGACAGACAGACTGAGTCACACCATAAGGGTTCCTTTTTTACCATTTTGGTACGGAACCCTAAAAAGAGGTTGACAGCCAGCATGATGTCCTTTGACAAGTTTGACGTGACAAATAGGTAGCATAACCATTTGACGATAACTTTAACTTTGACAGCGTTTTGGTGCAATTCACACTTAGTGTTCCACATAACAGTGCCACGCCGGCGCGGTCACGCCACGCCGACTATAAATGGTCGGCGCGCCGCCGCGGGCAATTTAGGCCTCGGCGCGCATGTCTACTGTAAACCCAGAGTCAGCCACTTACGCGATCGTTACCAAATTTGTTATGGCCTCCTAATCTATAGTACTTACTGTCGGGGATTGGGTCGCACATGGTGACCGAAATCTGAAGAAAGACAAACGTTTGACATGACATTGAGTATTTTAATGCAAATAAGAGGGGTATACTATCAAATCCGCTAAGATAACTTTATCAAAAATTTCGCAGAACATAAAAAAAACTGTTTAATGATCAATATAAACAGAAATTTGGTTATAGGCTATAACCAAATATCTGTTGGTCAAACTAAGATTAGTGTTGCCATGTCATAAACTAATTTAGTTAGACTGAAAAATTCCTGGTAAGTTATATTGATAATTATAGGGTTATAGGGGCTTTTGATCCTGGGGGCCTATTACGAAAATAACGTACGCAATTGCGTAACGCAGTCACTTGGCCACGATAGTCGTCCGCAGTTCGTTGGTTGTAGTTATAACAAATATTTTGAATTTGGCTATCGTAGTCCATAGACTACTGAACGTACGATGTCGGATACGCTAGAGAGAAACTGTCAAACTCACGCAATCACTTCGCAATATCGCATACGAAAGTGATTTGTAATAGGAAACAATCAAAACGAAGCACGGACGCAGCTGCATGTATCGCATTAAACTTTTCGTAATAGACCCCCTGAATCTATTTTTTTATAGTTGCATTTTCCATGTTATAGTTGATTTTTCTACAAAACTAGCTGATCTATTTAAAGCTATTTTTAGGAGCTTTCTTATGATGACTAAATTGAATTTGGTCAATAAGCATTATAGAGTATTTTGATACTATAACATGGTTTTATAGTTATTTATGCAACTGTACTATAACGAGGGGTATTAAAACACTATTCGCCTCGTGTGATAATAGTATCACATGAGTGTTTTAATACCTAATTATGTACAGTTGCATACAAGACTTTATCTACACCCATTTTTTTTATTTTTTCTTATTTTTATTAAGGAAACAAACAATATTTTAATACATAAGGATAAAAGACACCCATGATATTTATCTAAACCCATGATATGTATCCTCTATAAAGGTTTTGACTTTGACTTTCCTCTCCCTCCTCGTCATTATGTCTTCCGCAAGAGTGTTATAATGTTGTACTGAATTTCATAATGCGTTGCTCGCGCGTGGGCGCGCGGCGTTGCAGGACCAGCTCTCGCTCGGGATATTGCAATGATGGCAGTAAGCTGTTTCAGAACCCCTTACAGAGGATTTAAAGCATGGGTGTAGATAAAATTTATTTTTATTAAAAAAAATACGTACCAGCGCGATGATGACGATGAACAGGGAGAATTTCATCTTGAATGAAAATTCTTATTCAATAAAGCACGAAAAGGCGATACCTATGTATATATACCCCCTATAGTCGGTTGGCAAATATGTGTATTTGTTCAGCTTTAAAATAGTCTGAAAAGACGTCAAAAAATAACTAGGCATTTAAGGAAATTAAATTGATAAGTGTTCACCTATAATCTATCATTGGTTGTCTGTTTGTAAGTATGCCATATTTAATAAGAATAGAGTAGGGGACTCACAATTCGATTTGATCTGTTGATTCAAATTTATTGATCAATTCGTTTATGTCGAGATTGACCGTACTAGACAAGTTGAAGGCAGCCATTACACACGTCAATCTGGTTTCAATCTGATCAAAACCGCAGATTGATGGAATTTGATGCGGTTGGTTTGCGACGTTACACGGTCAATCCAGCAAGATCTGGATCGCAGTAGATCTTGGTAGATTGACAATCTACCACGATCCACGGTGGTCTTTGGTAGGGTTGCCAACTTTTTGCATTAATTTTCGCGTGATATCGATCGATGACCTCAGTGGTGCAGTATTCAACATGCCAGTCTACCACGCAAGAGGTCCCGGGTTCGATCCCCGGACGAAATCGAAATGATACATTTTAATTTCTGAGTGATGGGTCTGCGTATAATAAGTACATATCTATTTCGAAAAGTTAGTACCTATTAAAAACCCAAAAGCACCCATTTTATGCCTTGGTTAGTTTAGGGTTAGATGGCGCTGTGTGTGTAAAATCAAATATCGATATTTATAATACTATTTTACCAAGCTATGAACTATCTGAGTGCCAAATTTCATCCAAATCAGTTCAGCTTCAGAAGGCTGAACTGATTTTGATGAAATTTGGCACACATACATATACAGTTATAGCCTGGTATAGTAATAATAATATCGAGGTAAAAAAGTATTTTTCAAAACATTGCAAAAAATATAGTAAGTAGACTTTTGGGAAATTTATGAAAAAATAAAGTCCTCATTTATTTTTAACTAGCTTCCTTTAAAAAATAAAAATAGGGTACATAGGGTAGGTACTTCCTAGGGCACCAAACTAACTGTATGCCAAATTTCATCATCTTTCACTGCAATCCAATTTTTTTAACCGACTAAAAAAATGAAGGAGGGTTCTGTTCTCTTCATCTGTACATATATTTTTTTGCATGTAGTCATGGGCGGGAGCTAGTTAAAAATAAATGTTAGCTATATTTTTTATAAATTTCTCATAAGTACTTACTAAAGTATTTTACCCTAGGGTACCTTTGACCAGGATAAAAAGTATCTTATAATTTAATCCAGGCTATAAACTGTGTGTCAAACTTCATTCAAATCATTCAGCCTTAAAAACTAACATACAGACGAACAGAGAAACAAGCTCCTGCTTTTTTGTAGTTGGTTAAAAATATTTGATCGCAGTATATTGTGCTAGATTGTCAGTCTACCATGGTAGATTGACAATCTACCACAATCTACCGCGATCCGATGCAAGCAGATTGTGGTAGATTGACAATCTACCGTGGTAGACTGACAATCTACCACAATCTAATTTTATTTTACTTATTTTATTTTTATTTTACAAATTTTCGGAAAACTTACAGCTAGGTAAAAATAAAGTAGACTATTTAAATAGTTATTGAGAGCCAATTACAAGTTTCCATATAAAAAATATAGTAAATACAAAGATTGCCTACGAAAGGATAAGAATAATACGATATAAACCAGTTGTTAATTCTTAATTCAGTAAAATAATGCCAGATAGCGTAGCGCTACACTAATTACAGTTAGTTGTTCGAAAAGTATACATTACTTAATAGTCCCTTGAGCTTGTTACAAGGAGTGTCAAAAAGATCTATGTCAAATTGCTTCGCCACAGTGTTAAAACATTTGATCGTTCTTATAAGAAAGGAATTTTGCCTATAATTAGTTTTGCTTGGGGGAACATGAAGTATATCAGGCTTACGAAAGGAGGCTACTGGAACTCGCAAACCAATGCCACTTAGGAGTTCAGGACAGTCAACGACGCCGCTTACTATGCCAAGTAAGTACGATACGTCGGCGATGCGTCTTCTTTCTACTAGCGGTAGAAAGTGGAACCTACGGCATCGTTTATCGTAATTATGGGTGTAAGTCTTGGATTTAAATTGCAAGTATCGTAAGAACCTTCTCTGGATCATTTCAATCCGCGTGTCGTATAATTTGTAACAGGGGTTCCATATTTGAGAGGCGTATTCTAAATGACTGCGTACATAAGCACAGTACAGTATTTAATGCGATTCGATATTTTTAACCGACTTCAAAACAGTAGGAGGTTGTCTTTTTGTTCGTCTGTATGTTTTTTAGGGTATTTTTCAAATGTCCACCCGGATGTGGTCGCGGGCGGAAGCTAGTTAAAAATAAATATGGGCTATATTTTTTACAAATTTCTCAAAAGTACTTACTAAAGTATTTTACCCTAGGGTACCTTTGACCAGGATAAAAGCATCTTATAATTTAATCCAGGCTATAAACTGTGTGTCAGACTTAATTTAAATCAGTTCAGCCTTAAAACTAACATACAGACTAACAGAGACACAAGCTCCTGCTTTTTTGAAGTCGCTTAAAAATATTGGATCGCAGTATATTGCGCTAGCTATCTACCACAATCTACCGCGATCCGATGCAAGCAGATTGTGGTAGGTTGACAATCTACCGTGGTAGACTGACAATCTACCACAATCTTATGCGATTCGATATTTTTAACCGACTTCAAAACAGCAGGAGGTTATTTTTCTGTTCGTCTGTATGTTTTTTTTAGGGTATTTTTCAAATGTCCACCCGGATGTAGTCGCGGGCGAAAGCTAGTTAAAAATAAATATGGGCTATATTTTTTATAAATTTCCCAAAAGAACTACAAATTAATTTCAAAATCTCTAGGGTACCTTTGACCGAGATACAAAATATCATAAGTTTTATCCAGACTATAAACTCTTTGCCAAATTTCATCTAAATCAGTTCAACCTCCATAAAAAAAATTACAACGACCAGAGAACCTCTTCCTTTTTTGTATCGGTTAAAGACATCGGATCGCAGTAGATTCTGCTAGATTATCAGTCTACCGTGGTAGATTGACAATCTTCCACTCTACACACAATCACAATCTACTGCGATCCGATATTCTTAACCGACTTCAAAAGAGGAGAAGGTTCTCTGTTCGTTTGTATGTTTATTTTTTTAAGGGGATTTTTCGAATGTCCAACAGGATATAGTCGCGGGCGGAAGCTAGTTAAAAATAAATATGGGCTGTAATATGTTTTTATAAATTACCCCAAAAGTACTACATATTAATTTCAATGTTTTAAAAAATAAAAATATCTTTGATACCTTTGACCGAGATAAAAAGTATCCTATGTTTTTATCTAGGCTATTTAAGCGCACAGTTTGTGCGCTAAATTTCATCTAAATCAGTTCAGCCTTCAAAAAACATGTGTACGATAGCAGCAGTAGATTGCGATGAGCAGACTGCAAGTTCTCTGTTCGTACTTCGTTTGTATGTTTGTTTTTTAATGATTGTTCGAATGTCCACCCACGCGGATGTAGTCGCGGGCGGAAGCTAGTTAAAAATAAATGTGGACTACATTTTTATAAATATCCCTATAAAATGTTTAATTGTTTTGAAAATAATACTATTACCTCGAAAAAAAGGTGCCAACCCTAAGCCAGACCAAGCCAGATTGACGTAGATTGACAATCCAGCACAATCTGATCACGCCAGACCGCGCCAGATTGAAACAGATCGCGAACAACGTTACACAATCAATCTCTGTCAATCTTTGTCAGTCTGGCACGGTCTGGATTGTGTGTGTAATGGGTGCCTAAAAGTGCTGGCACATTTGTCTGACGAACGTGTCAACACGTCGTGTAAAGGATCATGCCGCATTCTGGGCCATGATGCGCATTAACTATACAAATCTGTGACAGACTCATATCATGTCAAAAAGGGGTAGATAACAAAATGTCATATAATAGGAAAATGTAACCCCAAACGGCTCCTAGAGATTGAGATTTCTCTTTTTTCCCGCATTATATTTTAATGATATTCTTCCCACGCAATCACTATAAAATTACTATAGTATTTTGGTAATTTCATCAAAACGCATCATGGCCTGGCTTGTATAGTAAAATCGGCATAATCTATTAGTGGTTTTCCAATATGGACAGTTCGATGTTGACAGGCTGTGACGGCCATGTTGTTTTGGCGGCATCTATCAAATCGATTGTTTATTATTGAATTATGTATTGATGGCAAAGGCAAATCATTACCTAATTTTGTTTTTAGAAATAAGGTTAATACTATAGTAACTTGTAGGTAAGGACTAGTATTATCAAATTAGATCGAATTTGCAAAAAGATCGGAAGTGATTCGTGTAGTTGTAATTTTTGTGGAATCATTAAAAGACATGAATAATTATAAGTTTCTTCCGAGTTTGCACCATTTCTGTTATGTACGGAATATTGTTTAATGTTAGGTATTGACAATAAAGTACTTTTTTTTTTTAATAATAATACCTACAATCAACAATTTCCTACCGTGTTTTTTTACAATTTTAATTACCTATCATTGCATACCTAGCTTGCTTAATCAGATAAAAGTTACCGAGATAATTGACAAAATCTAATCCTAGGAGGCGCCACCTTTGTGACGTCGTAGGTACTTGTTCCACCATTGATCATGATCACTGATCATCAAATGACTTTTGTCAAGTGGTGGAACAAGTACCTCATCATCATCATATCAGCCGCACGACACCCACTGCTGGGTATAGGCATCTCCCAAGGATGTCCACGACGATCGGTCCTGCGGTTCCCACATCCAGTGGCTTCCGGCAACCTTCACCAGATCGTCGGTCCACCTTGTCGGGGGCCTATCCACGGAGCGTCGTCCGGTGCGCAGTCGCCATTCAAGAACCGCCCCGCCCCAACGGCCATTGGTTCTTCTCGCTATGTGTCCAGCCCACTGCTACTTTAGCTGAGCAATCCTTCGAGCGATGCCGGTTACTTTAGGAGATCCGCAGATCTCCTCATTTCTGATCCGATCACGCAGGGAAACGCCGAGCATGGCTCTCTCCATTGCACGCTGGGTGACCTTGAGCCTCCTTATGAGACCCATAGTTAGCGACCACGTTTCACTGCCGTAAGTCATCACTGGCAACACACACTGTTCATAGACTTTCGTCTTGAGACACTGAGGTAAATCGGACACGAAGATTTTTCGGAGCTTCCCGAATGCTGCCCATTCGAGTTGGATTCGACGAGAGATCTCCTTCTCAAAGTTGGACCTACCTAACTGGACTGCCTGTCCTAGGTATACATAATAGTCAACAACTTCAAGTGTAGTGTTCCCAACATGAACTGGAGCGGGCACAACATGGGCACTCGACATGATTTTCGAACAAGTACCTATGACGTCACAAAGGTGGCACCTCCTAGGATTAGATTTTGTCAATTATCTCGGTAACAGTAAACAGCGGGGAGATGATTTTCATACAACTTTTCCTCCCGCTTTTACTATGAGAATAAAGAAGAGCTTTCTGATCCTCTTTTGGAAAAGTAATAAAGTCCTTTCCGAGGAGGTGTAGCATAAACAGATTTTTTACAGTTACTTTTTCGTGCCTATAAGAAAATGCATTTTCGCATAGAGATAGGGGATGCTAAATCAAAACGTACGTAAAAAAATCCTAGCCAATTGGTAATGCGCCTAGCCGCCATTTTTTTAACCTCGAAAAGGAAAAACAATTATAAAAATATTATAACTTAAACACTATCATAATGAAAATAATAATTCAATAATTAATATGTTATTTATATTACCTACCTATTAGAATTTTCTTGTTTCATGTAATTTTTTACACGACTGCCCAAAGCAAAAAGAATGTATATGTGTTCAGGGTTCATGTATGTTTGTGTGTATGTGAGTTTCTTTATTCCACTGCCCAAAGCAAAAAGAGTGTATATGTGTTCAGTGTTTATGTATGTTTGTGGGTATGTGAGTTTCTTTATTCCACCATAGCTTCCAAATGGCTCAACGGATTTGGATGTATGGGGTATTGTTAGAATCCTTACATCATTCCGAGTGACACTGGCTATATTTTTTTGAAAATATTAATATGGCGACTGTATGACGCAATTTACAAATGCGAAAAAAAAATTTTTCTTCAATTATTACAATATGGACATAATGAAAGGCCTTAATGAGCACATTTCAAAAATATATCATTTATCACTAAAATGTGTGAAATAAAAATAAATAAATTAAAAAAAACACGACTGCCCTGCTAAAAACAAACTAAAAAGTTGTTTTTTTTTAATTTATTTATTTTTTAGTTGCGGATGACGTTAACGTACGTGGATGTTAATGTAACAAGGTTCCTGCGCATTAGCAATTGGCGGGGATACACAAACAAATCCAAATGAAAATTCTATATCATTCTATAATTTGTTTTAAATGACGCAATTCATTAATCGTGCAAAATGGCTATTTATTTATTCAGGTGCCTGCATAGACTTCGTGTATAATTAATTACATGAATGCATTTAAATAAAATATTTTTAAAGATTAATACCTAAAATTGATGATGACTAACATTTTGCAAATACGACCAGTGCACATAGGGATATTTTGCATTTCTAGCCGGAAAAAAGTCTAATTCATCAAAACTATTTATTACATAGAAAAAAATCGCATATCTGCTACGAGTACGAGCCAGGAAGTAAGTGAGCAATGGGCAACTCTTCCCGCTCCGCTGCGTCAGTCTTTCGTCTTACAATACTTGTCGAAATTACAACCGTTGTTTAGCGTGCACGTTTGACTTATTGGCGAAAAATTTGTAGCAGATACCAAATAATACGTTATTTGGTGATGTCTAAGGAAAAAAAAAGCTACGGATTGTTCTAGTTCAGATAGATCACGTGTTTTTGTGTTATAATTTTATATTTTTTTCTGTTTGGTTATCACTATAATCAAACAGAAAACAATATTTTTATATTGTTTTCTGTTTGGTTATCACTATAATCACACAGAAAACAATATAATTGCGCCTTGAATCTTTTAGTATTTTTGAATATTTTTTGTATCATACTTCTATATTAACGAGTTTATTTGTTATGCTTCCGACTATTTCCGAGGATTTATTTTTATTGTGTTTTGTAGAATAGTCCATCAACATTATGCTGTTATAGAAATTAGGTGCCACTTCTTGCCCCTTTTCAACCTACCTATACTTTAGTAGTGACAGTAATAAATATTGATTTTATTAACTTTTGTCAATTGGTTATTAACATGATTATTATTTTGTTGTAGGGGGGCAACTTGTTGCTATCTTATATGCAGGATATGATCTGTAGACCATATAAAAATAACATATTATCTTATAATCATAATTTTTTGTAAATATTTTTTTACTTAAATAAAAATAAACGATTTTTAAGTCAATGCATGTTAAAAATAACTTGTTTCAATTCAAATCACAATACAGGGGGTCTATTACGAAAAGTTTAATGCGATACACGCAGCTGCGTCCGTGCTTCGTTTTGATTGTTTCCTATTACAAATCACTTTCGTATGCGATATTGCGAAGTGATTGCGTGAGTTTGACAGTTTTTCTCTAGTGTATCTGACATTGTTTGTTTAGTAGACTATGAACGACGGTAGCCAAATTCAAAATGTTTGGTATAACTACAACCAACGAACTGCGGACGATTATCGTGGCCAAGTGACTGCGTTACGCAATTGCGTACATTATTTTCGTAATAGGCCCCCTGATCCTAGTGCATTATTAAAATATTAAAAAAAAATACCGTCTGGAAACGCAAAATACCCCTATGTGCAGTGCTTAAACAAGTTTAATTAAAAACTTTTATTTTTGACGTCTTCCGACGAAATGAGGATCCGACCTTATGCGTTTTTGCGTATCCGATCAAGTGCTAATAAATTATAAAAACTGCCTCTCCTCGTCTTAAACAAAACTAGGCCTATCTCAAACGTCCCTTTCCATTACTTTACTACAATATTATTTTCCTTTATTGCTAATAATACGTTAAATTATGAAATTATTTCTTACACATAGAGGCTCTCATATCTTCTATGATTTTAAAGATGCTTTGGGTTATGACAATCCAATACATAATTGCCTTTTTAGGGTTCCGTACCCAAAGGGTAAAAACGGAACCCTATTACTAAGACTCCGCTGTCCGTCTGTCTGTCTGTCTGTCACCAGGCTGTATCTCATGAACCGTAATAGCTAGAAAGTTGAAATTTTCACAGATGATGTATTTCTGTTGCCGCTACAACAACAAATACTAAAAACAGAATAAAATTAATATTTAATGGGGGCTCCCATACAACAAACGTATTTTTTTTGCCTTTTTTGGTACGGAACCCTTCGTGCGCGAGTCCGACTCGCACTTGGCCGGTTTTTTTATCTCATTACCAGGCAACAAAGTTCGGTACTAGTAAGTACTTGATTTTTTTCTTCTTACTTTTAGTATTTTAATAGAATATTATCAACATTCGCTAATTTAAATCTTGATTATGATTTTTTAGACATCTACTTATAAACATCACGTAATAAAAAACTCTCATGCCATCTTTACATCTACTTAAA
Organism: Agriphila geniculea; assembly: GCA_943789525.1. Lineage (NCBI taxonomy): Eukaryota > Metazoa > Arthropoda > Insecta > Lepidoptera > Crambidae > Agriphila > Agriphila geniculea. The sequence goes on from OX038893.1 coordinate 13,252,831, forward strand.
ACTATTTTTAAATAGTTTTGACGATTTTCTTTCTCTTTAAACAACTTATTATTTACTAGCTGAGCTTCGTACCCGTGGACTTAATAACTCCGGTTTATGCATTTAAATATGTACTAATGTAGTTACCTACATAAGAAAATACTTCTAGCAGTGTTATAATGTTAAAAGTTAATAAATTGATTTCTTTTAATTTTAATAGATATTTATTAATATTGAAATTTATAGTTTGGCAGTATGCCTCATGTCCTTTTCCTTATTTCCGTGAAAATTCTATTTGAATTTTCGCGTCATTGAGATAAAATCATTATCTGAAACTAGCGAGAAATTTTCTATGTCTATGATCTCAAATCATTTCCCCGTCCTCAGGTCGCCCAGAATTTGGGGCGCGTGCGTTTAGGACTTCTGATGTCCAAATTTTGACTTTGAGATCCGAGTTGTAATCCCGTGGTGTTATTCTATGGACAGAGATATGGTTCTTCTTCTTCTTCTTATTTTTGTTTTGGCAATCTACTTTCCTCTTGGAAGTAATTTTTGCCAGTGTCAAGTGTTGAATAGTTCAGTATTTCTAGTAGATTGTTTCAGTTTACATTAAAATGCAGGTGCATCGCATTCCAATGCTGCTTGGAGCATTTGGCAGCAAGTATATCAAGACAGTTTACTCGGTAAGTTCTGCCGAGGTAGCGACCACTACAATAAAAGTCTCAGCTTCACACAACCAAGATCGCGCCTATTTCCACTATCCCACATATTGTTCAGTTGCGTAGACACTTGTACCACAAAACTGCACCAATTTTAAGACACAATATCCACTATGAATCAATTTGCGAATAATTAAAATAGTCACCGAACTGAACTCGACAAAATCCCGCCAAAAACTCCGAGATATGGTTTTGGTTAGGCTGACAATAATAGTGTCCTTAATTTTCAGGGTTGTTTGACCGTAGTTTCGTTGTTTTCACTGTCATGGCTGTCGGCGGGCTACGCTTCGGGGTTAGGTACCTACTTACAAATTTACAGACTCAGCTACAATAATACAATAAAATAAATAAATAAAGACAATACAAACATTTTCTTAGGCCTGGTTTACATTAGTCAAGTAGACGACCGAGTCGAGTAGCGAGTAGAAATACATTGCTTGGCATGTTCGTCGATTTTAAAAGAATGTCAAACACACCACGTAATGAACTTCTAATCTCCTAAAGCACTCTACTAAAGACTAAGATAATGTAAACCAGCCTTTATGCTTGTACCACACATTTTCACAATGCTGGAAGTAAAACCTTCTGTTTTAATAACAAAAGTTTAACAACATTAAACATATACTCACACACATACTATAAAATAACTCTTTTCTGCCGGTCGATCGATACATAAAAAAATAATACATATTTTGAAAAGAAGGATTGAATTCTTCAATTTAGAACTGATTTGTTTTCTGCACGCGAACTTTCATCAAGTAGGTCATATATGCCCAATGACCTTAGACCAATACTATATCTTCATGCAGTTATCGATTGAGAATTATGTTACCATTGTTGCTGACTCTGAGAGGGTTAGTAGTGTTAGTACAGTCCAGGCTCTTAGAATAAAAAAGAAAAGCACTTCTCCAGACCTTGCCAAAAACCTCATTTCGGTGGCACTTTTTCATTCGGATTTTGGAAGTTATATGACTAACGTTATTGAAAATATAGTCAAATCTAAGTAAATATATGTAAATGGCGCACCTATTCACAAAGCGGTTTACGAGATATTTGCTTTTTAAATTAGAGCGTCCACCAAAATCAGGTTTGTGGCCACCGAAATCAGATTGTATATGATTTTATAGGAGAAATAAATAAAATTAACGAAAGCTGAGTAAATACAAAATCTTAAATCAACATTAACAATGCTTTTTAGGGTTCCGTAGCCTAAATGGCAAAAAACGGAACCCTTATAGATTCGTCATGTCTGTTTGTCTGTCTGTCTGTATGTCACAGACACTTTATTCCGAAAGTATTAAGATTACATAATCGAAACTTGGTAGGTAGATGTATTCTGTTAACCGCTTAACGAATTTAATATATGGAACTGAAACTGAAAAATTTAATTTTTTCTTCAAACCAATACGTGTGGGGTATCTGTAGATAGGTCTTTAAAAATGACGTTGAGGTTCCTTAGTATTTTTTTTCTTAAAGTCAACCGTTTGAAAGATATACACTGCCAAAGTGGTAAAATATGTGTGTGTCCCCTCCCCCCTTTAACTTTTGAAATAAGAAAGTGAAAAATCTAAAAAAAATATATGCTGTAGGTACTAATAAACACTTTCAACCAAAATTAGTTTCAATGAGATATAGTAATTAGTTTTTGACATATAGCACATTTTCCAAAACCGCAAATTATGGTATGGTATAAGGTAACTACGGGACCCTACGGCGCGTGGCCCGACATGCACTTGGCCGATTTTTCATAACAGTTATTCGTATCAACACAGCCATAATTTAACCTCACAAAAAAACTAATAAACTAAAAGCTGCAACTTATCAGTTAAGTATTTACCTTCAAAGGTGTACTAAATAAATATTTTGCGTTAAAAGACGTAATTTTTTTTAAAAAACAATACATATTTTCTATTTCGATCAATGAAATCTGATTTCCGTGGGTCTTTTTGTGATTTCGGTACCATTTTATCCGTTGAAATCCACCTATATCAGAGCCACTGAATTCAGAAAACATCTAGTTTTGCCAATTATCTCAAATAATAAAATATATACATAATTTTAATACAAAGCGTTGGAATAACATCCTTATGGTTGTATCTTACAATAAACATTAACATGTTGTTAGGACCAAATTCATGATAAATCATAACCAGTGAATTTAGAAACTGCCCTGACCCAACCCACCGAAACTCAGACTTAGCTTCATATTTTTTCAATCTCGAAGCAGAGAGGCCGAGTGTCCCGTCCAGTAGCACGGAGAACACTGAAGCAAGCGGTCGATCGTTGTGAGAACTTGCTTAAACAAATCAGTTGTGGTGTGCAGCGTGGTTTGTGAGTGGCACGGAAATCATGTGAAAGTCACAATACGTTAAACAATGCTCAATATCTTTAGAAATTAATATATTATAACTCATTTGGAATAGCTAAAGTGAAGACCAACTTAGCTTGCCAGGAACATATCTGTACCTTCAGTGAAAAGAGGTATAACTCTAAAAACATGATTTTTGGGAAATTGACTTTAAAGTTTAAAAAATTCTTAGTCTTCATCTGAGAATGATCAAATGAAATAAGTGTTTGTAGACTGTAGATAGTTATGTTAGCTTTCTTTACTTGTATAATTTAAAGAGAATAGTCTTATATTTTTCAGTATTCACGAAAATGTTCAGTTATATCACTTGGCACATTTATTTATTTTGTGTATATTGATATAATAAGACTTCTATCATTTTACACCAGGCATATCTGCTTTCGTGTAAAATGATACATTACTTTAACTTTTCGTGTCAACTTTTTTAATTTTAGGTCTTTTTTCAAGTTGTCGAAGAAACATTGTTAAACGAACTCTAAATATGAGTAATTAGAGTTTTGTCTTGTCGGATCGTTTAAAAAAATCTAATTATATCATTTTACACATTTTTTTTGAAAAAAATCGATGTGGAAATTGTTTCAACTCTTATCATTAACGATATAACTACTACATTTACTATGTGAATAGTGATATAATTCGTGAAAAAAATAAAAAAATATATTAACACTGCTGAGTATAAGCCTCCCTAAAGGATCTCCACAATGATCGGTCCTGCGCTACCTGCATTTAGCGGCTTCCCGCGTCCTTCACCAGATCGTTGGTCCACCTTGTCGGGGACCTATACCCACGGAGCGTCGTCTGGTGTGCGGTCGCCATTCCAGAACCTTTCAATCCCAACGGCCATCGGTTCTCCTCGCTATGTGTCCCGCCCACTGCCACTTCAGCTGAGCAATCCTTCAAGCGATGTCGGTTAATTTAGTTCTCTTTCGAATGTACTCAATTTTTGGTTCGATTACGTAGGGAAAGGCCAAGCATGGTTCTCTTAAGAGTAAATGCTGCATGGCTAAAATGGAGGACACTCTCAGGAGTGCTCTGTGATCCTCGTATGCCCATAAGAACCAAGGGTAAAGTATATAAAACCGCAGTCCGCCCGACGCTATTATACGGTTCCGAATGCTGGACAGTGAAGAAGACACATGAGCAAAAAATGCATGTCAATGAGATGAAAATGCTCAGGTGGGCAGGAGGTGTGACTCGACTAGATAAAGTGCGCAACGAATATATAAGGGGCAGCTTTAAAGTCGCACCAATCGCCGAAAAACTGACAGAAAATCGTCTCCGATGGTACGGACACGTCAAAAGAAGGAGTGAAGACCATGTGGTTCGTATCGCACTCAAATTGCCAGAGCATAAGAAAGGCAGAGGACGCCCGCCTCTGACCTGGTGGTCCAAGATAGAGAGAGACCTCAAGGAAGCCCAATTGCCAGAGCCGACAACCCAGGATAGATTATCCTGGCGCAGAAGTGTGAGGAGACCCGACCCCAAATAAAGGGAACAGGGACGGACGAAGAATCGCTCTTCCATTCTCTGCCTAGAGCTCGTTTATGTGGATCCAGGTTTGAATGATACATTCTACATGCCCTGAGCTACAATGTCGGCAAAAATAATAATTCAATGGATTCAAATTGAGTAATAGAGCTTGACGACGATGGCTACTCATTCGTGCAGATAGAGCCTCGTAAATTGTAAAGTATTATGTAATCATCGTCATTACATGAAGGCGCAGAGTACTGATGGAAAATTCAGTTTTTTGTTGTCAAAACAATCCGGTTTCTGAAATGTATTTAGCACTTTATAGTGCTAAATCCAAACACACATCCACACTCTGCGGCAGGTTGTATAGAAGACCGAATGGTAAAAACTGCCACTTTGCTTGGTTTTCCTGGTCAAATCAAAGGCTTTCTCATCAGAAAGCTTTTAATTCGATCGACACCTGGGCGGTGCTGCAGGCTCTCCAGAAGTGCCAAATGGACTACATGTATATCGAGGTGCTGATGTATCTACTTATACAAAAATGCCACCATATCGGACCGATTACAGAACCAGAGCACAAATCTCATCTTACTTCAGAATTCGGGAAGTGTCGGAACATCTTTTCGTTGAACCTACCTCAGTCTTAGGACGAACGATGTCTTTGATCAGTCATGAAACGTGGTTCCTTGCGTGATCGAATCAGCAATGAGGAGATCCTTAAGTCAACCAAGGTAATCAACATCGCTCGACGGATAGCTCAGCTGTAGTGGCAGTGGGTGGGAAACATAGCGAGAAGAACCGATGGCCATTTAGGTGAAAAGGTTCTAGAATAGTTGCCACGCACCGAGATGACGCTTCCTTCATTTCCGACCAACGATTTGATAAAAGTCGCAGAAAGCTGCTGTGTGCGGGCAGTGCAGCGCATTACCGATTGTTGTGGTGATCCTTGGGGAGTGGAGCGTCGTTGTATGGAGAAAAAAAAATATTGCTTTATCGTTCTTGAATACTGGCGAAAAGTTGCGTTAAGGCTTACGGTTAACAAATATCTTTTTACTTTATTTTTTCGACATATTTTTTAGTCCTCTACCCTCATTTGAAAATTTCGTTTTTTTCTGAATTAATAATTTTTATATAGCTGGATATTATTAGTTACAGCTTACATCTTGCATGTTTTTCATCATATTTATGACATTTGAACACTAATTAGCTAGAAAACATGATTTATTTATGAAAATGAAAATAATTTAATTTTATAAATTATCGTGAAAATTTGGAAAAAATAGCAAAAAATTCAATATTTTAAAGTCTATATTGATATTTTATACATCACTATTTTGACATTTTATTATTTCGCGAGAAAGTCTTTTTTCGTCTCAAAATGTGGCATTATTTCTCGTTATTGAATTTTGCCTTTTGGAACGAATAAATCCGTTTCTCGGTTTTTCACCAGCCACAGACATCGATGCGTCACTCACCATTTTAACACATCGCTCAACTTCTTGAGTATGACAAAGACAAGCTAGAAACTCTGATAGTTGAGGTTTTCCAAATCATCTTGTATTTTCTTCTCGATGGAAAGTATGGATGATTCCTCGATAAGTAGATGCTTTTAATTTCCGAAAAACTGTCTCTGATTTGAATATCTTATCGCATTCTTTTTCTAGGTCTGCGAACTTTGCTTTCTGAGTTTATTAAACCAAAATCTCACAATACTGCACTTGCGACTGCTGCTGCAGACCGATCAGAAATCCCATAACGGTCACATACTTCAGCTAGGAAGAGAACATATTTCTTTTTTGTATTAGAAATTTGGTGCTTTTGAAGTGCTTGGCATGGAATCTGGGATTTTGCTAAATCTGGAGCAGAGTGAGTTTTGGAGGAGGTTTTTTCTTTGTTTTTCGATGAAGAAAATCTTCTGAGTCTATATTATAGACCCGGAAAGCTTTTCTTCATCGAATAACAATGATCAGAAGCTTGGATCGATTTTCGTTTTCTTATCATTTTTTGTTCTAATTTTTTTGTTTGTATGCAATCTAAACTGCCAATTGTCATCTATTTCGTATTTTTTTGATCATAAGGAAAAGGTCTTTCTAGCTTAGGAACTTTCTTTTCCTAAGAACAAAATTAAATACATTTTTCAAATCATTACATTTGCAGCTACTAATCAAAAAACTCTGATATACTCTTGTTTTATATTCATTTAACTTTAGTAGAAAGTTCTTAGTTCGTTTTAACTTTGAGTAACGAATGGTTCAGAGCATTTATGATAATCTATATACTTATCATAAATGCTCTGTAACAGCTCTTTCACACGTTCAATGGCAACGACAGGCAATGATGTACCTAGTCTAGATTTCAATAACTTCACTAATAATGTCATCAAATACTCTTGAGATCGCAGGTTGTTTTTCGTTTCCTTAAGTCTTTAATTTAATTCTGACGTAAACGATATACTTTATTACGTCGGTTGTTGTCGATAGCACTGATTTATTTCTCTCACTCATCCAAAAATGAGACAGTCAATATCATTTCGCGTCACTCTTTTCGACATTTTTAAGATTTTATTTTACGAATAACACCGACTTTTTGTTATGATATTTAGTTAAGTGACATCGTTCAAAAACGATGTCACCTAACTAAATAACATAATATGCGAAGTTAGACATGAAAATAATCATCGAAGTAAACAAATCAAGTTATAAAAGTAACTGCAAAGTGTGGTTTAGTAAAGACAAATTATGTATACTTTCGGCGTCGCTTAAGGTGTTATGTATCATTATTGTATCAAATGTATGTTTATTAAATATTTTTTGTTGAAATTTCATTGTAATATGAGTACAAAATCATCATTTTTCGGGAAAAGAAAAGTTGCGTTAAAATTATATGATTGGTCGAATTTACGTATTTTTCAGATATTTGAACAACAGTAGAGGGCTATAAGTAGGGTCCAATATTTTTTTTATTATTTTTCCCGTATATCTTGTGACCTAATGCAACTTTTTGCGCCTATTCAGCAATGAAAATCGAGAAAAATCAATGACGCTCCACCCTATTGGGGAAGCCTAAACCCAGCAGTAGGTATCATGTAGTCGTGTACCATTGATATTAGCCGCAAGACACCCACTGCCGATGAAGAAGATGCTAACTACTTCGAATACTAATAAAACTTGTACAAAAAAATTGTTTAAAAAAACAAAAAACCGACTTCAAAAAACCTACCTCGAAAAAGCAAGAAATAATATTCGTAATAATAAAAACACGTCTATTGAAGTCGGGTGGGGCTGGAATACCTACAGATTCCTTTTTTTATTCTAAAAGCCCCACCCGACTTCAATAGACGTGTTTTAATTATTACGAATATTATTTCTTGCTTTTTCGAGGTAGGTTTTTTGAAGTCGGTTTTTTGTTTTTTTAAACAATTTTTTATTTTTTTATTTTTAGTGTAGGTACCTTTTGTATTAGGTAGTGTAGGTATATTATTTAGGTAGAAAATTCGGCTCAGCCAAATGTGAGTTAATCGCGGAGAAACATACATACATGCGGGTCAAACTGAGAACCTCCTTTTTTTAAGTTGGTTAAAAGAACTACACTTAAGATATCCCGTTTCCAACAAAAAAATAATTATCTTATTCAGTTCATAAACAAAGAAGTTATACGACTGATCATCGAGGTAGTTCACACAAAATCATACTATTTTCGTACTTTTTTCAAGATTACTTGAAAAGTACCGAACCGATTTCAAAATTTAAAAAAATGGGACCAATTTGGAAGTTTACCTAATGTAATAACGTTTGAATCATTTCAATCGGTTCAGCCATCTTCGAGTAATCGGTGTACATACAAAAAACAAAAAAAAAAAAAAACAAAAAAAAAAAAACGGGTCGAATTGAGTACCTCCCTCCTTTTGAAGGCGGTAAAAACAACGTGCAACAGAGTGAATAGTTAGTGTATATTGATACAATTCTTTTTATGCATCGAAGCAATCTCACTCTTATTATAAGCAACATAGGTCAGATATTGTCCAAAAAATAACAATTTAGATCATTATAAATTAAATGACACAATCCATTCTGCTTTGTGTAAAGTGATACAACTTACATTTCGCTTCATATTGGTCGTATCGCGGACTCTTTTTTGGCAGTTATATCAATTAACACAAATAATAATCAAACGTTTTATTTCTTGTACACTTGTATTTTTTGATATAAGTCAATTATATCATTTAACACCTTTTCCAAGTTTATGTTATTATTGATTCAATTTCAATTATATCGATAAATACGAAATAATAATTCATTATTTCTTAATTTTCAGTGCTATAAGTCGAGTTGAATCAATGTGCACAAACTAGTATACTGTGAAATTAAATGTGTGTATTGATATAATTCTAGATAAATCACTACGCACAATTCAAGTCAGTTGTTATTGAATTGTGAATAAAGTATTAAATCGAGTTATATTTATTGACACAATTTTTTTAAAAGAATAGTCTAGGTACACTTTGTTTTAAGTAGAGATATATTAATATACACGTTTTTTTCCGAAAAAAAGGTAGCAAAATAAGCTTTTATATCACTATGCACAAAACTTATCTCTGTTAATATAAGTCGTATAAATACGCCGAATAGACACAAAAAAAGCAAATTTTTCAATGATTTGAATAGTCTAATAAACTCAAAATCGATACAACTCGAGTTAGATCAGTTTTCACTGAAGGTACAGATATAAAACAGTGTCGGGAACTTGATAAGTTTCAAGTTATTGTTTGTGATGTGTTTGATTCTGGGAATAGAACACGCCACCGTCGTCAGGAAATAGAGCTTTTTCTAATTTTGGGATTTTTTCACTGAAAATCAGTAAGTGCTGTCATAATTTTTTTATGCTCTCCAGTTATCGTAAGGCACAAAGAAGGCCTAAATTTTTTTTAGAAATTTATCTTAACGTCTTCTTCGAATTTACAACCTGAACACTAAAATCAATCACCTCAAAATTTTTTTTCAGCTTGTAGCCCTTGCTAAGACGCGTCATTTGATATCCCAACCATTTAGGTAGCTCTAAGATCCACGACACCAGGGCAATGTCACACTTTGGCTGAAAATCAGGCTTATACGGATGCCTCAAAAATATTTTTTTATGTTAAAAGGTTCAGGATTTTCGGTTGCGTGAAAAATAAAAAAAAAGTCTCTTCGGCTTTATAAATACAACAGTCAAATGAGAGAGACAATACAACAGTCACGATGGGACTGCCGCCGTGTAAATAAATTCACAAAAGTCCTAAAAATAAAGAAAAAATATGCCCACGTTAAGCTCCGGGTCCCATTGTGAAAAAAATACAAAATCAAGTTTTAATAATTTATATAATTTTACAATATTAATTGAGTAGATAATTAGATAACAATATTTGGACTGTTTTGTAATTCCGCAAAAGTTACTAGTTATGGAAACATCATCTGAAACAAAGCAGTAGTTTTAATATAATCATTGTTATTTATTTAACCATTTATTTCAGGCTACTAGACCCATACAATATATACCTTACAGACTAACATACATAATTATTAAAAATACATTTCATTAATCTTATTTGACACTTTGTGTGTCGAATCGGTGGCACAAGGCAGCGTCCCTCTGAAGCGCCTGTAAACCACGCCCTGCGGCCAGATTAAGTCCTCCTTCATGAAAAGGTCCAGCCTCGCTGTCGAGATGCGCACCACAAACGCCTTAAAATTGGTATTATGGCGCGAGCAAGTGAGAGGGCGAGGAGGGGAGGTTTGTCGATAAACCAAACAATGTATGTGTCGCCGTTAAAGTGCGGAAACCAGTTAAAGTGCACATTACCTAGTTAATTCGCAGATTCACTGGTACAGTTAAAGTGCGAAAAATTGTTTCATTTTGTACTTTAACTAGGTAATCTGCAGATTCCGGAAATAGGTTCTTTTAATGAAAAAAAATATATAATCACGTAAAAATGGGGCAGATACAAAATCGGGGGGACGGGGAGGCTCGGGGGCGAAGCCATCGCCATGGAGAAAATCTTAAAGAGTACATTAGGTTAGGTTGGTTTTGCGACCAAAAACGCGCCAGCCGAGCGAGCGGAGCGAGCCAAGCGAGCGGCCGGCGAAACGCCAGAAACAATCGTCGTTCGTCATCGTTTTTTTTAATTTCAATATAGGTATTTAACCCAAATTTCCTAAAGCCTTGGCTATTTTACTCACTGTTTTCCGCACTTTAACGGTGTAACATCCGTTAATATGCAGATTAACTAATCAAAGTGCGGAAATCTTCTACTTTAAGAAAAAATTCGCACTTTAACTGACTCGATCAGTTAATGTGCACATTAACTAGTTAATTCGCACATTAACGGACTCCGAGCTTCAGCGGTAACATATACACTAATGGCTGACGGGGCACAAAATATACTCTGGCCCTTAGAACACCAATGGTTGCGCCACCAGGGTGCAATATTTCTTTGAGACTAAATTCTCCAGGGGGGCAAATAAGAAGTTCGGGAGAATGGAGTTACTTTTTTAGATGTAAGTAGGTAGGTACTTAAAGATTAACCATGTACTGTGGGTCCCTGCATGTGCAGTGAAATCAGCATTTTAGTTTATTACACAGCTTTTACGTTTATTATTATATTAATTATAAAACTGAATGAGGTCAATTTTGTTAAAAGGTGCGGTCAAAATAAGAGGATCTCTAAGTATTCGAAGATTATTTTAAAAATCATATATCTTCCAGTATATAAATACATTAAAGGAAGTATTGAGGTTATTCACTACTAAAATTCTTATTTTTACCAAAATAATAAAATAATAAAACAAGGAATAGAAAATGGACTTTTTGGCTCAAGCGGCAGGTGTAGCAGCAGGTCATGTTTTACAAGCAGCTGAAGGGAGAGCTAGTCAGGTATTAGAAACGGCTGAGGGTGTAGCTGGACAAGCTCTGGCAGCAGTTGGCTCAGCAGCTGGAAAAGTTTTAGAATCTGCGGTTGGAAATATTCAGGGAATTAGTCGAGTACCTTCAAATAACCCTTTACCGTTGGCTGAACCATATCGACGGTGGAAAGGCAATATTATCCAAGCGACATCAGACCAACTTTACAGTAGAGCCGTTTAAAGTTTGAATTTTCAGAAAAAAAAATCGTGTAAATTCTTGTAATGGTCCAAAAAGACTAGTTATTAGAAATTTATTTGTTTATTTATTTATCGACATTATAGTATACGTAACTATTAAAAATAATGGTTAGTTTTAAAGTTAGTGTCGCATAGTAAAATTTTCACTAAAAGTAGAGACGGGAAAAATTTACTAACCGACAAGCTTTGATTAAGGAAGGTACGGTAAATCTGTAATATATATCTCTATTTTAGAATTTATAGCAGAGTAAAAGTTGCCTAAACAAAATAAAAAACATGTGGAAATTCTGGCAAAATAACCTAAATATTAATTTAAGATTTTTTTTCCCATAATTTTGATATAAACGACATTTTTTCAGAAAATTGGATTCATAATTTTATTTAAGAATGTAAATAAAATGCACTTGAACTGTCTCGAGTTTTATTAATTTTAACAAAAACAACACTTAGGTTCACAGTATGAGAATTAGTTAGGTATTATAAATCTACTAGTGTATCCAAATAATAATACTATGAGTTTTAAGGACATTGAGATCACAAATTGAAGTATTTAGTCATAATTATGAATTATTATAATGAATATATGAAATGTTTGTCAAATATTTGACAATGTTCTCACCGTAGGGTCTTTTCCCCTAAATTTAGGAGATTTATGGAAGTATACATGATAGGGGAAAATGTATTTTATTCTGAATTAGAGTTAATGTTTACGGTAAAAATATTAACTTTAAAGTAAGTATATCGATGTTTTTTTATAGATATACTTCGATCCATGTAATCTCTGGATTTTATTTTCCATAATTACGGTAAATCTCTAAGTAATGAAAGAAATTACAGCAAAAACTCCTTTTTTATAAACCAATTCGTTATTTTTTAGGGTTCCGTACCAAAATGGTAAAAAAGGAACCCTTATGGTGAGACTCATGTCCAATTTCACCAACGTCCCCTAAATTTAACAGGACCCGCAAATCTGTTAGGGCCACATAACCGCGTTCATACGATTCACCAACGCACATGGGACCCCTTTTAAAAGGACTGCTAAGTTTAGGGGGTACAATATTCAGTCCATAACGGTGCCAGTTTAAAAATATTTTTACGAGAGTAATATTTGTTAATTACTGAAGAAAATGGATAGGTACTTCTTTGAATTGTAGAAAGCTTTAAAATTTTTGAGTTAATTCTAGGAAATACATTATTTAGACGACATCGAATAATTCGACAATGACTGGACTATTTGAAAAAGTGATAACGTGGACTTTTAAAAAAATATCGTGATATAAAATATAATATACAATATAAAATAATATAAAAAATACAATAAAAAAATATAAGAATAATTATTTTAATATAAGTGCATAACCCCACATTAAATTAAAATTACGATGGGGCTGACATGTAACTTAATACAAAAGCTTCTTTAAAAATAAAGAGAAAAAAAAGATACCTAAGAGCCCCCTGTCTGTCAAAAGCCTTCTGAACTCCGCTCATTTTTAGACCCCTGTCAAATTATATAGGGTCAGATGTGATTATTATTGGAATACTTACATAATATTTTATTAAAAATATTTTTTAACAATTTATTTCTTATTTGGATAATATAGTGAAATACGGCTTAATAAAATTCAACATAGTGATTTTTTACATTTAATTGTGATTATTATTGGAATACTTACATAATATTTTATTAAAAATATTTTTTAACAATTTATTTCTTATTTGAAAAGTATTGTGAAATACGGCTTAATAAATAAGAATAATCAACATGGTGATTTCAGACTTTCTAATGGAATATGTGAACACATATTGTTCTACGGTAGTCCAAAGTCTTCAAACAGTTTAAAAAAAGTGTTTTTATATTTATATTTTAATCTAGGGTCAAACATTTGCTACAATAAATCAATAGAATTAAATTAACGTAATAATTTTTTTTTTTTATTTATTTATTTTCCGTTAAGTATGTATACAGTGTTTCACAAAAATAACACCTGCCAAACTGCTCAGCAGTTTGTCGGCAGTAGTTCTCGCCTTAGTTTTTAACTTACAGTCTAATTAAATATGTATGTACTATAAACTTATGACTTATTCTAACATAACAAATCGCACCCCGTTTTATTCATAATTGGTACAATGACTTATTGATACTTATAAGCTAGGTATAAATTTCTGTCGAAATATTTGACTGTTTGGTACCTTTTTTTTTTTTTTTTTTTTTTTTTCAGCTTTATTTATTCATCGATATATCTATATAGCATGCACTTTTTTCTATTATACTGTACTTGTATTATTTTTGGCTTTCTACATGTATTTGTTTATTTATCTTATTACTAATCTTTTATTGTGAACTATGTTTAATTAGATTGTGGTGATGTTTAATCATATTTATTACTACGGGCATAATGACAGGTAATGTTTTTTTAATATGGTTTTGAGGTGGTTTTTTGAGATAGCAGCTTTCAATAAATCCGGAGGAAGCTCGTTATGTAGTGTCGGTATGATCCATCGCCTCGTACGTTTACCGAAGTAGTTATTGACGCCTGGTACTTCATATTTTATTTTTTTAGATTGACGTGTTGGGTAGCTATATTCCCTTACCTTTTTATGTTTATTTTTATTATATTGCTCTAGAATTAGCTTCATTTTAGCCTTTTTATCAACAGGTACAATTTTACATATTTTATATAATTTTTCATAGTCATTTTTGCACGAGTTTTTTATATTTGTATCAACTAAATTTTTTAATAACCTTATTTGTAACGCCTTAATCTCGTTTAAAAAGCCTGGGAACGTTAGGCCATAACTCCCCAGTCCATAATCTATAGTTGCCTCAGCAAGCGCATGATATAGCATAAATAATATACCTCGGTTCGTTGTAAATTTTAAATAATATAGTTTACCTAAAACACTACGAAGTTTTTTACCAATTTGCTTTATATGTAGTTTCCATGAGAAATCATTATCAATAGTCAAGCCTAGATATTTATAGGATTTTACTTGTTCTATGTGCTTGCATCCGCAATCTATTCTGTCATTTCTATGTAAACAGTCGTAGGTATGACCCTTGATTATAATTTCTGTTTCTTTTTGTTTATTATACGGCGAGGATATTAACATGCATTAGTTAGTTTAGTTTTATTTACATTAATGATTATGCCGTTATCATGCGCCCATTTCACAGTATTGTCCAGATCTGTTTGCAATACTTCTTGTATATGATTTGGGTCTTTACCACTAAACATTAAGCAGGTATCATCTGCATACATATAAGTTTTACTTGACTTAATTACCTTGCTCATACCATTAACGTGGATAATGTACCCTACAGGCCCGAACACTGATCCGGTAGGAACACCGTACTTAATATTACCTACATCACTTCTAGCTCCACTTATGCTAACTTCTACTGTTCTATTTTTTAAATAGCTACGGAACCATTCATTTGTGGGTCCTCTAATCCCACACTCTTCCATAGACTGCAACAAGCCATCGTGATCCAGCGTGTCAAACGCTTTTTTAAAGTCAATGAATATAACCATAACTAGTTTTTGTTCATTAAGCGCATTGTTAACGTCATCTGTAAATTTTGATAATGCCATGTCTGTGCTTCTGTTAGGTCTAAACCCATATTGTACATCTGTGAGAATATTATTATTTTCCAAGAACTCAGACAGTTGCTTTACTATAACTTTTTCTGTTATTTTATTGAGTACATTAAGTATGGCTATGGGTCTATAGTTTGTGTAATCTTGATGCGAGCCTTGTTTGTAGATTGGCCTAATTATTCCTTTTTTTAATTCATTTGGATAAACACCCTTTATAAGACACATATTAATAAATTTTGCTATCACAGGACTGATATTATTTTTAATTATTTTAATATCCCTTACTCTAATCTGGTCTGATCCCGATGACTTGTTGCAATTTAGTTGGTCTATGATTTTTGTAACATCCTCAGCAGATACCATTTTATATCGAAAACTCATACAGCCGTCGTTTGTGTATTGATTTCTATTTAAAAAGGTTTTATTACATTTGTGTTTTATTTTATCGATTTCATCAGTAAAAGTCTCGCAGAATTTATCACAAATTATTTTCATCGGCTGACCATCTTGCATGTGTCTTTCGATAATGGCATCAACTGACATTTTCTTTTTCCCTAGCCATTGATTAATTTTACCCCATATTTTACGCATGTCCCCATTACAATTAGAGATTTCTTGCTTTTTATTCTTATTTTTAGCTTTATTTACACATTTTTGGACTATATTTCTGTATTTTGTATATTCTAATCTATAGTTATTATTGGTTGGGTTTGATTTCCATTTTCTAAATAAATTATCTTTAATTTCTAACATGTTAACTAACTTTTCACTAACCCATGGCTGACTTTCCCTCTTTTTACATTGAATACTTATTCGTGATTGGTCATAAATACTACAAAAAATAGATTGAATTGCACTGTATAAACTAATGGGATCATCAATTTGCAACAATTCGTTCCAGTTTTGTTCTTTTAACTTGTACTCGATCATTTTATTATCAAAACCAGTTTTACATGCATTTTGCGGCACTCGCTTACCTATAACAGCTGACAGTCCCGTTAGATAATGATCGGCCACCTTACTTCTAAGTACGTACGCTCGCACCTCACTCACGTTCTCAGTTCGCATAAAGGCGTGGTCGATGCAGGTCGCTGTCCGTCGCCCGGCAGTCAATGTCTCGCGGGTTACGTCTTGTATTCCACACTGCAATCCATGTGATGATAACATATTTAAATAGCTGTTTGAGGTGTTGTCCAAGTTTTTTTCCAATATGTCGATATTGTAGTCTCCACTCATTATAACATCATTGTTTACAGGCGCACTTCGTATTACTTGTTCTATCTCTTTTATAAACATTAATTTGTTTTTGTGTGGCGGTCGGTATCCCACTATCACATCAGCATAATAGTTTTTGATCTTCAGACTGCCGTGTAGTAGTTCACAGTAATTAGTGCTCGTGTTATATTTTTTAAAAGAAATATTATTCTTTAAATACATCACTATACCTCCTCCTCTTTTTTTTAGTCTTGTGTTTGAGTATATATTGTAGCCTTCTAAGTTAAATAAATATAGTTCATCTTCTTTTATATTAACTTCCGTTAAACAGATAATATCTATGTTATCCATGCAGTTTTTTATTAGAGTTAAAAAAATATTAAAGTGCTTTTTAAGGGAACATAAATTGATTTGTATTATATGTAATGCATTATGTTTATTTATTTCGTTATGCCATGTATTTAGTTCTGTATACCTCGTATATTCTATATCTTGATATTGTGGTATTGGGTCACTGTTTAATGTCATGTTATATCTATTTATTTATTGTGTATTCTTATTTTCTATTTCAGTTTATTTCTTTTCCTTATTTAACAAAAAAGATTTAATATCGCTCTCAAATCGTATCTGGTGGATTTTTTTGTCTGTATCACTCTTTCTTATAAGTATTCTTGCATTTTGTATCCATATATATTTATATGTATCCTTTAATTCCGCCTTTACTTCCCAGAAGAGGTGACGCAATTGCTGCGTTACATTTTCATTAATAAAGATTCTTATGTTATTTTTATTTTTGAATATCGTGTCATTGGTAATGGGATTTTTCCGGCAACCTAACCAGTCGTTTCGGTCTTCTCGTGACTGGAGTGATATTATTATTGGTCTCGAATCCGTTCCCTCCTTTACTTTTCCCACTCGCCAAGCTTTTATAATTTTTTCAGGACATAATTTCAGTTGCGATGCAATCGTTTTTGCTATCTGTATAGTACTCATACCTTCCTGCGCCTGTACATTTATCAATTCCACATTACAGTCTAGCTCCTTTTGTTCCAAATTACAAACACGCTCATCCAATGCCTTGTTACATTTTTCCAAAAAGATATTTTTTTGTACCAAGTCTTTTATTTTGTTTTCCTGCATTTTAATAGTGTTTGACACCTCTTTGTTATTGTCCTCCATTTCCATATATTTTTTTCCGAGGTAATCCACTGTCTGGTCGAGGTCCTCGTTGGATTTTTGAAGCTGGCTAACGGTATTTTTAATTTCAGATATATCTTTTTGAAAGTTCACAAAACGTTCTTCTTGTTGCTCTTTAATCACATTAAGTGTATGCAGCATGAGCTTCATTTCTTCTCGGAATGAATCCATTGATTCTTTTATCGTACTTAGTGTATTTTCAGAGCAACAGGCTGGTTTTTGTACGGTTTGCACCTGTGAAGTGGATGATTCGCTGTCGGATTCATCATACATACCTACGTTTCTTCCTCGGATTTACCCAGTCAGCAAGGGATACTTGCTTATCTTTCATACTGTGTACGTTCGTATCCGATCCGTAATACCTTTTCGTTTCCTCCGGCGGCGTTCGCTCCATTTAGGCCTAGTTGATGTTTTCGCTAGCTCTTAGCAAAAATAATGCGTTATCCAGTGGGCGGAGTCACACCCCTCTTCGCCCGGAGGCGGGGACTTGTTGCGCTTGCACACAAGTTGTAGCTCCTGTTTTGTTGTTGTCTCTTCTCAATGGTGCGTATTTCACTATTGTTGTCCTGCTTTTTTAGTAAGTATTTTTACACAAAATTGATACGGGGAGACACGACCAAGCGCTTGCACGCATCCACGAGAACTGAACTTAACAGGTCTTCAGTTGGTCTTCAGTGATACGGTTTCTTATATAAATTGTAGGCTGATTGACCAGTTTCATCGCCTTGTATGCTAGTAAAGACTTCTCCTATCGAATTGTTCTAGAAATAACATTTAAATTATCATAAAACTTTATTTTTATTCATTTTACGTATTTACACATCAGTTAAACTAGGTCCCGTGAGTGTATAGTGACAGTTTAAGTTTCCATAGTAATTACCCACTCGTTACAACAGGCGTATGTCACGGAACTGTCAAAATTTGTTTATTAGTCAAGCTTTCGCTGTATCACCCGTATACATTGCGGGTAAATGTTTATTAGTAAGGCAGTAAATATTTTATTTCTTATTTGAAAAGTATTGTGAAATACGGCTTAATAAATAAGAATAATCAACATGGTGATTTCAGACTTTCTAATGGAATATGTGAACACATATTGTTCTACGGTAGTCCAAAGTCTTCAAACAGTTTAAAAAAAGTGTTTTTATATTTATATTTTAATCTAGGGTCAAACATTTGCTACAATAAATCAATAGAATTAAATTAACGTAATAATTACTAAGTTAAAGGTCAAAAATTACGGTTAAGACATCCAAAATGATGAAAAAACTGTCCCCTAGCTATGGTCTCATAGTTAAAGGGCTGTTTAGTTGGTGAAACGTATTCTAATCAAGGGGTTCGTTTGGGGGCTCTTTTATTTAAAGGGGCACATAGTTAGGTAACGGTTTAGGGGATGTTAGTGAAATCGGCCATCGTCTGTCTATCTGTCACAGCTGGATATCTCGAGAACTACTAATGGTATCAACTTGAAATTTAGAATAGTTTGAGATGACATTTGCCCAACTTCTCAAGCTTACGCGCTCACTAGACATGAAATAAAACACTTTTTAACGGATACTAGCGCGGTTTTATTGATGTACTTTGGTATTTAGTTGGTATTTGGTTTGATTTTTGGTTTTCCGACGTTTCGGCACCTTTGCAGCTGCCGTGGTCACGGGGGACTGAAGCTACCCGTGAGCCTACCCTCAAGCGATGAATTTTTTTTTATTTTTTTTTTAGACGTTCAGAAATTAAAATTTAACAAAATTTTTAATTATTTTATGTTGATTTATAATTTAATTTTATGAATTATTTAATGCTAAAAAGAGAGAGAATCTACTGAAACTACCACCATTTCATATTTTTCTTGGAGGGGCCTCCCAATTTTATGAAATGGTGGTAGTTTCAGTAGATTCTCTCTCTTTTTAGCATTAAATAATTCATAAAATTAAATTATAAATCAACATAAAATAATTAAAAATTTTGTTAAATTTTAATTTCTGAACGTCTAAAAAAAAATAAAAAAAAATTCATCGCTTGAGGGTAGGCTCACGGGTAGCTTCAGTCCCCCGTGACCACGGCAGCTGCAAAGGTGCCGAAACGTCGGAAAACCAAAAATACCGCCCCCCCCCCCCCTTATCTCCGAAGTTTGCAAAACGAAAAATCTGAAATAATTATATGTGATAGCAGTTTATATATACAGTAAAAATAACACGGTGTCTCAATATAGCACACTTTTTCAGAAATGTTAACATTAGTTCCTCTATCGGTCAGGAGATGCCGCTGACCTAAAACTGCAATACTAATTTTATTATTCTCTTCTGCAGTGTGGTTTAATGGTGCAATTATGATGGTACGTAACCCTCGGTGCGCGAGTCCGACTCGCTCTTGACCGGTTTTATTTTTTGCTTGTCCTCGTAGTTGGGTAAAAATGGCGCGTTTGTTTGACATACAAGAAACGCCCGCAGACCACCGCAGACGATCAAATTGTTTGGCAAACACGTAAAAATTTGACAAATATTTGACAAACAGACTTTGAATGTTAATAGAGTCCTTTAGACGGACTTAATTTTTTTTTTCATAATCATAATCATTTAAAAACTTACTTATACTGTTTTAACAACACCGTTGAGCAGTCCCACGACAGCCACTAGTAGATCTTTTACTAGACAAAGAGTTCCTGGAGAGCATAACAAAAAATAAATTAGCATAATGGTCTGCGACATCTTTTGTGCACATCAAAATACAGGGGCGACTTTCTGACAGTTCAAATTAAATAAAAGAAATATTCAAAAAAAAATTGATAGATAGTTTTTTTATGAAAGTTGAGTCGTAAAGTTAAGTAAAGGTATATTCTGTGGTTAAACCCGCTTCACAATTAGGAATTTATCGCGTGCAATTTTTTTTTGAATTTTCATCGCAAATGCAATGGGGGCAATGCAAATGGGTCTCCAAACATTTTAGCATAAGGGCCAGACTAACTCCTTCATGAAGTCCCAAGGGCCAGGATTTAGCTAACTCCGTATCAACATACTGTAAATTACAGTGTTGTTGATAAGATCCGGCGTGCTTTCGCGGGCCAGATTGTTAGTGCTCGCGGGCCGTAGTTTGGAGACCCCTGCTGTAGGTGGTACCCCTCCGCCTTGGAGAGTGATGAACTAGCCAGGGGAGTTAAAATGGCAAGAGATACAAACATCTTTACGACTACGACTACGGCTTTCATAAAACGCCATCTTTCGAGATTTTTTGAACTAATTTCTTTTTTTTTGGTCTCGGAAAATCGACCATGGTTTCCAATCTCAATTGAATCTCAAAATTACAAAAATAATTTTATTATAACTCACACTTGATCAGTGCCTGTATTATGAATTTGCACAGTTACGTTTACTATTCTTGATAAAGATTGTAGTAAGCAATTTTGTATGCAATTTAGCACAGCGCCTCTGGCGGTAACTACACTAAACTAAAAGTTGACACAGAAATCATCAGTATGGTTCCTTTGCATTAAGAATGCAGTGAGTCATACTTGTCCGCCAGCCTAGCCACGCCCCCTAACCAATCAAATCATTCCAAATTATAAAGTACAGTTCACAGTGCGCAGTTGAACGCGATCTTTTGAACTCAACAGTCGTGTTCCGTGCTCTATGCACGGAGTACTGTTGTTATAGTAGCTATCGAGTATATAGTAAGTCTACAAAAATAATTGATAATAATGATCAATAAATTGTATATTACCTTCAATTGTAGTGCCTGAAACAAATAATATTGTTGTTAGTACTCAACAGAATATTAATACATCTTGTCAAGCCGGCGAAGCGCCAGAAACGACGTTTTTGTAAAATTTACTTTCAATATATAACTTAAATTTCCTAAAGCCTACTTCACTCACTGTCTTCCGCACTTAATAGTGTAGCATCCGTTAAATTAACTAGTGAAAGTACGGAAATCTGCTACTTTAAGAAAAATTTCGCACTTTAACTGACTCGATCAGTTAATGTGCAGATTAACTAATTGATGCGCACAATCGCACATTAACGGATTCCACACTTTAACGGTAACATATACACTACAGAGTCTCCCGCTTTGCAATTCTAAATCTATGTAAGTAGTAGCACAGAATACATAATAGTACAAGTACAGAAGATCCACTCCGCAAAGTAATTTAAATAAATAGCGACTCTATCCCATACACAATAAAGTGCAATTCATAATAATAAAGTGTAGTTGTTAAAATCACAATCAACTGAACTTCGATAGTGATGATGCATCCTGATAAATGTAGGTAAGTACTTACCAAGAACTCTAACACCTTTTCCGACCGCGTGCCCCACTTCATCTGAAATAAAATAATCTGATTTAAAAACCCTTAGGGTAAGCGTATTCAGTCAGAGACACAAATGACACGCGCGTCGCGCAGGGCAGAGCAGATTTGTGCGACACAGACATAATTAGGAATGTCTGAAAAAAACATATTGGCTGATTTTTATTTGACCGAGCGAGCACGAAGTGCGAGCGAAGCGTCTCTGCTTCAGCTTGGACAAAAATTCTTTCGTATGTCCGGCTGTCTGTTCCAGCCTACAGGTCGCATTTCTCTACCGATTCTTGTGAAATTTTGTGAACAGGTTCGAAAATTATATAGATTCTTTTTTTTTGAGCCAGCTTTTTGAAATTTTTCAAAATGGCGGAGATATGTTAAAAAAAAAACAGATTTCAGTCCGTTTTCCAGCTCTGCCTGTTTTCCTCTACAGAGGTCGTATTACAAGCTCTTAAACCCTGCCAGGTTTATTAATTGCTGTAGTGACATCTCTTTCTCGCTGTATAGCAAATAAAAGAGATACATTGATAGCCAGTCAGAAAACTGACTGGAAATAAGAGGTCATAATACAGCCCCAGGTCGCATTTTTCAACCGATTCTAGTAAAATTTTGTAAGCAGGTTTAAAAATGATGTAGATTTATTTGTCTAACCAGTTTTTTAAAATTTTTCAAAATAGCGGAGATATGTTAAAAAAACCTATTTCAGTCCGGTTTTCCAGCGCTGTATGTTCTCCTCTACAGGTCGCATTTCTCAACCGATTCTCGTGAAATTTTGTGAGCAGGTTCGATAGTTATATATTACTGTTTAGTCAAGCCAATTTTTCCAAATTAAAAAAAAAATATTCACCCATTTTGAAAAATTATCAAAATTAGAAGCACCATCTAGCTGCGAATACTCACGTACCTACTGTGTGTTTTGAAAACTTCTTTTATTTTATTTTATCGCGAGCTCTACAGCTCACGGAGCCACTAGTCATAAGTAGGAATAGGCTCCCTTATTAGAAAAAAGTTTCAGAATTGTGGTTGCGTGAAAAAAATAAAAATAAAAACACCACGTCTTCACAAATGTACGAAGTTGAAATAAATATCCTTAATATCCACCGGCGGATCCTCGTCAGTGGATCGCTGAGGAATGAGGGAAAGTAACAGCAGAATGGAGTTTATTCCCTAATCACCACACTTATTAAAAAAGTCAACTGGTAAACAGTTGTCAGTTGACTTTGACATAAAAAATATCTAAGTTATAGCTATCTTTTATGTTAATAAGGGAGCCTATTTCTACGTATAAAAACGATTTAGCTAATTTCATTTTTTTTTCAGATTTTCCCCATTGTGTCTGCTTGTGTAAGAAGGGCCTGTCTGCATGTCCACGTCACGACGATGTCAACATGGAACGGTGCGTTTCGCGGCGCGGTCCGTTTTGTGGCGTCGTGCCAGGGGCTTTTCACTTAGTACTTGACTCACTACTAAGGAAGCGCGGCCAAGATTTTAGTTACATCCCGATTTGCTAGATGGCGTACATTTTTCGTTTCTCAAACAGTGTGGATTTCACAGTATTATATAGTCAAAGCTGATTTGCAATAAAATTAATTGAATTAATTAACATTTTCTTCAAGATAGATATTGACAAATATAGCCATACCTTCCTAAAATATTACAAGTCAAGATTAGACATGGGTTGTAACAGGGTAAATTGCCTACCTGTTACAACTGTTCCTGTTACATTAAAATAACAATTCCAACACCCTGTTACAAATAGCAGTCGTAACAATTTGCTTCCATTGTTCCTTCTGTTCCGTCCGTGGAACAAGCGCTTCTTTACTCTAACCTTAGGACTACTTACATAAAGAAAAGAGACGAAGCTTGTTATTTTTATCTATTGTGATCATAAACTGTAATTTTTTTCTGTTAAGCAAGACTAAACTTTATTACAATTTAGTAAAATCTAATATTATAAAATATAATTTTCTGTTAAGCAAGACTAAACTTTATTACAATTTAGTAAAATCTAATATTATAAAATATGTTTTCCATTACGGCAGTTACGGCACACATGCGACATCTTGTTTGTATTGGGTGAACCATCATGTCACCTAATGAAGTTGCTTGCAGTATTACTCTCATTAAGCTTTTTACTTAAATTGCGATAGATGGCAATAATTATCATAAATTTACTAAATAAGATCAAATAATAAAAATAAAAATATATTGTTGTTAAAAACAGGTGCAAGCGATTTTCGAGCATATTGAAGTTTAAAAGTCAGTAAGGTCGAAAATCGCTTACACCCGTTTTTTAACTAATGATCACTAGTCAAATGTTTTCCTACCTTTTCTACATCATTTTGTTCTTCCGGTCATTGCCTGCGCCCCAGCAGTGGAGACATAAAAGGTGATGATGAAATACCAGGTGAATTAAGTCTACTGAAAGAAAATTTTCAAGGAAATTTTTACTACAAAAAACCCCCAATCTGGGAACCATGATCTTTTCCTTAACTCCCTGGCAGCACTAGATATCCCATTTCCCACCCGCATATCCTAATTTGTTATAAATGCATCCATTCCACGTAAATAATAAAGTGCTTAAACATCCTTTAGAATCTCAATAAAATTAAAATAGTTTTATTTAATTCAGCCTGTTTACCTACCTTATAACATAACATTGGCAAACAGCCAAACTCTATTGCCACAAAAAACAAAAAAGGCCATAAACAAACACAGAAACAGATAACACGACTAATTTACAAAGTCAAATGTATTTTTAATATGGTCGGTTTAAATAACAGATAAAAATAACAAGCTTTGTCTCTTTTCTTTTCATGTTAGAGTAAGAAAGCGCTTGTTCCACGTAACAGGCGGAAATATGGCAACAGGTTGTTACTCTGATAACAGCTCGGTACAGCGAACAGTGAAGACGGCGAGAACAGTCTGTTTCGCTTGTTCCTTTGAAAAACAGTTATTTCATAGCGTTCGCAACAGGGCGAAACAGTTACATTTCATTATCTGTTATTTTAACTGTTACAATAAATACGCCTCACGTCTAGTCAAGATATATTATAGAAACCTACTCCTTACTATACTTGGTATCGACTATAAGTTGACATTCTCATGGCAACTTTGTTTCTTCCAGAAAAAAATGTTATAGAACTTGTAAAAGATAGATACTTACTCTTACGTTAAGTTGGCAACCTTAGATATTTTTTGTCAAAGAGTGAACAAGTTATTAAAGATGATCGCAACAAAATTGCTAAGAAATTTGAGGTAAAAAACGATGTTCTTTATAGGACGTTGTGGTACGAAAAGTCAATGTAAGACCTAATAGATATTGCTATACGAGCTCGTGGTAAGGCCCCACTTCGCCCCTGCTCCCCGCATCTACTAGTACCTTTATAGTATATGGTACACATTTTGTCACATTTCGCTAGATGACGTTGATCATTAGGTCTGACTGATAACTCTATCTCTAGTATAATAATGTACTCTATGCGTCGTGCTAATACACGGTACGCGTCTGACAAAGTCAATATAAAACCGCAAATCGATTAAATCGATCGTAAAAAACAAAACTATATCCATATTTAGAAAAGGACTACTATATCCATTTTTAGAGAGAGACTGCTATTTATCTGTACATGAGTGAAGAGTTTTACAAGGCACTACAACGTGTGCCGTTGCGGCATCGGAAATTTGCACGTCACGTCAACGTACCGCGTCGCGACACCGCACCGTTTCACGTTATCGACGTCGTGACGTGGTCATGTGGACAGGGCCTTAGGCCCATTAGTGGTACGCGAGTTTGCGTTAGGGGGTATGTGGAACAATCTCTTACTTTAGTTGGTTTACCAAGATATTATCAGTAACCTTTTTAAAGTGCCAATCCAGCGGGGAGGAGGGGCAAAGGGGGTACACGAGTAGTGGGTGTGTATAGCGATCTGGATCTCCTCCATTCACTCCCTGGATGGCCATCATCAGATCACGGCTCGAATAATCCCTGGCGTGGCGAAACCCAAGCGAGTACCGTTACATCGTTTGTGTGAAAATCTGGTGTCCTTAATTATGTGGCCAGCACTATAGGCAGCACTGCCGGAGGGTCCATAAAAGCTGAATCCCATCGGCTTACCTTTTAGAAATCCCACCCCACCGCCGACACACTATGCAGATCATAAACATTAATTTCCCTTCTTACCCGTGTAGCACCACCGCGTGACACTACTAGTAGTGCCTTGGGGAAGGTAAAAACCTTCACCAGTTATGCGATAGGGATATTCCGTCTTTTGTTGAACGGCTTAGGTACCTTTCCCATAATTTCAGCCCTCGCCACAGGAACGTATTTTAATATTCGGCGCCCTAGGCCAATAAAGTATTTTGACTAATTTTGTAATTTTGCCTGACTAAAGTCCGAAAAAAGCAGCCGCACAGCGAGATTTTTATTCAGTTTTGTCTACTAATCTCACAAATAATAGAATATTGATGTGTGAGTAATGTCGGTATGGCCGGACGCCTGATTAAGTGCTAAAAATGCCTGGCTAATTAGGCAAAAGCCTGGCTAATTAGGCAAAAATGGGGTGGTTCGAGTTATCATATATAACTCGAACCACCCCATTGATTAAAATAAGCATTTTTTTACTAATTAAAAAAGCCATAAAAAAGATTTTAACCAATAGTTATTAGTCATAATTTTTGCTGCTTGGGATGCAGAAATTAATCAGTGCCAGCGATTATTTTATCCATTTTTTGTGTTATTTTATTAGTGATTATTCAAAGTCAAAGTCAAATAAGCTTTATTCAAAAAAAACTTAATAATTAAGTACTTATGAATATAACTTAATTTTTTTTTACTAATTTATTTACTTTGCTTATATAAAATTATATTTGCATACTAACGTTTGAATTATTATTTTTGTCTTAATTATATAGGTACTAATGTTGTTATTATTTTTGTATTGCAAGGTAGGTAACTTTTGTCACTCCATCAATATCTTTATATATATTTTTTTTTATTTTTCTCAATATAGGTTTCATCCATTTTATTTAACCCGCGTATCACTAGGTTAGAGGTTGATGGCTGAAAATCACCGTTTTTGCTTTCAGCAAAAATCACGCTGAGCCTTGGCCCTGTAAAGCCCTGTAAAGCCCTGTTGCTGCTGCACACACGTACATATGATAATTTTAATCATAAATATTATTTTAAACATAAGTGATAAACGTGACTTGTCGGTATTATCAATTCAATTTATAAATTGTGTGTTAAGCAGCAATAAACGAATTATCTATCTATCATTAAAAGTAAATATTTAAATTATTTTGCAATGCACAAATTTGTTAACAAGTTCGTTAACTACACTATAAAAGATGAGTATAATAATTAATTATGAAAGGTGCCCTAAGGCTAAGCCTGAGCCGCCCCCTCGTAGTCGTGCGTCCCGGGCCATGACAGGGCTGGAAAACGGTTTCTAATTAACCAGGTTAATTTTAATCTCAAACAGGTTTTTTTCGTAAGTGTTCACTCGGAGCAGAACCGATTCGCGAGCGATAATATTGCTTCTGAGATAAACCTGGTTAATTCCACGACGCGCGTGAATAGTGCAGCGATATATTTTGTCTCTTTTTATCTGCGGGCGGGATTTATCCCAGGTTTATTCCAGAAGCAATATTGCTCGCGAATCGGTTCAACACTTACGAAAAACTAGATTAATTAGAAACCGGTTTCCAGCCCTGGTTTTTCGTTTCGTTGCTTTGCATCGGGTGGGCGGAGCGAACAAAATCAATTTGGTATTAACCAGGTTTTGGGAGCGGAATCAAAACCAAAACGGTCTACGAGCTTAACCAGAAATAATACCGGTTTCGACGAGCAGAAACGAAATAAAAACGCTCTTTTCAAAATGTATGAAGCTGCGCGAAACCTGGTTGCGAATTTTAACCAGGTTTTCCAGCCCTGGGCCAAGGCCCTCTTGGCCTTAGGGTAATTACGTCCCTGCCTCGCCACTGATAGGTATGGGTACTTACTGTCGGGAATCGGGTTGCACATGGCGACTGAAATCTGAAGAAAGACAAACATGTTATTATTAAGTTGTGTGTTGTGTATTTTAATGCAATTTATTTACAATTAATTTTTATATTAAAAATTAATACCAGAGCGATGATGACTATGAACAGAGCGAATTTCATCTTGAATGATTTTGTTTCAATTAAATGTAGGACGAAAAGGTGACAACTTATATATACCCTTTAAAGTCAGTTGGCAAATATGTTTATATTTGTTCAGCTTTTAAAGTGACTGTAAGATGTCAATAAATAAAATAAGTGGGTTGTTAAGTAATTTTAATTCATAATATGGTATTTACATGAGTTGACTTGGCAGGAGAATTGGCGGTGGACTGTTAGTCAATTATTGTCGATAATATAGCCAATGGCGGGAGATGTCACAAAAATAATCCCGCTTGGTGGCGCTACTGCTGCTGGAGACCTTTCTACGGGCATTTATCCCCGATTTTCCCATTTATTTTAAATTATATCTAAAAATGATTGATACTAATAAATAATTATTATGGAAGTTAGACAGGTAAACGAATTAAAGATGAAGAAAACCAATAAGTTTTGGAAGAAAAATTGATATTTACGTAAAATCGCTTTCAACATCCAAAAATTGATAGCAAACTCATAGAAAACAACGAAATGACAGGTCTACATCTACACTAGCGCCAAGTTAGCGGTAGTGCGCCGACTGGTAGACGATAGGTGAATCAGCAAAATTATCCCGCCATTGACTAGTCGCCTGCCAAGTCGACTCGTGTAAATACCCCATACAGACGTTTCAATAATAACCACATGTTTAAATGTTTGGCGATTTTTAGAATTACATTTTTATCGTGTATGGTCCTTTGGTCCCATTAAAACGCTGTCTGCGTTAATGCATTTTTACATAGAGATAGCGACACTAAAACATAAAAACTTAAAAAAAAATACACAAACAATTCCAAGTGAAAACTACATAGTTACCATTCCCTTATTTGTTTTGTTTGAATGACGCAATATATTGATAATGTAATTAATAATAATTTACTCAACTGCTTGCATAACCTTAGTGTGTTATTAATACATGAATGCATTTAAAGTTATGGCTTTCTCCATTGCACGCTGGGTGACCTTGAGCCTTTTTCAAAGACCCATAGTTAGCGACCAAGTTTCACTGCCGTAAATCATCACTGGTAACACACACTGGTCATAGACTTTCGTCTTGCGACACTTAGGTAAGTTGGACGCGAAGATTTGCGAAGCTTCCCGAAAGCTGTCCATCCGAGATGGATTCGACGCGAGATCTCTTTCTCGAAGTTGGACTTACCTAACTGGACTGTCTGTTCTAGGTATACTTAATGGTCAACAACTTCGAGTGTAGTGTTCCCAACATGAGCTGGAGTGGGTACGATATGGGCAAACGACATGATTTTCGTCTTATCTATGTTCATTCTAAGACCCACTCTTTGGGAGGCACTACGGAGGTCTTCAAACATTGTGTTCAGGTCTTCCATGGTCTCAGCCATAAGAACTCATCGGCAAAACAATAGTTCGTTAGGTTCTGGTTATTAATGTTGATACTGCGACCTTTCCAGTCCAGTAGCTTAAAGATCCTCTAACGCAGCTGTGAATAGTTTTGGAGAAATAACGTCTCCCTGTTTCACACCTCTCTGCAGTTGGATAGGATTTGTGCTCTGGTTCTGTGCTGGGACCGACATGGGGGCATTTTGGTATAAGTACCCCAACACCTCGATATACCTATAGTCCACTTAGCACCTCTGGAAAGACTGAAGCGCCGCCCAAGTATCTATCGAATCTAAAGCATTCGCATAGTCCATGAACGCCAAGCAGAGTGGCAGATTAAACTCCTCAGTCTTCTGTATAACCTGCCACAACGTATGGATGTGGTCTATGGTGGTAAAGCCTTTTCGGAACCCGGCTTGTTCGGGAGGTTGGAGGTCGTTGAACCTGCGAACAAGACGATTCGTAAGGACTCTCGAAAATAACTTATAAACATGACTCAGAAGTGAGATGGGTCTATTAGTTCTTCAAGAGGGTCTTGTCACCCTTTTTAAAGAACTCGCCTCACCCAACAGTACTCCAGACACGCAGTACCGGCGTTAGAAGGGGCGAGCACGGGCGACCGCCCGGGGCACCGGGGATAACATTACAAGATTAGTAGGTGAAACTGACTAAAAATCGCGCTGCGCGACCGTTTTTTAACTAACAGGCAAAATTGAAATTCTTGGAATCGCAGATAGGGGACGTCCCGTAGAAATGTCGACCAGGGGCGCTGGTAGTGCTAAAACCGGCACTCCAGACACGTATTAAACGGGATTTGAACTAAGGGCTGTTTTTTGTATAATTCTAACTTCGGTTTAGGGAGTATGAGTTGGTTTTTCCTGCATTAAATTTTTGACATTATCATATAGAGATTTATCTTTGTGGTCAAAAGTTGCTGTTTCTAGTATTATGTAAGTAAATTTTTGTAAGAGTTACAGCCGTTTACACTAAACTTAGGAATCGCCTAAAACTTTCCCTAAGTACAACTCGACCAAGATAATGAGACGCATGACAGCTAAGTTCATGACACTGTTTTAACTCGACTTGACATCAACAGGATCTGTTAGAAAATGATTATAATAAAAGTTTTCGTGGAATTTTTAGGGCTCATAGTCTAATATTTTTAGAAGGTATCTTTCGTAAAATTAGATAGCAAATGTGTCAAAAACGGCCACTTTTAGAAGTTTTGCTTTCTTCTTCTAGCAGTAACTACAAGGGAATGTACCTAATGATACTGTCTAAAAATACTAGACTAGGCCTTAAAACGGTTGACTTTGAGAGAATTATATCTTTCAAACGGTTGACTTTGAGAGAAAGTTGTCTTAGAAACCTCAATGTCATTTTTGAAGAGCTATCTATAGATATCCAACACGTGTTGGTTTGAAGAAAAAAATTTTTTTCAGTTTCAGTTCCATGTATGGGGGGCTCCCCATACATGGAACTGAAACAGAAAAATCCCCTTAATCTTTTATTTTTCTTATTTTTGTATTAAATTCAGTAAGCGGTTAACAGAATACATCTACCTACCAAGTTTCAACTGTGTAGTCTTAATACTTTCGGAATAAAGTGGCTGTGACATACGGACAGACAGACAGACAGACAGACAGACAGACATGACGAATCTATAAGGGTTCCGTTTTTTGCCATTTAGGCTACGGAACCCTAAAAAGTAGATTATCATAATTATAATTTTATAATGCTGGGTTTAATTATTTTTATTTTGTAATATAGAAAAAAGTACCTTCTGAATAACGGATTAGTTCGAAATAATACATTTTTGGTCACCCATCCTATCACCGACCCTAGCGAAAGTTGCTTAGCACCAATTCTCAGTGCAACAGTAACGCTATTATAAAACTTATAGGCGTTTCAATTTAAGTAGTAGAAAGAATGATTTGTATTGTTATACTATGATGTCATAGGTACCTACTACGTGTAGGTAAGGTAACCCAGTGGCGTAGTGATGGGGAGGCGGCCCACCCCGGGCGGCACTTTTTGGGGGGCGGCAAAATTTCACAAAAAATAATAAAAAAATATATAAGTACCTATCATTGATTGTAACGATTTTGACCAAACCATCATCACCGTACAGCCCGAAGCGAGAGAAAACCTGAAGAGTTAATTTTTAGTAAATAAATAAGGTAGATGATTATTAGTTTTTTAAAGAAATTAATTTCTGATTTTCTTGACTTATTAGGGGGCGGCAAAATTCGGGTCCGCCCCGGGCGGCACAGACAGATGCTATACGCCACATAAAATGGTTACCTGGTAACCATTTTAATATCATTGCGTGTAACAGAATTAATGGCTAAACCAGAATATGGTAGATAGGGACCATCAAACTGAACAACTTTTAGTATGGGACCAACTCTGAAATCATCTGCTTCATAAATTTTCATTATCTCGTTATTAATTTTTGTAGTAAGTATGTAATAGCTGAGATTTTTTCGCGATTTAAGTGTTGGTCCCATAGTAAAAGTTCTCTGTATCCTGCAATCTTTGCTTTATTAGGGTTCCGTACCAAAATGGTAAAAAAGGAACCCTTATGATGTGACTCAGTCTGTCTGTCTGTCACTGCTGGATATCTCGAGAACTACTAATGGTATCAACTTGAAATTTAGAATAGTTTGAGATGACATTTGCCCAACTATTTTGCAAATTAGAAATAAATAAAAAATAAATATCTTTTTTACCACAGGGACTGAAAAGTGGTCTTAAAAATACTAGGACATGTGGGGTATCATGTGAAAGAACGCGTTTTCAATCATTTTTTCTTTTAGTTTTAGGCCACATAGTTTTCGATTTATAATGAAAAATGTAAAAAACAAAAACCGCCCCCCCCCCCCCTTATCTCCGAAGTTTGCAAAGAGAAAAATCTGAAATAATTCTATGTGATAGCAGTTTATATAAAGATTACAGAAAAAATAAAACGATGTCTCAATATAGCACACTTTATTAAAAATTATCAAATTTCTAAAAAGTTAACATTAGTTCCACTATCGGTCAAGAGCTGACGCTGACCTAAAACTGCAGTACTAATTTTATTATTCTACTCTGCAGTGTTGTTTAATGGTGCAATTATGATGTTACGGAACCCTCGGTGCGCGAGTCCGACTCGCTCTTGACCGGTTTTAATTTTACTTTAGAGAGTTTTTGGCGCCATTTTGTCGGGTTCGGTTTGGTGACTATTTTAATTTTTCGCAAATTGATTCATAGTGGATATTGTGTCTTAAAATTGGTGCAGTTTTGTGGTACAAGTGTCTATGCAACTGAACAATATGTGGGATAATTGAAATAGGCGCGATCTTGGTTGTGTGAAGCTGAGACTTTTATTGTAGTGGTGGCTACCTCGGCTGACTTTACCAAGTAAACTGTCTTGATATATTGGTGCCAAATGCTCCAAGAAGCATTAGAATGCGATGCACCCGCATTTTAATGTAAAATTGTAAACTGAAACAATCTACCACTGAACTATTCAACACTTGACACTGGCAAAATTACTCCCTAAAGAGGAGAGTAGATTGCCAAACTAAAAGAAGAAGAAGAATTTTACTTTATGTTTAGTTGGTATTTATATTCTAATCTTTTCTTAGTTGGTAATCTATTCTTAAATTGGTTTAAGTTGTTGGCTGAGACTATATGTTCTAGCAAATTATTCCACGCTTTGACCACTCTGTTGTTTAAAAGTGCGTCTGAGGATTGTTCTTAGATATTGTTCTTACAAGTTTGAAACATGGTTCCTAGTGAGCGTTACTTTTCTGTTATTGTGTCAGCATCTTGTCAAAGTTACGAACATCATAATGCCTATTTAGTATCTTAAAAGTCTCAATCAGGTCTCCTCTCTCTCTTTACGATCCTTCAAGCTGGTAAGATTTAGATACTTCAACCTTGTCTTATAGTCTAGGTTCTTTAGTTGTCTCGGTATTTTTGTAACCTTTCTTTGAACACGTTCAAGTAAGTCTAGTCTTTAACAAAATAACATTTTGCACATAATTCTTTAGCAATTAAGGGATCTATAACTAGAGCCGCATTAGCCATAAGGCAGAGTAGGCAATTGCCTAGGGGCCCCGACTCCACCAGGGGCCCCGTGCACGCACCAAGAAAAAAAAATTTCATCGAACGAATATATTTTTACTGTAAACAAGCAACATTACAAGATTAGTGAATGAAACTGACTAAAGACCGCGCTGCGCGGCTTTTTTTTTACTATAAACGAGCAAGATTTGACTAGTACATGAAATCAAAAATCGCGCTGCGCGGCCGTTTTTTCCTATAGAAAAACAAGCAATATTACAAGGTTAGTGGATGAAACTGACTAAAAATCGTGATGCGCGTCCATAAAAAGGGTATAGCAAAGGGGCCCCGAGAATTACATTTCCTATGGCCCCTGACAGGGTTAATCCGGCTCTGTCTATAACACTGCATTATTTCAAGTGTTATTTTAAATTTCTAAAGTTTGGATTTTCGTTTTTTTATTTTCCGACGTTTCGACACCTTTTCTGGGGCTGTGGTCACGGGATGACTAAAAATAATAAAAAAAAAATTGTTTCTCTTATCCGCTGTGTGTCAGTTAGAATAAAAATAAATTTGAGTTTCATACAAAAATACGCGAAATAATTCTAAGTGACACACAGCGATTAAGATAAATTATAGTAATATAATAAGTCTATGGAAATTATACAGTAAATTCGACAGTAGGAAAATTATATCCCCACATATCCGAGCCATGCTGTGTCCGGGGCCCAGGCTATGTTAGCCGTCTCTATGTTCTACATAAAGTTCCGACGTATTTTGAACTCCAGGGGCCGTACCGGCTAACTTACATGGCTATCGTAATCGCTTTCATTTGACAAATGGATGTGATACATTGCTACTTTTCTTTGGTAAGATTTTTACCAAAAAGAAGTAGCAATGTGTCACATCCATCTTTTGGGTACAAATATACATTGCTACTTCTTTTTAACCAAACTTCTTCTTACCAGGGGCCGTACCGGCTAACGAATCGATTATCGAAAAGTCTGCTGGGTTTCAAATTAAAACAGATAAATCGAGCCCCAATTGGGCGAAAATGGCGAACCCCATTTCATGATATCACACGAACATCGTTATCTTCCAAATTACGTCAACAGAAAGTACAAGACGAAATTCCTTACTTTGATTTTTCAGTTCTAAGTTGAAACCGATTCAGATTTTTCGATAATCGATTCGTTAGCCGGTACGGCCCCTGATTACGATATTACGATAGCCATGTAAGTTAGCCGATACGGCCCCAGATCCTGAGGGCCTAGCACGAGTTGTGTTTCTCACCTCACTTTGCGAATAGTATCGAGTGAAAGAGAGGAAATCATGCGAGTGAGTAAACGAGTGAAAGAGAGAAAACTTTAGTTAACTATTCGCAAAGTGAAATGAGAACAAAAAACCATCTCGTACTAGGCCCTCTGAATGAAGCCGCTGTTTATTTACACGACTGCCAAAAAGGAGTGTATGTGTTCAGGGTTCATGTAAGTTTGTGGGTATGTGAGTTTCTTTATCCACCATAACTTCTAAATGGCTCAATGGATTTGAATGTATGGGGTATCGTTAGAATCGTTACATCATTCCGAGTGACACTGGCTATATTTTTTTGAAAAAAGTCAATATGGCGACTTTACGACACCGTTTTCAAATATGAAAAAATATTTTTTTTCTTCAATTATTACAATATGGGCATCAAATGAAAGGCCTATACTAACTATATAATTTGCTACTAAAATATGTGAAATAAAAATAATAAATTTAAAAAAATATTAAAAACACGACTGCCCTGCCAAAAACGAACTAAAAAGTTAAATAAAAAAACAAGTGTCATTGCAGTCGGGGGACCTCTTTGATTAAAAATTGTTCCACAAAACGGTCTCCCGACTGCAATGACACTTGTTATTTAACTTTTTATTTCATTTTTAGGTTCCGTATCCAAAGGGTAAAAACGGGACCCTATTACTAAGACTCCGCTGTCTGTCTGTCTGTCTGTCTGTCACTAGGCTGTATCTCATGAACCGTGATAGCTAGAGAGTTGAAATTTTCACAGATGATGTATTTCTGTTGCCGCTATAACAACAAATACTAAAAACATAATAAAATACATATTTAAGGGAGGCTCCCATACAACAAACGTGATTTTTTTGCTGATTTTTGGTACGGAACCCTTTGTGCGCGAGTCCGACTCGCACTTGGCTGGTTTTTTTACGTTTATTTGTTTAACACAGAATTTTAGCTCGACCATCGTAACTTGGGCCCCTGACACGTCACGGCCCTGATATGCGTAGATAGACCTTAATACCTAAAATTATATTCGGAATAGCTTAGAAATTAAGAAGACAAAGTTGATTTTGAGCTAATAAACCCTGTGCAAGAAAAAAGATTCTGACATTCACACACCAATGAGCTCCAATAGCCGAACCACTTCACCTAACCACATAAACAAACGTGTAAGTTTTTCTGTCCAGCCATTTTAATGTCCCCACTACTGGGGCACAGGCCGTCCTTATGGGTGGATAAAGAGGACGGGCCATAACCCACCACGCGGGCCCAATGCGGATTGGTGGGTGTTAACGACTGCAAATGCAGCCGGGACCAACGGCTTAACGTGCCTTCCGAAGCACGGAGGAGCTCGAGATAATAAATTTTTGGTCACCCATCCCATGACCGCCCCTTGCGAAATTTGCTTAACCTCCGCAATTGCTGGGCCAGGCGCTAAACCACTGCGCCACCGAGCTCCTTGTGTAAGTTTACTTAACAATAATCGTGTTTACCGTAAGTTAATGCGTAAAACGTTGTATCAACACTTATTGTTCGAAACTACACAGGATTAAAGAGTATTACAGTTGTACAAACACATAAATATCATTATTATTTACCTAAAGTAACATAATACGGTTTACTTACTTTAAATCGTCAAGTTCGCATCGGAGTAAAGGCAAATTAGGGTTCAGTGCATACAGTCTGTCTATAAAGTCATGACATAAAAAAAAATATTAAAAACACGACTGCCCTGCCTAAAACAAACTAAAAAGATGGTGTCATTGCAGTCGGGGGACCGTTTTGTGGAACAATTTTCAATTAAAGAGGTCCCCGACTGCAATGACACCTTGTTATTTATCTTTTTAGTTCTTTTTTGGCAGGGCAGTCGTGTTTTTAATATTTTTTAAAGTGTATTTATTTTTATTTCACACATTTTAGTGACAAATTATATAGTTTTGAAATGTGCTCATTGTGGCCTTTCATTTGATGCCCATATTGTAGAAGATAAGTTATGGTGGAATAAAGAAACTCACATACCTACCCACAAACATACATGAACCCTGAACACATATACACTCTTTTTGCTTTGGGCAGTCGTGTAAAAAAATAGCAATACCTACAGTTTCGTCTCGTTTCAACCATTTTGTTGGTTAGCAAGGGACGACACTACAGAGTTGCAACTTTTTAATGTCAGGACTTTATAGACGGTCATCATCATCATGATACAGTACGAGGAAACATCTTGAAATCGGGCGGGGATTGCTCAGAACGCGTATTTTGGGTATGCGTAGCGGTGAGGTGCGCAGGCGACGGGAGAGGGCCGCGCGCTATTTGTCGCTCATAAGTGCATATGAGCGAACTTATCCCCACTCCGTCGAAAAAGTGTCAAGATGTTTGCCTCGTACTGTATCAGCCGCACGACACCCACTGCTGGATATAGGCTTCCACCAAGTATCTCCACAACAATCGGTCCTGCGCTGCCCACATCCAGCGGCTTCCCGCGACCTTCACCCTCACATCGGTCCACCTTGTCGGGGGTTTACCAACGGAGCATCGGTCGTCCGGAGCGCGGTCGCCATTCCAGAACCTTTCCCACTCAACAGCCATGGGTTCTTCTGTATCCCGTCCTGCCTACAGTCACTTCAACTGAACAATCCCTCGAGCGTTATCTGTAACTTTAATTCTCCTACGGATCTTCACATTTCTAATTCTAATAACCCAAAAAAGCAGTGCTAACCTTAAAATATATCCGAATTAATTAATTTAGATAACCCACACTCTTTTGACGATGTTTTCGGTTCTGGGTATTTTAGCAACTGTACACAGTCAAAATAAGAAAATTCAACTGGTGTACAATAAGATGAAAATGAATGCAAAATTAATTTATATACATACCGGGTGTAACAAGACCCTTAACGAAGCAAAGGT
The DNA here is from genome assembly GCA_943789525.1 of Agriphila geniculea. Taxonomy (NCBI): domain Eukaryota; kingdom Metazoa; phylum Arthropoda; class Insecta; order Lepidoptera; family Crambidae; genus Agriphila; species Agriphila geniculea. The sequence goes on from OX038893.1 coordinate 13,290,594, forward strand.
CTACGTATTCTGCCCATCATCGGGACCATTTCTGTCCAAAATTATTGCTGGGAAACGATTTTAATTTTTGGTTTTAAAAAAGCATTACATACATTACCACGCGATGTAGCGCGTACAGTCACGAGCAATAAGATGTACACACTATAGAACTTTGTCACATTACGTTTTGAATAACCTAGGTATAATATTATCACACTGAGATATATTGATTGAATGTGACATAGTTCTAAAGTGTACTAAGATGTACAATCTTATTGCTCGTGACTATACAACAGACCGCGTTTATGTGCATGCTCATGTGATACATTGAGTAATGACGTTTTGAAGTCATTGTTTGTTACGAAATACTTAAAACTTTGATAATATTTCTTAGGACAAAAAAATTAAGAAATAACGAATAAAATAAGACTTCATAAAATTTAAAAAAAGTTCTAACTTTGACCTTCAATAACTTCGTAGCTATTGGTTTCCCAGTTATAGTCTAAAAGACAAAAATAATCCTGATGATGGGTGGAATACGTGGACTTCGGCTTTGTTGAGGATCTTGTTACACCCGTTATGTACCTACTTGTTTTGCTGCACTAGTATTGATATAAATCTTGTTAGCATCCATAGCCATTAATCCTAATTCCAACTAATCCATTGTTTTAAGTTAATTGTAGAGATACTCAACCTTAAATACTTTTGAGACGCCGCAGTCTCAGTCAGTCAGTCTCAGGGTCCAAAATGTCAAACACAAATTGTACATTGTACATTTTGGATGATCATGTATTTTGGATGAAACTCCAATTTCTTGCTTTTTTAACTGACCCACGGTGAGTAGGAGAGATTATAGAATAAATTCGTCAAAATGTAAAAAAAATATTATTACAGCTTTCGAACAATATCAAATTCAAATATAATTAGATTGAATCTATCATAAGTTAGCCCTTTTGTATGGAAAACAATGGCCCCTTTGTTCTTTAAGCCGGGTCCATAGCACGTGTTTTGCCTTACACAATCAACAAAAACATATCATCAATCAACAAAAAAACGTAAGTATGAGGATTTTGTTGAATGTTGAGACGTTTTGTTGATTGTGTAGGTAGGGTAAAACATGCGCTATGGACCCGGCATAAGTAGTGCATTTGTATATGTATTTTTTTGAATAATCTCTCCGTTATTTAAACACCATATAGTAGGTATGAACCTCTATATAAAAAAAGTTGGGAGTTACAAGTCTTGATAAAGTTTGGCCACATGATGGAAACTGATCTGTAGGCTGTTCCTAACTAATATTGAGCTGGGCCAAACTATCCTACATACAGTTCCATACGGCGGCGGCGGCTTGAATAGCGCACTTTTCCCGGCTTCATTTTAAAAACTATAACAATTCAGGTTTGGCTAATAGATCAAATGTGGTATCATTTTATAATAAGTCAATAACGTAGAACTTATTTCTGATATAAAAAAATGCCGCTTATAAAGCAGTTTCTGAAAAATTACACAATAACCAAAATTTTTAAAGTTCATTTTTTTATTTTAGGTATTGGCACTTGTTTCAGTATTTTCAAAAAAACTACTCTAAAGAAGCATTTTACAGGTTTATTTGTCATATGCTTTTGTTATGTTACTTATATTTTATACAATTTGTGCCTAACCCAAGTAGTTTAGGTCCACTGTTTGCGGAGACACAGCTAGTCAAAAATAGGCATTTTTTCACGAAATATGAGGGTTTCCGTTTCGTTCGGAAGCATTTTTCAGGTTTTTTGTTTATATTTCTGTAAAGTTAATTAAATTTTCCTCAATTTGAGCTTAATTTGAGTAGTGTAAATTAATTGGTTGCAGAGACATAGCTGGTTAAAAATGGGCCTTTTATTGAAATTACTTGAAATAATCTTATCTTTGACAAGCTGTGTCTCTGCAACCAGTAGACATAGACTACTCAAATTAGGTTCAAATTCTAGAAAATTTAATTAACTTTACAGAAATATAAACAAAAAAACTGAAAATTGCTTCAGAACATACCGGAAACCTCTTTTATTTCGTGAAAAAATGTATATTTTTGACTAGCTGTGTCTCCACAAACAATGGACTTAAACTACTTAGATTAGGCTCAAATTGTATAAAATATAGTAGGCATCACAAAAGCATATAACAAATTAACCTGAAAAACGCTTCTTTAAGGTAGTTTTTTTCTTAAATACTGAAACAAGTGCCAATACCTAAAATAAAAAAAAATAAGTTTAAAAATGTTGGTTATCGTGTAATTTTTCAGAAACTGCGTAATAAATTGCATTTTTTTATACGAGAAATAAATAATTCTACGTCATCGATTTATCCGAAAATGATACCACATTTGACTTATTAGTTATACCTAAATTGTTACAGTTTTTAGAATGAAGCCGGGAAAAGTGCGCTATTACCCGACGCCGTATGGAACTATATGTAAGGATAGTTTGGCCCAGCTCAATACTAGTTAGGAACAGCCTAAAGATTAGTTTCCATAATGTGGCCAAACTTTATCACGACTTGTAACTCCCAAGTTTTTTTTTGTATAGAGGTTCATACCGACTAATAATACAAGCTTTGACTTTGAAGAAATACTATTGAGAGCAATGATTTTATTTCAGCCTTTCATGTACAATTTGTGATTGATATTTTTGATGATCATTTACGAAATAACACGTTGAGAAAAACACCCCTTAATGCCCTGACGATTTTCTTAGTAACACCAGTACCAGTAGTAGGTACTATCCGAGCCTAGACTAAATAAATAATTTTGATTTGATGACAACACAAACTTGCCAGTATTTTAAAATTCAAAAGGTATCTATTGCTGAGGAACTGGTGTTTGTTATAAATGGATAAGTAAGCTGAAGTGGCAATGGGTGAGACACATAGCGAAAAGAATAGGTGGTTGTTGGGGCGGAAAGGTTCTGGAATAGTGACCGCCCACCAGATGATGCTCCGTGAGCAGGACCCCGACAAGGAGATCAGACGATCTGATGAAGGTCATTGGAAGCCGCTGGATGTGGCAATTGTGGAGATCCTTTGGGGAGGCTTTTACACAGCAGTGGGTGTCGTGCTTCTGATATGATGATAATGATGAGAGTAGAATAAGCAACTAAGCTCAGCTTTCATTCAACATCAGATGGAGCTCAGTTATTTGCTTTTTTCTGCAAACATTATATAGCTAAAAAACATGAACAGACTTTATTGTAAACAGACCTTTAATAAAGGGTTATTGGTATAGGACTGCGAAAACTGACTAGTTCGCGTGTATTTTACAATAGTTGATAATTCTTCTAGAACAAGAAAGAAAACTGAAACCAAAAGTATTTCTCACAATTTCATTGACGTCGCATTAATTGTGTAATAAATCACAAATCTATAAATTTACATTGTCACTTATGTATTTATTCAATTATTATTTATTGCTGAGCAAAAACAATGAATATGTTTGTACAGATGGTCCTGTAAATTGTTTGAAAAGAATAGGACGTAGTCAAGATATCGGGTATAAAAACTGGCAATCCAGGTCGTCCACAGTCATATTGACTTCATTGGTCTTATAGGGACTAAGTTCCAAAGGCCTGAAGATGCAGTGGTTGAGAGTATTTTTCTACCTGTGTGCACTCAGTGTAAGTAATACAACCCCCTTCTTCATCATCCCTAATAGAAAATATGTCAAAGTCATATTTATCGTTTCATAAACATCTTTGGATATGCTTTTGCTTATTTGTTGCAAGAGCGTTTTAGAAACAAAATAATATTTGGAGCTTTTATTAAACCTTTTTAGTAGTAATTGTTTTTATAGTTCTATTATCCAATTACTTTTATTAACATCAGCTATATCTGTTATCTGTGGAGGCTTGTAGTTGGCTCCTAATATCTACTTTTCAATGTTAGAAGCAAGCTCCCCAAACATTATAAAATAAAATAAAAATAATTTCCAACTGCTAGTACTTAGACCTTAGAAGTCTTTTACTCTCTAGAGCCTATTCGATTTATCGATATTTATTTTTGAATTGAGCTAATCAAGTACTCATTTTTATATTGAAGAGTTTGTTACAGAACTTCATTTAGCCTTCCCACTTTTTTATTACTTAAATTTCCTTATGCAATGTCACCAAAATGTCATTTCGCCCTGTTATTAAATCATCGATAATGCATATCTACTATCTTTTTTTTTTTGCAGGTACTGAGCGCAATAGCACAAGATGTTGACGGTAAGAGTTTTACACCAATTTTAATGGAAATGTTTGAACTTTTTAAGACCACAATGTTAATACTTTTACATAAAGATTGGTTTCGCTTTTGGTGCAACGGTAGCAATCCTGCCTACTGCGCTAAAGTTCCCGGGTTCAAATCCCGGTAGAAACGTGTTGAGATGAGAATCGTCATGAGAATTTGTTTTTGAATAGGGATGTTTATACGCCCCTATTTTCTGTTCTGTATTTGTATTTATGTAATTCTTGGCCGAATACTCAAACGCTACTCAACTTTAAGGGGCTCTCAAACATCATGCTGTCTTTGTCACATCTTTGACATTTAATGCGACAGGACGACGTTTGAGAGGCCTCTCAAAGTTAAGTAACGTTTGAGTCAGTTATTAAAAGACCATTAATACAAGCTTTGAATTTTACAAAATACACTTGAGAGCAATGAAATCCACTTAGCTAAGTTTATTTTTTACCTTTTTCAACACAGAATCAATTGATGTAAAAAATTAAAATTGTATCGCTTTTAAGCTCATTGATTTAATCTTTAAAATATATATCAAATTCATTGAATTATCTTAACTAATTCTGTCGGAAACAACTTTAAAGATTTTACTGCGATGACTAAACCTTTGCTCTGGTGTAATTGTTATAACTTGTCCAGAAAGGTTTATTTATTTATTCTTAATACGTTACAGATGACGATTATGTAGACTCATACGACTCATATTCAGGTAAGTAATCATAGAATTTTCAACTCCTGCCCCCGTATTACAACCTCTTAAAACTTGCCAGTTTTCTGAATGGCTATCAATGTATCTCTTTTATTTGCTATACAGCGGGAAAGAGATGTAACTATAACAATTTATAAACCTGGCAAGTTTTAAGGCTCAGTATTAGCCATTAGTCAAAAAGTCATCAGGTTTCAATAAATAGACCAGCACGTGGATTTTGGTGATTCTATTTAAAAATTTCACCCTAGATCTACGCAAAACAGAATGTCTGAGAATTCACCCTAAACCATTACCCTAGCTTGGGATGAATTTTTGGATATGACTGGATTCCAAATTACCGAATCATTGATTTTGGTATCCTGTTCAGGGGCTGTATTATGACCTCTTATTTCCAGTCAGTTTTCTGACTGGCTATTAATCTATCTCTTTTATTTGCTATACAGCGAGAAAGAGATGTCACTACAGCAATTTATAAACCTGGCAGGTTTTAAGAGCTTGTAATACGGCCTCAGGACGTTCTTGTTTTTATACGTTCTCGATGCTTTACGTATTGATTCCAGCTAGGTCCCCTAGCATAACCACTAAAACACGATAATATATCGCGTGATTATAGCGTTTTATCGACACTCAAATATCAAAATCCTTTGTCTTTTGACGTTAAACGTGATTTGTTGCTATATCATTATCGCGTTTCAATGGCCATGCTAGGGAGCCTGAGTCAAAAAATATTTTTCCAGTTTCATTTACTATATTTTTTTGTAAAAGAGTTTGCGTTTTAAGCGCAGTTGTAATTGTATATTTTTTTACACAGACCAAGAATCTTCAGCCTTGCAATCGTCATCTAATTACAAGTCTTCACAATACCAATGTAAGTGTAGTAAAAAGTAGCTCTGTAGTTGCAATTCAAAATATCGCAGCTTTATTATTAAAAAAATATAACACCTACTATGTTCTAAGTTTTTAAGGAAAACTAATTAAATTCTAAGAACATATAGTCAGTAATAATCAAATTTTAAAACCTTATTCCCTTCGTTCTAATAGTAAAGTATGTAAAGATTTGCCATCCCACTTAAAAAAAACTTCCGATTCAGTACTTCAGAGATTAGATCGACTATACATATAGCAGTGGCGAGGGGTGAAATTATAGCAAAGGTTCTACAAAAATATTATGATCTGCACAGTGGATCGATGGGGTGGGATTCCTAAAAGATAAGCCGTTGGGTAGGCCCCCGACAAGGTGGACCGACGATCTGGTGAAGGTTGCCGGAAGCCACTGGATGTGGGAAGTGCAGGACCGATCGTCATGGAAATCCTTGGGGGAGGTCTATACCCAGCAGTGGGTGTCGTGCGGCTGATATGATGATGAAGATGCCGTTGGGAATCAGAATGGACCCTTCGCTACTGCTCTTATAGATTAGTAACTAGGCCACTGTTTTTATTTCGCGTCGTTTAACAGAGATACATGATATGAAAACAAAGGACATCAGGCACATGAGACCCAAAAGTGTATAAACATAATTCTGTTATCTATAAACACTTTATGTTCCTAGAATCATAAAACAGTATCAACATTATTTTTTAACTCTTTCATTTAGCTTTCATTAATTATTGAAAAAAAACAAAAGCATTTCAATGAAACGGACATCTTTGTCAAAGATTGCACAAGTGATTGCGCATTAAAAAAAAGAATGTCTGCCGGCTGTCAGTAAACTGTCAAAAGCGTTTTTTTACGTGCAACATATGCATAGAGTTTCCGTTTGATCTGGTTCCGGCTCGTAAATTGTGGTGCTAATCTGTATCACTAACGCAGATACAAAAGTGTTGATCGTGGTACTGGTGTTGCTATTTAGTGTCGGGGTTACCAAAAAAAACACTTTCAAACATAAATAACTCTTAGAACATAAATCTTCGTAAAAATCTGAATATTTTCTGTGACTTACTAATTACATGCCTACATTTAGAAAAAGCAGAAACACTATACATTCTTTGGTTTTTTTTTCTATGGGACTCTGCCTGATGTCCTTTATTTATTTAGAAGGCTTATCTGAATGGAGTACTCTCCAATTTAGATAGGCCTACTGGCCTATTTAAATTGATTACTGGAATGAAGCGTAATATAACATTTATTTTATAGCATCAGCCAATGATGATGGCTATGAATATGAAGAGGAAGAAGAAGAACTAGAAAATGAAGAAGAAGAAGCCGAGCTGGAAGAAGAAAAAGTGATCACCACCTCACAAGGTGGCGTCACAACGACAATCGATGAAAAAATATCCGAAAAAGAAGCAGCAGCTCACTTTCATCATTCCAAGAGATCCCGAAAAGGTTAGATTTTTAAAAGAAAGAAAAAAAAGAAGCTTTTAGTGACATTTAGTCAAACATACTAGATATTATTATGGTATGGTACTATTGTCATCTACGCTTTTAAAAGCTTTTGACTATCATTCGATTACAGACGGACGGACACCGGATAAGTAAAACTAAATAAAAGCTTGTAAAAAGATTTCCAAGATAGATATCACATTGATGATTAGTCGTATGCTTGAAATGAAAATCCTTACTAATATTTATAAGTGCGAAAGTCCGTTTGTTTGTTTGTTTGTTACGCCTTCACGTTTTAACTACTGAACCGATCATCATGAAATTTTGCATAGAGGTTCTCAGAGGTACAGAGAAGGACATAGGGCACCTTTCAGTCAGAAAAAAAGTACCTTAATGTTCCCGAGGGATAGCAAAAAAACTGTCCACGCACACGAAGTTGCGGGCGGTCGCTAGTAATATAATAATTTATGTATTCATATGTGTTGTATCTATTTAATATTTTACTTATGTGTATGTATATTTTTATTTGATCTTAGAGGTACCTACAAACAGATTTCTTTTCTCAATATACTTTCCAACACAGGCCTCCTAGAGAAATTTCAAAATGAAATATGCTGTGCCCTTGTACTAATTCTTTTGTATATTTCTATTAAGATTAAAATTTTATGTTTAAATGAATACAAATAATATTTTATCTAAGTTTACTAACGAAGCATAGTTTTCAAGAACAAAATAGCTAAGAATAACCCAAAATAGTAACTAAATGGTTACGTTACCAACTAAAACCTTTAATTTTGTTCTTAGGAAAATACAATGTGATGGACATCAATCTACCAGGTAAATATCAAAGAATATTATTCACTATACTTGCCCCCTTATTTTATAAATAATGTATAAGCATTGACGACCTGAGTGGTGCAGTGGTCAACATGCCGGTCTACCACGCAAGAGGTCCCGGGTTCTTTTCCCGGCTGGGCAGAAATTTAAATTATAAATTTAAATTTCAGTGACGGGTCTGGGTGTTACTATTTATAATAAAAATATATTAAAAAAGTATATAAGTAGTATATCAATTAGTTGTCTAACACCCATCTCATTTACTTTAAGCCTGATACATCAAAACAAGGGTTCATAGAAAATTCACAGAAAAAAATTGTAATTGAAACTAGGTGGATTTGTGTGCACATGTACCGTCATTTATACAATTAGCAATTAAACCGAATCATAATAGCTAGTTCTGATTCTTAAACATTTAACTAATAACGACGTTACCACAACCACACCTAGATCCAAAACAATACATAAATAAGCCATGTTTTTACTCCAATCCTGAGATGAAGATGCCTGATGCGACTATCAAGAATATAGAATAATCGTAGAATATTTGAAAACCCTTGCCTATTTTTATAGAAATCTCCTAAAACGTATCAAATTAGGTAGGTAGGAACTTAAAAAAAATGCCAGAATCGAAATTGTCCGCATACAAGATCAACGTCGAAAGCAGAAACTCATTGAAGATGAAGAAAACAAAAAACTCATTGAGGGAGCATATTGATTGAACACCAAATGTTTTTTCAGATCATGGAAAAAATTATGATATTTACACTTTAGAGAGTATTGGTGAGGACGGTGAACCGGTAATTCAAATGACAATGGTACCACGTGGTAAGTAAGAAACGCTGTATGCTATAGTTGGTATAATTTGAATTGTATCAAAATCAACTTTTATTTCAAGTTGGTTTGATTCATTCATCAAACCAACTACGGCAGATGGTATGAATGAAATGAATATCTTAAGAGTATTATTGAGGGACAGAGTAATCGACGAAGATGAGCAAACAAATTAAAACATCAAGAAGAGGAATAGAAGAAAAATGATGTGAAGAAGAAAACTGAAGGAAATCCAAAGAGACTAATGGCAGCGGAATTTTTATTTCAGATAAAAAAGCACAATGGATATTTAACAAATAGGGCGGCATATTCACATTGTTAAAAAAGCTTTTAAAAAGAAAGCTAATAATGTTTTTTTCTTTGCAGGTAAGAAACTAGGACCGGAATACTCACTTTTATCCAAAGGTGCTCCGGACGAGGACGATGATGACGACGACGAGGAAGACAGTAAGAATAGTTTGTAGTGCCATTCTCTCTATTTTACTTTGGTTCTATAATTTTCTCTGCGAATTAGGTATATTCAATTTCGTTATTTTACCGGACCCCCTAGCCGAAGTAACATTTGCAAATCTTTGTTATCGCTTTTCTTTCGAAATATATATGGGATTGACAAGGTTTCGTTAACAATCGATTTTCAAAACGTCAATTCCATACATTTTTTGGAGCAAAAATTTGTAAATGTGACATTGGCTTCAGTCTCTGATCTGAACACTAATAACTTGTCTCCAATGAAAACAGCACTTTTACACAGCAACTGCAGGTCTTACAAGTGTCTTCGACAAAGGTAAGCTTTGAAATAAAACCTGAGAAATGGGTATAAAATATTATTCGTTTTTGGTGTTCATCTAGAACGCCTTTGCTTCCAGACCTATTTTTCAACTCTAATAGCATTGGGGGATATCGATTTTGGCATAAGGTATAAGAACATTGCTTCTACAGTAAAAATTAATGACATGACTCTATTAAAGCCAGCAATATAGACTTACATCATACTCCATACTCGATTTTCTACCAAAGCTGTCAAAATACAAAACAGCCCTCGTATAGACTCCTAAAACTTGCCAGTTTTCTGAATGGCTATCATGCGTCTCCTTTATTTGCTATACAGCGAAAAAAGGACGTACTAATAATTTAATTCTAATCTGTGCTATAGCAATTCATGACAATGTGAATGAGTTCACCTATTATAAAAATCCATCCATTAGTAAAAAAATAACTTGTAAAATTTTAATACGTCTATATAAGGGCAAACCATGTGTACTTTTAATATAATTGTAAAAAGATTTTCACTGCGTTTTATGCTAATAAAGAATTGTGATTATGATTAAAGCCCGTATTCATAACCCCCCTCAACGTTGAAAGTTATCTTGAAATCATACCTGAGATGCTGGTCCTATAAGAAGAACATCTCAAGATAGCTCTCAACGTTGAGAGCGGTTTGTAAATACGGGGCTTTGCCTGGCAAGTTTCATTTGCGGTTATATCACCTCCCCAGGGGGGGTATTACAACCTCTTAAAACTAGCCAGGTTTATGAATTGCTATAGTTACATCTCTTTCTCACTGTATAGTAAATAAAAGAGACGCATTGACGCCATTCAGAAATCTGTAAAGTTTTAAGAAGTTGTTGGCAGGCCTGTAGGACTTTAGACCTTAATTTACCACTACGTACCTACTTATTTTTTTAATTTCTCAAAACAGCTCCTGTTGCACCTGTACAACCAGTATCCACTCCATGGATGCCACAAGTGCAACCATTACCTGGCCAAGGAGGCTGGCAGTCATGGCAATGGCCGTATTACCCATGGGGAAGCTATCCATGGGGACCAGGCCCGAAAGGAGTCCAACCGGGTGGTCCAATGATTCCAGGTAAAAAACCATAATAATGTAATAACCTAACTAATAAAAAACGTACAAGTGCGATTCGGACTCGTCTACTTACAAAGTAGGTAAGTACTTAAATAAAGACGATATTTTTTAATGATTTATATACAAGTCTATAGTTCTCATGCTCAGCGATTCCCTGCATGATTGAATCAGAAATGAGGAGATCCGCAGACAAACTAAAGTAACCGACATCGCGCGAAGGATTGCTCAGCTGAAGTGGCAGTGGGCTGGACACATAGCGAGAAGAACCGATGGCCGTTGGGACGGATAGGTTCTTGAATGGCGACCGCGCACCGGACGACGCTCCGTGGGTAGGCCCCCGACAAGGTGGACCGATGATCTGGTGAAGGTTGCGGGAAGCCTCTGGATGCGGGCAGTGCAGGACCGATCGTCGTGGAGATCCTTGGGGGAGGCCTATACCCAGCAGTGGGTGTGGTTTGGCTGATATGATAATGATTGTATAGTTTTCAGCCTTTTGCCTGTACTTGTAGTAAAATACGATTTTACGCAATAAAAAAACGAGTCGCACCAGATCAATTCTCGGACGAGAATCGAACCCGTGACCTTTGTATATCCGGTCCAATGCTCTGACCGCTGAGCTACCGAGTCACTAGTGACATCGTCAAATTTCTTCTAGTATATCCCATTCTCGCTGCAAGCCAGCGATTGTTTTATGTAATATGCCCATTAAATGGCCAATAATGATTTATATATGTTTCTTTTTTCAGAAACCTCAACCTCAGAAAGCGAAGTCAGCAGTTCTTCTAGCTCAAGCTTATCCAGCTCTAAGTCCAAACATCACTCACACCATCATCATGGTAAGTGACACTCTGTTAAGCCCCGGTTTCTGAGGTACTTTAACCGAGGGGTCCACATTATCTGGCTTAAAATATTAAAATTAACTTGAAACCAGATAATATGGACCCCTCCGAAAAAGTTAAATCTCCAAAAAACCACTGATATAGTATTCGCAAAATAACTTGGTGGTTCTGAACTTCGCGCGGAACGCTGCACAGTCGACGAATACAGACTTGCGCGGGGAGGGAGCACTCGGAACTATGGAACTGGACATGTACCCTGCGCGAAATATCACTTAAGCAGGCAATATACGCTAGGTTATGCATGATGGTTTTAACCGAGCTGCAAATCCTTCATGCAAAACCGAGTTCAATATAGGTTATGCATGACGGTTATGACCACAGGCATAACCGAGCGGCAAGGTTGCATGAACAGGCAAGATAACTGAACAGTTTTGTCGCATACATGCTAAGTTATTTTGGGCATACTATACCTAAATCTCAGAAACCGTGCATTAAAAAGCCCTATATACGATCGTCGTTACGATCCATTGTGACGATCGAACGCATTAAAATTGTTACGATTCAATTCATCGTGTTACGATTCATCGCAAGGCTCAAATAAAAGAACACCAATAATCATTACCCGTACGATTGCGGCAGTTAAACTATTTTGGCAAGTAGGGTTACCAAACGTCAGGATTTGTCCTGACATGTCAGGATTTTCTGGTCCCTGTCAGAATTCTGACAGGAATTGGAAAATGACAGAATTGTTCAGATTATTCACATTATAGGAAAATAAAACTCGGGAATTATGGGGCATTAATTACACGGGCTGATTTTTCAGGTGACTTGCTATTGCTAGGCGACTTTAGACAAATGGGGCTTTTTTATAGACAATCGCTTTTAAAATCGGATCGCTACCAAATTGAAATTAGGTTTGCAAGTTGCCTAGCAAGTCGCCTGGAAAATCAACCTGTGTAAATGAACATGCATTTTTTATCTATAACAACAATAAAATAATGCAATCGTTAACACCCACCGGTCCGCAATAGGCCCGCGTGGTGTCAATAAAATTGGGTAACGGACTCAAACTGCTGATGTCCAAGAAATAGGCCTACTAAATCTTTTCTTCCTTCCACCAGGCAAACATCACCACAAGAACCAACCGCTGCCGCAATTCCCGCCATTCCCGCAATACCCAGGACAATTACCGCAGTTACCGCAACTTCCGCAACTGCCACAACTACCACCAATAGGTAAGCTAGAACGATTATTATGTGATTATTAAATATTAGACTTATAGCATTTTGCAATGCTATTTTTAAACTTATATAAATAAAATCTAGAAACAATCGACTCACCCGTAGCACCTCATGCCTAGTTTAGATACTCACCGAGAACAGACGAATAGGCACGAAGACGAGTATGTAAACACCATATTCGGGTAATCTGTATTCGTGCCCGATTACTCGGCGAGTTACTCGGCGAGTATGTTCGCCGATAATCTAAATGAGGCATCAGACGGGACATGGACCCGCGCCCTTGGGATTTCGGCACAATGCACTGACCAAATTCGTTCACTCGTTCACGAGCATGACGCATGAACCAGCCATCGCTTCGCTCAACCTTTAAATTATTTATATTATATATAAAGTGAGTGTTGCGCCACATGAGTAAAAAAACGTGTTGCGCTTTTGACGTACCTAATCAAAACATGCCAACTTTTTTAGGTCGGTGTGCATTTTTAGCATCATCGCGTCCAAAGAGTAAATATTGTGTGCTTCTCGATGCTAAAAATGTCCTGCTTCTAAATTATAATACGCCCGCGACTGAACGCTTAATTTTCTATGCTTTAAGAACAGCACCTTCTAGGTGAAAACTGTCATCTTCTGTGAACTGGACAATAAAAAAACCGGTCAAGAGCGAGTCGGACTCGCGCACCGAGGGTTCCGTACAATCATAAATATATTTGGATATGTTATTTTAGGACAGTCTTTAAAAAAGTAGGATAAACGGCAAACAGGTGGAAGGGCGAACAGGCGGACAGTTAATTTACAAATGCTGCTTATGGTGACTGAAAAACGTTTCAGCCACTCCACATTGCAAAATGTTTATATTACTAGTCCATCAGCCATTTCAATGTCCCCACTGCTGGGGCACAGGCCTTCCTTATGGGTGGATAAGGAGGACGGGCCATAACCCACCACGCGGGCCCAATGCGGATTGGTGGGTGTTAACGACTGCAAATGCAGCCGGGACCAACGGCTTAACGTGCCTTCCGAAGCACGGAGGAGCTCGAGATAATAAATTTTTGGTCACCCATCCCATGACCGAACCTTGCGAACGTTGCTTAACCTCCGCAATCGCTGGTCCAGGCGCTAGACCACTGCGCCACCGAGCTCCTCGTTATTATTATATTACTATATTACTAAGTAGGAACTTATTCTTCGTTTATTCGTACGGCAAATAGTAGGTAATTATATTAGAACCAGCCACCAATTTATTATTGTAGTGTTAGGTTGCGCCATCTCTTGACCGATAGTGGAACTATTTTTTCCCCTTAGGTTAGCATGCTTAGGACAGCGCCATCTGTTGACTGGTAGTGAAACTAAAAAAAATTTGTTTGTTTTTTGAATTACTAAAAAAGTGTGTTATATTGAGACATCCTTTTATTTTTCCTGTAATCTTTACATAAACTACTATCACACAGAATTATTTCAGATTTTTCCCTTTGCAAACTTCGGAGATAAGGGGGGGGAACGGTATTTTTTTTACATTTTTCATCATAAGTCGAAAACTATGTGGCCTAAGAAAAAAGGAAAAATTGTTTTAAAATGTGCAAACAGCGCTCTTTCATATAATACCCCACATGTCCTAGTCACCTCACTTAAAATTTTTAAGACCCCTTTTCAGTCCCTGTTGTAAAAAAAATATTAATTTTATTATTTTTTTCTTATTTGCAAAATAGTTGGGCAAATGTCATCTTAAACTATTCCAAATTTCAAGTTGATACCATTAGTAGTTCTCGAGATATCCAGCTGTGACAGACAGACAGACAGACAGACTGAGTCACACCATAAGGGTTCCTTTTTTACCATTTTGGTACGGAACCCTAAAAAGGAACAAACAAACTTACTAAATTTCGCCTTTGTAGTTAGGTTGTGTGTTGTGTCATACAAAAGAACAGCCCCTCAATTCTCTAAAAACATCCATGCGCTCGCCGTTGCGGAAACATAATTTTTGTACAGAGAAATAGTTCCAACTATCGACGAGCTCGTTGTCCGAGCGCTAGCGTCTATGTGACATCGTTGCCGCATCGTAGAGCTATTTTTTTATTTAGATAATGGAAACGCAAGAGGAGTGCTACTAATGGAATACTAGCGGCCGCCCGCGACTTAGTCTACGTTGACCGTTATCCTTATTTCCTTTGGAAACAGTACTCTGTTCAAAATGAAAGGTAAAAACATTTCTTCCTGAAAAAAGTACTGTAATTATGTCGCTCTATTAAATGCTATGTGTTTCTGTACCCCTGACAAGGTGTATTCATGCTCGCAAAAGATGATAATAAATAAACAGAGGAATAAATTAGCTTTCGTATTTATAATTGAAGTAAGGAATAGGATAAGAAGAATTAAAAAATTATGAAAATCCGTTTTTAAATACTTGATTAAAATAATCTGATCACAGGAGGACGGCCGCAACAGCCACCACAATGGCAACAGCCACCGCAATGGCAACAGCCACCGCAATGGCAGCAGCCACCACAGTGGTCACAGCAGCCACAGTACCCACAGCAGCCACAGTACCCACAGCAGCCACAGTACCCACAGCAGCCACAATACCCACAACAGCCAGAAGAGCCGCAGGAGCCGCAGTACCCACAACAGCCAGAGGAGCCGCAAGAGCCACAGAACCCACAACAGCCACAGCAGCCACAGAACCCACAACAGCCGCAGCAACCACAACAGCCGCAGCAGCCTCAACAGCCGCAGCAGCCACAGAACCCACAACAGCCGCAGCAGCCACAGAACCCACAACAGCCGCAGCAGCCACAACAGCCGCAGCAGCCACAACAGCCGCAGCAGCCACAAAACCCACAACAGCCGCAGCAGCCACAGAACCCACAACAGCCAGGTACACATTTTTTTCTTTCGGCGGTGAAATTCAATGAGCTTATTGAGCATTTAAGGCGATTCCCTGACCGAAATTGGCGCCCCTCAAAGGTTTTTATTTAATAAGTTATTAAAAGAAAGGATTTTAATAAAACTTTTCGTGGAATTTTTAGGGCTCATACGAGTAGTCTAGTATTTTTAGAAGGTATTCGTAGAAAAAACTGTCATTCGTAGCAAATGTGTCAAAAACAGCCACATTTAGCAGTTTTGCTATATACTTTTCGCAGTGTTAATTTTTTTACGTACTATGCGTATAAATTTAGGCAAAACGCGACTTAGTCTGTCTACGCATTAGGTACACTGATCTTAAAGGAAAATTAATATACTTAAAGATAAATACAAATAAAACTAAAGGGAAATTATATAAATAACCAGTCAGCATAGAATATTTATCCACTTTTTATATTTTTATATGCCAAAAAGTTAGAAATAAAATGTGTTGGTTGGCGCTTCTATAAAAGGTACTTTATAATTTGTGGAAAGTAACATTTTAAAGATAAAAAAAATACTAACAGTAAAAAAAATACATGAAAAAAATGCTGATCGTAGATTATAAAAATCTAATACAAAAAGAAACGAAAAAGTAATACTGACATAGGCTCTAATTTATTGTGACATATCTGCCAAGTTTAGGACCATTTGGCTTTTATAATATCGCAAACAACTCATTAAAACTGAGAAAATCTACCATAAAATTAAACGTATTTACATGATCACGTTACCGCGAGTACATTATAAATTAACAAATATTTTAATTACAAAAAAAAACTGTATGACAAATCTGCAAAATAAAGTTATTAAAAATAGTTTCATTTTAACTCAACAGGTAAAGGAGGTTCCGGAGGACCAAAGCGGCCCCACCACTCAGGACGACCACACCACCCAGGACGACCACACCACCCAGGACGGCCGCAACACCCAGGAAAACCTCACAGACCACATAGAGGCCCACATCATCATCCTCAATATCCGCAACAGCCACAGAACCCACAACAGCCGCAGCAGCCACAACAGCCGCAGCAGCCACAACAGCCGCAGCAGCCACAACAGCCGCAGCAGCCACAGAACCCACAACAGCCGCAGCAGCCACAGAACCCACAACAGCCGCAGCAGCCACAGAACCCACAACAGCCGCAGCAGCCACAGAACCCACAACAGCCGCAGCAGCCACAGCAGCCGCAACAGCCACAACAGCCGCAGCAGCCAGAGAACCCACAACAGCCGCAGCAGCCACAGAACCCACAACAGCCGCAGCAGCCACAGAACCCACAACAGCCACAGCAGCCACAACAGCCGCAGCAGCCACAGCAGCCGCAGCAGCCACAGAACCCACAACAGCCGCAGCAGCCACAGAACCCACAACAGCCGCAGCAGCCACAGAACCCACAACAGCCGCAGCAGCCACAGAACCCACAACAGCCGCAGCAGCCACAGAACCCACAACAGCCGCAGCAGCCACAGCAGCCACAACAGCCGCAACAGCCACAACAACCGCAGCAGCCACAGAACCCACAACAGCCGCAGCAGCCACAGAACCCACAACAGCCGCAGCAGCCACAGAACCCACAACAGCCGCAGCAGCCGCAACAGCCGCAGCAGCCACAACAGCCGCAGCAGCCGCAACAGCCGCAGCAGCCACAACAGCCGCAGCAGCCACAGAACCCACAACAGCCGCAGCAGCCACAGAACCCACAACAGCCGCAGCAGCCACAGCAGCCACAACAGCCGCAGCAGCCACAGCAGCCGCAGCAGCCACAGAACCCACAACAGCCGCAGCAGCCACAGAACCCACAACAGCCGCAGCAGCCACAGAACCCACAACAGCCGCAGCAGCCACAGAACCCACAACAGCCGCAGCAGCCACAGAACCCACAACAGCCGCAGCAGCCACAGCAGCCACAACAGCCGCAACAGCCACAACAACCGCAGCAGCCACAGAACCCACAACAGCCGCAGCAGCCACAGAACCCACAACAGCCGCAGCAGCCACAGAACCCACAACAGCCGCAGCAGCCGCAACAGCCGCAGCAGCCACAACAGCCGCAGCAGCCGCAACAGCCGCAGCAGCCACAACAGCCGCAGCAGCCACAGAACCCACAACAGCCGCAGCAGCCACAGAACCCACAACAGCCGCAGCAGCCACAGCAGCCACAACAGCCGCAGCAGCCACAGCAGCCGCAGCAGCCACAGAACCCACAACAGCCGCAGCAGCCACAGAACCCACAACAGCCGCAGCAGCCACAGAACCCACAACAGCCGCAGCAGCCACAGAACCCACAACAGCCGCAGCAGCCACAGAACCCACAACAGCCGGAGCAGCCACAGCAGCCACAACAGCCGCAACAGCCACAACAACCGCAGCAGCCACAGAACCCACAACAGCCGCAGCAGCCACAGAACCCACAACAGCCGCAGCAGCCACAGAACCCACAACAGCCGCAGCAACCACAGAACCCACAACAGCCGCAGCAGCCACAACAGCCGCAGCAGCCACAACAGCCGCAGCAGCCACAACAGCCGCAGCAGCCACAGAACCCACAACAGCCAGGTACACATTTTTCTAATGGCCAGACACAAATGAACAAATTAAAGCCTTACCAAAAGCGTAACGTTACCTACTACCGAAGGTTAAGGTACCTTACGGTGTCTAACATGTTTTTGAGGTCACGCATTTTCTATGGCGTGTTATGCGGACCAATACATTATTATTTTACATACGGTTACATATGGTTGTTTATGGAAGTGTCGTTAAATTAAAACACGAATGTAGGTTTTGCTTTGTGTGATAAAAGTAACACAAGGGTGTTTTTATACCTTATTATGTACAGTTGCATACAAGATTTTACTCACACCCATAACATGAATCCTCATTAAAAGGTTTTGAAACTGTAGCTTATAGCCAACATTAAAACTACCAGTGTCATTGTAGCAATAATATTTTTTAAAGAACTTTAAGCATGTGTGTACATAAAACATACTCATAGAACATTGTCGCGCATAAACTTTTCATCGCGACTTTCCTTGACGTTAAAATGTAATCAGGTCAGTTAGATGTTATAATACTGGTTCATTGAGATTTACAACACTGTTTTTTGAGATGTTCGATGAGATGTGGATATTATTATTTTATGATAATTGTTGAATAGACAGTAGTATAAAAATGGAGCTACAAACGATAGACCGACCAAATATCAAAGCACTTTGAGATACCTATCAGCGCCGCTCTACACCAGGCAACTGAGCACAGCCAATGGAAAAAAAATCATTGATAGAATGAAAAGGAGTCACGATCCTCAGCAGTGAGAAAACGACTAGGAAGAGAAGAAAATTCCGCAAAGCTTAAAAAAATCAGTATTGTGCATTTTTTTTTAATAACTGACCGATCGTAATTTTTTTTTAAACTAAAGGTATGATTCCGATGTCAGCAGCACTGCTGCGCGACACTGCTGCGCGACAGTGCTGCGCAGCACTGCTGCCGAGCTCGGAATGTAGTCTCATATAAACCTATAGAGAATGTATGGGGACCAGTGGTGTTGCGGCAGCAGTGCCGCGCAGCACTGCTGCGCAGCAGTGTCGCGCAGCAGTGTTGCGCAGCAGTGTCGCGTCGCTTCTCCGCTCACATCAAATTGAGCCTTTCAAACGTAACATTAGGGTTCAATTTGGAGTGCACTGCTGCGGCAACACTGCTGCTGCTGCCGAGATCGGAATCATACCTTAAAAATAGGAATATCGTCTGCATGAAGTTGCTGTTAAGTAAAATCAAATCTGGCAATAACATTACGGTACAATAGGTTAGCAGTCGATGCGAAATGGGTTGCACCATAGCATAGGAATAATAAAATATTTTTACACTGTTTATTATTTTTTTACTCTGTGACCATAGAATATTGGAAGGCACAGAGTACATAAATATTACTAAAGAACTTGCATTTGTAGTTAAAACAGAGTGAAAATAAATGCATAAATTTTAAATTATCTTTTTAATATGAATTTTTCATAAATCTAGATTTGACTTTAAATCTAAAGTTTATGACAACTATTTAAATTATAATAACTTCAATAACCATAACAACTTTATTGTAAATTTTCGGTAAATTTCAGGATCTACCTTTGTACCTAGCAATAATGTGATAAATGCAAATTAATATCAGAAGTTAGTATGAATGATTTTTTTGCACTCAACGGCAAGGTAGCACAGATAAAGCCACTTTTGAACTGCACAAAAAAAATACAAATAACTTGAAAACTAAACTTATAATTAAGGTACTACTTCCTAAAAAAGAACTGAAAACTAAAAGCTTTAGAAGCATGTTGCAATTTAAAGCATATCTTTAAGGACACGGCGAATAACGGATCATATTAAAGGCTAAAACAAAATATGATCCTTAATTCAAAATAAGTTCATTAATATAAACAAAAAGGTACATGATAATCTGCAAAAATATCAAAATATTTTTAAATACACTCAACAGGTAACGGAGGTTCCGGAGGACCAAAGCGGCCCCACCGCCCAGGACGACCACACCACCCAAGACGGCCTCATTACCCAGGAAAACCTCACAGACCACATAGAGGCCCACATCGTCATCCTCAACGACCGCAGCAGCCACAGAACCCACAACAGCCACAGAACCCACAACAGCCGCAGCAGCCACAACAGCCGCAGCAGCCACAAAACCCACAACAGCCGCAGCAGCCACAGAACCCACAACAGCCGCAGCAGCCACAGAACCCACAACAGCCGCAGCAGCCACAGAACCCACAACAGCCGCAGCAGCCACAACAGCCGCAACAGCCACAACAGCCGCAGCAGCCACAACAGCCGCAGCAGCCACAGAACCCACAACAGCCGCAGCAGCCACAGAACCCACAACAGCCGCAGCAGCCACAGAACCCACAACAGCCGCAGCAGCCACAGAACCCACAACAGCCGCAGCAGCCACAACAGCCGCAGCAGCCACAACAGCCGCAGCAGCCACAGAACCCACAACAGCCGCAGCAGCCACAGAACCCACAACAGCCGCAGCAGCCACAGAACCCACAACAGCCGCAGCAGCCACAACAGCCGCAGCAGCCACAACAGCCGCAGCAGCCACAGATCCCACAACAGCCGCAGCAGCCACAACAGCCGCAGCAGCCACAACAGCCGCAGCAGCCACAGAACCCACAACAGCCGCAGCAGCCACAGAACCCACAACAGCCGCAGCAGCCACAGAACCCACAACAGCCGCAGCAGCCACAGAACCCACAACAGCCGCAGCAGCCACAGAACCCACAACAGCCGCAGCAGCCACAACAGCCGCAACAGCCACAACAGCCGCAGCAGCCACAACAGCCGCAGCAGCCACAGAATCCACAACAGCCGCAGCAGCCACAGAACCCACAACAGCCGCAGCAGCCACAGAACCCACAACAGCCGCAGCAGCCACAACAGCCGCAGCAGCCACAACAGCCACAGCAGCCACAGAACCCACAACAGCCGCAGCAGCCACAGAACCCACAACAGCCGCAGCAGCCACAGAACCCACAACAGCCGCAGCAGCCACAACAGCCGCAGCAGCCACAACAGCCGCAGCAGCCACAGAACCCACAACAGCCGCAGCAGCCACAGAACCCACAACAGCCGCAGCAGCCACAGATCCCACAACAGCCGCAGCAGCCACAACAGCCGCAGCAGCCACAACAGCCGCAGCAGCCACAGATCCCACAACAGCCGCAGCAGCCACAACAGCCGCAGCAGCCACAGAACCCACAACAGCCGCAGCAGCCACAACAGCCGCAGCAGCCACAACAGCCGCAGCAGCCACAGAACCCACAACAGCCGCAGCAGCCACAACAGCCGCAGCAGCCACAACAGCCGCAGCAGCCACAGAACCCACAACCGCCGCAGCAGCCACAGAACCCACAACAGCCGCAGCAGCCACAGAACCCACAACAGCCGCAGCAGCCACAGAACCCACAACAGCCGCAGCAGCCACAACAGCCGCAGCAGCCACAACAGCCGCAGCAGCCACAGAACCCTCAACAGCCGCAGCAGCCACAGAACCCACAACAGCCGCAGCAGCCACAGAACCCTCAACAGCCACAGCAGCCACAGAACCCACAACAGCCGCAGCAGCCACAACAGCCAGGTACACATTTTTCTTATCCAATAAGAATAGTCTATATATTCTATGTGCTCCGCCGCTCAATTATCGTGAGTTTGTTAACTAGCCAACGAGAAATCATTTAGTTTTTTTTTTTTATTTATTTATTCACAACATACACAATCATTACAGGTAAATAAACCTAATGCGATGGTGTAGTAGATATTATATAAAATGATAATCTGTTGAGCTCACTCAGCGAGCACGAAAATAAATCAACTCGCTCATCTGTAGCGTTGATCACACGCAACGAACGCGCAAGTGATGAGTTGCGCGCAAGACAAGTGCGCGTGCTCGGCGCCGCCAGCAGTGGGGGCCGCCGTCGCCGCTCCGCGTACCCATTCGGTACATTAAATTCTACCATTTATTTACCGTGCTATTAGATGGCGCGTGCGGGCCGGCAATATGGCTGCCTTCCTTGACCTTCGGACGAGGCCTTTTGAATTTTAATAGTTTTTTTTACTATTTCAATCTATTCTTTTCATTTTATAATTTAATTTTAAAGTCATCAGATGCAACAATCAAAAAACATGCCATTACCATCGTTATAAAACTAAATTTAAATTATATTACATTGTGAATTTATGACACCACGATCGTGAGCTCCAGGTGGCAGTTGATCCTACGCACGATCGTGATTTTCTTTTTTTATTTATTAAATATTTTTCTTAATTGTATAGGTACCATGAAATGGCGATCTCGTGATACACTTGCTAGAAAAAAAAATCTCGGATTTTGAAATAGACTTTTGAGATACGACTTTCCTTGACGTTAATAAGTAATCAAATCAGTTAGAGGTAATAATACTTACTGGTTCAAATAGATTTACAACACTGTTTTTTTTTTTGAGATGTTCAATGAGATGTGTATATTATTATTTTATGAAGAACTAGCGGCCGCCCGCGGTTTCACCCGCGTTTTTCCCGTTTCCGTGAGAATATCTGGATAAAAAGTATTCTATGTTTTAATCTAGGCTATCTACTATCTGTGTGCCAAATTTCAACCAAATTCGTTTTGTAGTTTTTGCGTGATTGAGGAACAAACATTCAAACATCCAAACCCACAAACTTTCACATTTATAATATTAGTAAGATGTTGAGTAGACAGTAGTAGAAAAATGGGGCTACAAACGATAGACCGACCAAATATCCAAACACCTTGAGATACCTGTCAGCGCCGCTCTACACCAGGCGAATGAGCTGAGCCCAGGCAATGGAAAAATTAATTGATAGAATGAAAAGGAGTCACGATCCACAGCAGTGAGAGAACGACTAGGAAGAAGATAATTCTGCAAAGTTAAAAAAAACAGTATTGCACATTTTTTTTAAATAACTGACCGATGGTAATTTTTTTAATAACTAGGATTAGGAACATAGGTTGCATGAAATTTCTATTAAGTAAAATCAATTCTGACAATAACATTAAGGTTAAATAGGTTAGCATTCGATGCGAAATAGTTTGCACCGCAGCATAGGAATGACAAAATACATTTTTTTACTCAGTGACCATAGTTTATTGGAAGTCACAGAGTACATAAAAACATAAAAGTAACTTAAGAACTTGAATTTGCAGTTGAAACAGGGTGAAAATAAATGCATGAATTTTAAATTCTTATTTAAAAAATTAATTTAACATAACTCTAGATGTCACAAACGATAGACCGACCAAATATCCAAACGCCTTGAAATACCTGTCAGCGCCGTTCTACACCAGGCGACTGAGCTGAGCACAGGCAATGGAAAAATTAATTGATAGAATGAAAAGGAGTCACGATCCTCAGCAGTGAGAGAACGACTAGGAAGAAGAAGAAAATTCTGCAAAGCTTAATAAAAATCAGTATTGTGCATTTTTTTAAGTAACTGACCAATCGTTTTTTTTAATAACTAAGAATAGGAATATCGTTTGCATGAAATTGCTGTTAAGTAAAATCAAAACTGACGATAACATTACGGTACAATAGGTTAGCAGTCGATGCGAAATGGGTTGCACCATAGCATAGGAATAATAAAATAGTTATACTCTGTTTATTATTTTTTTACTCTGTGACCATAGTATATTGGAAGACACAGAGTACATAAAAGTAACTAAAGAACTTTCATTTTTAGTTAAAACAGAGTGAAAATAAAAGCTTAAATATTGAATTATCTTTTTATATTGTTAATTTTTCATAAATCTAGATGTGACTTTAAATCTAAAATTTTGACAACTATTTAAATTACAATAACCATAACAACTTTATCGTAAATTTTCGGCAAATTTCAGGATCTACCTTTGTAAATGTGAATAGTGCAAAAAGAATCTAATAAGTACAAATTAAATTTAAAATGTAGTATGAATGATTTTATTGCACTCAACGGCAACGTAGCACAAATAAAAACACGTTTACACTGCACAAAAAAATATAAATAACTTTAAAACTAAACTTAATAATTAAGATACTATTTCCTTAAAAAGAACTGAAAACTAAAAGCTTTAGAAGCATGTTGCAACTTAAAGCATATCTTTAGGAACACGGTGTATAACGGTTCATATCAAAGGCTAAAACAAAAAATGGTCATGAATTCAAAATAGGTTCATTAATATAAACAAAAAGGTACACGATAAACTGCAATAAATATCAAAATGTTTTTAAATACACTCAACAGGTAAGGGAGGTTCTGGAGGACCAAAGCGGCCCCACCACCCAGGACGACCACACCACCCAAGACGGCCTCATTACCCAGGAAAACCTCACAGACCACATAGAGGCCCACATCGTCATCCTCAACGACCGCAGCAGCCACAGCACCCCCAACAGCCGCAGCAGCCACAGAACCCACAACAGCCGCAGCAGCCACAGAACCCACAACAGCCGCAGCAGCCACAGAACCCACAACAGCCACAGCAGCCACAGAACCCACAACAGCCGCAGCAACCACAGCAGCCACAACAGCCGCAACAGCCACAACAGCCGCAGCAGCCACAGAACCCACAACAGCCGCAGCAGCCACAGAACCCACAACAGCCGCAGCAGCCACAGAACCCACAACAGCCGCAGCAGCCACAGAACCCACAACAGCCGCAGCAGCCACAGAACCCACAACAGCCGCAGCAGCCACAACAGCCGCAGCAGCCACAACAGCCGCAGCAGCCACAAAACCCACAACAGCCGCAGCAGCCACAGAACCCACAACAGCCGCAGCAGCCACAACAGCCGCAGCAGCCACAAAACCCACAACAGCCACAGCAGCCACATAACCCACAACAGCCGCAGCAGCCACAGAACCCACAACAGCCGCAGCAGCCACAACAGCCGCAGCAGCCACAAAACCCACAACAGCCACAGCAGCCACAGAACCCACAACAGCCGCAGCAGCCACAGAACCCACAACAGCCGCAGCAGCCACAACAGCCGCAGCAGCCACAACAGCCGCAGCAGCCACAGAACCCACAACAGCCACAGATCCCACAACAGCCGCAGCAGCCACAACAGCCGCAGCAGCCACAACAGCCACAACAGCCGCAGCAGCCACAGATCCCACAACAGCCGCAGCAGCCACAAAACCCACAACAGCCGCAGCAGCCACAGAACCCACAACAGCCGCAGCAGCCACAGAACCCACAACAGCCGCAGCAGCCACAGCAGCCGCAGCAACCACAGAACCCACAACAGCCGCAGCAGCCACAACAGCCGCAGCAGCCACAGCAGCCACAGATCCCACACCAGCCGCAGCAGCCACAACAGCCGCAGCAACCACAACAGCCGCAGCAGCCACAGATCCCACAACAGCCGCAGCAGCCACAACAGCCGCAGCAGCCACAGAACCCACAACAGCCGCAGCAGCCACAACATCCGCAGCAGCCACAGATCCCACAACAGCCGCAGCAGCCACAACAGCCGCAGCAGCCACAGATCCCACAGCAGCCGCAGCAGCCACAGAACCCACAACAGCCGCAGCAGCCACAACAGCCGCAGCAGCCACAGCAGCCGCAGCAGCCACAGAACCCACAACAGCTGCAGCAGCCACAACAGCCGCAGCAGCCGCAGCAGCCACAGATCCCACAACAGCCGCAGCAGCCACAACAGCCGCAGCAGCCACAGATCCCACAACAGCCGCAGCAGCCACAACAGCCGCAGCAGCCACAGCAGCCACAGATCCCACAACAGCCGCAGCAGCCACAACAGCCGCAGCAGCCACAGCAGCCGCAGCAGCCTCAGAACCCACAACAGCCGCAGCAGCCACAGAACCCACAACAGCCGCAGCAGCCACAACAGCCGCAGCAGCCACAGAACCCACAACAGCCGCAGCAGCCACAACAGCCGCAGCAGCCACAACAGCCGCAGCAACCACAGAACCCACAACAGCCGCAGCAGCCACAGAACCCACAGCAGCCGCAGCAGCCACAAAACCCACAACAGCCGCAGCAGCCACAACAGCCGCAGCAGCCACAACAGCCAGGTACACATTTTTCTTATCCAATAAGAATATTCTGTATATTCTATACGCTCCAAACCGCCGCTCAATCATCGCGAGTTCGTCAACTAGCCAATGAGAAATCGTTTAGTTGGCGCTTGCGGGCCGGCAAGATGTCTGCCTTCCTTGACCTTCGGACGAGGCCTTTTGAATTTTATAGATTTTATTACTATTTCAATGTATTCTTTTCTTTTTATAACTTAATTTTAAAGTCACACCGCAACAATCAAAAAACATGCCATTACCATCGTTATAATACTAAATATAAATTACATTACATTGTGAATTTATGACACCACGATCGTGAGCTCCAGGTGGCAGTTTTCCTACACACGATCGTGATTTTCTTTTTTTTTATTTATTTAATATTTTTCTTCATTGTATGGGTACCATGAAATGGCGAAAAAAATAAAATCTTGGATTTTGAAATAGACTATGCCGACAACTTTCTAAGGCCGACAAGAAATAAGTCCTACCGCAAGCCAAAATCAACTAAAATTAAGCTACGTACATTTTTAAACCTGGCGTAGGTTACGTTAACAAAATACCTAACGAAATACTGTTAATACTTGTGTTTGGTAGTGGAGGGACACACAGGCAGGAAAGAACGATTCACCCCAAAAATATGATTCACCCTAAAATTATGATTTACCCCAAATTGAAACGTTTCTCGATTTTTTGTGCCCGTTTGTAGCTGACTGCTACCAACGGGAATTTTAAGGCGGTTCCGATAGCCGCTCCTTATTTCTTACCTACCTAAATACTAATTTAAAACTAACAAGTTAACTTACTCGTAGTATAACACGAAGTCCGTTGGTTGGAAGTGCCGGCTCGTCCCGCGTGCAGATCACGCGGTAGCTTGGTGATGCTTTTTTAGTTTCTAATCACACCCAAACCGGAGTGGCTACTCAAACCCCAAGAAATCAAAGAGATGAATCACCAGACACCACACTATAGGATGGGGGCGGCACGCGTTGCCGCCAAAATTCTTCTCACAACAAAGTTCAACCTTAACTCTATTCCCGACTGGTCTAACAATTCGTGTAAAGTATTTTCAACGATATATTATAAAATTTTAAACTAATTCTTTGACCTTTAGAAGGACACGAGGCGTACACACAATTCACACAAGAGTATATTTCCGTGGGAACATGATAATTGCAACCATTGCCAAATTGATGTATATTCAGACTAACTGACGCGGTGCACAGCCGGCGGCCGTCCCAACTCACAGAGGCGAAGTTGCCAACTCGCTCATATGCAGCAGCTAGCGCCGATCGGGCCTAAACGTTGCCGCTCCGCGCCGCGCCGGCAATTCAATTTTGCGATCCGCGTCTTTTAAAGTAAACAACTTGCCTCATGTAGAACTAGGTCCATCCAAAAATCGCAAAAATCCTGAAAAAGTACAAAATTACAGATATGAAAAAGACTGATTTTATCAAAAAGTTCTACTAATTACCCTGTCCATCTAGGGAAAGGCAGGCTCTATTAAAAATTTAATGGCGCCCAATTTATTTTTTATTATCTGGCTGTAAACTAGGCATAATTTTTTACCCTCTAAATTGTTATAAATATCCTGATTGTAGTTTAAGTAATTTGCTTTACTGTCGTGTAGACACGTCACGTACCACACCTGTCTCGCACAAAACTACCGTAGCAGAAATTATTTAGACCAAAACTATAATAATAATAGAATAACCAAACAAACAAAAATTCGAAACAGTTTGAAGTTTAAAAAAAAGTTGGGATTCTGTGAAAAAGCTGGTTCTATTTTTTTATTATACAAGAAATATGATATTTCATAGTAAAATAGACGGCCGCTAAACACACCAGCAATGAATTTTCATACTTACATTGATGGCGTGTTTCGGGCCTGTCTTGCTACTCAGGTTGTCAAAATAATGATCAAGTTTCCAAGCATGTTTGCTTTTAATCTAACTCCTGAGGAAGCCCCGGGTTGGGGCAAAACCCGTGGTAGTCTAGTTGATGAAGGTGCAAAGTGTGTTGCTGTCTTGCTAAATGCAGATATTATGCACTGATATTTTGTTGGCTGCATGTGCATTTTTTTGCGGGCGGGTGATTGGTGCATCTTGAATATATTTTTTGGAAGTAAGCTACATACATTTCTCTTTTAAACAAATAAAAACAACTTACAAAAGATGTGTAAACTTGAAACTAGAAGCATGTTGCAATATAAAAATGCATATCTTCAGGAACACGATGTATAACGGTTCATATCAAAGGCTATAAACATAACATGGTCTTGACATCAAAATAGGTTCAATAATAAAAACGAAAAGTACATGATAATCTGCAAACAAAATATTAAAATGTTTTTAAATACACTCAACAGGTAAGGGAGGTTCCGAAGGACCAAAGCGGCCCCACCGCCCAAGACGACCACACAACCCAAGACGGCCACATTATCCAGGAAAACCTCACAGACCACATAGAGGCCCACATCGTCATCCTCAACGACCGCAGCAGCCACAGAACCCACAACAGCCGCAGCAGCCACAACAGCCGCAGCAGCCACAACAGCCGCAGCAGCCACAGAACCCACAACAGCCGCAGCAGCCACAACAGCCGCAGCAGCCACAACAGCCGCAGCAGCCACAGAACCCACAACAGCCGCAGCAGCCGCAACAGCCGCAGCAGCCACAGATTCCACAACAGCCGCAACAGCCACAACAGCCGCAGCAGCCACAGATTCCACAACAGCCGCAACAGCCACAACAGCCGCAGCAGCCACAACAGCCGCAGCAACCACAAAACCCACAACAGCCGCAGCAGCCACAGAACCCACAACAGCCGCAGCAGCCACAACAGCCGCAGCAGCCACAGATTCCACAACAGCCGCAACAGCCACAACAGCCACAGATTCCACAACAGCCGCAACAGCCACAACAGCCGCAGCAGCCACAACAGCCGCAGCAACCACAAAATCCACAACAGCCGCAGCAGCCACAGAACCCACAACAGCCGCAGCAGCCACAACAGCCACAGATTCCACAACAGCCGCAACAGCCTCAACAGCCGCAGCAGCCACAACAGCCGCAGCAGCCACAACAGCCGCAGCAGCCACAGAACCCACAACAGCCGCAGCAGCCACAACAGCCGCAGCAGCCACAACAGCCGCAGCAGCCACAACAGCCGCAACAGCCGCAGGAGCCACAGATTCCACAACAGCCGCAACAGCCACAACAGCCGCAGCAGCCACAGATTCCACAACAGCCGCAGCAGCCACAGATTCCACAACAGCCGCAACAGCCACAACAGCCGCAGCAGCCACAACAACCGCAGCAGCCACAACAGCCGCAACAGCCACAAAATCCGCAACAGCCGCAGCAGCCACAGCAGCCGCAGCAGCCACAACAGCCGCAGCAGCCACAAAACCCACAACAGCCGCAGCAACCACAGAACCCACAACAGCCGCAGCAGCCACAACAGCCGCAGCAGCCACAACAGCCGCAGCAGCCACAACAGCCGCAGCAGCCACAAAACCCACAACAGCCGCAGCAACCACAGAACCCACAGCAACCGCAGCAACCACAACAGCCGCAGCAACCAGGTTAGTGTTCGTGTTTTACTTTTACATTGATGAATCACGAAATTCATTGACCACCTAGGTTTCTACTGGGTTTTCGTGACTATATTATTGTTTATAATCGAGGGACACACAGGCAACAAAAACGGTTTGGTCCGAAGCTATCGAAACGTACTAAAACTACAAAAATATACTTATAACTTACAATAATTTGAACCCGAATTCCCGATGAACGCGTTGGTTTCCCTGACCAACACGTGTCGATCACACGGATGTACAGTGGTGTCGTATTCTCGGAGTGTTCCCTACTCGCACCCGAACCACGAGTGGCCACTCAAACCCCAAGAAACCGAAGATATGGTTCACCAGACGGGGGCGGCACGCCGTTGTCGCCAAAGCTCTTCACACACAGTAATATTTAATGTTTTAACTTATCACTATTCCCGACTGGTTTAACAGTTCGTGTAAAGTATGTATTTTCAACGATATATTACAAACAGGCAATTGTGTCGCTGACCCGAAATTAACACCACGTGGTGGGAAATCAACACTGACCTGCATATATTTACACTGGACAGGCTTATGTCAAACTGTTTTTGTGCCTATTTGATTTCCGCCATTTTGGCGCTTTAGGACGTAGCGTGAGCATAGCGTGAGGGACATGGTACTAAAGTTTGAAGTCTGGAAAGACCATCACGGCAACCATTTTCATATTGTACGTCAAAATTAGTTCTTTAGACGCACGCAAGTGGCGTTTCAAATAGGCACAAAAGCTTAGCTGTCAAATCATACAGACAGCCAGTCCAGTTAAATAAAAAAAATCATGTCAGTGGAAATCAATCACATAGACTTTTTGGTTACCCTATACAATTAACTTTAACGAGTAAAAGTTTTCGTGTGGGTGATCAGGCCCAACTCGCATAGTAACCCGCCGATCTCTTTTGTCAGCTTATAAAAATGTAAAATAATTATAACAATATTGTTACGGACGCGGGGTACGGGATTGGAAGGAAAACACTGTTTTGCAGAGACGAGGCTTCATTACCCAATACACATCATTAAACTCTGAATGTCGTGACCGCTCTTCTGTGTGGTGTAGTCTTCTTGCGAACGACGTTACACGATGACATTCCCACTTCTTGACCTCCGATGTTGCGGTCCGCCCTTCCAAGTAGCGTCACGTCCGAGCGACGTAGCCTCTCGGCGCTGAACTCGACGACATTCTCTTATACTCCTCCGTGCTAGCACCAACTACTGCTAGACCTCACCTCCAAACTTCTCTTCTTCACCACTTCTTCATCTTCTCTCTTCTACTAACTTACTACACTTCTCCACTACCACTTAACAACTTCTTCATCTTCCTTCTTCTTTATCCAACTGCTCTTTCTATTGCACTCCCACTATTGGACTACATCGATTGTGCGTTTCTCCGCTGCTTATATACCCATTAGAACCTTATAGTAACTCGAATTTTGATAGTCATTTCGTTATTCTTTTCGTTTGTCTTTTGTAACCATTTGCCATCCTTTTTCATCTTTTTCATTAATTTCCGACTCTACTAGAATGTTCTATCTCTCTATCAAATAAGTTATTAATAAACATTTTATAAACATTGTATAAGCATGTAAACATTCTAGAAATATCGTAAAAACTATCAAAACACTTTGGTTCAACAGAGGATCGAACCGCGGGCCCAAGTGAATAAGGCGAGAAACCACACCATTAAACCATGGCGACTTGACAGTTAGCGGCGAAATTGGTCATCGCTTGATGCTCTATGTCTCTTCTACGTAATGTGACGTCATGGCCGTAACAATATTATTTACTTGTATCTACATGGTTCTGGACAAAATAATAATTATTAATAATAAAAAAGCTACTATACCCAGGTATTACAATGGGGAATGTCCGAAAAAAATCAATTTGGCTGAATATTTTTTTATAGGTAGGAATAAGCTCCCTTAGTAATAGAAAAAAGTTTCAGAATTTTCGGTTGCGTATAAATAAAAATAAAAAATAAAGTCACTTCGACTTCACAAATATACGAAGGTAACAGCAGAATGGAGATTATACCTTTGCCACCACCTGTCATAACCACAACATGCTATTAAAAAAAAGTTTCAACACAAAATGTCAAAAACTTTTTTTTTTAATACTTGCTGTTGTTGTGGCAGGTGGTGGCAAAGGTATAATCGCCATTCTGCTGTTACTTTCATACATTTGTGACATCGAAGAGACTTTAATTTATTAAAAAAAATTGACACAACCGAAAATTCTGAAACTTTTTTCTATTACTAAGGGAGCTTATTCCTGCCTATAAAAAAATATTCAGCCATTTTTATTTTTTTCGGACATTCCCCATTGTTTACAAATACTATTGACTAGCTTTTGCCCGCGAGTTCGTCCACGTGGATATTCGGAAAATCACTATGGAACCATTGACTCAGTTAAAAAGTATCCATGTTTTACAACAGGCTATAACTATCTGTGTGCTATTCCAAATCCGCTCAGCCGGTTTTACGTGATTGAGTAAGAAACATCCGAACATTAAACTTTCACATTTATAATTTTTATATTTATTAGTTCCCGTTCCCGTTCTCGTTCCTGTTCTCGTTCCCGTATTATTTTTCCATAAAAAATGTGAACCCCCGTTTCAGTCCTTGAGGAGTTACACCGTGTCGTCTTGAACCCTAAAATAAATGCCATTTTCGCAATAAACATCCCATTAAACCTTTATATCGACAGCCATATCAATTTGTTTGCTTGTTTTTAGAAGTACTCATACGAAGTTTCAAAACGAAATGTCTATTAAATATTAATTTTCCCTACAAAATATGAATCCCATTTCACCCGTTTATTTACCCACTAATCCCCAAGGGGTTGTGAGTTAGTGGGTAAATAAACCTTAATATTTTCAGAAAATCATGAAATGCGTGTTTTCGCTTAGGGTCCCCCTAGACCTACCGGTTTCTTTTCTTTGCTTTGCTGTTCGGCAATGTAGCGCCGGCCAAGAGGCTCATTTTCAATCTATCGCATATTTTCAATCTAAGTACATTTCACATATGTGAGCTTTGTTCCTTAAACTATCGTTATGAAAACACAAAAAAATTGTTCAGGTAGGTAATGATGCCACCCACGACCCTGTTCACAATTTATATAAATATGCGATCGATTTATTTTTAGCAATCGGAGACCATGTTCAGGGTGGCATATCTCCCAGAAGCTTCATTTTTCGCAACCCAGACGATTATATTTGATAACACCAAGCTAATGACTATTTTGCTAATTTGGTCTGGTCCCAATATGCGATAGATTTAAAATGACCCTGTTGGCCGGCGGTCTAAAAAGCAAGTAGAACAGCAAAGCAAAGAAAAGAAACCGGTAGGTCTAGGGGGACCCTTAGTTTTTAAAAGTACTTTTACGAAGTTTCAAGTCGAAATGTCTTTTAATAAAAAAACCCATACACAATAAATCCCATTTCACCCTTTTAGAGGTTGAATCATGGCCACCGTGTTGGACTTCAAAATAAATACCATTTTCGTAATCAACATCCCATGAAACCTCAGTAACGACATCATAGAGTTATGAAATTTTAATAAAAGTATTAGTACTTACTTGTTAATTTTAATTTAAAATAAGGTTTACATGCTATTGTTAATGGTAGAATAGGTAGATCTTTTAATGACCTCCAGTGAACCCTTATCAAGTGCAAATAAATGATATTTTATTCTATTCTATGGGTCCATTTACCTCTAAGGGGTTAATTATCGTAACATCACAAAATACGTGTTTGCTTTTAAGAGTTGTTAGTTTTAAAAAAGCACTCCTGCGAAGTTTCACGTCGAAATTTTTATTTAATACTTTTTTTCATACAAAACATAAACCCCGTTTTACCCCTTTAGGGCTTGAAACATAGCCACTATGATATAAATAATAATATAAAATAAATGCCATTTTCGCAATCAACATCCCATAAAACCTCGATAACGACACCCATATCGATGTTCGGCTTTTTTTACCACTTTTACCCCCTAAAGGGTTGAGTTTCGGAAAACCACGAAACACGTGTTTGCTTAATTGTTTTTAGAAGTACTCCTACGAAGTTTCAAGTTGAAATGTCAATTTTTGTTTTTTTTTTCATACAAACTTTGTACCCCCATTTCAACCCTTTAGGGGTGGAATTTCCAAAAATCCCTTCTTAGTGGGTGTTTACACTGTATAAAATATCTATGTACAAAATTTCAAGTCTCTAGGTTCAGTGGTTTGGGCTGGGCAATAGTCTGTCAGTCACCCCTTCACTTTTTTATAAGAGATTGCAAAGAACAGCATTAAAAAATAAAACAATTAATCTCTTCGAACTCAGACCTCTAAACAATATCACCCATTTATTAATCACTAGATATTGCCTCAGACTTCGTCCGTCTTAACATTGGGAAAGTCCCAAGGAAACTTTTGAAAGAAACAAAATGTATCCTATTTTTTAATCCAGGTTATAAAATTTCTGTGTGTCAATTAACATTCAAATCCGTTGAGCTGTTTTTGCATGTTTATGGTAAAAAAATCCGAACAATTTAGCACAGCACAGACACAACTCACAATCATTAAACATAAACCAACTCCACGTAGTTTGTTTGTTTATAACAATAGATTATGGGCATTATTTACAAACGCACATTGAAAAACTTACTAAAAATTAGAAAATGTTTATATAATTAATTTAGCAGTAACTTAACAATGTATAATTGAAACAACAAATGTATCTTTTGTAATCTTAAAAGGAGCGGGGCTGTTAATACAGGTTTTATACTTAAAAGGGGCCTCAGCCATATGATATATAATGTACTTAAAAGATACTGAATTAATATTTTTTCATTTTTTTATTTTCCATTTCAAATTCAAACAAGTATAATACAAGTGAGAAAAATAATTATAAAAGAAGATTGAATGTATACTGAAAAAATATTTTCTAAAATTCTAGGAGGACACAGACGACCACACCACCGTAGACCACACCATCCACGTGGACCACACAGACATCGTCATCCAGGAGGCCCACACCACCCACGGCACCCAAGACATCCACATCACCCAAGACATCCGCAAAAACCACAACAGCCGCAGCAACCACAGAACCCACAACAGCCGCAGCAGCCACAAAATCCACAACAGCCGCAGCAGCCACAAAACCCACAACAGCCGCAGCAACCACAACAGCCACAGCAACCACAGAACCCACAACAGCCGCAGCAGCCACAACAGCCGCAGCAGCCACAACAGCCGCAGCAGCCACAGAACCCACAACAGCCGCAGCAGCCACAACAGCCGCAGCAGCCACAACAGCCGCAGCAGCCACAGAACCCACAACAGCCGCAGCAACCACAACAGCCACAGCAACCACAGAACCCACAACAGCCGCAGCAGCCACAACAGCCGCAGCAGCCACAACAGCCGCAGCAGCCACAGAACCCACAACAGCCGCAGCAGCCACAACAGCCGCAGCAGCCACAACAGCCGCAGCAGCCACAACAGCCGCAGCAGCCACAACAGCCGCAGCAGCCACAGAACCCGCAACAGCCGCAGCAGCCACAGAACCCACAACAGCCGCAGCAGCCACAACAGCCGCAGCAGCCACAACAGCCGCAGCAGCCACAGAACCCACAACAGCCGCAGCAGCCACAGAACCCACAACAGCCGCAGCAGCCACAGAACCCACAACAGCCGCAGCAGCCACAACAGCCGCAGCAGCCACAACAGCCGCAGCAGCCACAACAGCCGCAGCAGCCACAGAACCCACAACAGCCGCAGCAGCCACAACAGCCGCAGCAGCCACAACAGCCGCAGCAGCCACAGAACCCACAACAGCCGCAGCAGCCACAACAGCCGCAGCAGCCGCAGCAGCCACAACAGCCGCAGCAGCCACAACAGCCGCAGCAGCCACAGAACCCGCAACAGCCGCAGCAGCCACAGCAGCCGCAGCAGCCACAGCAGCCGCAGCAGCCACAGCAGCCGCAGCAGCCACAGATCCCACAACAGCCGCAGCAGCCACAGAACCCACAACAGCCGCAGCAGCCACAACAGCCGCAGCAGCCACAACAGCCGCAGCAGCCACAGAACCCGCAACAGCCGCAGCAGCCACAACAGCCGCAGCAGCCACAACAGCCGCAGCAGCCACAGAACCCGCAACAGCCGCAGCAGCCACAGCAGCCGCAGCAGCCACAGAACCCACAACAGCCGCAGCAGCCACAGAACCCACAACAGCCGCAGCAGCCACAACAGCCGCAGCAGCCACAACAGCCGCAGCAGCCACAGAACCCGCAACAGCCGCAGCAGCCACAACAGCCGCAGCAGCCACAACAGCCGCAGCAGCCACAGAACCCGCAACAGCCGCAGCAGCCACAGAACCCACAACAGCCGCAGCAGCCACAACAACCACAGCAGCCACAACAGCCGCAGCAGCCACAGCAGCCGCAGCAGCCACAGAACCCACAACAGCCGCAGCAGCCACAGAACCCACAACAGCCGCAGCAGCCACAACAGCCGCAGCAGCCACAGCAGCCACAGACCCCACAACAGCCGCAACAGCCACAACAGCCGCAGCAGCCACAGAACCCACAACAGCCGCAGCAGCCACAGAACCCACAACAGCC
The DNA here is from genome assembly GCA_943789525.1 of Agriphila geniculea. Taxonomy (NCBI): domain Eukaryota; kingdom Metazoa; phylum Arthropoda; class Insecta; order Lepidoptera; family Crambidae; genus Agriphila; species Agriphila geniculea. The sequence continues at coordinate 13,327,175 of OX038893.1, forward strand.
GCAGCAGCCACAACAGCCGCAGCAGCCACAGAACCCACAACAGCCGCAGCAGCCACAGAACCCACAACAGCCGCAGCAGCCACAACAACCACAGCAGCCACAACAGCCGCAGCAGCCACAGCAGCCGCAGCAGCCACAGAACCCACAACAGCCGCAGCAGCCACAGAACCCACAACAGCCGCAGCAGCCACAACAGCCGCAGCAGCCACAGCAGCCACAGACCCCACAACAGCCGCAACAGCCACAACAGCCGCAGCAGCCACAGAACCCACAACAGCCGCAGCAGCCACAGAACCCACAACAGCCGCAGCAGCCACAACAGCCGCAGCAGCCACAGAACCCACAACAGCCGCAGCAGCCACAGAACCCACAACAGCCGCAGCAACCACAACAGCCGCAGCAGCCACAGAACCCACAACAGCCGCAGCAGCCACAGAACCCACAACAGCCGCAGCAGCCACAACAGCCGCAGCAGCCACAGAACCCGCAACAGCCGCAGCAGCCACAGAACCCACAACAGCCGCAACAGCCACAACAGCCGCAGCAGCCACAGAACCCACAACAGCCGCAGCAGCCACAGAACCCACAACAGCCGCAGCAGCCACAACAGCCGCAGCAGCCACAGAACCCACAACAGCCGCAGCAGCCACAGAACCCACAACAGCCGCAGCAGCCACAACAGCCGCAGCAGCCACAGTACCCACAACAGCCGCAGCAGCCACAGAACCCACAACAGCCGCAGCAGCCACAGAACCCACAACAGCCGCAGCAGCCACAAAACCCACAACAGCCGCAGCAGCCACAGCAGCCGCAACAGCCACAACAGCCGCAGCAGCCAGAGAACCCACAACAGCCGCAGCAGCCACAGAACCCACAACAGCCGCAGCAGCCACAGAACCCACAACAGCCACAGCAGCCACAACAGCCGCAGCAGCCACAGCAGCCGCAGCAGCCACAGAACCCACAACAGCCGCAGCAGCCACAGAACCCACAACAGCCGCAGCAGCCACAACAGCCGCAGCAGCCACAGCAGCCACAGACCCCACAACAGCCGCAACAGCCACAACAGCCGCAGCAGCCACAGAACCCACAACAGCCGCAGCAGCCACAGAACCCACAACAGCCGCAGCAGCCACAACAGCCGCAGCAGCCACAGAACCCGCAACAGCCGCAGCAGCCACAGAACCCACAACAGCCGCAGCAGCCACAACAACCACAGCAGCCACAACAGCCGCAGCAGCCACAGCAGCCGCAGCAGCCACAGAACCCACAACAGCCGCAGCAGCCACAGAACCCACAACAGCCGCAGCAGCCACAACAGCCGCAGCAGCCACAGCAGCCACAGACCCCACAACAGCCGCAACAGCCACAACAGCCGCAGCAGCCACAGAACCCACAACAGCCGCAGCAGCCACAGAACCCACAACAGCCGCAGCAGCCACAACAGCCGCAGCAGCCACAGAACCCACAACAGCCGCAGCAGCCACAGAACCCACAACAGCCGCAGCAACCACAGAACCCACAACAGCCACAACAGCCACAGCAACCAGGTTAATATTTCTTCTATATAAAACGATCTGGGCGTAAATCGATTTTTTTAACTTTTTAGGGGAGCCAAAAGAAAGTTTTGTTTTAATATCACATTAAGAGTACTGTGTATTTTTGAAAAGAAGCTCTTGTTTAATACTGAATTATGAAATACTGAATTGTGAGCATGTTTGCTCGCACATGACATTTGGTATCAGCGTCCTTATCTTTCTTTTCTTTCTTTCTTTCTTCTTTTTACCCTTTCCACTATCGGGGTCCTAGTGAACATTGGCTTATAGAAAATTCTCTATGCTTGTGTCTATCGCTCGCACAGTGGAGACGCTAGGACTACAAGGCTTACCAACTTACTAATTGAGAAGGCAGATGTTGCCCTACATCGATATCCATCCGCTCAACTAGTGGTCCTGGGAGATTTCAATGCCCACCACGAGGACTGGCGGTTTTCACTTGGGAATAAAACGACCATGCTGGTCGTGAAACGCGTAAGCTAGCCTTGACGCCAGACCTCACCCAGCTGCTGTAAGAAGCCACTAATATACCAGACATTGACGGGCACACACCTAATTGCTTGGACCTTCTGCTGAAATCAGACCCGGATCGTCACTCGGAGTCGGTTTTACCTTTGGTTGTTCTGACCAGTGACTTTGTTTCTGACCCAAGCTCAAAATTCAAATCAGATGAGTCATATTTGTATAGTTAAGTAACAAATATCCCGACTTTTATATTTATAATAAAAAACTAGGATTAATAATATAAAAGAACGAATGTGGATTTAAAAATATCTGAAATAATTCTAGGAGGACACAAAGGTCCACACCACCGTAGACCACACCATCCACGTGGACCACACAGACATCGTCATCCAGGAGGCCCACACCGCCCACGGCATCCAAGACATCCACATCACCGAAGACATCCGCAGAAACCACAACAGCCGCAGCAGCCACAAAACCCACAACAGCCGCAGCAGCCACAAAACCCACAACAGCCGCAGCAGCCACAACAGCCACAGCAGCCACAGAACCCGCAACAGCCGCAGCAGCCACAGAACCCACAACAGCCACAGCAGCCACAACAGCCGCAGCAGCCACAACAGCCGCAGCAGCCACAGAACCCACAACAGCCGCAGCAGCCACAACAGCCGCAGCAGCCACAACAGCCGCAGCAGCCACAGAACCCACAACAGCCGCAGCAGCCACAACAGCCGCAGCAGCCACAACAGCCGCAGCAGCCACAGAACCCACAACAGCCGCAGCAGCCACAACAGCCGCAGCAGCCACAACAGCCGCAGCAGCCACAGAACCCACAACAGCCGCAGCAGCCACAGATTCCACAACAGCCGCAGCAGCCACAACAGCCACAGCAGCCACAAAACTCACAACAGCCGCAGCAGCCACAACAGCCGCAGCAGCCACAGAACCCACAACAGCCGCAGCAACCACAACAGCCGCAGCAGCCACAACAGCCGCAGCAGCCACAACAGCCGCAGCAGCCACAGATTCCACAACAGCCGCAGCAGCCACAGCAGCCGCAGCAGCCACAGATTCCACAACAGCCGCAGCAGCCGCAGCAGCCACAGATTCCACAACAGCCGCAGCAGCCACAGCAGCCACAGATTCCACAACAACCGCAGCAGCCGCAACAGCCACAACAGCCGCAGCAGCCACAGATTCCACAACAGCCACAGCAGCCGCAACAGCCACAACAGCCGCAGCAGCCACAGATTCCACAACAGCCGCAGCAGCCACAGAACCCACAACAGCCACAACAGCCGGAGCAGCCACAGAACCCACAACAGCCGCAGCAGCCACAGAACCCACAACAGCCGCAGCAGCCACAAAACCCACAACAGCCACAGCAGCCACAACAGCCGCAACAGCCGCAGAACCCACAACAGCCACAGCAGCCACAACAGCCGCAGCAGCCGCAGAACCCACAACAGCCGCAGCAGCCACAGAACCCACAACAGCCACAGCAGCCACAACAGCCGCAACAGCCGCAGCAGCCACAACAGCCGCAGCAGCCACAAAACCCACAACAGCCACAGGAGCCACAGAACCCACAACAGCCACAACAGCCACAGCAACCAGGTTAATATTTCTTCTATATAAAACGAGCTAGGCGTAAATCGATTTTTTTTACTTTTTAGGGGAGCCAAAAGAAAGTTTTGTTTTAATATCACATTAAGAGTACTGTGTATTTTTGAAGAGAAGCTCTTGTTTAATACTGAATTATGAAATACTGAATTGTGAGCATGTTTGCACGCACATGACATTTGGTATCAGCGTCCTTATCTTTCTTTTCTTTCTTTCTTTCTTCTTTTTACCCTTTCCACTATCGGGGTTCTAGTGAACATTGGCTTATAGAAAATTCTCTATGCTTGTGTCTATCGCTCGCACAGTGGAGACGCTAGGACTATAAGGCTTACCAACTTACTAATTGAGAAGGCAGATGTTGCCC